>CM035848.1:155852294-156452294 GCA_020510985.1 Pholidichthys leucotaenia
CACTTCATCCTACATATACTGTATAAACACACACAGTGCAGAGCATTGTTGCTAGATGGGATGAAACAGCACAACCGTCTACTTAGTTATCCTACATGGTATGATTATGTGCCCATACATATTCTCACCCTCCATAGCGACCGATATTTTGCTAGTTGTATGCCAGAGGGGACCATTGTGTAAGTCTATTGCATCTTTTGCATTCAAAACTATTAAGTTGTTACGTCTTTTTGCTATCTCTGCGAGCAGCCCTGCTTAGGTTGTACAGTCTGACAGCCGTTGGTAGGAAGGACCTGCGAAACCTCTCGGTTGTGCACCTGGGATGATGTAGTCTGCTGCTAAATGAGCTCCTCAGTGCATTCAGTATGTCCTGCATAGGGTGGAACTCGGACTCCAGCAGAGATGACAGTTTAGCCACCGTCCTTCTCTCTACTATCTCCTCCACCGGGTCAAGGTGCTGCCCCAGGACAGAGCTAGCTTTCTTGATCAGTTTGTTCAGTCTCTTCCTATCGGCTGCGGTAATGCCACTGCCCCAGCAGACCACTCCAAAAGTGATGGCTGATGCCACCACCGTGTCATGGAATGTCTTCAGCAGTGCCCCTTGTACACCAAAAGACCTGAGTCTCCTCAGTAGGAACAGCCTGCGCTGTCCCTTCTTGTAGAGTGCGTCAG
Source organism: Pholidichthys leucotaenia (assembly GCA_020510985.1). NCBI lineage: Eukaryota > Metazoa > Chordata > Actinopteri > Cichliformes > Pholidichthyidae > Pholidichthys > Pholidichthys leucotaenia. Next base: position 155,852,967 of record CM035848.1, read on the forward strand.
TATTGTGTGACCATTCCAGTTTATTGTTCAGATGAACACCCAGGTATAGTAACAGTCTATGATGCCCATGATACATGTAAATTCTCCTATTCTGACATTCCTTATTAAATCATTGAAAGACATATGGGAGTTATTGTTTGATTTCATGTCCATCTTCTTGATCATCAGAGACAAGAACTCACACAAGGGTTTATTATGAGACTGGTCAAATATTTTCAATAGAATTATTAACTAAGGCTTAACTTACCAATCACTAAACTCTTAAGCTTAAGTCTTTGTGCATAAGAGTTTCCACTTCTATAAAATGTGGATCAAATCAAATCAAATCAAATCAACCTTTATTGTCATATTGTTGTACATACAACTGTAGTGCAGGCAAGATGAAATTGCGTTTCTCTCGGCATCCATATAAGTAAAAAGAACATAATTTAAGACACACTCACACACACCCCCACCCCCACCCCCACCCCAACACAACCATTCACACATCCCTGAGACATACTTGAAAGCTAACTAGAACTATAATTGTCACCATGGGGTGAGACGCCGGCTCGGCGCTCAGCCCATGCTCCTTTTATCCCTGCCTCTCATTGGGCAGTGCCTCAGCTGGTTCCCAGCTGTCAGTGTCACGGGACGGCTGGGGCCAATTAATCCTCATCAGCTGGGGCGCTGTTAATGAGTATAAAGAGGAGCAGCTTCGATCATTCGGGGCTGCGACATAAGCACTGCTAGGCTGAAGCCCCTTCGTCTGGTGTCAGCCTCAACTCCCCTTGCAGCATTCCTGTGTTTGTATCCCGCTGTGAGTATGCACGTCTTGTTACCCCCACGTCCGGTACAAGCTACCTACCCCTGCGCTGTGCAGCCTGAGAATGTACGTCTGTATGAGTGTCTGTGCTCTCCTCATCCCTTCCCCTTTACCCTGAATAAAATATCTCGACTCACTGGCTTGCCCCTGGCTCTGATTGCCCGGCTCCCTAGAGCCGGATATGACAGTATGTCGCAGCCAGAAGAGTTGCCGGCGGCCGTGAGTCGCTGTGGAAATGTACCTTTCTGTCCGGGTGTCAGCGCTGCTAGCATGCCGTTTCCCAGGAGTCACTTCCGGCGCCAGGGCGACGAGCTGAGGTCCATCTCGGAGGCTGTCGACGGGACGTTCTTCACCCTGCACGACGCCTCCAACGCGAGACGCTGGCATCCGGGTCGTGCTGAGGAACTCCTGGACTGTCACCCTCACTCTCTGTACCATCTGGAGGACAGTGCCAGGATAGACGCTGCAGGTACACAGCAAGAGAAGCTCCACGGGGTGGATGGAAATCCCGGCAGGGAGTCGAAGTGGGCGACGTCTTTCCCCGCTTCGGAGTCCCGTTCCTGCCGCTATTCCAGTCCGGGAGTTCACGCCAACCAGAGGACTTCCCCCGACCTGCGCCACGTCACTCGGGATTCCCTTCAAGGAGCCGCAGCTGACAGCAGTTATGTCCGGGGTCGAGTGGCTGTCGCGAGCTCTACTGTGTTTCCTGTCACCACCTTCAGGCATGTGGCGGCGGCAGTGAGATTGATGGTGAGGACTTCAGGGCTACGAAGCTTTCCCGTGCTCGACGCCTCCCTCGTCTCGATCTCCGATCTGGAGCGGCGAATCCTGGGTTTCCCCCTCGCTTCGTTCCCTGGGAGTAGTCGTCATCACATCGCCGAGTCACCTCTGCACGAACCTCGTCCGGATCCAGTTCTGGGTCATCGTCAGGACCGTTCCTCCCACGCAGCTGTCATCCCTCCGCCTCGTCAGTGTGGAGACTCTACAGCCTCGTCCCTTGAGCCTCGTTCCCCCGCTGTCATTCCTGGACATTCGGGCTGGCTCACCCCGGCTGTTTCCCCCTCCTCCTCGACGTGCTTCCTGACCGCTGTGTGTGCCTGGAATCCCGGCCTGGTGAGCTCTCTGCTGGAGACAACGCGAGCGACCCTCAGACGAATTCCCGGGGGGTCCTCCGTTATCGCCGGGCGGGGAGAGGAAGAAGCAGATTCCACTACAGCAGGCGATGCTCAACCTCCAGGGGGCAGGCAAGTCATTGTTTTTTCACACCTGCTTAATGATTTGCTCTGTCACATCCCTGGAGGAGAAGTTCAGGGTTCGCAGCTCCCTGAACTCTCCCCACCTGCTGTAACCTGTATTCCTAATCCCGCATCCTCTGTGTCTCTCTCCGCCGAGCGGTCCCCGGCTCCGGGTCAACGTGGTGGGATATGGAGAGGGCCTGTGGTTCCGCAGCTACATTGCGGACGGAGGAGGGGGACTGACTGCTGCGTGGAGTCTACGCTGACGACTGAGCGTCCCCGGGTCTCCACGGAGGAGCGGTTCGGTCCAGCGGGACGAGATTCTTCTGGCTTCACGCCGAGTGGGTCGTCGGCGGGGTTACCTGAGCTGGAGGGATCTCAAGCTGCGCTGACCATCGTGCTGGCTGCGGGGCCCGACGCGGCTAGATGGGAGCCTGACAACGACCTCCTGACGACGGATCCTGGATCTTCGCAGTCCTGGACGGCGTCAGAACCCGAGATCAGGCGAGTGCTCTCCTTTCTTTTCTCTCTTTTTATCCTTGAGCACTTCAGCCTATCTCCAGGGGAGACGAGCCGGGTGCAGCCGTCCGCTGCGTCTGAGCTCGTCTCGCCGGGTTCTGGCGCTGCCGGTGATCCTGATCCCGGTTCTGTTTTCTCTTCTGAGCCTTCTTCCAGGGTCACCGGCGAGGAGTTGCTGTTCCTCGTGGTGCTGGAGGGTCCGGGTTCAACGTTGGAGGTCGGTTCTGGTGCAGTGTCCAACGTGGGTTCGCCCGAGACCCAATCGGGGTCCAACGTGGGTTCGCCTGAGGCCCGATCGGGGTCCGACGTGGGTGCTGCCCCAGTGTTGTCCAGGTCCGGTGAGGAGGTGGCCGTTTCCCTGAGGCCCGCCGCCCTCGTCATCGGCTCTCCCCTGAGCCTCTTCCACCGGGATCCGCTCTGACCCGTCTCAACGGTCCTGGTGGTTGAGTGATGCGGTCGACGACCCGACCCGCAAAACTTTCGGTTCGGCGATCTGGTTTCCCCCCACTGGTCTGTGTTTGCCTTTGGGCGGCCTGGTTCGGCAGCCGTTGGACTGGATTCCTGGGATCTGGGCCCAGAGTTCGCCGTCCGAACATTTCTCTTCCCCGGGTTGCCAAATGGGCGGGGAGATTACCAGAACAATTCCGGCCGTTTTGGACTCTGCCTGCCGTCTCCTCGGGTGTCCTTTACTTCTTTTATTATTATTGAGGTCACTCGGGTGTAGTTTCTTTGTCCATTAGGGGAATATATGTTTTTGTGCTGTGTGTTGTTTTTTTAACCATACTCAGCATTTTTATCGTATTGTTATCCTGTTACCCTGTCACCTTTTTTTCCTCTTGGTGACTCACCTTATGTATCGCGCTGTGTATTGCATTTTCTTATCTTTACTCAGCGTTTTCATTCATCCTTACCTTAGCCTTGGCCTCGTCGGTGCATCATGGAGTATGCGTGTGGTTTCCTGTTCAACCATACTCTGTGATCACCCCATTCTGTCTTATTATCCTCGTGGGGGGCCTTCCCTGGCCCCGGCTTTAACATTGACTGTGTTTGTTATTGTTTGAAGTAATGTGTTTCATCCCCACTTAACCGTACTTCATTATTACCCATTTGTCCTTGTCACCTCTGTTTCTTTAGGTGATCTTTTATATATTCCGTGCTGTGTGTTTTGTTTTCTTTAGTATCCATGCACAGCGTTTTTCATCATTTTTTGTCCTGACCTTTGTCTTGTTGGTGCATTATGGAGTAGTGTGTTTTGTTCCCCTTAACTATACTCTGTGATTGCTTTATTCATTCCTGCCACCTTTTTGGTGGGTTTTTGGTTTTCTTTTTTTTGCCCCGATCTATACGTTATTTGTATGCTGTCTGTAGTCGTATTTGGTATTTTCCCTACCTGTGTCCTAACTCAGTTTTCTCCCTAACTGTGCTCTGGGTTAATCCTTTTCCCTGTGTTGTAGGGTATTGTATTTGGGTTTGTTTTTTTTTTTTCTCTGCCCTGCTGCCCTACATTGGTCTATTGTTTTTTTTTTTTTTTTGTCCTTCCCTTTGCATCTTCCCCCTCCGGTCCTGCCTCCCTTCCGCCCACCCTAGGTGGGGAGGGGGGGGGGGGCTGGGATGTTCCTGGTCGTTCGGGAGCCCGACCGTGAGGGGGAGGCTCTGTCACCATGGGGTGAGACGCCGGCTCGGCGCTCAGCCCATGCTCCTTTTATCCCTGCCTCTCATTGGGCAGTGCCTCAGCTGGTTCCCAGCTGTCAGTGTCACGGGACGGCTGGGGCCAATTAATCCTCATCAGCTGGGGCGCTGTTAATGAGTATAAAGAGGAGCAGCTTCGATCATTCGGGGCTGCGACATAAGCACTGCTAGGCTGAAGCCCCTTCGTCTGGTGTCAGCCTCAACTCCCCTTGCAGCATTCCTGTGTTTGTATCCCGCTGTGAGTATGCACGTCTTGTTACCCCCACGTCCGGTACAAGCTACCTACCCCTGCGCTGTGCAGCCTGAGAATGTACGTCTGTATGAGTGTCTGTGCTCTCCTCATCCCTTCCCCTTTACCCTGAATAAAATATCTCGACTCACTGGCTTGCCCCTGGCTCTGATTGCCCGGCTCCCTAGAGCCGGATATGACAATAATATACAAATAATATACAGAATGTCCATAAGGTGCAGTAGTATGTATGAAAGATTCCGGATCAACTGTTCAGCATCATAACAGCTTGTGGAAGGAACCTGTTAATCAGTCTGGTGGTTCTGCCTCTGATGCTCCGGAATCGTTTGCCTGATGGCAGAAGTTCAAAGTGTTTATGCAGAGGGTGAGAGTGGTCCTTGACAATGTTCAGTGCCCTGCTCCTACAACGGTTCTGAAAAAGTTCTTGGACAGAGGGGAGGGAAACTCCAATTACCCTCTCAGCTCCCTTAACTATCCTCTGCAGAGCTTTTTTGTCTGACATACTGCAACTGGAGTACCATGTTGCAATACAGTACGTCAGAACACTCTCCACCACACCTCTGTAGAAGGTCCTGAGGATGCAGATGGGGAGAGAGGCCTGTTTGAGTTTCCTCAAGAAGTGCAGTCTCTGCTGGGCCCGCTTCCTGATCCCCAAGGAATTCTTGCTCCAGGTCAGGTCCTGTGAGATCTGCACTCCGAGGAACTTGATGTTCTCCACTCTCTCCACCAAATGGCTGCCGATGCTGAGAGGGACATGTTCAGGCTGTGACCGCCGGAAGTCGATAATCATCTCCTTTGTTTTGTCCACGTTGAGCACCAGATTGTTCTCCCTGCACCAGCCCTCCAGGTCTCTAACTTCTTCCCTGTACATTGATTCCTCATCCCTCTGAATAAGTCCCACCACTGTGGTGTCGTCTGCAAACTTAATAATCTGGTTCGCCTCATGTCTGGATACACAGTCATGTGTTAGAAGTGTAAACAACAGTGGACTGAGTATGCAGCCTTGAGGGGATCCGGTGCTCAGCTTGATAGAGTTGGAGATGTTATTTCTAACACGGACAGACTGAGGTCTCTCAGTCAGGAAATCCAGGATCCAGATACATGTGGCGGTGTTCAGACCGAGAAGGAGTAATTTCTCCATCAGTCTCTGGGGAATAATGGTGTTGAATGCTGAACTGAAATCAATGTACAGGAGTCTGGCGTAGGTGTCTTTCTGATCCAGGTGGGTGGTGACAGAGTGCAGGGTGGTGACTATAGCATCCTCCGTGGAGCGGTTTGAACGATATGCAAACTGGAGCGGGTCATGTGATGCAGGGAGGCAGGCTGTGATGTGTAGTTTGACAAGCCGTTCAAAACACTTCATCACAATTGTGGTGATGGTGCCCTAACGAGAAATTGAGTGTGATGAAAGTAAATCTTTATTCCTACTCACATTCATATTTACACTAATACGTGTACCAACATTAAATTACCTATAAAACCCTTTTATTTCACTACACATGTCATGTAACCTGAATGAGTTTTATTTAATAAACTTGTAAACGAAAGAAGCTGAAGTGTTTTCCTTTGCATATATGCTTTCCTGGGTCACGGCAGTAAAAGAACTCACTAAATTTTGAGACTGAATTCATTAAGTAATTGAAGGTACGGAAATTAATTGAAATTAATTAATTAACATGTCTTAGAACTGGTGTCCCATTTTTAGGAGTCCTTTTCTATTTTATTTAGTGGGTGTTGGGGTGACTGTTTAACTCTGTCCCCTCGTACACCCACTATTAAATAAAATAAATAATTCCTCTACCTTATTACACTATATTTTATTAAATATCGCTACAAAGGCAAAGCTATTGATTTACCAGTCAATCTACGTTCCTACCCTCACCTAAAAATCACCAAAATCCAGCTGTCCTAAAACGGTAAACGACTTTAGACCAGTTGCTTTGACTTCAATTTTAATGAAAATTTTTGAAAAACTGGTCAGATGTGAGGTCCTAAAGCAGACTGAGCATGCATTGGATCCTCTGCAGTTTGCCTATAGGCCTCACAGAGGAGTGGAGGATGCCACTGTCACTCTGTTTAACATGCTTTTTAAACATCTGGATTTTAATGAGAGACACACCAGACTTTTATTTGTGGACTTTTCCTCCGCCTTTAATACAATCCAACCTCATATCTTAGTTGAAAGGCTCCTGCAACAATTTGATTTGAGCAATAATCTGGTGGGTTGGATTCTGGATTTCTTAACCAACAGGACGCAGAGAGTAAGGGTCAGTGGTACATTGTCTGACCTAAAGTGCTCTTCTACTGGCTCTCCTCAGGGGTGTGTGTTGTCACCACTACTCTTCATCCTGTACACAAACGTGTTGGAGCAGACATGACAACAGACACATTATAAAGTATGCTGATGACTCAGTTATTGTCAGTCTCCTCCAGGATGGTGAGAGTGGCCACGGCCCAGTAGTTGATGATTTTGTTCACTGGTGTGAGGATTCCTACCTGCAGCTGAATACGATATCTAAGATAATATCTTGGGACGATTATTGATAGTAATTTAAACTTTGAAGAGAACTGTGAAAGGGTGTGCAAAAAGGGTCAGCAACATTTGCATTGCTTGAGAAAACTTGCACGCTTCCAAATTGACCGAACCATAATGACAATGTTTTATCGGGCTTTTATTGAATCTGTTTTATCCTTTTCTTTAGTGTCATGGTTTGGTCAGATAAAACTGAAACAGAGGAAATCCTTGGATCAGGTAGTTAGATGGTCCAGTCGTTTGCTTGGTGAGCCACAGCTGAGCTTGACATCCCTGTACACCAGACAAGTACAGAGGATGGCTACCTCCATTTTAAATGATGACTCCCACCCTTTGCACTGCAACTTTCAGCTTCTTCCCTCAAGACGGAGGTTTGCTGTCCCAAAAAGTAGAACCCAGCGCTACAAAAACAGCTTTGTTCCTGCTGCTGTCTTGAAGAGTTGAACAAGCTGTAACAATATATTGCACATAATTTAGGTACCTATTTATTAACTCCATTTTATATTTACTTATTTTTGTAGTATGTTACTTGGGTTCTAAATATTTTATTGGGTTTTAGACCTTTGAGTTTTTAATCTCTTTGACTAGTGTTTAACTTTTAATATGACCCTTCTCTCTTACCTCTGGTTTTTCTCCCATCTCTTTGTTTTTTTATACCCTGATTGATCGAGCCTTGAGAATTTTTATCATGTTTACAGTCAGCTTCATATGTGCTTGTGTTTGTGTCTATGTTGAATGTAATTTGTAATTTGTAAATGTAATTTCCATACAGAAGGCGTCTGGAAGATGTTATTACCAACAAAGGCTTTTCCACTAAATATTAAATGAATTTCACCAAGCTTGTTCAGTGCTTATTCCCTGTGTCATTCCACTTTATTAAATATAACTTGTTTTGTGAACACAGTTGCCTTGATATCTTTGTATGTATGGATTACTTGGGTTTTTACTGATATCTGGTGAAAATCTTAGGTCAGTGGCTCCATCAGAAATATGTTTAATGAGAAAAATGTTGACGTGTCCAATACTTGTTTTCCCAGCTGTGTGTTCATATATATAAGCATTCATAATAAAACACAATAGAATTTCCAATCAAAACTATGATAAAATTTTAAAAATAGTAACACATTTAAAATCATGGTACTCTGATTGACATGTAACCTCATCCAAAAGTAGTCGCCATCTCCATCAAATCAGTATGTTATGTTATGCTCAATAATTCAAACTTAATAACTTACGTAGTTCAAGTAAAAAATAGTTCTATACAAAACTCCTTTTCTTTTGCAACTTTATGGTTACATTCTTCTCCTTTTGCCTCCTTCCACCTTTCAAAAGTAATAGACTGTTGTGCTGTTTGCTCTGTATTTTCTGCTGCATGAACTAAGGTCTGACATTTGCCACAAAAACTTGCATAGTGTGTACTATTGTTTCAGCATCACATTTGACACCCAGATTTAAGTTACAGCAATTTCATACACCCAAGTTTACCAGACTTTTGCAAGAACAACAGTGAATTTACAAATCCTGAGAAGAAAGTGCAGGCAAAACATATATTTATGTTGAACACAAACATCTGGGGTAACATAAAATTTTTACAAGCAATGACAAGCATCAATGGGACATAAGTGGTGAAAACTGATACTGTTGTCAATAATATCATCCTACTAGCTTTCCGTTTGGTGTCATTAGTCCCCCCTTTCTGCTTATTTCTTTGTCCAGGACCAGGTTGTTTTAGTACAAGAAGAGCAGAAATGCAACAGTAAAGCTTAACCATGATGCACAATGCCAGCTGCGCAACCAAAATTTGGTGAGACATATTTCTTATAATGATATTACCCAAGCCAGAAGCTGCTGTTAACAACCAGACTAATCCTGACAAAATCAGTTTATATCTTAGTGGCTTAAACCTCAAGTATACCACAGGTTTAACTGTTGCGAGATAGCATTCCACACAAATTATTGCAAGGAGCCATGGACGACCAGTGAGTATGAATCCAAGGAAAAACCTTTTAGTCAGTGACAAATCTGGATACAAGAAAAAGTTAGAAAACAACCAAAAGATGTCATGGAAGCTGATGAAGATTTCAAAAACAGCTTTCTGAAGTGAATAAAACTCTGATGTGATCCAGCGTTGTGATATTATTAAGTGTATGATGTAGATATTTAGAGGGAGTCTGATGATCAGGCAGGCTCCTTGGGCTATCACCAAAAGCTCTTCATTTAAACGCAGCAAGGAGTTGTTTCCAAGGGTAGCATTGTTCATCTTGGACAGTCCTAAATAACAAAAGATCTGAATTAAATTGATAGCTGTTTCATTTGTCATCAGCAATGCTTTTGCATATTTACATTTTCAAATTTAATTTACTGATTTAATTTGGTTTCATTCCTTTTTAATAACATTTAAGACTGATGACAAATACAACTGCACAATTTAAATACAAGGCTGGTTTGCCATATGGTAGTGCATAGTGCTTGTTTAAATGGATTTCAATTATTCCAAATTTTGAGCACTGAAGAAAAATGTATTTATCAGTTGTGTAATCTGCTCTGTAATTGTTTAATGCACAAATAAAGTATATCAAAAAAGTTTATTGTATGATAATAACATGCATTTTATTAATCAAGGACAAAGTAAGTACAGTATAAAAAATTGACACAATACTGAAACTGTACCTGAAGCAGTGGTTGCTCACTCCTCTGGATTACAGTGTTTGTGCTTGTCCTTTCTTTCTTAAACCGTCCCAAACAAATGACGCACATTTAATATGCAAACATTAGTAGGCCATAACCGAGATGACTCAATGCAATCTTTTTGTGGTTGTCACAATTCCAAGTTGTTCATGAAACATGCAAATAGGTACCTTCAAAAAAAGATATGAGTACAGTGTTTTTCCTGGTGGCAAAAGTTGAGAGGCCTCACATGTGCGCAACAGTTTTGGTTGTTCATTTTTCACATGATGCAAGATTTTTAGTTGGTCATTTATATGTTCAAGGCTAACAAAGAAAGTGGTCTCAAGGTGAGAATGACTCAAACTCATTTTTTTAATGAAACTGTGTGCCTTGTTGCTGTACAGTTGATATAAAAAGTCTACACACCCCTGTTCAAATGCCAGGTTTTTGTGATGTAAAAAAATGAGACCAAGATAAATCATTTCAAAACTTTTTCCACCATTTATGTGACCTATAAAACTGAAATCTTTTAAGGGGAAAAAAATAAAAAGCTTACAATAACCTGGTTGCATAAATACAGTATGCACACCCTTAAACTAATACTTTGTTGCAGCAACTTTGGCTTTTATTACAGCACTCACTCTTTTTGGGTAGGAGTCTTATCAGCGTGGCACATCTTGATGTGGCAATATTTGTCCACTCTTCTTTGCAAAAACGGTCCAAGTCTGTCAGATTGCGAGGGCATCTCCTGTGCACAGCCCTCCTCAGATCACCCCATAGATGTTCGACCAGATCACCAGGTCTAGACTCTGGCTGGGCCATTCCAAAACCTTAATCTTCTTCTGGTGAAGCCATTCTTTTGTTGATTTGGATGTATGCTTTGGGTCATTGCCATGCTGAAAAATGAAGTTCCTCTACATCTTTAGCTTTCTAGCAGAAGCCTGAAGGTTTTCTGCCAACACTGACTGGTATTTGGAACTGTTCATAATTCCCTTCACCTTGACTAAGGCCCCAGTTCCAGCTGAAGAAAAACAGCTCCAAAGCATGATGCTGCCCCCACCATGCTTCACTGTAGGTATGGTGTTCTTTTGGTGATGAGCAGTGTTGTGTTTGCACCAAATATACCTTTTGGAATTATGGCCAAAAAGTTCAACCTTGGTTTCATTAGACCATAACACATTTTCCCACATGTTTGGGAGATTTCAAATGTGTTTTGCAAAATGTAGCTGGGCTTGGATGTTTTTCTTCACAAGATAAGGCTCCCATCTTACCACCCTACCCCATAGCCCAGACATATGAAGAAGACGGGAGATTATTGTCACATGTACTAAACAGCTAGTACTTGCCCGAAATTCCTGCAGCTCCTTCAGTGTTGCTGGCAGCATCTTGGCAGCCTCCCTGACCAGTTTTCTTCTTGTCTTTTCATCAATTTTGGAGGGACACCCAGTTTTTGGTAATGTCACTGTTGTGCCATATTTTCTCCACTTGATGATGACTGTCTTCACTGTGCTCCATGGTATGTTTAATGCCTTGGAAATTCCTTTGTACCCTTCTCCTGACTGATACCTTTGAACAATGAGATCCCCCCGATGCTTTGGATGCTCTTTGCGGACCATGGCTATCGCTGTAAGATGTGACTACAAAAATGTCAGGAAAAGCCTACTAGAACAGCTGAACTTTATTTGGGGTTAATCAGAGGTACTTTAAATTGTGGCAGGTGTGTGCTGACTCCCATTAACATTAGTTTGAACTAGTGCATATCCGTGCATGCCCGTAGAGGGGATGCATTGGAACAGAATTCTTGCCAGTTACAGGACAGTTGGTATAGCAACATAGCACTAAGTGGCAATCACATGTGATGGCTTTTGTATACAGCAAAACATAAAAATCACACAAAATTTGCTCTGCCATCTGGGGCTGTTTTCCCCTGCTTGTTACTTCTCCTGCCTGTCACTGTTCTGTGTTATGTTGCTTACCTGTGTCTATATACAGTATATGTCTTGCAGGGAGTCATGTGCTCTGTCTATGTGCTGTCATGTAGACATCACCTGGTGGGTCTTCTTCTTCTTCTTCTTCTTTGTTCAGACCACTGAAGGGTCTCCTCCTCCTGTCTCAGACGGCTGTGTTGTTCACAGTCATGCCTGCGGCGTACTGGTGAAACCTGAGGTGTTTCATGTTTATGGCATCCTTTCTGACGTGCAGCAGTTCTCATTCTATTGCTCTCCATCTGGTGGGTCTTCTTCTTCTTCGTTCAGACCACTGGTTGAGGGATAGGTGTGTCGTAATTCAAGTTCATGGGCACAATCCTGAAAAAGTGGCTTTCAATCCTGTTCAGGAAGGCCCATGCATGCCCGTAGAAACCAAGAAACCGGAGCACCCGGAGAAAATCAGCACTTTGCTTGGCATTTTACACATTTGTAGTGTAGACTGGCATTCGTCAAGGTTACACATTTGCTGTCATGTAGGCATGGTCAGTCGTTCTATGATGCCTGAGTTCATAGGACGCGCTATGATGATGAGGCAGAGATCATAGGCCATCCTATGATGTCCTAGAAACGTGCTTTAAAATCTGTCGTACCCTATGCTGGTGAAGGGTGTCCTTCTGTCTCAGACGGGTGTGATGTACTGCTGGAAACTCAGGTGTTTCATCTTCATGGCATCTTTTCTGATGTGCAGCAGTTGTCGTCATTCTATTGCTCTCCATCTGGTGGGTCTTCTTCATTCAGACCACTGGTTGAAGGATAGGTGCGTCGTAATTCCAGTTCATGGACAGGATCATGAAAATAGATCTGAGCAAAGACAGGCTTTCCGGCATGGACTCACTGTATATGACATCATAAAGACATGAAGGCAGCCTTGATGTATATGACATCATAAATCAGAATCAGAATCAGAATCAGAATCAGAATCAGAATCAGCTTTATTGGCCAAGTATGCACAACACATACAAGGAATTTGACTTTGGCTAAAAACTTGCTCTCGTTGTTCAGGTGAAGGATTTAAATAAGGATTCAATGACAACCAGAGTATGTACAGTAAATTACAGTCTGTCCACGTTTCTATAAAAGGATGCAAATATATACAGGAATATATGCAGTTATTTACTCGGACTAACCACACTTTGCAGAAATATATGAAAAAATATACAATCACACAGTATTTCAATGTGGACTCAGATTCAGTGATATAATGTGAATGAAGTAAAAAGCAGTGTGAGAGTTATGTACAATGTAATAATGGATGAAAAGTCATGAGTACAGCAACAGGTAGGATTAGGTGAATGTTAGGAGTTCATCAGAGTGATGGCTTGAGGAAAGAAACTGTTCCTGTGACGGGTGGTTTTGACCTTCAGTGATCTGTAACGACGACCAGAAGATAGAAGTTCAAACAGTTTGTGGCCGGGGTGTGATGGGTCAGCACAGATGTTTCCCGCCCGTTTCCTGGTTATGGACCGATATAAGTTCTCAATGGAGGGTAGGTCGGTACCAATGATCCTCTCCGCAGACTTAATGATCCGCTGCAGTCTGGTCTTGTCCTGTTTAGTGGCAGATCCAAACCAGACAGTGATGGAAAAGCAGAGGACAGATTGGATGATGGCGGTGTAGAAGACAACCAGCAGCTCCTGAGGCAAATCAAACTTCTTGAGCTGACGCAGAAAAAACAACCTCTGCTGGGCCTTTTTCCGGACAGTGTCAATATGGGAGGACCACTTCAGGTTCCGGGAGATTGTGGTACCCAGAAACTTGAAGGAGTCCACAGTGGACACTGTGCTGTTGAGGATGGTGAGTGGGGGGAATGAAGGGGGGTGTCGCCTGAAATCCACAGTCATCTCCACCGTTTTGGCTGGGTTAAGTTCAAGATGGTTCTGGCTGCACCAGAGGATCAGCTGCTCCACCTCCCGCCTGTATGCAGACTCATCATCATCCCGGATCAAACCGATGACTGTGGTGTCGTCCGCAAACTTCAGGAGCTTCACCGAAGGGTCCTCTGAGGTGCAGTCGTTGGAGTAGAGGGAGAAGAGCAGTGGGGAAAGGACACATCCTTGGGGGGCGCCAGTACTAATTTTTCGGGAGCTGGATGTAAATCTCCCTAGCTTCACCTGTTGCCACCTGTCAGTCAGAAAGCTGGAGATCCACTGGCAGGTGGAGGGGGGCACCTTGAGCTGGAGGAGTTTCTGATGAAGAATGCCTGGGATGATGGTGTTGAACGCTGAGCTGAAGTCGACAAACAGGATCCTGGCGTACGTCCCTGGGGAGTCGAGGTGTTGCAGGATGTAATGTAGTCCCATATTCCCATAAAGACATGTTGCCTGATGTCTGTCACTGTATATGACATCATAAAGACGTAAGTCGTCCTATGATGCCTGAGTTCAAAGACACATGGTGTATATGACATCATGAAGACACATTTGTCTATGTGTCCTATGATGTTTAGGCAGAGATCATAGGCCGTCCTATGATGTCCTATAAATGTGACACACACACACACACACACACACACACACACACACAAATTTCTTGCTTTTGTAAAGTGATAGTGATGTGTAACACAGCCACATCCCCAGTTATAAGAGGGTGTGCATATTTGTGCAACCAGGTTATTGTAAGTTTTTTTTTTTTTATTTTTCCCTTTAAAAGATTTCAGTTTGTTTTTCAGTTGGGTTGTACAGGTTATAGGCCACACGGTGGAAAATTTTTTTGAAATGATTTATATTGGTCTCACTTTTTTACATCACAAAAACCTAGCACTTGAACAAGGGTGTGTAGACTTTTTATATCCACTGTATTTGATCTTCCCCTTTTTGACCTGTTGCTGGCTTTATCTGCAGGTGTCATTACCCTGGTGGCCCTCCGAGCCTGTATTATGGTAGGGAAAACCCTGCAGTTATAATACAAACCCCAATTCAAATTAAGTTGGGACATTGTGTAAAATGTAAATTAAAACAAAATACAATGATTTGCAAAATCCTTTCAACCTATATTCATTTGAATAAACAACAAAGAGGAGATATTTAATTTTCAAACTGATGAATGTTATTGTTTTCTTTTTTTCGTTTTTCACAAACATTCTCTCATTTTGAATTTGATGCCTGCAATATATTCCACAAAAGCTGGGACAGGGGCAAGAAAAGACTGGAAATGATGAGGAAGGCTCAGAAACATCTTTTTGGAACATTTCACAGTTAAACAGGTTAATTAGAAACAGATTAGTGTCATGATGGGGTAATAAAGGAACATTCCCAAAAGGCTCAGTTGTTTACAAGTAAACAGTCTGCAAAAGTCTGGAATTTCCCCATTGTGGGACTAATAAAGGCTTATCTTACCTTAAGATGGGGTGAGGTTCACCACTCTGAACAGCTGCAAGGGCAAATAGTCCAACAATTTAAGAACAACGTTTTTCAACGTACAATTGAAAGGAATGTAGGGATTTCATCATCTACAGTCCATAATATAATCACAAGATTCAGAGAATCTGGAGAAATTTCTGCACATAAGTGGCAAGGCCAAAAACCAACAATGAATGCCTATGACCTTCGACCCCTCAGGTGGCACTGCATTAATAACTGATATCATTCTGTAAAGGATATTACAACGTGGTCTCAGGAACACTTTGGAAAACCATTATCAGTTTACACAGTTTGTCGCTACATCTACAAGTTAAAACTCTACAATGCAAAGCCATATACTGTATCAACAAAACCCACCCGAGCTCATCTGAGATGGACTGACTCAAAGTGGAAAAGTATGCTGTGGTCTCATTGTTACACCCAGTAGGGGCGAAGGGGAGGAAGGATGATTGAGCCAAGCTGTTAGACTTTGCAGCGACCGTTTATTGACTTCTCAGCACACACGGCACGGCCCACAATTACATAGCACATCGCTAGACACCATCTTGTCTCATAACACTCTCTAACATTCTCTGGAACACACACTAGAACACTCACTACTCTTCTTCTATTGTGCTCTAACACTACACAGTGTCTTATCTCTACTGAGCGCCACCTCTGGCATAGAAACGCTACTGCTTTCACTGACAGTTTATATCTAACAGTGCATATTCAGTCCTTTGATAACATTCCCCATAAATGCTCCCATTTACTATTAATCATTAAATTATAGTCTCTTAGGTACATTTATTAAGAATATTTATATTTGCCATTAGCATCTAATCCACACTGTTTCTGAGGGTTTACTAGAGGTTGTCCAAAATTAACATTTTCCTACACTCACCCCTCAAAAAGTTAATGTCTTCCCGACATTACACCTTTCTTAAAAAAACAGTAGTTTTTTTCTCTTTTCTTCTGTCAGTTCACATTTGGTAATCATGTATTACATGTAAGTAGGGTATCACTACACAGGAGTCAGAGCTCATTAAAGTCTATAAAGATGCAACTGGTAATTGTCCATAGTACAGCATGTATCTCCTATTCCATGCAATACATTTGCAGAAGAGGTCTTTGTGCACGATAACTTCCAACCGCTCCATCCATCATGGTGGGTATCTGCACCTTTCCTGAGAGTAAGGGTACTCAGTCTAGTCATAACCTACCAAATAAACCTTGGTGTGATGCCTGTGCCTTAGTAACACACTGCAAGTCTCTTTTTTGTGTTTTTAAAAAATTTTTTGTACTTTTTTCAATTTTTATCAACCATCTCAGTAGCTACCAAGTTACTTTTCAAAACATTTATGTTTGACCAATGGTTATCTTTAGCTTCTACACCTTTGTTCTAGACAGATGAAATGCAGTGAAGTGCAAGGTTGGCCTAACTTATCATAAGTCAATCTCAATGGCTGTTTTCTTATTCTTGAAGGATACGTTTTAGCAGGAATCTCGTCAGGTCCCTCCTGGTCACTGGAACAGGACTCCGACTCCTCATCACTCTGGTCCTGGTCTGCCTCAGCTGGATCTGGAACCGCCGGATCGTCGACCTCTGGTGCCAGCTGCACCTGCGTGACGTCATCTGGGTCCTGGTCCTCATCCTCCGGAGTAGTGTCACTGTGCGGGTAGAACTCCGGTGCATCGGCTCTCAGTGGACGCTGCTCTTGATCCTTCCCAGCTCGTAATCCGATTATGGCATTCCAACCCTCTTCATCTTCATCATCCGTGTTGCTTTGTCTGTCCACATGCCTTTGTCTTTTAGAGTCTCTTTCTCTTATTTTCTTAGAGGCATGCTTCACTGTTTCCATGGGAAGAAAGTCACATGGTAACAAAAGGTTTCTGTGCATGACCCGAGTGCGTCCCTTGCCAGTTTCAGGTCTGATTTCATATACTGGACTGTCTGGGTACTTCTTTTGGGTCACGACATACACCTTGTCTTCCCAGAATGATCTTAATTTTCCTGGCCCACCTCTTTCGGTCAAGTTTCGGACCAATACTCTGGATCCAGGGAGTAACTCAGCACCGTGAACCTTTTTATCATAAAGTGCTTTACTTCTCATCCCTTCTCTGTTTGCTGTTTTAGAAGCGAGTTTGTAAGCTTCAGTCATTGTAGCTCTCCACTTTTCAGCATAGTCCTGCTGAGAAACACTCTGTTCTCTTGTTGTGAGGCCAAACATCAGATCAATAGGCAACTTTGGACTACGGCCAAACAACAGAAAATATGGTGCGTACCCCGTAGCTTCACTACGCGTACAATTATAGGCATGAACCACTTTTGCCAGAGAGGACTTCCAGTCTTCCTTGGCTGCTTCGGGCCAATTTCTGAGCATTGCCAACAGTGTACGATTGAATCGTTCCACCTGCCCATTCCCTTGGGGATGGTAGGGTGTTGTTCGGGACCCCTGCACACCACTGTACTCTTGGAGTTTTGCAAAAAGTTTATTTTGGAACTCTCTTCCCTGATCATGATGGAGTCATGTGGGGAAACCAAACTTAAGGGCAAAATCTCCAAAGATCTTCTCAGCAGCGGTGTGGGCAGCTTTGTTACGACATGGGTAAGCCTGGGCAAAACGAGTAAAATGGTCCATTAAAACCAGGATATACTCATATCCTCCTTTGCACTTCTCCAAATGCAGGAAATCCACTGACACTAATTCGAATGGCTACGTGGTGACAATGTTAGTCAGTGGTGCCCTTGTTATCTTATTGGGACGTTTGTTCTTTAAACAACTGCAAACTTTAGTGATGTAGTGCTCCACATCTCTTTGCATATGAGCCCAATAAAAACGCTCTCTTATCAAGTTCATCACTCTCTCTACCCCTAAATGGCCCATGTTTTCATGGAGCTCTTTGAACACAAGTTTGTGAAACTTCTGGGGTAGGAGTAGCTGGTCATGTGTTGCCGTACTCCTGTAAAGCAGTCCATCATCTTCCAAGTACAGCTTGTGTTTCTGTCTGACTAAAGCTGCAATTTTACTGTTCTGCTGCTTTACACTTCTTGGCCATTGTTTTGATAACACATAGCGCAACACCTCTCCAATCACGGAGTCTTCTTCTTGAGCTCTTTTTAGATCAGTCTTTGATATTCCAGCTATAGAGCTGGCTTCTTGGTCTGCTTCACTAATGAGAGTAGAAATGGTGACTGGGCAGAGCCATGGTTCACTTTCTTGTGACTTTACCTTGACTGCCTGTGTCACACAATTCATCACATCAAGATCAACATTCTGGGTGCATTTGTTCATGTACTGCTCCATATCTAGAGGCATACGTGAAAGTCCGTCTGCATCTCTGTTTGCTTTTCCAGGGCGATACTTAATCACAAACTGGAAATCAGCTAGTTCTGCTATCCACCTCTGTGTGGTTGCATTTAACTTTGCGGTGGTGAGCACATACGTTAGGGGATTATTGTCCGTATAGACAGTGAATGGTGGAGAGTAGTACAGATAATCCCAAAACTTCTCACAGATGGCCCACTTCATGGCAAGAAACTCCAGCTTCCCTGAATGAAGGTGGTAGTTCTTCTCTGGGTTTGACAGTGTCCTAGAGCCATATGCTATCACCACCAGTTTGTCTTGTTGTCGCTGGTATAACACCGCCCCAAGCCCCTCCTGTGAAGCGTCACAGTGTAAAATGAAGGGTTCTTCAAAGTTCGGGTAACCTAACACTGGGGGTTGGGTAAGAAGGTCAACAAGCTGACAAACTACTGCTTGATGCTCTGGGCGCCATCTGATCGCATGGGATGAGGGTAAGTGGCCTCCATCGTTCTTTTTGACATGTTTCTTTGAGTTTTTCTTTGCTTTATCTGTGTGGTCGTTAGCCAGAAGGTCGTAAAGAGGCTTTGCTATACGAGAGAAGTTTGGAATATAGCTGCGGTAATATGAAATAAAACCTAGCAATTTCCTTAACTCTCCCACAGTGGAAGGTTGCTGCTGTTTGAGTGTCTGCACTGGGGCAATGTCCGCAGGGTCCATGGTGTAACCCTGTCCTGTTACCATTTTACCAAGAAAACGTACCTGCTGCTTGAATAACTCACATTTCCGGGGAGTCAACTTCACCCCATGGCTTTGATAGCGGTGCAGGACGCTTCTCAGGTCTCACAAGTGATCTTCAAAAGTCTGTGAATGAACAAGGTTATCATCGAGGTAAGGCAGACAAACATCATCTCTCAACCCCCACAAGCACTCCTCCATAGATCTTTGGAATGCTGCTGGTGCTGAGGACAAACCAAATGGAATTCTTACCCACTCGAACAAACCCCAGGGAGTGATAAATGCAGTGAGGGGTCTACTTGACTCTTCCAGGAAACCCTGATGATACGCTTTCCCTTGGTCGAGAACTGAAAACCACACACTCCCATTTAGACTGTTTAGCATATCTTGTATGCGGGGAATTGGGTGTCTGTCTGGGATAGACTTCTTGTTCAACTCTCTAAAGTCGCAGCACAAACGCAGACCTCCATCTTTCTTTCGCACACAGACGACTGGACTGGAATACGATGACTTGGATTTGGTGATCCAGCCCCTGTTAAGCAGGTCTTCTATATACTCCTTTACTTCTTTATGAAGTGGTTTGGGAACAGAAACATAAGTCTTTTTGACAGGATCATGATCTTTGAGTCGGATCTTCAACTGTAAAGAGGGAATTGTCCCTACATCATACTCATCACGGGAAAACGCTTGCCGTTCCTCCCGTAGTAACTGTTTTGCTTGCTCTTGCTGTATGGACGAGAGATGATCAAGGGGAACTGGAGGGTCCCACATGTCCATAGTCTCTTTGACAGCACAGTTCATCTTGGTCTCTTTATTTCTCCCTGTTTCACTCGTCGTCGGGTCGACGGTCGATTGATTTACAGCAGGGGGTCTAATATCTGCCGGATAAGCAGTTTTAACTCTCTGCGTTTCCCCCAAAATGGTCTTAGCGGGCAGCTGGATATCACGGGACGTACTGTTTGTTACAGGTATTTTGAGCATAGATCGCTTCCCTTTCCATAACTGCACCAACCCACTTTGCATCTGCAAACCCTTTGGTAACTGGGTGTACTGACTCGGCTCAAATAAGACGTCTTGTGTGTCTGGAAGTGAGCCTGCTCTGACACAACCTTTGACTGTTTTGGTTTGGCCAGCAGGGATGGTAACCAACTCACTACCAACTTTTACCATTCCTTCCCCCAGCCTATCCTCCTCACTTTGCATCACTTTCAAAAACACCTCTGTTTTCTTACAGTCAAATGAGAAGGCTGCGCTAACAGCTTCACTGATGGCACAAGGGGGTTTAATGCCCATCTTCAGGACATGGTCAATCACGTTGAACCCAATGATAGGCGGCTCTGCCACTCCGTCCTCCTTCACCACTAGCACAGGAACTAAGAGTTCCACCGGTGGGCAACTAACTGTCGGCAGCTTAAATGTGACTTCAACCCACCCTGAGAATGGAATCGGGGTCTGGTTCACTGCCCTCCCACTCAGGATAATTGGACCCACCAACTCGGCTAAGTCTCTGACGGTGGTGTGTGGCAGGTGCTCCTGTCTCCAGGTGTCATTCATTAAACAAACCTGTGACCCTGTGTCCCACAATGCCTGTGTCTCCTTGTCATCGAGGAAGCAGGTGATGACACATTTTTTTCCAACCAAACTGAGTAACTGTAATTGGCGATTAGGGGACAGTAGATTAACACGGACCGTTTCTACAGGAGGTACCTCGGCCTGAGCTACCAGCCTTGCTTCCAACCTCCAAATACTGTCAGTAACGAGCTCATACAGTTCTTGTGTGTTAGCTTGTTCTGATGTGGTTTCGACAGTATTGGCCGCCGTGTCTACTTGCCCTGTTCCTTTTCCGAGTCTCCTCCCTATCCGACATTCCCTTGACATGTGGCCGCTGACTCCACACCTGAAGTAGTGGTTACATTGATCGCCATTGCTGGTGGACTGACATCTCTTGCAGCCACGTGTCCTCCTGGCTCTCTGAGCGCGAGGTGCTCTGGGAGACTCACGTATGGCCTTTTTGATCTCCTCCATGTCACTCTTCAGCTGCGTGACTATGTTCAGGAGCTCAGATTCCGTATGGGTCACTGTGCTTTGGGACTTAAGGCTTTTTCCTTTTGTCGATGGTAGGGGGCGCTCTTGGCCATCCACTTCTCTCTCGGTTGCATACAGACCCGTCAGATTTTCCACTCGGCATTCTCGAACCTTTAGTTCTTTTGTGTGCCTTTTAAATTTCTGGTGCCGTTCCCATTCAAGATTGGCTACTGCATTCATCTTTGAAATTAGTAGCTCGTCGGTGACGGCAGGATCCTCCAAATAACGCTTCAGTTGATATTTCACATCAACACTGATCAGTCCTGTTTCCACCGCCCTCAGAAACTTCCTCTGAATAAGATCAGAACTAAACTGCTCTTCAGTGCCAGGCTCTCTGGATGCTGCTAAAAGTCTTTCCTTTAGCTCAATGGCACGAAACAGAAAGTTCTGAGGTGACTCATTACTGTCTTGTGTGAGGTTTATCAGACGATGATACAAGTCAGTGGAACTATCTTCTTTATAATGTCCTCGCAGGATTATGCGCAGCTGTGGCAGTGTGAGATCTGACTCTCCAGCATAGCACGCGAACTCAATCCAGGACTCACTGCTTTGACAACAGCCTCAATTATCTCAGCCTCACTGTGCTTTTTCTTTAAGCCCATATCAATCTGGTGAGTGAGATTGGAATAAGACAACTTGTCTTTTTGGCCCCTCTCCCCTATCTGCCCATTTATCTTAAACTCCCGTTTAATGATCACTTCTGGCGGTAGGGGCGCTGTGGGGACCGCGGGCTGTATCACAAAATGGCGGCTCTGTGGTGGCGCAGCCTCGGGCTGTGTCACAAAATGGTGGCCTGGTGGCGGCGCGGCCTGATCATCCGACACTCTTATTATTTCCTCTTCAATCCTTTTAGCTGAATCAATGTTACTTTCATGCAGAGCGGCATACTGGCTCTGTAAACTGGCGAGTGCCTCTGCCTCGCGGCTCGGCCGCTGTCGCTGCCTGCGTCAACGGTTCACTTAGCTTAACTTCTTTAGCACATGCTATTAGCTTTAGCAGAAACTCGCGGACTACACCCTTCTCTTCGCGTTCAATGGCTTTTTCAACCTCCTCGATTAACAGTCGTATCAGCGTGTACTTCGTAGACGGTTCGGCTGGGCTTATCTTTGCAAATAAACAGACCTCATTTAGCTGTTCGGCCCGTAACGGCACCAAGGCCTCAGTTAGCTTAGCTTGTAGCTGCTCCAGCTCCATCGTTAGTAGCTGCTCCAGCTCCATTGTTACGGCCTCTTTCCTTTTTTTTTATTTGCACTGACTCACCGTCTCAGACACGACTGAACCATCCTCTGCTACCAAGTTTTGTTACACCCAGGAGGGGCGAAGGGGAGGAAGGATGATTGAGCCAAGCTGTTAGACTTTGCAGCGACCGTTTATTGACTTCTCAGCACACACGGCACGGCCCACAATTACATAGCACATCGCTACACACCATCTTGTCTCATAACACTCTCTAACATTCTCTGGAACACACACTAGAACACTCACTACTCTTCTTCTATTGTGCTCTAACATTACACAGTGTCTTATCTCTACTGAGCGCCACCTCTGGCGTAGAAACGCTACTGCTTTCACTGACAGTTTATATCTAACAGTGCATATTCAGTCCTTTGATAACATTCCCCATAAATGCTCCCATTTACTATTAATCATTAAATTATAGTCTCTTAGGTACATTTATTAAGAATATTTATATTTGCCATTAGCATCTAATCCACACTGTTTCTGAGGGTTTACTAGAGGTTGTCCAAAATTAACGTTTTCCTACATCATGAGTCCACATTTTAAATTGTTTTTAGAAATCTTGGACGTTGTGTCTTCTGGACTAAAGAGGTAAAGGACCATCCAGATTGTTATCTGTGTTAAGTTCAAAAGCCAGCATCTATGAGGGTATGGGGTTTGGGGGAGCGTTAGTTCTCATGCCATGGGTAACTTGCACATCTGTGAAGGTGTAGCACCTTGGGGGAGTCAGATTATTTAGCATCTCAGACAAGAGACAGTGGATAAACATAGGAGAACAATGCTCAGGAGGTTCCTGGCGAGATAGCAGGAAGGAGTCAAGGACGTAGGGGGTTGAATGCAGTGTGATGCAAATGTCGTGTTGTGTGTGGGAAAATGCCATGAAACTTGCGATGAGAGATTTGGGTAAAAGAAGAGTGCCTGCTTAAATGTGTCAGTCTGTTCTGTGCTTGAGAGATGTGAAGTGTGTAATAAACCGTCTGCCATGAATCAGCCTCTTATTTCACACACTCCACACTGGTGACCCAAGACGTATTATGGAACACGAGGCAAGAACCCCGGAGCCGGCCCGGTCAGGAAGCTCCAGCGAGGCGGCAGCCATCCCACAGACAGCCCGGACTGGAACCCCCAGCCATGCGTGTGCGGTTTCAGTCAAGCTACCGGATTTCTGGCAGCACAACCTGCGCTCTTGGTTCCACCACACCGAGGCCCAGTTCGCCCTCCGGGGAGTAACGGCAGACGACACCAGATTCTACCATGTGGTCGCAGTGCTGGACGCCCGCACAGCTCAGCAGGTAGCGAGCCTGCTCGATCAGCCGCCAGCCAGCAACAAATACGAGGCGCTCAAGGCTGCGCTGACCCGGCGCTACACGATCTCGGACTGTGAGAGAGCAGAGAGGGTCCGGACGCGGGCCGAGTTAGGAGATGGTTCGGCCATAGACCTGATTGAGAAGATGCTGGCGTTAATGGGCACGGACGACGGGCACTTTCTGTTTGCCCACCTCTTCCTCCGGAACCTTCCAACAGTGGCGAGAGCGGTTCTGGCCAATTCGCTGTTGCTGGCCGCGCGTGACTACCGTGTGCTAGCCCAGGAGGCAGACCGGATCATCATCACCACCAGGGCAATCACAGTCAACGCGGCAGCGGCGGAGCCCAGCGAGACGACCAGAGGAGGCGAGGAGCCACCGACGGTAGCAGCAGCGGGGGCCAAGGAGCGCCAGAGAGACACACTCTGTTTCTACCACCACCGCTTCAGAGAGAACGCATGCAGATGTGTGCCACCGTGCCAATTCAAGCGCTCGGGAAGACGGCAAGGCCAGCGGTTGGTAGCAGCTGCGACCCTTGTTGAAGAGAACAAGCTGCTCTACCTGACGGACGCGCACTCGGGGAGGCGTTTCCTCGTGGACACCGGAGCCCAGAAGAGCTTCATCCTGCCGACCTACGCTGACCGGCTGGCAGGACCTAGCGGCCCCGAGATGTTGGCAGCAAACGGCTCGGAAATTAAGACCTTTGGTGAGAGGACACTGATCTTATCGCTACATGGCCGTACATATGAGTGGACTTTTGTCGCAGCAGCACTGAATTACCATATCCTGGGGGCTGATTTTCTGTGTGCGCATGGTTTACTGGTTGATGTTGCTAACAGACGCCTGGTTAATGCACTGTCCTTTGACTCTCTCCCCTGTATAGCTCGAGTAACCCGGCCAACAGCACAAGCCAACGTCACAGCTCCAGGCGGTAAGTTCCACGCACTGCTCACTCAGTTTCCAGCACTCACGGTCCCGACGTTTTCGGCGGCCATCGCTAAACACGGGGTGGAGCACTTTATCACCACCACCGGGCCACCCGTTTTTGCAAGACCTCGGCGCTCGGACGCAGCTAAACTGGCCATAGCGCGCGAGGAGTTCGCCAACCTGGAAAGGTTGGGCATCATCAGGCGTTCGAACAGCCCATGGGCATCCCCGCTACACATGGTCCCTAAGGCTGAGGGATCATGGTGACTGTGCGGTGATTTCCGCAGGTTGAACAACGCCACAGCGCACGACCGCTACCCAATTCCCCACATACAGGATTTTTCCGTTCACCTCGCCGGAGCGCTCATTTTTTCCAAAATAGACCTGGTCCGCAGTTACCACCAAGTCCCAGTGCGCGTGGAGGACGTACCCAAAACAGCGGTAATAACTCCATTCGGTCTATTCGAGTTCCTGCGCATGCCATTCGGGTTAAAAGTAGTGGCACAGACATTCCAGCGCATGATGGATGCAGTGCTGCGCGATCTCCCGTTCGTGTTCGTCTACCTGGACGATATCCTGGTAGCCAGTGCGTCCGAAGACGAACACGAAACACACCTCACAACGGTTTTCCAGAGGTTGGAGGAGCGAGCGATCCCGCTGCCCGACAAAGTGCGCGCCATAGCGGAATTTCCCCGGCCTCAGACGGTCAGGGCGCTGCAGGAATTTTTGGGGATGGTGAACTTTTATAACCGTTTCCTTCCCCGCGCGGCGCAGCTCATGCAACCATTGTACGCCACGCTCAAGAAACAGAAACCCGCGGATAGGGTCGAATGGACCCCGGAGCAAGAGCGGGCATTCTCGGAAGTTAAAGCAGCCCTGGCAAACGACGCACTGCTGGCGCATCCAGACCCGGCGGCCTGGATAGCGCTAACCACCGACGCTTCAGACGTGGCCATAGGGGCTGTCGTAGAGCAGCGCGTTGTTGGGGCTTGGCAGCCGCTCGCCTTTTTCAGCAGAACTTTGCGCAACAGCGAACCGTGATCTCAGAGTTTACTACCGATATTCAGCATGTGTCGGGTAAACTGAATGTGGTGGCGGACTGCCTCTCGCGTGCCGTGGT
The DNA here is from genome assembly GCA_020510985.1 of Pholidichthys leucotaenia. Classification (NCBI taxonomy): domain Eukaryota; kingdom Metazoa; phylum Chordata; class Actinopteri; order Cichliformes; family Pholidichthyidae; genus Pholidichthys; species Pholidichthys leucotaenia. Next base: position 155,878,709 of record CM035848.1, read on the forward strand.
GGCCCCGGTCTGCTTGGGGATAGATTATGCAGCCATGGCCGCAGAGCAGATTAGCGATGCAGACGTGCGCGCGCTCCAGTCTGGACCAACAGGGTTAAGGCTGGAGAGCAGGGTGCTGCAAGATGGCGCCCCCCCCCCCCTCCGCAATCTGCGATGTCTCCACGGGACGCCCGCATCCGGTGGTCCCGGTCGCGTGGCGCCGCTGCGTGTTTGAGTCGGCTCACACTCTGGCGCACCCAGGAGTGCACGCGTCGGTCAAAATGGTGGGAGAGAAGTTTGTGTGGCCAAGCCTACGCAAACAAGTAAAAGAGTGGGCTGCAGCCTGCGTGGCGTGCCAACGAGCCAAGGTACACAGACACACGAAAGCTCCCTTGGAGCCGTTTCGGGTACCGGCTAAGAGGTTCGACCATGTTCACGTGGACCTCGTGGGCCCCCTCCAGCCATCACAAGGGCACACGCACCTCCTGACAGTAGTGGACCGCACCACGTGCTGGCCAGAAGCAGTCCCACTGGCGGCAACCACGTCCGCGGACGTAGCACGCGCTTTTTTAACAGCATGGGTGGCGCGTTTTGGAGTCCCGTCGGACATTACGTCTGACAGGGGCCCTCAGTTTGTTTCCGAACTCTGGTCCGCGATGGCCCGCAGCCTGGGTGTTACAATTCACCGCACAACCGCATACAACCCACAGGCCAATGGTTTATGCTGTGGAGTGTGTAATTGACGAGGCAGGTTTGTCTCAAGGCAGTTTATTACACGTCTCCAACATGAGCATAGTAGAAAGAGACATCTCAGAAAAAACTCGTCCCTTATATACCCAGGTCTCCCCACCGCTCACAAGTCACATTGCATTCACATCAAAGGTAACCTTGCATTTCCTCTTTAATCCCTTAGCATCCCCCTCACAGTCATTGGCCCACAAAGGATCCTCCAAGCAGTCTCTTGGCACCCAAAGGATCCTCCAAGCAGTCTCTCGCATATAAAAGATTACACTTTCACAGCTTCCTGTTATCTCCAAGGAAACTCTGCACTTTGTTCTTATCTAAGATGTGAGGCATTATGCAAGGCATTAAGTAAGTCACATGTGTGGCTACAATGCGAGCGTTTTCATAGATCACTGAAAGCAGCACTCAGGGCTTCACTGACGAATGCAAATTGGGTAGACAGGCTGCCGTGGGTTTTATTGGGGTTGCGCTCCGTGCCAAAAGAGGATCTGGAAGCTTCCCCGGCAGAGCTGGTTTTTGCGCAGCCCCTACGGCTGCCCGAAGAATTTCTGCCAGATAATCCCGCGCCGGACAGCTGCCTGTCTCAGCTTTTGCAGCGTAGCGCAAACACAGGCACGCTGCCGGGCTCGGCCCACCACTGTTTTCCGCGTGTTTTCGTGCCTAAAACTTTGAACAGCGCGGAGTTCGTGTTTGCCAGACACGACGCCCACCGCCCTCCATTGCGCCCACCCTATGATGGACCGTTCAGAGTGTTGGAAACAGGGGATAAGCATTTTTTGCTAGACTTGGGGGGTAGGCGGGAAAAAATTGGCATAGACTCACTCAAACCCGCTTTCGTTGTGGCAGACGAGCAAGTTCTGTTGGCTATGGCCCCTCGGCGTGGAAGACCCCCACGGAGAGCTCCCCATGGAAACGATTCACCAGAGCAGCCACACGGACAGACCGAAGTGGCCCCCCCCTCGTCACGGCCCACCCCCAGTCAGACACACTCCCAGCAGCCCCCCACAGGCACAGCAGCGCCACAGAGGCAGTAAACCCCAGTTACAGCAGATACGGGAGGAGACGGAAGCCCAAACGGCGTGTGGACTGATGTTCTATTGTTCTATCTAAGATGCTGGGGGGGGGGGAGTGTAGCACCTTGGGGGAGTCAGATTATTTAGCATCTCAGACAAGAGACAGTGGATAAGCATGGGAGAACAATGCTCAGGAGGTTCCTGGCGAGATAGCAGGAAGGAGTCAAGGACGTAGGGGGTTGAATGCAGTGTAATGCAAATGTTGTGTGTGGGAAAATGCCATGAAACTTGTGAGGAGAGATTTGGGTAAAAGAAGAGCGCCTGTTTAAATGCGTCAGTCTGTTCTGTGCTTGAGAGATGTGAAGTGTGTAATAAACCGTCTGCCATGAATCAGCCTCTTACTTCACACACTCCACAAAGGCACCATTAATGCTGAATGGTACATACAGGTTCTGGAGCAACACATGCATCCATCCAAGCAACATCTTTTTCAGGGAGGTCCCTGCTTATTTCAGCAAGACATTGCCAAGCCCAATTCTACACATTACAACAGTGTGGCTGCAGTCCAGACCTGTCACCCATTGAAAATGTGTGACATATGAAGCACAAAATATGCCAACAGAAACCCTGGACTGTTGAGTAACTGAAGTCGTGCATCAAGCAAGCATGGGAAAGAATTCCACCTCCAAAGCTTCAACAATTAGTATCATCAGTTCCTAAACAATTATTGGGTGTTGTTAAAAGGAAAAGTGATGTAACACAGTGGTAAACATGCCCTTGCCCCAGCTTTTTTGAAATGTGTTGTAGGTATCAAATTCAAAATAAGTGAATATTTTGGGGAAAAAAATTAAAGCTTATCAGTTTGAACATTAAATAGCTTGTCTTTGTAGTGAATTAAATTGAGTTCAATTCACTTTTTATTTATATTTTGCAGAATGTCCCAACTTCATTGGAACTGAGTTTTGTATATTCCCACTGAACAGTAATATTACTCACATTAACATTATTGCCAGTTAGTTCTTTGATGATTAACAGCTATCAAAGCAGCTGGAGCTATTACATTAAATGATTTGTTAAATATTCCAGGCTTCAAACGACTGTTAAACTAGCTCCTGGGGCACAAGCTGGGTGTCAGAGGACAGACCAACTTCTTTTAAAACTAATAAATTGCTACATATATGAATTAGCCACTTAGAAAAAACACAAAAGCATGCTAAATGTGGGTTTTTCTAAAACATAATTAATATCTCTATGCTATATATATCATTAATTAAATGAGCACCTGATGTAAAGAGTGAAGAGATATGGCATGTTTGAAAATAGAGGGTTTACATGTGCAAATCTGTAATGAAAAATAGAAATAAATATACCTCTGTTTAAATGGCCTCTGCATGAAAATCCAACTCCAAATTGTGCAGTGAATATTTGCAAGTACAATAACTGCTACATTAGTGTCCATGGCCACCAAATGAAGAAGGAAACAAACATCCCATAGTCTATTTTAACCCTTTCACATTTGCATACACCCACAAGTGACAAATTTCATACAAGTACAGATGGATAGTGCTCAGGAAACAAAAGTTTAGATGAACGGTGCAGTATTCACTTAACATTTACTAAGCACACACTTGTTTGGCCTAATGGATGAACAAAACCTTTGGGACTTTGAAGAAGAAAGCTTGCACGTTTTAGGCCTCACTGATCACAGTGATAGAGGATAGTTTTGAGGTAGATGAGAAAACACACGGTACAACAAATGTAGGGGCTAAGTCTCGTAAGATGAATGTCCCCGTAAACACGGGCATGAGTGATCATATTTTCAGGGGTGCAATTAATCAGTGCAACAAGGCTTATTGAGATTAAAAAAAGGATGAAACTAATGATACCTATCCTCATTGCCAGAGCAGAAATGTTTCAAAGCTCTCTGAATTACAATCCACAACAATGAAACCTGCTGCCAAGTTACTTATGCCAGTAAAACCATTTTTTTTTCTCTTCAGAATTTTTAGGATCTTGAAGGTCTGATGACATGATTTTGACATTTTTTTAGCATGTTGTGTAAACCCCAAAGTCATTGTCGATGATCAATATAATATTTACAACCACGCCTGCATAAACTAGTTATCAAAAAACCGCAGCCACTGAATGGACTATGGTGTTGCCCACCGAATGAAGGAGGAGTCGGCAATGACGTAAGCGACAGAACGGATGCTGGTGTTGTTGACTGGAATGACAGCAGCTTTGTGGCTCACAGTTTCTCTGGTTTCTTGTTTTAATTTTATGGCTATGCCTTCGCGTTGTGTCGCAGGCTTAGATAAACAGCAGGCCGTGAAAGTCCACATCACACGCTTCAGCTCCAACTGTCATAAGCCTCCTCGTGCGCTCCTCGTGCGCTTTTAAGCAGGAGGAGTGTCAGGAGCCGAGCCGGCTTGGTTTCCCCCGACTCAGTCCAGACCTCTCTGTGGGTTTATTTGCTGCTGTTTATGTATGTATTTCACTGTGCTTTCCTCTCCTTAGCCACTGTCTGGCCGGCAGCTGTTAGATGGCCGCTTTGATCTACTTTCTGCGAACGCATGCTGACAGCTCGCCAGTCTGGCCATGTCCCCTTGTTCATTATCACCAGCTGATTCCCACTCCCGCTGATCATCTTTCCCGGTCCTCGCCCAGGTGCTTCTCATCACACCATCACCAGCAGTGCAGGTACTTAGCGGCCGTTTGCCAGTCACGCACTGCTGGTCCATAGTATTGTCATCTGTGCTGTTAGTCTGCCAGTATTTTCAGCACTCTCATGACGTGTTAGTCATGCCGTGTTCGCCGTGGTTCTCGTGCATCCTTGAAGCGATGTCGGCTCTGGGGAGCACCTGTGGCTATCACGACTAATCTCATCCATTCGCTGGGCGATGCCGGTCCCCGAACCCCATCAGTAAGTGTGTTTGTGTTTTTTGTACGTCTTTGTGGGGAGACTTGAATAACGAAACCGAATTGTCTTTCATTTCAGTTTATTCAAGAAATCATTCCACTGTCTGCTCTTATTCTTGAGCAGCGAACAAAGAGAGTGAACACACCAAAGTTCTCTCATTTAAACATTCTCACATCAAACCATTTCCCTCGCGGGGGAAATCACACATCTATATCAAAGTCTCTTTATTCACATTCATTAGCCTTTTATTTACATAACTCCCCCTTCTCTCCTCTCGAGCCTCAGTGGTCAGGAAGTCTTCTGTCCCCTGTCCTCCGCAGGGGGTCCAGGCTCTGTGGCTCCGCACCGCAGGGGGCTGGCTCTCCTTCATCGTGAGATTAAATCACATATGCAGTGTCCAACATATACATGTCTCACAACACAGCCATATAACCCCCCCCAAACGATGAAGAACAGACTAATTCCCAAAATTTAATAGCACCTTACTCACTACTGAATAATCAACACCAACATTCAGTCTGTGTGCCGCTTGGGCCTCAGCCGTCTGCCGAATCTGCTGTGCGTTGGCCCCGCCTTGCCTGCGGTGCTGTTCTGCTTCGGGTCTGTTGACTGAGGAAGAGAGTGGTTAATTGCCCTCTGCGGGGGCCTGCCTCGTCGAGGCGCCACCGCGACCGGTACAGAAACGTCCTTCATGACAAAAGCAGGTTTCAGTCTGTCAATGCTGACTGTCTCTTTTCTGTCTCCAAAATCTAGCACAAATTGCTTATCACCTGCCTCCAGCACTCGAAATGGCCCTTCGTAAGGCGGTTTGAGCGTTGCTTTAAGGGCTTCGCGCCTGACAAAAACGAAATCGGCATTTTTCAAAGCCTTGGGGACGAAAACTCGTGGAAAAGCGTGATGAACCGGACCCGGGAGCGTGTCTGCCCCCGTGCCGACTAACGGTCCCAGAGCAGAGAGAGGTGGGGGCTCTGGGTGCTCTGGTAAAAACTCGCCCGGCAGCCTCAGAGTTTGTGCGAATACCAGCTCCGCTGGGGAGGCGTCTAAGTCCTCTTTAGGCGCAGAACGCAACCCTAATAAAACCCATGGAAGTTTATTTACCCAATCTGCATCCGTGAGCGACGCTCTGAGTGCTGCCTTCAAAGACCTATGAAAACGCTCGCATAAACCATTAGCCTGAGGGTGGTAAGCCGTAGTGCGGTGAATTTTGGCTCCTAAGCCGTTGGCCATCGCTGACCACAGCTCAGAGATGAATTGCGGTCCTCTATCGGACGTAATGTCCGACGGAACCCCGAAGCGCGCCACCCAAGCCGTTAAAAAAACGCGAGCCACCTCCGCGGCCGTGGTCGTCGCAAGTGGGACCACTTCCGGCCAACGTGTGGTGCGGTCCACCATTGTCAAAAGATACGTGAACCCCTGTGATGCCGGTAGGGGGCCCACAAGGTCGACGTGCACATGGTCGAACCTTCTGGCCGGAATGCGGAACGGTTCTAACGGGGCTCTTGTGTGCCTGTGAATTTTGGCCCGTTGACAGGAAATGCAGGTTTTTGCCCATTCCTTCACGTGCTTGCGCAGGCACGGCCAAACAAACTTTTCCGCCACTAGTTTCACCGACGCGCGCACCCCCGGGTGCGCCAGTGAGTGGACCGAGTCAAAAACACGGCGGCGCCACGTGGCCGGAACCACCGGACGCGGGCGCCCCGTCGACATGTCGCAGATCAGGGGGGGCATACCGGTTTGTAAACACTTGCTCTCCAGCCTCAACCCTGTTGGTCCAGACTGGAGCGCGCGCACGTCTGCGTCCGCCCCCTGGTCCGCTGCCATGGCTGCGTAATCTATACCCACGTGCACCGGGGCTGCGCGCGCCACCGTGCCGCTCTCCTGCGGCGCGGTCACGGTGGCCCGTTCTGCCTCTGCGCGTGTTGGGGTCGTGAACGCGCGTGAGAGACAATCCGCTACTACATTGAATTTGCCCGCGACGTGCCTAATGTCAGTGGTAAATTCCGAGATTGCGGCCAGCTGCCTCTGCTGCCTGCCGGACCACGGATCTGAAATTTTGGCCATGGCGTATGTGAGCGGCTTGTGGTCCACATAAGCGGTGAAGCACCGTCCTTCCAGCCAGAACTGGAAATGACGAATAGCCAAATGCAGCGCCAACAGTTCTCTGTCAAACGCGCTGTATTTTCGCTCAGCCGCGCTTAAAGATTTGCTAAAGAAAGCCAAAGGCTGCCAAACTCCGGCTACCTGTTGCTCAATAACGGCCCCTATGGCTAAATCTGAAGCGTCTGTCGTCAGCGCGATACGTGCTGCAGGGTCTGGGTGGGCCAGGAGCGCAGCGTCAGCCAAGGCTTTTTTAACCTCTGTGAACGCGCGCTCCCGCTCCGGGGACCATTCGACCGCCTGGGTCGGCTTTTGTTTTTTGAGCGCGGCATATAACGGTTGCATGATTTGAGCTGCGTGGGGCAGGAACCGGTTATAAAAATTCACCATCCCCAAGAATTCCTGTAGTGATTTGACCGTTTGTGGACGGGGAAAATCCGCTACCGCGCGTACTTTCTCTGGTAACGGAACCGCTCCCTCCGGGGAGACGCGGTGACCCAAAAAATCAATCCGCTCAACGCCGAACTGGCACTTGGCTGGGTTAACTATTAAGCCGTGCTCTCCCAGCCTCCTAAAAACTGCTGTGAGGTGCGTTTCGTGTTCGTCCTCTGAAGTACTCGCGACCAAAATGTCGTCGAGGTACACAAACACGAAAGGGAGATCGCGTAACACGGCATCCATCATCCGCTGAAATGTTTGCGCCGCCCCTTTGAGACCAAACGGCATGCGTAAAAATTCGAAAAGTCCGAACGGGGTTATTACCGCTGTTTTAGGAATGTCCTCCGGTTGGACCGGGACTTGGTGATAGCCGCGAACTAGATCAATCTTTGAAAAAATGCGCGCCCCCGCCAGGTGCACCGAAAAATCCTGAATGTGCGGGATGGGATAACGATCGTGTGCCGTAGCGTTGTTTAGCCTGCGGTAATCCCCGCACGGTCTCCAGGAGCCATCGGCTTTCGGTACCATGTGCAGCGGCGAAGCCCACGGGCTCTTCGACCTACGAACGATGCCCAGCCTCTCCAGGCTGGCGAACTCCTCGCGCGCAATGGCGAGCTTAACTGCATCCAAGCGCCGAGCTTTTGCAAACACGGGAGGACCAGAAGTGGGGATAAAGTGTTTCACCCCGTGCTTCGCGACCGTCGCTGAAAAAGTGGGCACAGTGAGCGCTGGAAATTGGGTGAGGAGTGTGTGAAACTTACCACCTGCTGTAGCGACGTGGGTCTGTACTGGTGGCGGGGACACTCGAGCTGAACAGGGGAGAGAGTAAAAAGAGAGTGCATTTACCAGCCGTCTATTAGCAAGATCAACTAACAGATTGTGTGAACACAAAAAATCCGCGCCCAACATGTTGAAACTCACCGCCGCTACTACAAAAGTCCATTCATATGTGCGGCCATGTAAGCATAAAGGCAAGGTCCTTCAACCGTAGGTGTTGATGTTCGAGCCATTCGCCGCTGTAGCTCCGTCACCGTGGGGTCCAGCTACCCGGTCCGCGTATGTTGGGGTGATGAAGCTCACTTGTGCTCCGGTGTCAATGAGGAACACTCGTCCGGAGCGCGCATCCGTGATGTAGAGCAGCTTGTTGCGTTCTCCGAGGGTCGAAGCTGCTAGCGACCCCCGGTCTTGCCGTTTCCCGAACTCCTGAAGATGCAGGGCGGCACACACCTGCGTGCCTTCTCTGCGAACCTCCGATGGTAAAAGCAGAGATCTTCTCCTCCGCTGTGTCGTGCCCGCGCCTCTGTCGCCGGGCTATTGGCTCCCCCTCGTCGCGGCCGTGTTGCCGCCGTCGTCGGCCAGTCTGGTTCTGCCGCCTCTGGCTCCCCGCTGTCTCGGGTCGCTGCTGTGGTTGCTTGCCCGCCGCAGGCGTCCAGGATCCCGTCTGCCTCCTGGGCCAGCTCCCGGAACTCCTCCAGGGTGTGACACTTTTTGCCGGCCAGCGTGCTTCTCGCATGCGCCGGGAGGTTGGAGAGGAAGATGAACTGAAAAATGAAATCATCGTTGTCCAACCCTCTCAGCTGTATCATCTCCTCCATCAGGGCGCTCGGCCTGTGTCCACCTTGGTCTAGCAAAGACAGGATCCTCCTCGCCCTCACTTCAGCCGAGGGGGTGAAAAACTTGATGAGGGTGGATTTCAGCTTGCCGTACCTGTCGGTCGCGGGTGGCTGCTCCACCAAGCTTTGCACGCACCGAGCTGTGCTGTTGTCCAGTTTAGCGATGACATGGTGGAACTTAGTGTCGTCCACCGTTACTCCTGCGAGCGCGAACTGCGACTCTGCTTGCAGAAACCACGACCGTGGGTTATCCTGCCAGAAATCAGGCAGCTTAACGGCCACTGCGCTCGCCAGCTCTGAGCGCTGTGAGTCCGGGACCCTGAGAATTTCTTCGTTCATTCTCAACGTCGTCAGTCACCAATGTGGGGAGACTTGAATAACGAAACCGAATTGTCTTTCATTTCAGTTTATTCAAGAAATCATTCCACTGTCTGCTCTTATTCTTGAGCAGCGAACAAAGAGAGTGAACACACCAAAGTTCTCTCATTTAAACATTCTCACATCAAACCATTTCCCTCGCGGGGGAAATCACACATCTATATCAAAGTCTCTTTATTCACATTCATTAGCCTTTTATTTACATAACTCCCCCTTCTCTCCTCTCGAGCCTCAGTGGTCAGGAAGTCTTCTGTCCCCTGTCCTCCGCAGGGGGTCCAGGCTCTGTGGCTCCGCACCGCAGGGGGCTGGCTCTCCTTCATCGTGAGATTAAATCACATATGCAGTGTCCAACATATACATGTCTCACAACACAGCCATAGTCTTCACCTTTTTAGGAATTGTCTGTTGTTCTATATTAAATATGCTGTGGTGAACCCTGCTCGTAAATCCTCGTTATTTCATCTTCCCTCTCCGTGCGCTGCATAAGGGCGCACGGAGGGTCATGACAAGAGGCGCATGAGGAGGGGAAGGATGAATGGATTTACGCGCAGGATTCACCACAGCACATGTATTGAGCATAAGACTGATAACAACAGTTCCCAAAAAGGTGAAGACTTACAAAAATAAACAGAAACACTTACTTTTGGCGTTCGGGGCTGACATCGCCCAGCGAACGCATGGAGAGGAGACGTGTTAACTACAGTTGCGCCCCAGGGCCGACATCGCTTCAAGGGGCGCAACAGAACCACGGCTGTGTGGAGTGGCTAACACGTCGTGATAGTGTTGGCAAATTGGCTGGCTGACAACACGGCAGATGATGCACACAAAACATGAACGGCTGACTGTCAAAGAGAGAAGGGGCGTGGTCGGACCGGCGAATCTTGGACAGTGCCCACCTGAAAGTGGGTCAAAACGGCACATAAACCACATGTACAAAACATAAAAACAACAAGAACTCAAAAGATAATACATAATAAACCCGATGCCTGAGCATACCACTCGCTGTTCTCCTCCTGTGTGTTTGTCGCTGCTGCTGCGGCTGGCATGTGTGCTTCACCACCATCACTCTCTGAGTCTGACTCGCCAGGCACGATGCCTGCTTGGGCTCAAACCTATAAGGTCTGATGCCCCCAGATTCCTCATTATCATCCCATTCTTCTGAACTATAATTGTTTGAAGATTGGACAACACAAACCAATTCCAGACTACATGTGCTGGAACCATTGTCAATGTTTTCTACCACTTCCATCCTGCGTGTACAATGGGCAGCCAAGCGCTGTGTTCTGTCGCTGACATCATAACATGACTGGGGGGTATTCCAGCCACTGACGCAATTTGTGACGTGGCGCTCATGTCAGATATTCATGTGAAAAAAAAGCCTGTTTGACTTAAAACTGCACAGACCAACCTATTTCGTCATATTGAAGTTATGTGTTGCAAAATTAGATTAAGTCAAAATCGTGTCGTCAGACCTTGAAGGTGTCCTGTTATGTCAGACACTGGGATGACCTTGGCTCCTGTGGGTTGGACCAAGAGATCTCTGTGGACGAGGTCGCCTTAATGAACGGGCTAGGCTGGGCTGAAGCCTAGGAAGGCCAGGGACCTATCATGAACCAATGAAAAAGATCACATTGTTGTTAATTGGTCATATTCTATGTCCATCACTTAATATTCGTGTGTGGCTGCTGATTGGTATAATTTACAAGTGTCTCACAAGGGTACCGTGTAACAATAGCCTATCATAGGAATTGCTTTGACATGTGACTATGCAAGCACCAGTGAGAGGTAAGAAGTCATTAGCTAGGTCAAAATGTCTGGAAAAAAGTTTGAAAGTGGGGCTCATAAAATTACTGAGAGGAAAAGAACTTAGGGAAAATGAATTGCTCAAAAAATCCCGACGCTTACAGGATTTTTCTAAGCTGGAGCACTGAGTGGAGGTTAATTATTGCACCAAGGAGACAGGTGGGTCATTAAAGCACTCACCTGGAGGAGAAGGGCAAAGGGAGAAGAAAAGCCATGATTGCTTACATCAGGCAGCTGTGCGTGGGACAGTGGACTCCAAACTTGCTAAAAAGTAGACTGGATCAAGCATGCATCCATATAGTGTCACGATATTTGTGAGCTGGACTTAAAGGACATAATGAAGGATTTTCTTGAAACAAGGTAAGGGAAAAAATGTCTAAAAAGGTAAGACAAGATAAGATAAGATAAGATAAGCCTTTATTAGTCCCACAACGGGGAAATTCCAGGATTGCAACAGCACAGGGATAGCAACACTCAGAGCAACAATCAGAAGGCAAGAAAAAACAAGCAAGCAAGAGCGGCTAATATACATATGTACATATTACTATAAAATATATATATACACACACACACACACAGACACACAGTGCAGAGCATTGTAGCTGGATGGAATAAATATATGAATATATGAACACACAGTGCAGAGCATTGTAGCTAGATGGAATAAATATGTAAATATATAAACACCCACAGTATGGAGCATTGCAGCTAGGTGGAATAAATATGCAAGTATATAAACACACACAGTGCGGAGCAATGTAGCTAGATGGAATAATATGTAGATATATAAAAACACAGTGCGGAGCATTGTAGCTAGATGGAATAAATATATAGATATATAAATATAAACACACCCAGTGCAGAGCATTGTAGCTAGATGGAATAAATATGTAAATATATAAACACACACAGTGCAGAGCATTGTTGCTAGGTGGGATGAAACAGCATAACCGTCTATTTAGTTATCCTACATGGTATGATTATGTGCCCATACATATTCTCACCCTCCATAGCGACCGGTATGTTCCTAGTTGTATGCCGGAGAGGACCATTGTGTAAGTCTATTGCATCTTTTGCATTCAAAAAAAAACAAAAAACTATTAGTTTGTTACGTCTTTTTGCTATCTCTGCGAGCAGCCCTGCTTAGGTTGTACAGTCTGACAGCCGTTGGTAGGAAGGACCTACGAAACCTCTCGGTTGTGCACCTGGGATGATGTAGTCTGCTGCTAAATGAGCTCCTCAGTGCATCCAGTATGTCCTGCATAGGGTGGAACTCGGACTCCAGCAGAGATGACAGTTTAGCCACCGTCCTTCTCTCTCCTATCTCCTTCATCGACATGGACATGCTATTTGCATCCTCAAGACATGCTATTTGCAGTGTTTCCAGCCACCTGTGCAGGTTTTCCACTGCTACTGTTGTGCTTGTTTGAATCAGGAGCACTTCACTGATGTAATTTTATGTCGAAGGCAGTATCTGTCACACTGTAAAAATGGAAATCTCAGTAAGATAAAATATCTTAAATCAAGGCTTTATGTTTGTTTTTCTCTCACAGGATAATTTTGACAAGAATTTATTTTTGTTGTGCAGTTTTCAGTAAGATTTTACTTGCTTTACAAAAGTTTTTGCCTGTTTTAAGCAATTTAATCTTTGTGGCAGATATTTTTGTCTAATTTTAACTAGAATTATCTATTGCTGGAATTTTTTTTGCTTATTTTAAGTAAAATTATCTGCCAACAGAGCAAGAAAATTTGACTTATTAAATTGCTTAAAACAAGTTAAAATTATCTGAAAGTACATAAAATTTTCCTACCCATAAACTGCACAGCAAGAATAAATATCTTGTCAGACAAAAACAAGCATAAACAGCTTTATTTCATTTTACTTATATTTGACGTTTTGCAGCGTAGTTGTGTTTTCTAGCTCAAAGTTGCATGATCTTTCCAAGAGAAACAAAAATGAGGCCGTAGTGGCTCAGGAGGAAGAACAGGTTACCCAATAACCAGAGGGATGGCGGTTCGAATCCCACTCCCCCCTACCTTGTTGTTGTGTCCTTGAGCAAGACACTTTACCCACCTTGCCTCCAGTGTGTTCATGGTTCATGACACTGATGTATGAATGTGAATAAATGTTCGGTGGTGGTCGGAGAGGTTGTTGGCATGGATTGGCAGCCATGTTTCTGTCAGTCTGCCCCAGGGCAGCTATGGCTACAGAGGTAGCTTACCACTATCATTGTCTGTGGAGTGAATGAATAATGGACTCATTGTAAAGTGTCATTGAGTGTCATGAAAAGTGCTATATAACTGCAATCCATTATTAAAAACATAGCTATTACACATTTTTAAACTGAGATTCTGTTGGGGGGGAGGCTACAAAACCTCTCAGCCCTAGGGCCATATGGCAAGTTAAGACGGCCCTGTCTGTGGATCAGATGTTTACATGTATATCCAGTACATACTTAAGAGTTTTGAGATCTGTTGAGTTTTTATAATAACTTTTGCTTGTAAAAGAAATGCATGCAAAATTTGTCCTCGATACTACTGGATGATGCCTCTGGTAATCCAAATGAGCTGTTCATGCCAAGCGATGAATAAACAAAAAAAAAATGAATGCCACAAACAAATTGTTTGAGCCATGGGATATGCATGATAAATCACATAAATACCACCGTGACTTTCCATTTCACAGTCATAAGCTACATCTGTATGCCAATTTTAGAAAATTATTTTGACTCAGAAGGATTATAAGGATTGCTGTATAGAAGACAGGCCCTTAATCAAAATGTGGTTAAAAAGGAGACCATGTTTTTAAAAAAATCCACAATATACATGCTTGCTCTATTTACTTAACAATTTACTGCTCAAATCATTACTAAAGTACCCTCTATAGTGGGTAAAACAAAAGAATGCTCTCGATTGGCAGCCATGTTTCCATCAGTCTGCCCCAGGGCAGCTGTGGTTACAGTAGTAGCTTACCACGACCATTGTCTGTGGAGTGAATGAATAATGTATCCATTGTAAAGCATCTTTGAGTGTCTGTAAAAAGTGCTACATAAATCTGATGCATTATTATCATTATTGTGGAGAAAAGAAACAGGTGAGGCAGCGAGCTGGACAACACACGAACTTTAGTCTTTCTCCAACATCAAGTACAGTAAAAGAGCTCCCAGGTCTTTATGCATTCCTCTTTTATACCTTTAATTCCATGCACTGAGACCCGGAATTTCCGACCATAATACATTGTTTGGAAAAAAGACCTGTGTGGCACATTAACATGACATAATGCTGGCACCGCGTTCACACCCTTTCCTCTTCCAGCAGCTCAGGCAGTTCCTCCTCTCCCCGGGGGGCCCATAGTCCTTATTGTCCCATCTGATACCCCCCGGTGACACTTCCTCCTTCGGTCCATTGTTCCCCCCTTCCCCAGCTGCCTTCTCTGAGTGGAGAATCCCCCACCCGTACCACCACGCAGCCCCCCCCCCCCCCCGAACACTCAGAAGGGGCACTAACCCCCCCGTCCTTTGGGCTTGAGCCGGCTCCTATAGCGGCTGTAATGGGGGGTCACCGATCCAGTCGAAACACCCTGCTGGCAAGGTGTACAGGAGGGCAAGTCAGTCTGTGGAGGGAAAAAGGGAGGGGGGGAAACACATAAGCTTCACGGCCGCAGGTCCCTACCGAGGGAACACCAACTTGCGGAGCACGCCAGGGAGCTTAGGCCAACACCACCTGCTCGGCTGCCAACACAAAAGCAGGCTTCAGCCTGTCAATGCAGACGGTCTCCCTACACCCCCCAAGTCTAACACAAAATGTTTCATCCCAGGTTCCAACACCCTGAACGGTCCGTCTTACGGTGGGCGCAGCGGGGTCCGGTGCACATCGTGTCTGACAAAAACAAAGCTGGCCTTCTTTAAACTCTTGGGGATGAAAGTGCGGGTGAAAACAATGGTGGGCCGGGCCCGGTACGTTAAAAACCTCCATGCTGTGCAAAAATTGCGCAGGCGGATCAGCCTCGGGCTTGGGATTTTCCGGTAAAAACTCTCTGGGGATCCATAGCGGCTGAGAAAAAATTAGTTCTGCTGGGGAGGTTGCCAAATCCTCCTTAGGCATGGAGCACAACCCTAAAAGAATCCAGGGCAGGCAGTCAACCCAATTTGTGTCTGTGAGCAAAGCACTGAGGGCTGCTTTAAGCGACCTATGAAAACGCTTGCAAAACTTGTTAGCTTGGGGATTGTACACAGTAGTGCAGTGAATTTTGACCCCCAGGCTCTGGGCCATCGTGGACCAGAGTTCCTAAACGAATTGCGGACCTCTGTCAGAACTGATGTCCGACGGGCATCCAATCCGTGCAACCCAAGCCGACAAAAAAGCCCGAGCTACTTCCGGGGATGTGGTAGAAGCCAGCGGAACCACTTCAGGCCAGCGCATGGTGCGGTCCACAATTGTCAAAAGGTGCGTGAAACCTTGCGATGGTGGGGGGGGGGGGGGGGGGTCCCACCAAATCCACGTGGACGTGGTCGAACCTCCTGGCCAGGATTTGGAACGGCTCGAGGGGGGCTCTGGTGTGCTTGTGCACTTTGGCCCCCTTGCACGCGACACAAGCTGCAGCCCACTCGTTCACGTCCTTGCTCAAGTGTGGCCAGACGAATTTCACCCCCACTAGCTTCACTGAAGCGCGCACTCCCGGATGCGAAAGGGAATGGACTGACTCAAAAATGTGGCGGCGCCAAGAGCTCAGAACCACTGGGCGCGGGCGGCCAGTGGAGATGTCGCAGAGCAAGGGAGGGCACCCTTCTTGCACCATCCTGCTCTCCAGCCTTAACCCAATAGGTGCCGACTGGAGTGCCAAATGTCCGTATCCCCGGCTTGCTCTGCGGCTGTAGCAGCAAAATCTATTCCCATGTAGACCAGGGAGACTAATGCGCACAACAGACAATTGACCATGACGTTGAGCTTACCAGCAAAGTGTTGAATGCTGGTTGTAAACTCCAAGACCGCGGCCAAATGCTGTTGCTGCCGGGCCGACCACGGTTCCGAGACCTTGGACATCCCGTTCATCAGTGGCATTTGGTCCATGAATGCAGTGAACTCGCGCCCTTCTAGCCAAAACTGGAACTGGCATGTCGCCAGGTGTAGAGCCGACAACTCTCTGTTGAACGTGCTGTATTTGCGTTCATTGTCGAGCAAAGTTCGACTAAAAAATGCGACCGGCTGCCATGAACTGGAGATGTACTGCTCCTATGGCAACATCAGATGCGTCCATAGTGAGCGCTCTCCATGTAGACAGATCTGGATGGGCTAGCAATGCAGCATCCACCAGCGCTGTTTTGGCATCCGTGAAAGCCTGGACTCACTCGGGAGTCCAGTCAATGTTTTCCACAGGTTTCTTTTTTTTCAGAGCGGCATACAATGGCTGCATCAGCTAGGCTGCCCAGGGAAGGAAATGGTTATAAAAATTGACCATTCCCAAAAACTCCTGCAGGGCTCTCACGGTCTGCGGATGCGGAAAGTCCGTCATGGCGCGCACTTTATCCGGTAGCGGAATCGCGCCCTCTGGTGAAATGCGGTGACCCAAAAAATCAATCACTGGCACACCGAACTGGCACTTCGCAGAGTTCACTATAAGTCCATGTGCTTCCAACCTCTGGAAGACCATCTTGAGATGGGCAATGTGCTCCTCCTCGGATGCGCTAGCTACCAGAATGTTGTCTAAGTAGACAAAAACAAAGGATAAGTGTCACGCCGCGCCGCTCATCAGCGGCGCCACCTGCACGCACACCTGCACATCATCAGCGGCGAGGAATATAAGCCGCCTCGCCCTGAGCTTCGGCCTGAAGCCGTCAGACTTCTCCACTCATCATCGTGAGTCAACCTTTCCTTCAGCACAACGCTTTTGGTAAGAAGCCCTTACCTCCTTTGTTTCCAGTCTGCTCCCCTGTGCACAGGTGGATTCCTCGGCGGCGGACAACGCCTCTCCCTCGCCATTCCTCGCTGCTGCACCGAGCTCTGCAGGTGGCTGTCTTCCGGGTCCCGTCCTTGTGGTGCCAGTCATCTGTCCCTTGCAAGTAAGCTCCTCTCTCGCTCATTCTCCTCCTGTGTTGGTGTGTGCCCGTCACCCTGTGTCTTTGTGCTCTTTCCCATAGGGTTGCAGGCTGTACGGTCTCCTGCCTCTGTGCCCGAAGCAGACGCCGCCACCAGTACATTTACATCCCGCAGACACACATCCATTCACCCCTGTTGCTAATAAACTATTTGAACTTCTCTGAGCCTGTGTGTGTGCGTCTCCTGAGCCGTGCGTTATGTCAGTACGGCTTCAGCAGAGCGGCTCGGCAGACGGCGGGCTCACACACCGGTTTTCCACTCTCGAGGCTCGAGTGGATCAATTAGCCTATCAGCAACAGGTGATTTTCAATCAATTGTTAAATTTGACTAACCGGTTGGGCTGCTTGGACCCCCAACAGTCGTTCCCCCCGGCTCGTCAGGGTGGCGCAGCTCCTGCTGCTCCAGTGGCCGTCCAGCAGGCTCCGAGTGCACCGGTTCGGCTCACACCCATTCCAACCCCCGTCCGCTTTAGCGGTAAGCTCGGCGGAACGCGGGGGTTTATTATGCAGTGTGAGTCCGTTTTCCACCGTGTGCCCGGAGACTTTCCCTCAGATCATAGCCGAATTGGTTATATCGGGAATCTCCTGGAGGGGCGAGCTTTAACGTGGACCTACGCCGTAATGGCGAGGCCCAGTTATGCCGCCCTCACATATGACCAATTCGTGAGGCGCTTCCTGGAGGTCTTTGACCATACTCCAACCGAGACGGTCCAGGTCGACCGGCTTCTCGCCCTCTAGCAGGGAAGCCGGTTGGCAGCGGACTACGCGGTCGACTTCCGGGTAGCGGCGGAGGAAGTAGGCTGGGAGGAACGCTCCCTCTGCGGCCTTTTTCTCCGCAGCCTCAATGATGATCTGAGGGATGAACTGGCTGGGCGGGATATTCCTGAGACGCTAGCGGAGCTGACATCCTTAGCGATTAGTTTGGGTAACAGGCTGCGCGAGCGCTCCTCAGGGCGGAAGTCGTCTTCTCCTCACCCTCGTGGAGCCTCGCCACGCCTGCTCCAAGCTCGCCCCCTGGCGGCGCCGCCACCATCGTGCCCCGAGGAGTCGGAGCCGATGGTGACGGGCTGGACAAAGCTTTCACCTGCGGAGAGACAACGCCACCGTGAGTTGGATCTCTGCATGTATTGCGGAGATGACCAACACACGGTGAAGCTTTGCCACGGAAAGCCAGTCGGCGGGGTCCGCGAGTCACTGTAGGGGGCCTGGCGGATCTCGATCGGTTAGACTCACACACTCAATTAAAGCTGCCCATCCGTTTCTGCCACAACCCCATTGGGCACCTCACCCACGCACTGGTGGATTCGGGCGCAGAAGGCAGCTTCATTTCACAAAGCCTGGCAACCCGATTGGGCATCCGCTGCCAGGCGATCAAAGACCCCATCTCCCTGGTCAACCTCTTCCGTGCTTCCCTTGGGAGAGTCACGCATCAGACCATCCCGGTCCCGGTGATCATCTCTGGTAACCACCGGGAGGAGATAACCTTTCTCATCCTGCCCAACTCTGTGTCGCCCGTCATCCTGGGGTATCCCTGGCTACGCCTCCACAACCCTGTCCTGGATTGGAAGTCAGCTGGGGTATCGGCATGGAGCACGTTCTGCATGGGCACCTGCCTTCAGTCCGCTGCCTGCTCTCCGTCCGCTTCTCCCCCCGCTACGGACGCTGCACCCCTGGACCTGTCCCTGGTGCCTCTGGAATTTCACGACCTGGGCATGGTATTCAGTAAGACCAAGGCCATGTCTCTCCCTCCTCATCGGCCCTATGACTGCGCCATCAACCTCCGCCAGGGGGCACCCTTACCTTCTGGTCGGCTCTACAGTCTGTCGGCGCCGGAGAAGGAGACGATGAACGCCTACCTCAAAGAGTCACTGAGTGCTGGGATAATCCGCCCATCATCATCACCCGTGGGGGCAGGGTTCTTCTTCGTTGGGAAAAAGGACGGATCCCTCCGTCCTTGCATTGACTATCGGGCCCTAAATGACATCACGGAGAGGGATCGTTACACCCTGCCCCTCATGGACACCGCTTTCCACTCCCTCCAGGGGGCGACCTGGTTCACCAAGCTGGATCTACGCAGCGCATACCACCTCGTCCGGATCCGGGAGGGAGATGAGTGGAAGACAGCAACGGCCACTTTGAATACCTGGTAATGCCGTTCGGGTTGACCAACGCTCCTGCCGTCTTTCAGCACCTCATCAACGACGTCCTTCGGGACTTCATCGGCCTCTTTGTGTTCGTCTACCTGGATGATATACTCATCTTCTCCAAGTCCAGGGACGAGCACCAAGTCCATGTGAGGCGGGTCCTCCAAAGGCTGCTGGAGAACCGGCTATACGTGAAGGCTGAGAAGTGCGAATTTTTTGTTAGAACAACATCCTTCCTGGGATTCGTCATCGCTCACGACCAGGTGCGTCCAGACCCAGAGAAGGTGAAGGCGGTGGTAGAGTGGCCTACACCTGTGTCGAGGAAACAGGTGCAACAGTTCGTGGGATTCGCGAACTTCTACCGCCGCTTTGTTCCAAACTTCAGCACCATCGTCGGACCGCTGACCCGCCTCACGTCCCCTAAGGTCCCGTTCCGGTGGACCGAAGAGGCCGCAGCTGCTTTTCAGGCGCTGAAGGCGGAGTTCTCCTCCTCCCGGGTCCTTCGCCAGGTCGACCCCGCGCTGCAGTGCATCGTGGAGGTGGATGCTTCGGACACAGGAGTGGGGGTGGTGCTATCCCAGCGGTCGCCTGACAACGGCACCAAAAGGCCCTGCGCCTTCTTCTCCCGGCGCTTGTCCCCGGTGGAGAGAAATTACGACGTGGGGGACAGAGAGCTCCTCGCCATCAAGCTCGCGCTGCAAGAGTGGCGTCACTGGCTAGAGGGGGCGGACCTGCCGTTCGTGGTCCTGACGGACCACAAGAACTTGGAATACCTTCGATCTGCCAAGCGCCTGAACGCCCGCCAGGCGCGCTGGTCCTTGTTCTTCGCCAGGTTCCAGTTTTCCATCACCTTCAGGCCTGGCTCTAAGAACGGCCTGCCCGACGCCCTCTCTAGGCAATTCGCCCCCGAGGAGTCGGAGGACGCGCTCCACACCATCCTGCCCAGGTCGTGCGTTGTGGGAGCCATCTCCTGGGACATAGAGAGCAAGATCCGGAAGGCGCAGGAGGTGGAACCTGACCCTGGCGGCGGACCAGAGGGAAGACTATTCGTGCCATCTGCGGTTCGAGGAGAGGTCATCCACTGGCTACACACCTCCAGGCTCACCTGTCACCCTGGCTCCTCCCGGATGATAGACCTCCTCCAGCGGTCCTTTTGGTGGCCGGGCCTGCGGAGGGATGCGGCCCGCTATGCCCGGGCTTGTCCAATTTGTGCCACCAATAAGTCGGGAAATGCCCCTCCAGCGGGTCTGCTCCAGCCCCTGCCCGTCCCTGGCAGGCCCTGGTCGCACATCGCCCTGGACTTCGTCACCGGACTCCCAGTCTCCAACTCCTACGACACCATCCTGACCATCGTGGATCGCTTCTCCAAGGCGGTACACTTCGTTCCCCTGCGAGGTCTCCCTACTGCCCTGGAGACGGCGGACCTCCTCATCCAACACGTGGTCAGGCTGCACGGGATTCCGGTGGACGTGGTCTCGGACCGGGGGCCCCAATTTTCCTCTGAGGTTTGGAAGTCGTTTTGTAACGCCATCGGAGCCAAGGTGAGCCTCTCCTCCGGCCATCACCCCCAATCCAACGGGCAGTGTGAGCGGACCAACCAGGAGCTGGAGGCTGCGCTCCACTGTGTGACTGCATCCAAACCCACGTCCTGGAGTAACCATCTTGCCTGGGTTGAATACGCCCACAACACCGCTCACTCTTCTGCTACAGGGATGTCCCCCTTCAAGGCGTCCCTGGGTTACGATTCCCCGCTGTTCCCGGCGCAGGAGAGTGAGGTAACTGTCCCTTCAGTTAGGGCGCATCTCAGGCAGTTCCGCTCCATCTGGGCATCTGCGCGTAATGCGCTTTTACGCACGGCGGAGCGCAACAGAACTGTGGCGGACCGGCACAGAAGACCTGCCCCGGTGTACAGAGTTGGGCAACGAGTCTACGTGTCAACCCAGGACGTAACATTGAAAGGCGAGAGGACGAAGCTGGCACAGCGCTTTATGGGACCCTACCCCATCACCCGGATCATCAACCCGGTAGCTGTGCGTGTGGCTATTCCCCCCTCCCTCCGCATCCATCCCACCTTCCACGTGTCCAAGGTGAAGCTGGCAGTCTCCGACCCCCTTTGCCCTCCTCCTGCTGCACAACCCGCGCCCCGGATGGTTGGTGGCCATCCGGCCTGGGCCGTCTCTTCCATCCTGGACTCCCGGCGCCGGGGTCGTGGGTTGCAGTACTTGGTGGACTGGGAGGGCTATGGGCCTGAACATCGACAGTGGGTGCCCCCATCGTTTGTGTTAGACCCCTCGCTCATCGCTGATTTCCACCGAGCACACCCAGAGAAGCCATCGCCAGGAAGCGCTGCTAGAGGGGGGAGTACTGTCACGCCGTGCCGCTCATCAGCGGCGCCACCTGCACGCACACCTGCACATCATCAGCGGCGAGGAATATCAGCCGCCTCGCCCTGAGCTTCGGCCTGAAGCCGTCAGACTTCTCCACTCATCATCGTGAGTCAACCTTTCCTTCAGCACAACGCTTTTGGTAAGAAGCCCTTACCTCCTTTGTTTCCAGTCTGCTCCCCTGTGCACAGGTGGATTCCTCGGCGGCGGACAACGCCTCTCCCTCGCCATTCCTCGTTGCTGCACCGAGCTCTGCAGGTGGCTGTCTTCCGGGTCCCGTCCTTGTGGTGTCAGTCATCTGTCCCTTGCAAGTAAGCTCCTCTCTCGCTCATTCTCCTCCTGTGTTGGTGTGTGCCCGTCACCCTGTGTCTTTGTGCTCTTTCCCATAGGGTTGCCGGCTGTACGGTCTCTTGCCTCTGTGCCCGAAGCAGACGCCGCCACCAATACATTTACATCCCGCAGACACACATCCATTCACCCCTGTTGCTAATAAACTATTTGAACTTCTCTGAGCCTGTGTGTGTGCGTCTCCTGAGCCGTGCGTTATGTCAATAAGTCGCAAAGCACTGCATCCATCTTCCTCCAGAAAGACTGTGCCGCACCTTCTAATCTGAACGGCATGCGTAAAAACTCAAAAAGGCTGAAAGGAGTTATTACCGCTGTTTTCGGAACATCTTCCGCATGCACCGGGATCTGATGGTATCCACGGACCAGATCCACTTTTGAAAAAACACGTGCCCCAGCCAGGTGCATGGAAAAATCTTGGATGTGCGGAATAGGATAACGATTGTGTTCCATGGCGGTGTTCAAGCTCCGGAAATCGCCGCACGGTCTCCACAACCCGTTGGCTTTAGGCACCATGTGAAGCGGGGATGCCCACGGGCTGTTGGAGCGCCTGATGATGCCCAAATGGTCTAAGTTGGGAAACTCGTCTTGCACGCTAGCCAGCTTAGCCACGTCCAGGCACTGAGGACGCGTGAACACCGGCGGGCCTTTTGTAGTTATGAAATGTTCGACCCCTTGTTTCGTCATCATAGCCGAAAAGGTCGGGAGAGTGAATGCTGGGAACTGTGTGTGTAAATGTTGGTACTTACCCCCTGGAACTATAACGTTAGCCAGGGTTGTTGACCCAGCTCCCTGAGCTGTGCAGGGGAGCGAGGAAAAAGAGACAGCATCCACTAATTGCTTATTAGCAACATCGACTAACAACCCACAAGCACATAGAAAGTCTGCACCTAAAATGGGGGCAGCACATGCAGCTATCACAGAGTCCCACTGGAAATTGCGTCTGTGCAAGCATATCATCAGTGTCCATTCGCCAAACGGCCTGATGGTTTATCCGTTGACGGCTGTGAGCTTGGGACCGCTGCCTCCTGCCAACCTGTCTGGGTTAACCAGCAGGATGACGCTCTTCTGGGAGCTGGAGTCCACCAAAAACCGTCTCCCCGAATGTGTGTCTGTGACATAAAGCAGGTTGTTCCTGTCGCCAGCGGTTGCAGCTGCCACTGAATGGCGAACGTGCTGTCTTCCCGGCTTCTTGAATTGGCATGGCGACAGGCAGCCTTGGGCATTCGAGCCGAAACGGCGATGATAAAAACAGATCGCCCCATTCCTTCGTCTCCTGGTGTCCGTCCCGGCTACCACCAATGGCTCCTCGACCTCGCTAGAGTCCCTCCTGGATGCCAGTGCCACTGCCTGCACGCTGAGAGTTCTGGTCGCCAAAATGATGCGGTCCACTTCCTGCGCCAGGGCATGGAAGTCCTTAGCAACCAACCGCGCTGAGTTGGCCAGAATCGCCCTCGCCGTAGCCGGTAGGTTCCTGAGGAACAAGTGGGCGAACAAGAAAGATTCATCATCCTTCCCCCTCAGCGCCAACATGCTCTCCATGAGCTCCACTGCTGATCTGTCACCTAACTCCGAACGCGTTAGAAGTCTCTCTGTCCTCTCACTGTCAGAAAGGGTATAGTGCTGGAGTAGGATCCTCTTGAGCGCTTCATATTTCCCCTGGGCCGGCGGCTCCTGGAGCAGGCTCATCACCTGTTGCGCAGTGCATGCATCCAGTGCAGCGACCATGTAGTAATACTTGGTATCGTCCATTGTTATCCTGCGGAGTGCGAACTGGGCTTCTATGTGCAAGAACCACGTGGTTGGGTTGTGAAGCCAGAAGTCTGGGAGCTTGACTGAGACAGCACACGTGGCGCTGGTGCTCTCCCTCCAGGTAGTCTCCGGGGTGGTGCTCAGCTCATTTTCCATGGCACATCTTGGGGTCACCAATGTGGAGAAAGGAAATAGGCGAAGCAGTGAGCTGGACAACACACAAACTTTATTCTTTCTCCAACATCAAGTACAGTTAAAGAGCTCCCGGGTCTTTGTGCATTCCTCTTTTATACCTTTAATTCCATGCATTGAGACCCGGAACTTCCGACCATAATACATTGTTTGGAAAAAAGACATGTGTGGCACATTAACATGACATAACGCCAGCACCACTCTCACGCCCTTTCCTCTTCCAGCGCCTCTGGCAGTTCCTCCTCTCCCCAGGGGGTGCATAGTCCTTACTGTCCCGTCTGATACCCCCCGGTGACACTTCCTCCTTCGGTCCATTGTTTCCCCTTTCCCCAGCTGCCTTCTCTGGGTGGAGAATCTCCCACCTGTACCACCACATTATTATTATTATTGGCTGCCCTTCTCACACAAAAAAAGCAGTAGCGGGCCCTTTTTGATGGCATGATTTAAAATAGAAAAATCTGATATGAATGCCCTTCTAGTGAAGAAAGTCTGATGATGTACCATATAAAGTGCCCCGTGGTGACCTTTCAGTGGAAAAGGGTGCAGTTATGAAGTGACTGCTATGCCTCAACTATAATAATGTCCTAAAAAGTGCCCTTACCATTAGAAACTAGACCGTCAATGACGGAGTAGCTCATTCCTGATTAAATCACTCCGAGAGTGCTCACATCTCCTGATGGTTGGCTTTGTCCCTGAGCACAGGCAACATACAGACCCACTTGGGGATCATTGTGATTGAGTTTGGTGACCACTGGCGCAAATGCCTGAGAGGAGTAGCGATTCCCGTGAAGTGTGGATGGACGGACAGATGGACACATGACGGACGCAGCATGATTACATTTGCTCCTTCCGGCTTGAATGAGCTCATAAAAATGATATGCAAATATATTATTATTATCTTGGCTAAAATTTGTCATTTGAGTTGTCATATTATCAGATTCAAACCTGCAATACAATAAAGTGGCAGAAGGAATAAAAACTAAGTGAGCTCTTCTCGACAAAATGATCATTCTTTAACAAAAATAATGAGATCTAAAGGAACACCCCAAAGGTGCACAGACTTTCAAACATCAATGAAATAACAGTAATCGTGGCTTTAATGTGTAAAGAAAGCAGAGATGACAGTGAATCATTTATGATCAATTTCATGAAAGTCTTCTATGTTGTATCATTAGTTTATTAAAAATGCAAAACCTTCTACATTAATTTTTAACATAATTGTTCCTGGTTTGTCTGGAAGCCACCCAGCTTTCTTCAAGAATAGATCAGGAGTGTCTCTGAACTAATCGTTTTGGTTTCCAGCCCTTGTCACATCAAAGAGCATAAGTACCTGGCTCGAATGGCAACCAGATCTGCCTTCTTAAATTCAGAATGAGCAGCTGCTGAAGTCTGACATTTAGTTACCAGAGGTGATTGCCAGTGTGGTTATGTAACTCCGATATGTCATATTCGCTAACATGGCAACCCAAATGCTCTGGTTTTGGCCAAAAACACAAGAAGCGGTCATAAAATTCCATCAACTAAGGGGTATTATTATAGGGTTAAGGGTAACTCTACACTCATGTGTAACCACATCCCTCCTATACCACAGTGGCAATTTATGCTACATTTATAGCTTGTGGAGCTCCTCAGTCACCGAGGGCTCATAGTATTTGTGTACACTGCCCTATGGAGGAAACAGCTATGTCACATGTGTTGTCTAATGTAAGTTGTCATAACTACAATGGGGTGATGAACCTTAATAGAAATAATGAAGTAAAACTTGAATGGTGGTTTAGTGTAAAGAAGATACATTTAACTCTTTTTATATAACTTACTTTACTCAGCTGAAAAAATATAGATATGCTTGGTTGGTTGTGTAAACAAACTTAAATTATTTAAGGCAATCGATTTCCTCAAACATTTGGGAGTTGAACTAACTCATCAGGTTTTACAGTGTACATAAATAAGTTGGACACAATGTGGTGCAATTTTTAAATATATTTATGTGCACACAGATTACTGAGAAGGACATCTATCAAACTCTGAAACATTGTTAGGATCTTAAAATGTTATATGCCATCTTGATTACATTTTCAAGACTAGAAAAGCACTCAGAGAGCGCATACCTCCACCAAAGCTCCTTCCGTCCCTCATGGATCACCTCCAAAATGTAATGGGTTTGTGTGTAGGCCTAGAGCCACTTCTGGTGAAAATTGCATCAAAGTCTGTCCATTAGTTTTGGAGTATTGTTGCTAATACTGTGTGAGAAGCTAAGAGCCTTGGCGGAGGTATGCATTCTCAGATCATCTCCAAAATGTAATGGCTTACTCTATAGCCCAAGGACCACCTCTGGTGAAAATTTCATTCAGATCCATGCAATAGTCTTTTTTTTCTCCACCACATGAAGCCCAAAGGGGTCAAAGAGCCCTTTGGGTGAAGGCCAAAGGGGGATTATGTTATGGGTCAGTCAGTCAGTCCGTCTGTCCCACTTCTGTGAAATCAACTCCTCCAACAGTTTTGTTCCGATTATTTTAAAACCTGATATCACGGCTTGATATACACTGATGATGCACATATTGCAATTTGGTTCTGATCGGATGATTTTTGCAGGAGCTGTAGCCCCTGACCTATGACCTCTTATTTCACCTCACTTCATAGACAGTAACTGTCTTGTGAAATCAAGTCCTCCTACAGTTTGGTTCCAATTGTTTTGAAACGTAGTACCACATCTATGTACTCTAATGATGCATATATTGCAATTTTCACTCTTATTGGATGACCTTGAGGTCAAAGGTCAGAGGTTTTCCCTAAATCTTTTAAACATAATAACTACTCGAAGACATGATGCAGGCTTTTCAAATTGATACAGAAGTTGTATATAATACACATCTTGGATGATTTACACCCTGACCTGACTATGGGTTTGGGGTCAAGGGGTCAAAGTTCAAAGTTAACATTGAAGTTGCACTATGGTAAAAGCTACATTTACTCTTCCTATAAAATGAGTAAAGCTAGGGCCACCAAACCAGGTACACAGGTTCACCTTGGGATCCTGACCTCTGACTATGGGTTTGGAGTCAAAAGGTCAAAGGTTAATATCTTATTACTATATCTTATTACTATATAACGAGTAAAGTTAGGGTCAACCGACTTGGTACACAGGTTCACCCTGTGACCTTGAAGTGTGACTGTGGTTTTGGGATTGCAAGGTCAAAGGTTAACATCATCATCATCATCATCATCATCATCATCATCATCATCATAGCAGTCTGTCAGGGGCAACAATGTGTAGCATCATCGTCTCCTCAAACCAAGACAGAAGATCACTTCTCTTCATTTTATAGGAATTTCACTTTATTCATTACACAGGAATACCACTTTTCTGCCTTTTCAGGAATATCACTGGCTTTTACGTCGACTCATGCAGGCCTCTTCCAGGCCTGACCAAAGATGCTTGCTTTCCCAGGACCCCAATGTAAACAGTTGCCTCTTGCAGAGATTGTAAGGATCAGAATTTGCTTTTAAAGGCTCAAAGGAACATAAAACTCAGAAGACCAGACCTCTCAACATGAACACTGCATTTGATAACGTACCTTTTCACAGGAAACCAATGTTCTTAAGAGTCATAAACCACTTAATCTGACGGGTTTATAGCCCACGATACTATCCAGGTTTTCGCCCAGATACTAAAGGAAATCATCTACAGCTCAACAGTACCTCCTAGCGGATACCTACGGAATGTGTTTTCAGTATGTAGGATGACTTTTAATTTGTTCTAAACATTAAGTTTCTTTCAGCTTATCCTCTGGATCCTAAGGACACTGAAAATCATCCCTCTTTTATCACCAACCATGGTTTGCTAGATGGTTTGCTGCATTTTGATCTAAATGTGAATGCATGTATTATAATTACGTATAAGAAATGTTATATTCATGAGCGTTATTCAAACCAATGTAATATTGGAATAATGGTATAAATGCATGATCACCAAATATTAACCAAGTCATTTAATCTAGTTAGATTTTATATTGAGCACTTAATTTCATAAGAACTGACTGAGTGTTGATTTTCCCTCTGCAATTTCATGGGATGGTGTCTTCGTTTGATTGGCTGCTCTCAAACAAAGAAATGTCCTCACATTGGATAGCAGCCATTTCAAACTGCTTCTGAAAAAGTCGATTGGTCAGTCTTGCGATCGACATCATCAGTTTTACGACCCGGCGAGGTAACTTTAAAAGAGAGAAGTTAGATTTGAGTTAGAGATCAGCAGAGAAAAGAGTAAGAAATAAGATCAGAACAGGCAGGAAGATTAGCAAGAGGTAAAGTAACAATGTAACAAGTAGCAAGATAGAGAACGGTGATAGAATTAAGAATCAGAAACACAGAAAGAAGAAAGAAAGAGATTTTGAGAAAGATTAGGAACTAAATTAAGATTAAAGAAGCAGAATAATAATCTAGATCTCAGAAGATTTTATTCCACCGTTTCAAGATCCTGTGAAGTTTTATTCTTTGTGAAGTTTGTCAAGTCTTTCGTTATTTTCTGGTCACTGAGGAGAAACCATTTTTCTTTAGAGCTCGTCCCTTTTAGAGAATCAAATTCTCAAACTTTTTCCTTCACCTCAGAAGCCATTCTTATCCTAGTAAATGTTTTTCTCATTTTTTTTAATGACTTTTCACTCCGTTAAAGTGGACCTTTAATTTGCCTAAGTTAAAGTGAACAGAGACTGAGAAGATTTTCCTTCAGTTTTTTTGGTCTATCCCGCTACAAGAGACCTCAAATTTGGACTCTTTTCCAAGGACTTTTCACGCTGCCCTGAGACAAACCATCCACGGCTGCAACTGCCTCCTTGAAGGCCCCCAGCTGAGTTATCACCTCCACGGCTGTGAGGACAGCAGCCGCTTCCTCCGACGTCCTAACTTCAAAACCCAGCGGTACCGACCCGCGGAAACGTGGACCTACAGCTGTTGCGTGAGTGAAACTCTTATTTCTCCTATCTGCTGGGTTAAAACGTGATGTCCTAACAATTAAATTACAATTGAATATGGCCCGTATTTCAGGGCTCAATTAGTCTCTCAGCCACAGGATAGAGCTATCAACTGAAGGAAAACTCTTAGTCATTTTTAAGTAACTGCCCTTAAATTTTTGTAGATTAATTCAGAAGTCATTTTTAGATAATTAGCTTATGAATTTTCCCCATAAAATTGCGTTGTTTTCAACCTCATTTACCGTTGAAACATAAGTCTGGTTCCTCCTTGGTTCTACAGAGGTGTAACGCTGGATTTTATGTTCAGGAATCCAATACCAGTTGATGTGATATATTACGCTGTTATCATTTAAATCTGTTTATTCATCATTTGAACGCCATGCCATGTAATCTGAATGAGTTTAATAAAAGGGTGAATGAGAGAAGTTGAAGCATTTTCCTTTCGCATATATCTGTTTCCTAATCACGGCAGGACAAGAACTCACTGAAATTTTGAGACTGATTCATTAAGTAATTGAAGGTACAAAATTAAATAAAATTAAAGTTAATATTATTGTCCGTTAGGACTGGTGCCCCTTTTATGAGTGCTTTTATTTAATTTAGCAGGTGTAGAAGTGACGGTTTAACTCCGCCCCCTTTCACACCCACTATTAAATAAAATAATTAATTAAAATAATTAATTTAAACAAAAACTAAAGGAAGAAATACTCCAAACATATTTACAAGACGACATGTAAACTCACATAAGGATTGACATATCCAGCCTGTGTTGTGTTGTAGCTTAGTTTTTTTTTTTTTTTCTCTCTGTGACATTCTGTCTTAGATTTGTCTTGAATAGTAACCGCTCAACTTAGCTTAGCTTAGTTTTCCTTTTTTTTTTCTCTCAGTCACACTTTGTCTTAGCTTTGTTCTAAATTGTAATCACTCTTGTCTTGTTTACTCTTTTTTCTTTTGAATTCTTGGATGGAATATGGGTGGGCAATATAAGCTGCGGCTTCAGCCATCACCCATTTCGGATAACTCACGTGGAATTGTTTAGTAGAAGGAGTCTTTGTCTGATTTGACCTTGTTGTTATATTATACAGTTTCTTTTAACCTGTACTGTATTATCCGAAATAAAATTCATTCATTCATTCATTCATTCATTCATTCATTCATTCAAATAAATAATTCCTGTACCTTATGACAAATATTTTATAGGCAATTCACGCGACAAATGACTGTTTCATTTAGGTCTGATCAGATTCCTCCACGTAGCTCTGTCCTTCGCCCTCCGCTGCCAGGAACTCCTGACCTTGTTAACCCAGGCGACGTCTGAGCCGAATGGCTTATAAACTATTTCTCAACAACAAAGAAAGCTAGGGCCACCAAACCTGGTACACAGGTTCACTCTGAGACTACAGGTTTGAGATCAAAAGGTCAAAGTCAAGATTGCACTGGTGAGAATATCCTTTGCACTGAATATCCTATGCGCCAGAATATCCTATGCACCAGTGCATATCCTTTGCACTGGTGAGAATTTGCAGCAGGTTTTAGAGGTGGTCACAACTGAAATGAAAAAGTTAACGCAGTGGTTCAACAAAAATAAATTATCTCTAAATCTAAAAAAAAACAAAGATTATGTTGTTTGGAAATTATAAAATAAATCATGAAATAATGGTAACGATAGATGATACCAGAATAGAAACAGTACAGGAAAATAAGTTTCTGGGGGTGACGCTAGACAATAAAATCTGCTCAGGGGTGGCAACAGGAAATTCTGATTTCAGCTGAAATCTAATTTGGTCGATTGACTTATGGGGGGGCCGGGGGGGGGCGCAGCCCACCTAAAGCTGGGAGGTTTTCAGTAAAACAGAAGTAATTTAGACTGAAAAAAATGATTAAAAAAATGAAATACTAGACTTAGATAAATCATTAAATTTAATGAAAAGTTAACTTACTTTTTCTTCAATGTTGTCTCACTGTCTTTAGTCCAACATATTTAACAGTTCTATAAGAGTTTATTACACTATTTACACTGGTCACCAAGTCACTTCTAATGTGAAACTTTCTTCCTTTTGGCAGCAAGCTGTGTCAGTCTCTGAACTTTGAACTTCATCTCCTTTTCTGGTTTCTTCAGAAATTGTCCGAGTGTTTCTGTTACCTCGTTGAACTTTGAGCTAATTTTCACCTTTACCGTCACTTTTCTCTCAAGCCAATTCCATCGGAACTTATTTTTGACACTTTTGTCTATTTCTAGCACTGATGACTCCCGATCCTTCGATAAAAATCTCATAATTCCGCTGAAAACAATACCGAAAGCTCAGAATTCCAACACGAACCAGCAATGTGATTTGGGGTTGAGGAAATTATCTGAAAATTCAGCAGGGGGTCTGGAGGACCCCCGAAGCTCCTGGGTTTTTATGATTTTTAAGTACCAGAACTGTGCTTAAATGACATAAAACAAACAGCTGAATGCCACTTATTACTGTATAATATTGACTTATGTTCCAAGAAGATAGCA
Source organism: Pholidichthys leucotaenia (assembly GCA_020510985.1). NCBI lineage: Eukaryota > Metazoa > Chordata > Actinopteri > Cichliformes > Pholidichthyidae > Pholidichthys > Pholidichthys leucotaenia. The sequence goes on from CM035848.1 coordinate 155,910,076, forward strand.
TTCCTAAAATATTCCAACAAGCATTATCCATCACATGCTTTAACACTTGATCAAATCAAAATCAGTTAATTTTATCTATTCCATAATAGAAATAAAATTCCAACATACCATTACTTTTTATAATTTCGCAATTCATTTCAGATCACCAGTTTCAATCTCCATTGAGACTTGAGCAGTTCATTTTGCACAATCACTGATGCAGTCAAGTCTTAGAAATATTCAAAAGTTATGAGTCAATGTCCACTGTGCACTGTCAATTTCAAACTGTTTGGCATCATAAAAGGGGATGGTTAACTTTTATTACCGTTTCCTCCCCCGCGCAGCCCAGCTCATACAGCCGTTGTAAGCCGCCAGTAACAGAGAGTTAATGGCTCTCCACCTGGCCATACGCCACTTCCAGTCCTGCCTGAAAGGGCGCAGCTTCACTGCGTTCGTGGACCACAAGCCGCTAACATACTTAACGTACTTTATCTTCCTGGAAGATAAAATAAAGTAGAATTCGGCGAATTAGCAGAAAATCACATCCCTGAGAACACGCCGCCATGCATCTTTGAAAAAGCATACAACGAACCATTTGATTGGTCCAGTCGTTTGCAACTATCCAATCGCAAGGCTGTCAAGCTACTGCAATACAGCAGTAGCTTGAACACAACACATCCGGGTTATCGTGGGAGACGACTTGCGAGGAAGCGCCGAGCACTTATGTAATCGTGTTGATTTTCGCTAAAATTGGTAACAATAAGGTACCTTACCCCCCCTAAAATTTTCTCAACGGATTTAAACGATTCACAGAAATGATCAATTTGAAAATAAATCGGCGGAAATCCACAGATCGGCGGAAAATTGCCATCCCTGTCTGCTGGAAACCTCACATCAGTCACATCCGGGCCAAGTTGGCAAAATGTATAGGCATACTGGGGAAGACAAGACACATCTTGGACTATAAATCATTGGTCTTACTGTACAATTCACTGTTTCTACCTTATCTTAACTACTGTGTAGAAGTCTGGGGAAACACCTACAAGACCAATCTACAGTCAATATGCACATTACAAAAAAGAGCTATAAGGATAATAAATAATGTAGGATATAGAGACCATACCAATTCGTTGTTTTTAAAGTCACATGTCATAAAGTTCATCGATTTAGTTAAATTTAATACAGCACAAGTCATGTACAGGGCAATTAATAATCAACTCCCAACTAATATACAAAAAATATTTAAAAAAAGAGACAATGATCATAATTTGAGAGGAGACTTAAACTTTACAAAACCCAAGATACGAACAACCAAGAAAAGTATGTGCATATCTGTCTGTGGGGTGGATTTGTGGAACAGTCTGGAGCCGGAACTGAAACTATGTACAAACAGAAATCAATTCAAAAAGAGGTACAAACATTATTTGCTGAAAGGATATATGTTAGAAGGGTAGTATTTATATGTACGATTCACTATGCTCACTATGGGACTCTATGGGACACTATGGAATGGTGGGTGGGACAGCACTGTGTATATCTGTGTTGTTTGAGGCTGGTTTTGATGTATGGACATCAATGTATGCTAGGATGGATGGGTGTTAATGTTGATATGTACAAAATACAGTTAATTGTTTACTTGGGGTCTTAAAGGTGGTAATTTGTATATAATTCACATGGGTGTATTTATGGAAAAGAGGAGAAGGAATTAATAAGTGTTCACTTCTTCCTTCTCCCTTTCGAACACTGTATACTGTACTTTATTGCATTTGTCATTTGTTTTGTTTTTGTTATACATTTTTTTTCGAAATAAAGTATCTATCTATCTATCTATCTATCTATCTATCTATCTATCTAAGATTGACCCTCTATGCTCTCTTACTATAGAACGTGTAAAGCTCTCTAGGGTCGCCAAACTTGCTACATAGGTTCACCTCGGGATCCTGCCCAACAACTATAGGTTGTATACTTTGTTATACATTCGTGGATTTATCATAATTTGGTTCTGCCACAGTAATTATATTGAATAGCTGAAAAGTGATCCCCATCAGTAAGTATTGGGATTGTCAAAGAAAACGGAGGTGGGGAATATTGTATTTGCCTCAGAATGCTTTTGTTGTGTAATTCTGCTGCACAAATACAAACAAAGCCCTTGGTGGAGGTATGGACTCTCAGATCATCACCAAAATCTAATCATCTGTCCCCCATGCCAATACACACCTTTCCTGAAAATTTCATCAAAATCTGTTCATAACTTTTTGAATAATGTTGCTAACGGACAGACAAACAGACAATCCAACGTCTACAAAACATTACAAAAACACATAAAAAAATTAAAAAAAACAAAAAACAAATAACTGTCCAAAAATAACAACAACAATAACTTTTGAGTATGGTGCAGACCTAAGGTCTACATTTTCCCAAAGTAAATATTATGGTTGTGAAGTAAAGACAAACAATTTTTATCGCATAACTGAGTTGACATCACCTGTAGTCAATCAGCCAGTGAGCTTAGGGGTTTCCAGATACTGTGAACTGTGCCAGGTACAGTATCTTTGACTTGTGGATATTTGTCTCAGTCTGGCAACCAGTACATTATTATAGTGGAGCAAGAGTGACTACAACACCTACTGATGAGAAGGTAAAAATATGTGTGTGTGTGTGTGTGTGTGTGTGTGTGTGTGTGTTCAATTCAATTCAACTTTATTTATATAGCCCCATTTCACAACAACAGTCATCTCACAGCACTTTCAACTGTAGAGGAAAACCCCACAATTACAGAAAGGCCCCAGCAATCAGGCAATCCCCTGTGAGCAAGCACTTGGTGATGGTGGAGAGGAAAAACTCTCTTTTGTGAGTGTGTGTGTGTGTGTGTGTGTGTGTGTGTTTTAGATCACTAATATTTTTGGTGCTAACATCTGATGTTTAGACTTTACCTCGTGTGAAGAAAAACAAATAATTCACAGTGATCATATTAATACATAGGGGAATCTGAGGCTTCCTTTTATTTATTGGGGGATTTCTTTGTGCATTGTGGACATTGTCCAGCATATTCGGTGGCCAATTTTTGATCTCTCAATGATCTGCAGTGATCTCCAGTCACCATGGTCTCCTTAAAGTTTTGACTCAGTCAAAAACACACAAGGATCTCCCAAACGATCCCAAAGATCAAAAACTGGCCAAATCTCTCAATGATCTCTGCACTGTATAAAGGGGCCCTTACTAAACATTGGTTATATGCTTTTGAATTACTATGAAGATTGGTCTACATGTTCAAAGGGCGTATTTATTTTATTCTGTGTAAAATGTACCACCAACACAATGGTCAATCCTAATCAGTCAAGTTTGAAATCCTACAGGAATACGATTATTGTCAACCTCTTTCGAAGGTTCGAATATCCCCATATTCTCTGTAAGTCTCCCATTAGGATTTTTTGTATATGCAGTACCTGGAGACTTCTTATCCAAACTCAGGACGGATAACCAGATTACATTTGCTGGATTCATAGTCATGATGTTTCTGATGTTGGCTAAAGCTCACTGCACTCAATTGTTTCTACATGTGATCCACTGGTGCAGAGTAAAGCATGATGTGAAATTAAATTCTTTATCAAAACATTGACAGCAATTCATTTATTTCATATGTCATCAGTTTCATTTTTGACATTTTTTTTTCCAGAAAAAGGCACTTACATTGCACCAGCTTGTGGCTAGTTAGCTGTAGATACTGCACATATATGGGCTTGAAATCCCCAAAGCAGTTAAGCCATTTATTGTATATTTATAATTTAAATGAATAGAACACGCATCTTTTATTTCCACTGATGTGAGGACCACATACTGTAAGTAATAATAAAGAGTTAAGCACTTGCTGGGCTGAATATAAAGCTCCAGGAAAGTTTCTGAGTGGTAGAAAGTTGAGCTGTTGCCTAAAGTCATTCTCATTTCAGCAGCCATTAAAATGTTCCTCAGGTTCTGTGATCTTTAACTTTACAGAGCTACTCGAGGGGAGCTAAAGTGAGAGAACGCAGCAGTTAGGGAGCCCAGAGGCAAGACAACAACCAGAAAACATTGTAATTGCATGAATTGCATTAGAAGGGGATGTTTAAGTCTCAATGGCCATAATCATTATAAAATGGTTCTAACTATTGGTACATCACTCCACTTTGAATGTTTCTGTATTTCCTGGCAATTTCTGACTCAACTCTCTCGGTTGGTTTCATTCAATTCTTCCACTTAATCCTTTTCGGGTCACGGGGGGGCTGGAGCCTATCCCAGCATCTTTGGGTGAGAGGCAGGGTACACCCTGGACAGATCGCCAGTCCATCGCAGGGCCAACACAGAGAGACAGACAACCATTCACTCTCACAGTCATACCTAAGGACAATTTAGAATCCCCAGTTTTGATGCCAATTAACCTAACTTGCATGTTTTTGGCATGTGGGAGGAAACCGGAGAAATCCCGGAGTAAACCCACGCAAACACGGGGAGAACATGCAAACTCCACACAGATCACTGTCGGTTGGTTTCAGTGCTTGTCTTTTTAAATCTCAGACCGCATTCAACTCCACCCTCTTTCTTTTACGTCACTATTGCTAACATTAGCTGCCCATAGCTGCCTAGCTTAGAGCTGACTAACATAAATTTGTCTCAAAGAATGAATGAAATAATGCATTGCTGGTAGACAGGGGTGTGTGGCTTCAGTGGTCGATATGCTATGACCGGTCCCTGGAGTACAATAAGCAGAGAAACATACATGAAAGAGTGGCTAAACTGCTAGCAACTGTTAGCTGCCTCAGATCCTGGTTTGAGGAAAAAAAAAAAAAAAGCAAGCTAAAATATTGTCTAAGAATGAAGCACATTAATTTATGTAAACATACTGTATACATGTGAGTAGAGTTTAGTGAAAATAATGATAAAAGCCAACCAGATCCAGTTGGCCTGTCCATCATGTCCTCCCCACCAAAGCGGGCTGTGTCAGCGTACAACGATCGACTTGGACCAAATAACATACCAGTGCTAGCAGTTCATTTCAGAACCACGGTGAAAATATAAGAAGATAAGACAGAATGATGTGAGATATATTATTGACTGTGGATTAATGAACCAGGTGGAAACAGCTATGTAATTAGGGTGACTGAAGTCTAAAGAAATTAACAATACAGTATCAAACACGCTTGGTGTCAGCTTCCTAGTACCACGGTTAGCTCAGAGGCTAACACCTTTAGCACCCCATCCATCTACATTACAGACAGTTATGATGGCAAATAATAGAGCAGTGGGCAGGTATCAAGGGTGGTACTGGACTGGGTTTACCATAGAGAGCCTAAGTCACGCCACCTCTACTCCCGCACATGGGACCTTATTTTGAAAAATAATCTCCATTGAAATGAATGGCAAGAGAGAAATTATCTTTCAGTCCTGTTCAAATTTTGCCATGAGTTACATATATGATGTTTGTCAATTTAAAAGGTAATTTTCCACATAATTAAAGTTGTAGGATGTTATATAATAAAAGAGTAATATTTAGTTAATGGACTACATCTCACTGTCTTGGACTACACACGTTATCAAACACGATCATGGCGGTTCCCCTCTCAAAGCTCACCTCCTGTTTTATCACTGATGAAAGAATCATCCAAAGAGGTGAAAAACAACACAAATGTTTTGTATTTAAGCTCCAGCTAATCCAGAGGACTGTTCGTTACTTCACCCTGGGCGCTCTTCAAGAATAATGACATCAGTTGTGTGAGTCTTTGTTTGCAGTCTTTCAATTTACAGATTTTCACAACCTTATACTTTAACAGTTAGGCAACAAGCTACGCCATTCTTTATGTGGAAAATTAGATTTTAAATTGACAAACATATGTATAAATGGCAAAATTCGATCGGGATCAAAAGATAATTGCTCTCTTGCCATTTATGTCAGTGGAGATTTTTTCCAAAGTCAGGGCCCACATGTGGAAGTAGAGGAGGTGTGATTTAGGTTCTCTATTTTATAGCGTCCCGAGGCGAACCCGGAAGAGTCAAAACAGCTTCTTGGAGAGAAAAACAATATAAAGGTTGTGCATTTTTTTTTTTAAAGAGAAATGAACATTTTTGTATTTTTTTGATAATCACATCACCACTAGACACATTTCAGAAGGTTAAAACTTGCAAACACCATTCTTCAGTCAATGGCCCCTTAAAATAAAAAAAAAAAACAACTAAAAAAGACAAAATATAGAGATACAAGGTTTTCATCCGACAGAAACAATATATAATTTTAATGTAAAATACATATTTTTAATTCATTCATTCATTCGTCTTCTACTGCTTAACCCTTTTCAGGTCGCGGGGGGGGGGGGGGGGGGCTGGAGCCTATCCCAGCATCTTGGGGTGAGAGGCAAGGTACACCCTGGACAGATCACCAGTCCATCGCAGGGCCAAGATAGATATTTTTAATATTTTATTTTATTTAAATTATATTTATAAACTTGTATTAATATACAAACAATGAAAATCTCAAATAAACTTAGCAGGCTGATATATCATTACAGCACAATGACTTGGGACTTCTCACAGCTTTTTGAAATCAGGAATAATAGCTGAATACTGGTAGATATAGACAGTCAAGACATGTTTTAAAGTTGTTTGTGGACAACCTGATGAAACTAATGCTCATGGCCTTTTTAACAGGTTAGCAACACAACCAGATACTACAGTCAAATTGTTTTTATGACAGTAGTAAGGAATATTTGGATTCAAAGCTGAATAACTGCACCAAACAATCTTGAAAAAAGTGGAATTCTCCTCATTTGCATTTTTTCCTTTTTCTCACTTCTTTCTTCTCAATCAAAAGCAGTTGTGAGATGTAAGCATGAAGCTAAAGTTGTCAAATGAGAGAAATGTATTGCTAGCGCACAAGTCATAAACACGATCTGTTTTTCACCTTTCAAAACTGACAGAGCAAATATCATATACAGAAAATTATTTAGCATTCCTTTCAGATGTACAGATCCAAATTGCCTCTCACACTCAACAATGTAAAAGTTTCTTCCCTCTTATATCATTTGTGAGGTGTCTTATCAGTTTCAAAACCAAAACAAAAAAATGTCCATCACTTGTCACACAATATATTTCTGTGCCTGTTGTGCACGTCCCTGTGTGTTCCTTTGAACATCTGTATTTCCCCTCCTATTTGAGAAGAACAGCAGAATTACTGCTTTTATCCTCACACTAACATCTCAGAAAATACAATCAATTTGTTAGTGAGAATTATTTAAATGTCACCTTTTTTGATATGTAATGTCAAACATGTGTTTGCCTTTTCCACAAAGTTGCACATGAGATATGCCTTTGATTTTGTGAAGTTGTCATCTGTGCACACACGCACACACGCACACACACGCACTGTCGGGAGGAGAGAAAGTCACTGATTACCTAATTTTTGTATATCAGAGGAATTTTATAAAGCAATAAAGCAGCAGAAGAAAAAGCTGTCATCTCTCCTGCTCGTGACAGTTTATAAATAGCAAGTAGGTTCTCTTAAAAGTCGAGATGAAAACGTTTGCTTTGCTTCCAGTGTATACGTAGCTGTAACACGGCTTTGAAACCTGAATCAGGGAGAAGATGTTCCTCCGTGTTTTGTGGTAAGCTGGAGAATAAGGAAAAACAAGAATGCCCCACTGAAAAGCCTGACCTAATATTTGACAGACAGGCAAGAGGTATGTATCCAGGGGCCAAAAACAAATTTATGGAACATGTAAGCTCTTATTGTCTTATCAGGTTGTTGTGGCTGGTTTGCAGATCCAAAATAGGGAAACTTTCTTTGTCTTAAAGGAAATGCCTGTGTATACTCACTGTACACATACAGGGTGAGAAAATTCAAATTTAAAGACGTTATTTTAACAGTTGTCCATACATAAAATGTACAGTGTTGCTAATGGAAAAGCCTCTAATGCTAATTTGTCATTTGTGCAACAAATCCTTCAGCTAATGGGCAGCTGGGGCGCAGGTGTAGTGTGAACGAGGGTCAGGGGTTCGATTCCTGCTCTGTCTGCAGTCTGCATGTCGAAGTATCCTTGAGCAAGACACTGAACCCTCAGTTACTCCTGGTGGGTCAGGCCAGCGCCTGTGGATGGCAGCTCTGCTGCATATTCTATGTGAACAATGCAAAATACCATATAATAATACAGTCAAACAAACTAGAAACTCTCACTTCTCCAAAATAATAAATACTCACAAAAACAATCTCAGAATCCTTTTCTCCACCATAGATCACCTGATCAACCCTGATTTTAAGAAGTCTGGGATGATAGTGTAACGTCAGGGCTGTGAGGAAGGGGTGGGGATTCTCCCGGCATGCTTTGTGCCACGGAGGATTCAAAGTCTGTTATCATCTGTGTGTTCTAAGTGTTATTGCTGTGCCATTATAACTGTGTTATAAGACCAGTTGTGATAGCGTTGTTTTCCCTGTGTACGGTAGATCATGTGTCTGTGTCACCCTGAGTGAGATGAGGGTCTGTGTGAATGGCCTCCCCTCCGTTCTGTGTAGTGAGTGAGTGAGAAATAAATGCCTGTTGCATCACAATGTTTTCTCATTATTTGTGTGAACCCCATGAAACGTCACAATATCAACAGGCTCGCTATGTGAGAACTTTGCAGATCATTTCAGAAGCCTTCTTCTTAGGCCTCTGTCAGTCAGGGTTGACCATGGGTGAAGCATCCTAGTTCTGGTTGTCTGCTCACCTTGAGCAGCGTCGTCTGTGGCTAAATAGACTGACACGGGAGTGGCAGTCTCTATTGCAATGGTCACACTTGTGTGTAGTCTCTGGTCTGTTGGCGCTGCTGCTTTCCTTCCTGCATGCTTGTTTTTCTGCAGCAGTGGTCATCAATTTCTCCTCCCCTGATTTCAGGTGTTGCTTCAGGGTCCCTTTCCACTTTTCACGGTCACCTGCGAGGCTCTCCCAAGTCTCTGTGTTTCAGTGGCCTTCATGTCTCTCTTAACGACATCTTTGTACCGGAGCTGTGGGTGACCAGTGGATCCCCTCCCAGATGTCAGTTATCTATACAGGATGTCCTTTGGGATGTGCCCATCGTCCATGTGGTGGACATGGCCTAGCCAGCGCAGCCTGCACTGTCTGAGAAGAGTAAACATGCTGGGAAGTCCTGCACGATTCAAGACATCTGCAATGGTTACCCTGCCCTGCCAGGATATGCCCAGGATGCGGCGGATGCTTCACAGATGGAAGGTGTTGAGTCGCTTCTCCTGTCTGGCATATGTTGTCCATGACTCACTGACGTACAGCAGTGTGCTGATGACACAGGCATTATACACTGCCATCTTAGTCTTCACCGACAGCTTGGGGTTTGTCCACACTCTGATTGTGAGGTAAGCGAGCGTTGTAGCTGCCTTCCGAATCCTCCAGTCTGTTTCTGTGTCAAGGGAGAGGTTGTCAGTTATGAGAGAGCCAAGGTAGGTGAAGTGGTGGACGACGTTGAGTTCATAGTCATCGATGGTGATGGCAGGTGCTGATTCAGTGTCTTGTGCCAGGACATTGGTCTTTTTCAGGTTAATGGTGAGTCCAAAATCCTTGCAGACCTGTGAGAAGCGGTCATCAGTGTCTGCAGCTCCTGTTGGGTGTGTGTTGCAATTGCTGCATCGTCAGCAAACAGCATGTCGCTAATGAGCATTTCACGAACCTTCGTCTTGGCTCTGAGGGGGCAAGGCTGAACAGCTTGCCATCTGACCTGGTGCATAGATAAATTCCTTCAGTTGCAGTGCCAAAGGCATGCAAAGAATATCCCAAAGAGTGTGGGAGCAAGGATGCAGCCTTGTTTGACGCCACTGCAGATGCTTAAGGGGTTGGAGGAACTCCTGTTGAACTGCACAGTCCCCTTCATGTCTGAGTGAAAAGACTCAATCATGCTCTGCAGCTTTGGTGGGCAGCCTATCTTTGGTAGAATCTTGAACAGGCCGTCTCTGCTGACAAGGTTGAACGCCTTGGTGAGATCTATGAAGGCGACATACAGGGGCATCTGCTGTTCTCTGCACTTCTCCTGGAGTTGGCGGAGGGAGAAGACCATGTCTACCGTTGATCTCTTGGCACGAAGGCCACACTGCGACTCTGGGTAGATGCGTTCTGCCAGCTTCTGCAAGTGGATCAAAATGACCCGAGCAAAGACTTTGCCGACAATGCTGAGTAGAGAGATGCCTCTGTAGTTGTTGCAGTCACTTCTTTCTCCCTTGTTCTTATAGAGGGTGATGATCTTGGTGTCCCTCATGACCTGTGGTACAGGCCCTTCTAGCCAGCACTGACAGAGGACTTCATGCAATGGGAGCAGGAGGGTAGTCTTGCAGTGTTTGATCAGGTCCGGGTGAATCCCGTCGCTGCCTGGGGCTTTGCCTAAGGCCAAGCTGTTGATGGCCTTCCTGAGTTCCTCTATGGTTGGCTCTACATCCAGCTCCTCTATGATTGGCATACATTTGATGGCGTCAAGAGCTGTGTTCTGTCTGGAGTAGAGGTTGGAGTAGTGTTCCACCCATCTCTCCATCCGTTGGCCCTTGTCTGTAATTACTACCCCAGTGGAAGATTTGAGGGGAGCTGTCTTTCTCTGGACTGGTCCGAGCACCTTCTTGATGCCATTGTACATCCCTCTAATGTTGCCTGTAGCAACAGCTGTCTGGATGTCTTCACTGAGCTCTGTCCAGTATTTGCTGGCACAATGCCTGGCAGTCTACTGAGCCTTGCTCCTGGCAACCCTGAGAATCTGCAGGCTCTTCTCACTGGGTGACCGCTTATACTCGGTGAGGGTGGGGCACTTGGCTTTGATGACGGGAGTCATCTCTGTGGACTTGGCCTAAAACCAGTCATGAGACTTGGAGGACTTCTTCCCAAAGGTAGCCAAGGTGGTGTGGTGCATGGTGTCCCGCAGTACTTCCCACTTCTCTGTGGCAGAGTCTCTGGGCTACGAGGTTTGCATTTCCTTCTCGAAGGTCTCTGCAAACTTTTCCACAAGGTCTGGTTGAGACATCTTGCTGACATCAATGCGAGGGTTCCCTTGTTTCTTTGAGCGGTGGATCCTCTTTGGCTGTAGCCTGATCTTGCAGCAGACCAGGGAGTGATCTATGTCGCAGTCCGCACTGTGGTAAGAGCATGTGTGGAGGACGTTCTTGATGGCGGCATGCCTGACCAGGATAAGAGCTAGCTGATGCCAGTGCTTTGAGCGTGGGTGTATCCAAGAGACCTTGTGCTGAGGCTTGGTCCTGAAGTAGGAGTTGGCGATGCACAATTCGTGGTAACTGAAAAGCTCAAGCAGTCGTTGGGCCTTCTCGTTCATTTTGCCCACACCAAACTGTCCAAGGCAAGAGGGCCATGAGTCATGATTTGCACCCACTCTGGCATTGAAGTCATCCAGGAGAACAAGTTGCTCCTTGCTGGGGATGCTTGCAATGATGGATGCGAGCTTCTTGTAGAACTCATCCTTTGTGTCCAGTGTGGAAGACAGTATCAGGGCATACACGCTAACAAAGGTGACTGGGCCTTCGGATGTGTTGAGGCGAAGAGTGTGGAGACGCTCTGTGCCATTGCTGCCTGGCTCTACCATATTCAGCAGGTTGTTCCTCACTGCAAAGCTGACTCCATGCTCCCTTGGCTCCTCAGAGCCTTTCCCCTGCCAGTAGAATGTGTAATCCTTCTCCTTCAGTATGCCTGAGTCAGCAAGGCGTGTTTCCTGAAGGGTGACAATGTCCACATGCAGCATCCTGAGCTCGTCATTTATGACAGCTGTTTTCCTGGAGTCACTGATGTCCTGAAGGTTTTCAGAAAGACCGGTTATCACTGTCTGAATGTTCCAACATCCCAGTTTCAAAGCTGGTTTCATTTGTTGTTTTGTTTTGTTTCCTGGTGCGACGATTGCAGTCTGCTGTTTGAACATTTCGTAATCCCCATGTACCCAGTGAGGATGGCAGACTGTGGCGGGACAACACCTTACTGGCTGGGGGCTGCCCAGCTTGAGGTGGGCGGAAGTTGTCCAGTGAGATCCAAGGATCCCTCCCACTGTCGGGAACAACCCCTGGTGCCAAGCTCTACGCCAATCGAGCAATGACTTATAACCGGTAACTGTTGTTCCCCGTGTTGTGTTGACGCTGCAAGCAAAGCTGGAGTGACCTCTCCAGGGTGTAGGGTGTGAGTATGTGTTGGTGAGTGTTGCTGGATGCTAGCCTGGGCAATGTGATATGGAGGACAGGCTGTTGCCCATGTAGCATGTCCCCCCTCTCCACATCGCTGATGGATCCAAAGGAACAGCAAGGCTGTTACAGTTTGGCACCAGTGCCGTCGCATGAGCTGCCAGAACAAAGTTTAAATCAATGACGGACTGCCTTAGGGGCTGCGACTCTGGATTTTACCTCAGGGTATGCCACAAGGCAGTAGAGGTTTGAAATCAGGGTTTTCCTTCCCCTTGATGGACTACTCTCCTAGGTTGTAAAGCCCCATCTGTCTGAAGCATCTGGTTTGAAGGCGCCAGAGACTCACCTTCGCCCCTTTTCTTGTCAGTAGAAGCAGTTCTGCCAGGCTTAGAAGCTAAGCCACACGAGCTGGCCAGGAGTTGGAATTGGTTGTCAGAGGCTATTTGAGATGCATGCCATAAGGAGCATTTTTTGAGCGCTGGGAGCTTATCCCCAGCACCACTCCTGGCTATGACAACCATCCATCCATCCATCCATCCATCCATCCATCTTCTACCGCTTTTCCGGAGGTCCGGGTCGCGGAGGCAGCAGTTCAAGCAGAGAAGCCCAGACTTCCCTCTCCCCAGCCACCTGCTCCAGCTCTTCAGAGGGGATACCAAGGCGTTCCCAGACTAGCTGGGAGACATAGTCTCTCCACCGAGTCCTGGGTCTGCCCCGGGGTCTCCTCCCAGTGGGACGTGCCTGAAACACCTCAAGTGGGAGGCGTCCAGGAGGCATCCTAATCAGATGCCCATACCACCTCAACTGACTCCTTTCAATGTGGAGGAGCAGCGGTTCTACTCTGAGCCTCTCCCGGATGACTGAGCTCCTCACCCTATCTCTGAGGGTGAGTCCAGCAATCCTACGGAGAAAGCTCATTTCAGCCGCTTGTATCCGCGATCTCGTTCTTTCGGTCATTACCCAAAGCTCGTGACCATAGGTGAGAGTAGGAACGTAGATTGACTGGTAAATCGACAGCTTTGCCTTAGAACTAAGCTCCCTCTTCACCACAACAGACCGGTACAACGTCCGCATCACTGCAGATGCTGCTCCAATCCGTCTGTCGATCTCTCGCTCCATTTTCCCCTCACTCGTGAACAAGACCCCAAGATACTTAAACTCCTCCACTTGGGGCAGGAGCCTGTCCCCAACCCGGAGAGGACAATCCACCTTTTTCCTGCTGAGGACCATGGACTCGGACTTGGAGGTGCTGATTCTCATCCCAGCCGCTTCACACTCAGCGGCAAACCGTCCCAGCAAGAGCTGTAGGTCATTGCTGGATGAAGCCAACAGGACAACATCATCTGCAAACAACAGAGATGAGATCCTGTGGTCACCAAGCATGACACCCTCCATTCCCTGGCTGCGCCTAGAAATCCTGTCCATAAAAATTATGAACAGGACCGGTGACAAAGGGCAGCCCTGGCGGAGTCCAACTCTCACTGGGAATGACTCCGACCGAGTGTTGGCAATGCGAACTAAACTCTCACAACGGTCGTACAGAGACCGAATAGCTCGTAACAACAAGCCCGATACCCCATACTCCCGAAGCACCCCCCACAAAAATCCACGAGGGACGCGGTCAAATGCCTTCTCCAAGTCCACAAAACACATGTAAACTGGTTGGGCAAACTCCCACGAACCCTCAAGAATTCTCGAGAGGGTAAAGAGCTGGTCCGATGTGCCACGGCCAGGACGAAAACCACATTGCTCCTCCTGAATCCGAGGTTCGACCAACGGCCGGACTCTCCTCTCCAGTACCTTGGCATAGACCTTCCCAGGGAGGCTGAGGAGTGTGATCCCTCTAAAGTTGGAGCACACCCTCCGGTCCCCTTTTTTGAAGAGAGGAACCACCACCCCGGTTTGCCATGCCAAAGGCACTGCCCCCGACCTCCACGCAATGTTGCAGAGGCGTGTCAACCATGACAACCCAACAACATCCAGGGCCTTGAGGTACTCGGGGCGAATCTCGTCCACCCCCGGGGCCCGGCCACCAAGGAGATTTTTAACCACCTTGGCGACCTCAGCCCCTGTGATAGGCGAGTCATCCCCCTCGTCCCCAAACCCTGCTTCCTCTGTGGAAGGCGTATCAGTGGGATTGAGGAGATCCTCGAAGTATTCCTTCCACCGCCTGACGATATCCCCAGTTGAAGTCAACAGTGTCCCATCCGCACCATACACAGTGTGGACGGGGAGCTGCTTTCCCCTCCTGAGCCGCCGAACAGTTTGCCAGAATCTCTTTGAAGCCGACCGAAAGTCTTGTTCCATGGCCTCACCGAACTCCTCCCATACCCGGGTTTTTGCTTCAGCAACCACCCGAGCTGCACTCCGCTTGGCCTGCCGGTACACCTCAGCTGCTTCGGGAGTCCCACAAGCCAACCAAGCTTGATAGGACTCCTTCTTCAGCTTAATGGCCCCCCTCACCACTGGTGTCCACCACTTGGTTCGGGGGTTGCCACCACGAGATGCACCGACCACCTTGCGGCCGCAGCTCTGGGCTGCCGCTTCAACAACAGAGGTGGAGAACATGGCCCATTCAGACTCCATGTCTCCAGACTCCCTCGGAATGTGGTTGAAGTTCTTCCGGAGGTGGGAGTTGAAGACCTCCCGGACAGGGGCCTCAGCCAGACGCTCCCAGCACACCCTCACTATACGTTTGGGTCTACCAGGTCTGAATGGCTTCCTCCCCTGCCATCGGATCCAACTCACCACCAGGTGGTGATCAGTTGACAGCTCTGCACCTCTCTTTACTCGGGTGTCCAAGACATACGGTCGCAGGTCTGATGATACGATAACAAAATCGATCATCGACCTGCGGCCTAGGGTGTCCTGGTGCCAGGTGCACATATGGACACCCTTATGCTTGAACATGGTGTTCGTTATAGACAGACTGTGGTTAGCACAGAAGTCCAATAACTGAACACCACTCGGGTTCAGATCGGGCAGGCCGTTCCTCCCAATCACCCCCCTCCAGGTTTCACTGTCGTTGCCCACGTGCGCATTGAAGTCCCCCAGTAGGACAATGGAGTCTCCAGGAGGAGCACCCTCCAGCACCCCAGTCACAGACTCCAAAAAGGGTGGGTACTCTGAAACATCATTTGGTGCATAGGCACAAATGATGGTCAGGACCCGTTTCCCAACCCGAAGGCGCAGGGAAGCAACCCTTTCGTCCACCGGGGAAAACTCCAATATAGAGGCAGCAAGGTGGGGCGATACAAGAATACCTACCCCTGCTCGTCGCCTCTCGCCCGGGGCAACTCCAGAAAAGGCCAAGCTCCAGCCCCTCTCCAGGAGACTGGTTCCGGAACCGGAGCTGTGTGTTGAGGTGAGGCCGACTATATCTAGCCGGTATCGCTCAATCTCGTACACCAGCTCAGGCTCCTTCCCCACCAGAGAGGTGACATTCCACGTACCAAAAGCCAGTTTAGAAAGCTTGGGATCAGTCCGCCAAGGTCTCCGCCTTTGACTGCCACCTAATCCACATAGCACCGGACTTCCATGATCCCTCCTGCAGGTGGTGAACCTACTGGAGGGCGGACCCATGTAACTCCTTCGGGCTGAGCCCGGCCGGGTCCCATGGGTGGAAACCCGGCCACCAGACGCTAGCCTTCGAGCCCCTCCCCCAGGCCTGGCTCCAGGGTGGGGCCCCGGTAACCCCATACCGGGCGGGGTACACTGAATCCTTGATATACAATTTATCATGAGAGTCTGTTGGATCGTTCTTCGTCTGGCCCTTCACCCAGGACCAGTTTGTCTTGGGAGACCCTATCAGAGGCAAATTGCCCCGGACAACATAGCTCCTGGGATCACTGGGGCACGCAAACCCCCCCACCACGATAAGGCGACGATCCATGAGGGGGCTATGACAACCTTGGAACAAAATAAAACAGGTGTTAGTAGTGGTGTGTGATACTGCAAGATTTGGTATCGATCCAATACCAAGTAAATACAGGGCCAGTATCTTCGATACCGATCCGATACTGTTACTTTTTTAATAATTAAGGTGGATGCATCATCAAATTACTAAATCTGAATTAATTTTCATGATCTTTAAGTGCTTTGTGATTTTTCCTTTGGGCTATTAATTAGTTAAAACCCAGGACAGAATTTAGCCAAAGTTTATAGGTAAACAGAAAACACTTTATTATAATAAAACTTTTTGTTCAGCAACAATAGAACAGTAACAATTTTTTTCTTAAATAAATAAAGTCTACAAAATGATCACTCCACAACAAATGATATAAAATATTGAAAACAAATTCTTTTTTCCCAGTAGAATGTGTGTTCAGGACATGCAACACAACAAAAAAACTAAACTTCTCCCCTTTATTGCACTTCTTTTTCTGACTTTGAAAAATAATGAAAAATAAAAAAACAAGTAGTGAAAATACAATGAATAAAGTGTAAATAACTAAACAACACCCAAAGCCTCAAGTTGAAAGAAATATTCGGTCTGAGTCTGTCGGTGTCGGGGCCAGGGAGTGGGGGATTTCTTTCCTCCTCTCTCCATTACTGTTGCTTAGCGTTTTCTTTTGGGTGATTTTTCATATGTTTGTATACATTAGTTGTGTTACCACTGTATTTCACAGCCTTTTTACATATTATACAGCTTGCCGTTGTCTCATTTTCAGCCTGGAAATAGAGCCACACGGAGCTCCGCTTCCTCTCTGCCATTCTTTTGCTTCGTATGCTGCTGCTCATGTGTGTGTGTGTGTGTGTGTGTGTGTGTGTGTGTGCGTGTGCAGACTGTGCACAGCACGCTTGCAGAGAATTGCATCCCATCATCGCAAGCAGGTGTTTAGTGTTCGTCAAAGTCAATACAGCTTTGAAAAAGTGATTACCCTTTTTACCGATGCATAAATCCAAAATCTCAACTTTGAAGATTGTAAAACGTGGAGTTGGCTCACTATGATTTCTAACCCTCTTTGAAACATTAAAACGTCTGGCGAATAAACATAATTTAAAGATAATTTACAAGAGGTAATAACAATTTTTACTTCTAAAAATGTATAATAGGTACTTCTAAAAATGCACAAGTACCCCTCTGTTAATGAAAGAAAAACCCACAATGGTCACAGAAATAACTTGAATCTGACAAAAGTGGTAATAAATAAAAATTCTATGAAAATTAACCAGTGAAAATCAGACAATGCTTTTGAATTGTGGTTCAAGAGAATTATTTTAAAAAACAAACTCATGAAACAGGCCTGGACAAATATGATGGTACCCTTAACTTAATATTGTCACGCCGCGCCGCTCATCAGCGGCGCCAGCTGCACACGCACCTGCACATCATCAGCGGCGAGGGATTTAAGCCGCTTCGCCCTGGGCTTCAGCCTGAAGCCGTCAGACTTCACTACGGATTGCTGTGAGTTCCCTCTCATACTCAGCAAGCATAGCGGTAAGAAGAACTTACCTTTTCTTCCCCAAGTCTGCTCCCCTGTGCACAGGTGGATTTCCCGGCGGCGGACTATTCCTCTCCATCGCCTATTCCTCGCTGCTGCACCGGGCTCTCCAGGTGGCTGTCTACCGGACCTCGTTCCTTGCTGTGCCAGTCATCTGCCCTTCCCAAGTAAGCTCCTCTCCAACTTGCATATCTTCTGTGTTGGTGTGTGCCCGTCACCCTTCTCCCTGTGCTTTTCCCATAGGGTTGTCCGGCTGTACGGTCTCCTGCCTCTGTGCCCGAAGCAGACGCCACCACCAACACATTCACATCTCGCAGACACACATTCATACACTCCTGTTGTCAATAAAGCTATTTGAGCTACTCTGAGCCTGTGTGTGTGCGTCTCCTGAGCCGTGTATTATGTCAAATATTTTGTTGTACAACCTTTTGAGCAATCACTGCAATCAAACCATTTCTGTAACTGTCAATGAGACTTCTGCACCTCTCAGCAGGTATTTTGGCCCACTCCTCATGAGCAAACTGCTCC
This sequence comes from Pholidichthys leucotaenia, assembly GCA_020510985.1. NCBI lineage: Eukaryota > Metazoa > Chordata > Actinopteri > Cichliformes > Pholidichthyidae > Pholidichthys > Pholidichthys leucotaenia. The sequence goes on from CM035848.1 coordinate 155,928,196, forward strand.
AGTTGTCTCAGGTTTGAAGGGTGCCTTCTCCAGACGGCATGTTTTAGCTCCTTCCACAGATGTTCAATAGGATTTAGATCAGGGCTCATAGAAGGCCACTTTAGAATAGTCCAATGTTTCGCTCTTAGCCATTCTTGAGAGTTTTTAGCTGTGTTTTTTGGGTTATTATCCTGTTGCATGACCCATGACCTGCGACTGAGACCAAACTGTCTGACACTGGGCAGCACATTTCTCTCTAGAATACCTTGATAGTCTTGAGATTTCATTGTACCCTGCACAGATTCAAGACACCCTGTGCCAGATGCAGCAAAGCAGCCCCAAAACATAACAGAACCTCCTCCATGTTTCACTGTAGGGACAGTGTTCTTTTCTTGGTATGCTTCATTTTTGTGTCTGTGAACATAGCGCTGATGTGCCTTGCCAAAAAGTTCCAGTTTTGTCTCGTTTGTCCATAGGACATTCTCCCAGAAGCTTTGTGGCTTGTCAACATGCAGTTTGGCAAATTCCAGTCTGGCTTTTTTATCATTTGTTTTCAACAATGGTGTCACTCCTTGGTCGTCTCCCATGAAGTCCACTTTGGCTCAAACAACGACAGATGGTGCGATCTGACACTGATGTACCTTGACCTTGGAGTTCGCCATGAATGTGTTTAGAGGTTGTTCTGGGCTCTTTTGTTACCATTCGTATTATCCGTCTCCTCCTGCGGCCACGTCCAGGGAGGTTGGCTACAGTCCCGTGGATCTTAAATTTCTGAATAATATGTGCAACTGCAGTCACAGGAACATCAAGCTGCTTGGAGATGGTCTTATAGCCTTTACCTTTAACATGCTTGTCTATAATTTTCTTTCTAATCTCCTGAGACAACTCTCTCCTTTGCTTCCTCTGGTCCATGTTTAGTGTGGTACACACCATGTCACCAAACAGCACAGTGACTACTTGTCACCCTTTAAATAGGCCGACTGACTGATTACAAGTTTGTAGACACCTGTGATGTTAATTAGAGGACACATCTTGGTTGCACATGTCCCTATGGTCACATTATTTTCAATCTTTTCTAGGGGTACCATCATTTTTGTCAAGGCCTGTTTCATGAGTTTGTTTTTTAAAGGAGTTCTGTTGAACCACAATTCAAAAGCATTGTCTGATTTTCATTGGTTAATTTTCATAGAATTTTTATTTATTACCACTTTTGTCAGCTTCAGGTTATTTCTGTGACCATTGTGGGTTTTTCTTTCATTAACAGAGGGGTACCAACAATTTTGTCCATGTGCGTATTTTATAATTTTGGCGGATGGGATGCAATTCTTGGCAAGTGAGCAATTCTAAGCATAACACTGGCTGCTGCTTGCTAGCTTAGCTTGCTGCTGAGTTCCGTGATGTAATGCACATAAACGCTGGTTGCCAACTGCCGTAAAACCACATGAAGAAGGGGAGCAAAGTGTGCCTGCTCCATGCTGTGACGGACCAGACACAGAGTATCAATCTCATTACACGAGTATTGATCAATATCATCACCCACGTTGGTATCGATACTATCAATACTTGGATTGATTTGCCCACCACTAGTTATTAGAGCTAATCTTTTATCACAAGATACTGTTTTTAGTACTGTGGAACCTTTTCTTGTTTCTGAGGAAACACTGGAGAGTTTTGCCCTGGTCGATGCTGAAACTCTTGGTCGAGTTTTCTCCCAAGTCAGTCCAACAACCTGCCTTCTAGACCCAATTCCCACATCACTTTTAAAAACATTTTGTGAATTTTTCCAGGAGGAACTTTTTAACATCGTGAATTACTCTCTCCAGACGAGTGTTTTCCCTGCTGCCTTTAAAATGGCAGTAGTGAGCCCCCTCCTGAAGAAGAGTAATTTAGATCCTGAAAACCTTAATAACTACAAACCAGTATCCAACTTACCATTTTTAAGCTAAATTTTGGAAAAACTTGTTTTTACACTGTTATTTTTTTAATATCAAATAACATATTTGATGAGCGGTGGCGGAGTGGTTAGCACTATGGCAGCACAGCAACTCACCCTTGGCCAGAGGAATCCTGGGTTCGATTCCAGCCCCTGACAAACAGTGATCTGTGTGGAGTTTGCATGTTCTCCCCGTGTCTGCGTGGGTTTACTCTGGGATTTCTCTGGTTTCCTCCCACATGCAAGTTAGGTTAATTGGCATCAGCTGGGGATTCTAAATTGTCCTTAGTTATGACCGTGAGAGTGAATGGTTGTCTGTCTCTCTGTGATGGACTGGCGATCTGTCCAGGGTGTACCCTGCCTCTTGCCCAAAGATGCTGGGGTAGGCTCCAGCCCCCCCCCCCCCCCCCCCCCCGGTGACCCAAAAAGGATTAAGCAGAAGAAGATAGATAGATGGATGGATGGACAGTCTGATTTTAGGATGAACCACAGTACTGAGACAGCCCTGGTCAGGATTGTTAATGACCTAAGGCACAACATGGACTCACACAGAATTTTAGTCCCGGTTCTCCTGGACCTAAGTGTTGCCTTTGATACAGTAGAACACCATATTCTTTTAACCAGACTAAAGGATCTGGTTGGCCTCTCTGGTACTGTTCTCAACTGGTTCAAGTCCTATCTCACAGACAGGAATTTTTTTGTAAGTATCGATACATGTTCTTCCAGAGTCTACAAAATAAATTGTGGTGTGCCCCAAGGTTCAATTTTAGGTCCAGTACTTTTTAATCTGTACATGCTACCCCTGGGGGATGTTATCAGGCGACATGGCGTTAATTACCATAGTTATGCTGACGACACACAACTGTATATTGCTGTGTCTCCTGATGACATGGAACCAATTAACATTCTTTTAAACTGTATTTTAGACATTAAGTCATGCATGGCAGCAAACTTTCTTCAGCTTAACCAGGACAAAACTGAAGTTTTAGTCATTGGTCCTGAAGCTTAGAGAGAGAAAATTTTACCAAAATGACATTGTCTGTACTTTACCCCATCCCAACATATTAAGAATTTGGATAGCATTTTAGACTCTGAGCTTGGTTTTATTCCATACCTTAAAAATATAACACAAACAGGTTTTTACCATATAAAGAATATAGCCAGAGTCCGCCCACCTCTCTCTCGAGCAAACATGGAGATACTGATGCATGCTTTTATCACCAGTCTTATTGATTTCTGTAATACCCTGCTCTCTGGTTTTCCCAAAAAGACGATTTCAAATCTGCAATTATTACAGAATTCAGCTTCACGTGTTCTAATGAGGACCAGATGGCAGGTTCACATCACGCTGGTTTTAAGATCACTGCAGTGGCTCCCTGTGTCTTTCACAGGATGAATTTTAAGGTTCTTTTACTGGTTTATAAATGTCTGCATCGTCTTGGACCTTCTTATTTGTCAAAACTGCTTTTGGCATATGAACCACCGCAGCCCCTGGGGTCCTCTGGCACTGGCCTTTTAACTATTCCTACTGTCAGAACACGCACCCACGGTGAGGTGGCTTTTAGGCTTTTACGGCTGATGTCTGTGGAACAGCCAGCCAGAGAACATCAGGGCTGCCGAGAATGTCCATGCTTTTAAAAGCAGGCTCAAGACCTACTATTTTAACCTTGCTTTTGATTAGTTTCCTATTTTAATTCTCTTAATTTCTGATTTTAAATCTATTTTGTCACAATCACTTATCTTACTGTGAATTATTCATATTTATGAATATGTGCCTGTTTGACTGTATTTAGGTGTTGTTTTATTTTTCTAGTAATCTTAACTGCCTAGTCTTTGTATCAGCAAACTATCTTATTATTTATCAGTGACTTTTTATCACCCTGTCCAAGCTCTGGCATTTCCTCATAGGGGACCCTCCGGTAGGGGTTGTGCCTGTTTTTTGGTTGTGGGGCGCTGGCCTGTGATTGCCCTGGTCTGCTTGGCTGAAGGAGTTGTGCGCTGCGGCGCTGCCAACCCCTCAGGTTGGACTTGGGCGGTCTCAGAGGTGGTGTTCCTGTAGCCGTGGACTTGGCACTTTCCCTGCTGGTGATGGCTTCCTAGTAATGGTGCTTCCACATTTGGATCCTCGGTGCCCAGCCATAAGCTTTAAGCCATAAGTTTTACACTGATGAAAGTTTCTTTGTGTGTGTGTGTGTTTGTGTCTATGTGTGTGTGGGGGGGAGGGGGTAAATTGTGTTTTATTTCAATGTGTGAAGCACTTTGCATTGCATCTTTTTGTATGAAAAGTGCTATATAAATAAAGCTTTGATTGATTGATTGATTGATCAGTGTGTGAATGGGTGGATAGCAGGATCTGTAAAGCACTTTGGTCATCTAGAGATGAGAAAAAGCACCATATACTGCAAGTGAACGCCATTAACCATTTAATACGTATATGAAAACAGATTGTGTTCCCATCCTCTGAACACAAGTAAATGTACCATATTGAGGATGTTGTGATGTTACCACATTTCACAGATTAAAAACTCATTATTTTCCAGTATGAGGTAGGAGGAGGTTGGGGAGGGTACTAAAAATAACGCTTCCATGTCTGTGTTTATTCAAAATTCCTCATTTGTGTCTCTCTTTCAGTTTGGCAGTTAACCTCCATTAAGGATAAAATACACATTTTTTCAATGGTTAATATTAGGATAGTGATTATGGTTAGCTACTAAAAATGCTTGGCTATGATTAGGGAAATGGTTAGTGTTTGGGTTAGGAAAAGATGAAGGTCTACTTTATACAGAGTACAGCTGTAACCCTCGGCCATGCCACTTTGTCATTATTTTCAGGATGATTTTCATAAGTTTAGTTGAAAGGCTCCTGCAACAATTTGATTTAAGCAATAATCTGGTGGGTTGGATTCTGGATTTCTTAACCAACAGGACGCAGAGAGTAAGGGTCAATGGCACATTGTCTGACCTAAAGTGCTCTTCTACTGGCTCTCCTCAGGGGTGTGTGTTGTCACCACTACTCTTCATCCTGTACACAAACATGTGTCGGAGCAGACATGACAACAGACACATTATAAAGTATGCTGATGACTCAGTCATTGTCAGTCTCCTCCAGGATGGTGAGAGTGGCCACGGCCCAGTAGTTGATGACTTTGTTCACTGGTGTGAGGATTCCTACCTGCAGCTGAATACAACAAAAACGAAAGATATGATTATTGACTTTAGGAGGAAAACTACCAGGCACAAAGTCACCATACTAAAAGGCCAGACCACCGAATGTGTACAATCGTACAAATATCTTGGGACGATTATTGATAGTAAATTAAACTTTGAAGTGAACTGTGAAAGGGTGTGCAAAAAGGGTCAGCAAAATTTGCATTGTTTGAGGAAACTTGCACGCTTCCAAATTGACCGAACCATAATGACTATGTTTTATCGGGCTTTTATTGAATCTGTGTTATCCTTTTCTTTAATGTCATGGTTTGGTCAGATAAAACTGAAACAGAGGAAATCCTTGGATCAGGTAGTTAGATGGTCCAGTCGTTTGCTTGGTGAGTCACAGCTGAGCCTGACATCCCTGTACACCAGACAAGTACAGACGATGGCCGACTCGATTTTAAATGATGACTCCCACCCTTTGCACTGCAACTTTCAGCTTCTTCCCTCCAGACGGAGGTTTGCTGTCCCAAAAAGTAGAACCCAGCGCTACAAAAACAGCTTTGTCCCTGCTGCTGTCAAAGAGTTGAACAAGCTATAAAATCATATTGTACATATTTTATATTTACCTATTTTGTAAGATGTGTGCCTGTGTTTGTGTCTATGTTGAATGTAATTAGTGGCTTGTAAATATGGATGTCACCAACTGCAAAACAAATCTACCTACGGGTACAAATAAAGTAACCTGAACCTGAACCTGAACCTCATAATGTCACATATACTACCGTTCAAAAGTTTGGGGTCACTTAGAAATTTCCTTATTTTTGAAAGAAAAGCACTTTTTTTCAATGAAGATAACTTTAAACTAATCAGAAATACACTCTATACATTGCTAATTTGGTAAATGACTATTCTAGCTGCAAATGTCTGGTTTTTGGTGCAATATCTGCATAGGTGTATAGAGGCCCATTTCCAGCAACTATCACTCCAGTGTTCTAATGGTACAATGTGTTTGTTCATTGCGTCAGAAGGCTAATGGATGATTAGAAAACCCTTGTGCAATCATATTAGGTCTGCAATGCTGTAATTGCTGCAAATGGAGGATTCTTTGACGAAAGCAAAGTTTGAAGGAAAAAATTATTATTTCAAATACAAATCATTATTTCTAACCTTGTCAATGTCTTGACTATATTTTCTATTCATTTTACAACTCATGGTGGTAAATAAGTGTGACTTTTCATGGAAAACACAAAATAATTGTCTGGGTGACCCCAAACTTTTGAACGGTAGTGTATGTCTGAAATAATGGTTTAATGTCAAAATATACATACAGTATATGCAACATAGGACATTTTCTGTTGGAGGACAGTTTCCATTTGTGATACTGGATTATATTTGAAAAAAAGTTTGAAACTGGGTATATGCTTCACCTCCACCCTGTGAATGTGATGTAAATTTTGTCATCATCTCCAGTCCATTAGGCTCCACAGCTGAGCATGTGCAGCCCAAATTTTGTGACCGCGTTGTCTATGCACATTGACTATGCATGCACAGGATCCAACCTCCCTTTCATGAGATGGCGCTACCGACACAGCATACAAGGACAAAGAAGACTGAGAGGAAGCGGAAGATGAAACGTAGAAGCATCAGCAAAAGTGTGACCTCTTGCTTTTCTTCTATTTTGTATAGCTGATGAACAAACTGGCACGTCAGCACATATTCCCCAACTGTAGGGCTGAGGTGAAACTGCAGATAATGGTTATGTGCATGCACCAAACGTTTGGCCTAGTAGACACAAAAAATGAAGTATATATACAGCCGCATGGGCACTGGCCTTGTCCAAAGCGTACATGCATCATAGACGAGCAGAGTAGAAATGGAGCATGAACTCAGTCTTATGGTACATGTTCACTCATTTGTTTTTTTATTGGAAGTAATCACATCAGGAGATGCATCGAGCAGGTGAAGTGACAGAAAACGAATGACATAGTGGAAAAGCAACAAAGAGCTCCGTCCCAGGGGAAAGACTCTCATTGGTACTGCCGCTGAGAACACAAAGGCTGCGCTTGATTGGTCAACGCATGCAACCATGGTCTTCCACAGAGCTCAGCTCCAGGACAACATGGCAGATTGTGAGTAAACTTTGTCTGATATCTTTAAACAAACCAGTGAAAAGTGTTTCTAACAACATTTGAGGCAGGAAATAATAGGTGCAGTGAGTTAATTTATTGCTATTTAATATCAACAACCTCTGGTAGTTCAGGATGCCATTACATGCCTGGTGCCCGGATCTCATTTGCATAAAGTGAAAAAAAAAACAACTTTATGCAAATGAGAAGTCAAGCAACTCAATACACCACAGCTCAAATCTCACCACACTGGAGCCAAATGCTTTGCATTACATTTCACATAGACACTGAATAGGAACTGAAGAAACCACAGATCCAATGGACACGTACCATTAACATGTACAGTGGATATAAAAAGTCTACATACCCCTTTTCAAGTGGCATGTTTTTGTGATGTAAAAAATGAGACCAAGATGAATCATTTCAAAACTTTTTCCACCATTAACATGAACAACCCATTTGAAAAACAAACTGAAATCTTTTAAGGGGAAGAAGAGTGGGCAAATATTGCCACATCAAGATGTGCCACGCTGATAGACTCCTACCCAAAAAGACTGAGTGCTGTAATAAAAGCCAAAGGTGCTGCAGCAAAGTATTAGTTTAAGGGTGTGCACATTTATGCAAACAGATTATTGTAAGTTTTTTATTTTTCCCCTTTAAAGATTTCAGTTTGTTTTTCCATTGGGTTGTACAGGTTATAGGTCACATTAATGGAGGAAAAAGTTTTGAAATGATTTATCTTGGTCTCATTCTTTTACATCACAAAAACCTGGCATTTGAACAGGGGTGTGTGGACTTTTTATTTCCACTCTACAGTACAATGTAACGCCATTGCAAACAGCATCATCCATCTGTCAAAGGTGCGGGAAACCCGCCCCAAAGAAAGAGTGGCGCAGAACAATAATGAGGCATTATATTCATGAGATCCACCAGATTTTTCTTATCATACACCCTGTTGTGTAATTGACTAATCAACATCACCCAAAGTACACAGTCTTTGTTCTCTGGGTAATGCATTCTGATGGGTTCAAAGGTGTGGAAAACACAATGAGGACAGTGAGAGACCAAGCATGGGTGTGTTTGTGTGCAGCTGTATGTGCCAAGAGACCAATTACATTTCCAAGTTGTATTTCAAATGAATTGTTGCCCTTCCTTGATTTGGCAGCGGTGAAAATGAAGGCAAACCTTGACTACATATTCATGCAGGCACCTGCATATGAAAATACACCTACACTAATAACATATGTTTTTGTCTGCAATATCTCCTGTTCAGTGTGGCAGACTCCCTAACTTATATAAAGTATTTTCATGCAATGCTGCTATGCTTAGCAGGTAAGGATGTAACAAAAATATTGATTCTGGGCAAACAAATAGCCACCGACTCACTTACTGGGCAGAACTTACAAGTAAACAGAATAAAAAAAAATAGCGATATTGATTCTTACAAACAAATAGCCACAAACTGACTGACATGGGTGCAACTTGTGAGTAAACGAAACAGCATAACTCAAATAAGAAGTGGAGGAGCGGTGTGGCAAACAGTTTGTCATGTGTTGATTTAGGTTTGCTGACTAATCCCCTCATCACTCATCAGTCAGCATGTTGGAAAGGATCAAAGTTCCCAATCTCACTGCTGAAATAATCTCATGGCAAGTAATCTTTAAGACACATAAACATGAAGGGAGGAAGGCACGGATTCAAGCAATATACAAATGTATCACAAAAAAAAAAAAAAACACTGCATACATCCATTAATCCATGGTACTGAGTAATGCTGGAGTGTTTATGTGCCGAGCTAATACTCTCTTCAACTAAAGGACTGAGAACTAAACTCCCTCTTGCAGTTAAGCTCCCCTCTCACACCTTGGACATAACGGCTTATCACAAGCCCAAATACACAGTAGAGCTGGGATAAAAGGGAGAAAGGGTTTGGAGATATATGAGAGACTGTCCCAGTTTGTTTTTGTTTCTGGTGAGTGGAAACATTAAAACCATTATTTTAGGAATACTGACTAATGTCTGTGAAGTCTTTTAACTGGTCAGGGTGTCAATGCTCATAAGATCCATCCATAAACAGAGTACTTATTTTACTAAAACCATATACTACAGAAACTTATTTTGGAATGTGCACATCTTGTATATAGAAAAGATATATAAAAATTAGCAAAGAATAACATTTTCAATTCACAGTTTCAGCTTTCCTTTTTAAAATTTGGTAATATATATATTTTTTTGAAATATCAGCATTCAGTAACCCAGCCACAGGGGGTGCACAAGCCAGTGTACTTCTAGTGCTGGTCCCAAGCCCGGGTAAAAGGGAAGGGTTGTGGCAGGAAAAGCATCCGACGTAAAACCTTTGCCAAATCAAACATGCGGATCATGACGAATGAGACTTTCATACCGGATCGGTTGAGGCCCAGTGTTAACAACGACTGCCACCGGTGCGGTTAACCGACAGGGTGCCGGTGGAAATTGGGCTACTGTTGGCCAAAGATTGAAGAGAAGGAGAGGGGGAAGGCGTGTTAGGAGGGAGAGAGAGAAAAGGGAAGGTAGAAGTGTGGAGGTGAGAGTAGGGACATTAAATGTAGGGACTATGACTGATAAAGGCAGAAAGTTGGCTGATATGATGGAGAGAAGAAAGGTAGATATACTGTGTGTCCAAGAAACCAGATGGAAGGGAGCAAGGCTTGGAGCATTGGAGGTGGATTTAAACTGTTCTACCATGGTGTAGATAGGAAGACAAATAGAGTAGGAGTAATCTTGAAGGAAGAGTATGTGAAGAGCAGTGTTGGGCAAGTTACTAAAAACAGTAACTACTTACAGTTGTTATGACTCGCCGCTCATCAGCAGCGCCAGCCGCGCGCACACCTGCTCCTCGTCAGCGGCGAGGTATTTAATCCACTCTGCCCTGGCCCTCGGCCTGAAGCCGTCTCTCTACTTCGGCCCCTTTGCTACTACGGATCTCAAACCGACTAGTGAAGATATCCTGGGTAAGCTCCCCTTACCTCTCTCCTCTAGCCTTCCCCTGTGCACAGGTGGACATTCCCGGCGGCGGACTTCATCATCTCGCCGTTGGCTCTACGCTGCTGCCACAGGTACCGCAGGTCGCTGTCTCCCGGGCTTCACCCTTGTCGACGCCAGCCACCTGTCATAACCAAGTAAGCCAGCTACCATCATTACTCCCTGTATTGGTGTGGTGCCCGTTACCCTTCTCCCTCTGCTCTCTCCCACAGGGTTGTCCGGCTGTACGGCCTCCTGCCCCCGTGCCTGACGCAGACGCCACCACCAATACATTCTTATTCCACAGACACGCAGCCATACACTTCCTTGTTGTTAATAAAGCTGTTAAATCTATCCTGAGCCTGCGTGTGTCTCCTGGGCCGTGCATTATGTCAGTACGGCTTCAGCAGAGCGGCTCGGCAGACAGCGGGCTCGCACGCCGTCTTTCCACCCTCGAGGCTCGTGTGGATTTAATAGCTCATCAGCAACAGGTGATATTGAATCAATTAATTATCATTACTAACCGATTAGACCGCTTGGACCCCCAGCAGCCGTTCCCCTCGGCTCGTCCGGGTGGCGTGGCTCCTGCGGCTCCGGTGGCCATCCAGCCTGCTCCGGGTGCGCCAACACGGCTCACACCAATCCCCACTCCTGCTCGCTTCAGCGGTAAGCTGGGTGGAGCTCGGGGTTTTATTATGCAGTGTGAGTCCGTGTTTCTTCGCGTTCCCGGAGATTTTCCCTCAGACCATAGCAGAATTGGCTATATAGGTAATCTCCTTGAGGGTCGTGCGCTTACCTGGGCTTACGCCATTATGGTGAAGCCCAGCTACGCCACCCTCACCTATGGCCAGTTCGTGCGACAATTTCTGGAAGTGTTCGATCCTTCGCGCTTGGACAGTGTCCAGGTCGACCGCCTTCTCGGACTCCAACAGGGGAGCCGATCGGCGGCCGACTACGCGATCGACTTCCGGGTTACCGCGGAGGAAGTTGGCTGGAAAGAGCGTGCGCTCTGCGGCATCTTCCTCCGCAGCCTAAATTCCGGTCTGAGGGATGAGCTGGCTGGACGGGATACCCCGGAGACGCTGGCGGAGCTGATTTCTCTCACCATCAGTTTGGATAACAGGCTGCGCGAGCGCGCCTCCGAGCGGAGGCAGTCTTCTCGCTCGCGGGGCGCCTCTGCACGTCTGCCCCAAGCTCGCCACCTGGCGTTGCCGCCGCCGGAGGTCTCCGAGGAGTCGGAACCAATGGTGATGGGCCGGACAAAGCTCCCCCTGGCGGAGAAACAGCGCCGTCGTGACCTGGGCCTCTGCATGTATTGCGGAGGTAGCCAGCACACGGTGGAGCATTGTCCGGAGAAGCCAAACGAGGTGGTCCGCGAGTCACTGTAGGGGGCCTCGCGGACGCTAATCGGTTAAGTCCCCTCACACATTTGACGCTGCCCATCCGCTTCTGTCACAACCTCACTGGGCACCTCACACATGCACTGGTGGATTCAGGCGCGGAGGGTAGCTTTATTTCACAAAGCCTGGCAACCCGACTGGGCATCCATTGTCACTCCCTCGACACTCCTCTCGCCCTGGTTAATCTCTCCCGAGTTTCCCTGGGAAAAGTAACTCACCAAACTTCCCCCGTTCCCGTGATCATCTCTGGAAACCATCGGGAGGATATCTCCTTTTACGTCCTGCCCACCTCAGTAACTCCTGTCATCCTCGGTTATCCCTGGCTCCGCCTCCACAACCCTGCCTTGGACTGGAAGACTGGGAAGGTGTCAGCGTGGAGCACTTTCTGCATGGGTACCTGCCTCCAATCCGCGGCCTGTGCCCCGTCCTCGCCTCCCACAGCTCAGGACACCGCGCCCCCGGATCTCACCCTAGTGCCCTCAGAGTTCCACGACCTGGGTGCCGTTTTCAGTAAGTCCAAGGCGATGTCTCTGCCCCCTCACCGGCCCTACGACTGCTCCATTAACATCCGCCGGGGGGCGCCCTTACCCTCAGGACGCCTCTATAGTCTGTCAGCGCTGGAGAAGGAGGCAATGAACAGCTATCTGAAGGAGTCGCTCAGTGCTGGGATCATCCGACCGTCCTCCTCTCCAGTAGGTGCAGGGTTCTTCTTCGTGGGAAAGAAGGACGGATCTCTTCATCCTTGTATCGACTATCGAGCTCTCAACGATATCACGGAGAAGGACCGGTACACCCTGCCCCTTATGGACACTGCCTTCCACTCCCTCCAGGGGGCGACCTGGTTTACTAAGCTGGATCTCCGCAGCGCTTACCACCTCGTCCGGATCCGGGAGGGAGATGAGTGGAAAACCGCCTTCCGAACCTCATACGGGCATTTTGAATATCTCGTGATGCCGTTTGGGTTGACCAACGCTCCAGCCGTCTTTCAGCGCCTCATCAATGACGTCCTCCGGGACTTCATTGGCCTGTTTGTATTCGTCTACCTGGACGACATTCTCATCTTCTCCAGGTCCAGGGATGAACACCGGGTCCACGTGAGGCGGGTCCTGCAGAGACTGCTGGAGAACCGTCTGTACGTCAAGGCGGAAAAATGTGAATTCTACGCCAAAACGACTTCCTTCCTGGGGTTCGTCATCTCCCATGACCAGGTGCTTCCAGACCCAGCGAAGATCAAAGCAGTGGTGGATTGGCCCACACCAACTTCTCGGAAACAGGTTCAGCAATTCATCGGGTTCGCCAATTTCTACCGCCGCTTTGTCCCGAACTTTGGAGCCATCGTCGGGCCCCTGACCCGCCTCACCTCTCCTAAGACCCCGTTCCGGTGGACTGAAGAGGCCGCTTTGGCCTTCCAGGCGCTGAAGACGGAGTTCTCCTCCTCCCGGGTCCTCAGCTAGGTCGATCCCGCGCTGCAGTGCATTGTGGAGGTGGACGCTTTGGACACGGGGGTGGGGGTGGTGTTGTCCCAGCGGTCCCCAGCCAATGGAGTCAAGCAACCCTGCGCCTTCTTCTCTCGGCGCCTGTCCCCGGCGGAACGAAACTACGACGTGGGGGACAGAGAGCTTCTTGCCATCAAGCTTGCCCTTCAAGAATGGCATCACTGGCTGGAGGGGGAGCCTTGCCTTTTGTGGTCCTCACTGACCACAAGAACCTGGAGTACCTGAGATCTGCCAAGCGTCTGAACGCCCGCCAGGCGCGTTGGTCCCTGTTCTTTGCAAGGTTTAAGTTCAGCATCACATATAGGCCTGGCTCCAAGAACGGCCTGCCCGACGCCCTCTCCAGGCAATTTGCCCCGGAGGCCGCAGAAGACGTTGCTCACACCATCTTGCCCAGGTCGTGCGTCGTGGGGGCTGTTACATGAGACATAGAAGACAAGATCCGGAGGGTGCAGGAGTCGGAACCGGACCCTGGCGGCGGACCAGAGGGGAGGCTCTTCGTGCCATCTGCCGTCCGGGGGGACGTTATACACTGGCTCCATACCTCCAAGCTCACCTGCCATCCTGGAGCTTCGCGGATGATTGACCTTCTCCAGCGATCCTTTTGGTGGCCAGGCCTGCGGAAGGATGCCGCCCATTACGCCTGGGCCTGCCCCATCTGTGCTGCCAATAAGTCAGGTAACGCTCCCCCTGCGGATCTGCTCCAGCCCCTGCCCGTCCCTGGCAGGCCCTGGTCGCACATCGCTCTGGACTTCGTCACCGGGCTCCCTGTCTCCAACAACTTTGACACAGTTCTGACCATTGTTGACCGTTTTTCGAAGGCCGCCCACTTCGTGCCCCTACGTGGACTTCCCTCAGCCTTGGAGACGGCGGACCTCCTCATCCAGCACGTGGTCAGACTGCATGGAATCCCAGTCGACGTGGTCTCCAACCGCGGCCCCCAGTTTTCTTCGGATGTCTGGAGGTCATTTTGCAACGCCCTGGGAGCCAAGGTAAGCCTCTCCTCCGGCCATCACCCCCAGTCTAACGGGCAGTGTGAGCGGACTAACCAGGAGCTGGAGGCTACGCTCCGCTGCGTTACTTCATCCAAACCCATGTCCTGGAGTTCTCACCTCGCCTGGGTGGAGTACGCCCACAACACCTCTCGCTCTACGGCCATCGGGATGTCGCCCTTTAAAGCATCCTTGGGCTATGATCCACTTCTGTTCCCCGCGCAGGAGGGCGAGTTGGCTGTCCCCTCTGTCCAGGCACATCTGAGGCGGTGCCGCTCCCTTTGGTCCACGGCACGTAATGCGCTTTTACGCACGGCGGAGCGCAATAAGTCTACGGCGGACCGACATAGGAGACCTGCACCTGCCTACCAGGTGGGACAGCAAGTTTGGGTATCCACACAGGACATAAACCTAAAGGGTGAGAGGAGAAAGCTGGCCCAACGGTTCATCGGCCCTTATCCCATAACCAGAATCATCAACCCGGTGGCTGTGCATGTGGCTATTCCCTCCTCCCTCCGCATCCATCCCACCTTCCACATCTCCAAAATTAAACCAGTGATCTCTGACCCCCTCTGCCCTCCACCTGCGGCGCACCCCGCTCCCCGGATGATTGGTGGCCATCCGGCCTGGACCGTCGCTGACATCTTGGACGCCCGACGCCAGGGTCGCGGATTGCAGTACCTGGTGGATTGGGAGGGCTATGGACCCGAGTGGTGACAGTGGGTGCCTTCCTCGCTGGTGTTGGACCGGTCACTCATTTCTGAGTTTCATCGAGCGCACCCGGAAAAACCATCGCCAGGAGGCACTGCTAGAGGGGAGAGTACTGTTATGACTCGCTGCTCATCAGCGGCGCCAGCTGCGCGCACACCTGCTCCTCGTCAGCGGCGAGGTATTTAATCCACTCTGCCCTGGGCCTCGGCCTGAAGCCGTCTCTCTACTTCGGCCCCTTTGCTACTACGGATCTCAAACCGACTAGTGAAGATATCCTGGGTAAGCTCCCCTTACCTCTCTCCTCTAGCCTTCCCCTGTGCACAGGTGGACATTCCCGGCGGCGGACTTCATCATCTCGCCGTTGGCTCTACGCTGCTGCCACAGGTACCGCAGGTCGCTGTCTCCCAGGCTTCGCCCTTGTCGACGCCAGCCACCTGTCATAACCAAGTAAGCCAGCTACCATCATTATTCCCTGTATTGGTGTGGTGCCCGTTACCCTTCTCCCCTCTGCTCTCTCCCACAGGGTTGTCCGGCTGTACGGCCTCCTGCCCCCGTGCCTGACGCAGACGCCACCACCAATACATTCTTATTCCACAGACACGCAGCCATACACTTCCTTGTTGCTAATAAAGCTGTTAAATCTATCCTGAGCCTGCGTGTGTGTCTCCTGGGCCGTGCATTATGTCAACAGTAATTAGTTACTTCTTTTCAAAAGTAACTGAGTTACTTACCAGTTACTGCATGATTAAAGTAACTAGTTACTTGGAAAAGTAACTTTCACATTACTTTTAAATACATTCTTAAATCATCTTGCACACATAGCAAGATCAAGGGCCCCTTGTTCTCATCAGAAAAAAGAAAAAGAAAACTGATGAGGAAAAAGTCTTATTTTACAGAGAAAAAATGTCTCAGATTTACACAAACTATTGTAATCAGTAGAAAGTCATAGATTTACTAGAAATAAAGCTATAAATTCACAGAGAAAATTGTGGACCCCCTGGTGGGCCATTTTTGGCCCACGAGCCATATGTTTGACACCCCTGGACCAGCCCATTAAAAAGGGATATATAGATTATTTACTTCCATGAAATGGTTGCATATCACAACAGCATGTAAATGAATAAGAGAAAATAAAAGAGGAAGCACAGATAAATGAAAGTTCACCTTAGAAGAAGCTGTTCTGTATTGCAACAAATCACAGTCACGTTTTCTCTGTGCAGTAAGAAAACTATAATGGTGGATGGCAAATAACAACCCAGAATTAGGTGGATTCTGTGGCTATCCTTTAATGGACGTCAGATCAGACAGACAAGGCAGAACAGGAAGTCAACAACAACTAGAGTACCAATTTGTATATGTAGTGTCCCCAGTGACAGGATTGAGAATAGCATGCAGTTTATTGAACACAACATTTCCCCTCCTTGTAAAGATGTTTCTTTTCCTTTCACAGTCCTGTAACACAGCTATGCAATGAAATAATGCAAATAAAATCCACTAACAAGTTAACTACTGTAGCTTACTGTAAAATAAATTCTGAACATTATTCCAGGTCACATATGCATAGTAACTCTTCAACAACAACTTAACGGGTCACTTGAAAATGTACCCTCTCATTAGTCAGTATTGACTTACTAGGTTACATAGTCTTTTGGCCTTGGCCAAGCAGGCTGAGATCTAGTGCATCTACGTAGGTCTAGATGAGGTTGGTAAATCAGATGTATTAGTTTGCTCTCTGTCTTCATTCAGGATGGCAGTCGGACCTGTGAATGTAGCAAGATGAGAGGCATTCCAAGTTTTGTTGTCGCTTAGCACATAAGTTCCTGGACCCACTTTTTTCCGTACTGTAACTGGGTCAGTGAACTTTCTGTGACCCTTAAACACATGATGTGGTTTCCTGATTCGCACCTTGTCACCAACTTTGAATTGTGGTTTTTGAGCACCTTGCTTGGTATCTGTGTATGCGCTATATTAGTGCAGGTTAGTTAGTTAGTTAGTTAGTATGCCTTCATTTTCTGCTGTCTGTCATTAACAGTTTTGCGAAGGGCAGTACCATCAAGCTGGGTAGCAGGAAGAGTTGGTAGCACAACAAGATTTGTTCACATTTTCCTACCATGCAAGAGTTCAAATGGTGAAACTCTTGTTATGGCATGAGGTGTGGAGCAGTATGCAAGCAGAAAGTCTGTGACTGTCAACTTCCACAGCTTTTGCTGTATGGTAGCCAGTTGAATAGTGTGTTTAAGCACACGGTTGAAGTGTTCCACAGCTCCATTGGCAGAATGGTAGTAAAGTGATGAATGGTGGTGTTCAATCTGTCTCTCCTTTAGAAAAGCTGAGAAGTCTGATAATGTGAACTTTACTCCATTATCAGTAACAATGCTCAGATGGTTGCCATGGTGACTGAAAACACTTTACAGGAAGTTGGTTATGTTTGCAGTAGTCACAGTTGACATAAGGGCTACTTCTGGCCATTTACTTTAATAGTCCACCAAAGTCACTGCAAATCTACAGTCCCGTGTTGCAGTCTCAAATGGTCCTACTATGTCCATCGCGAGTTTCTGCCAAAGTCCCCTTGGTAAAGGAACCGGCTGGAGTGGAGCGTGGCATGGCTTAGCAGTCTTGTCATTCAGCTGACATGGAAGGCAGGTACTTATTGTGGAATTGACCATATCATCCATCTTTGTCCACCAGTATACAGTAAGTCACGGAGGTGCTGTTTGGTTCGCACAACACCTTGGTGGCTTTCATGTGCTAGTGAAACCATTTTTGACCCAAGCACTCTAGGCACAATCACTCGCTGTCGATGAAAAATGAAATTGCTCTGTACACATAGCTCAGTGTGGAGTCTGTAGTAAGGCAGGAGGACAGAGTCAAGGGCAGCAGGAGATGCAGGCCAACCATGTGCAATTTGTGCACACAACTTAGATAGTTCAGAGCAGTCAGCACAAGCTTTTTTAAATTCAGCAATGGGTACAGAAGAAGTAGGGACAGAGATTAGAGCAACCATCTCTGGTTCAGCATCATAGGACAGGTCAAGTGTGTCAAGTAGTGGCAGGCGAGATAAACAATCAGCTGTAGTGTTCTGTGAGCCTGGATGGTAGATGACATTGTAGGTGAAGGGCAGCAAACGAGGAAACCATCTTGCGATGCGCATACCTGCTCAACCAATTCCCTTGGTAGACAGTAGGGTAGTTAGTGCCTGGTGGTCAGTTCTTAGTGTGAAGCAATGACCTCACAGGTATGTACACCATTTCTCCACAGCCCAAACACAAGCAAGAGCCTCCTTTTCCACCATAGAATATTTGCGTTCTGCTGATGAGAGTGTACGAGATGCAAAGGCTACTGTACGTTTGGTGTTATCAGCATGGACTTGGGACAACACAGCTCCCAACCCAGAGCAGGGCTATCGACAATTTGTTTTTTAACATGCTTGAAGCTGTTTTGAGCTGCAGGTGTCCACTGAAAAGCATCATCTGGATTTCTGAGGCAGGCGTGTATTGGCTCCGCTTCAGTAGCATAATTAGGGAGGAACTTTGAGTACTAAGATAGCATGCCAAGGAATGAGCGAAGCGTGGCTGCATCAGTAGGGGCAAGAGCATTCATGATAGCTTGAAGATGTGCTTTGTCTGGAAGAATGTATTGGGATGACACTGTATGCCCGAGAAACGTAATGCTTTGTTGGCTGAACTTATACTTGTCATGGTTTAGTTGTAGGCCAGATCCCTTCAGGCAATCCAGCACTGTCTGTAATGTTTTCTTATGAGCCGCAATATCAGGTCCATAGACTATGATGTCATCAAGATAGTTTTGAACTCCCGGCAGGCCAGCCAGAAGTACTGACATCATCTTCTGAAAGGCAGCAGGTGCTGAAGCCAGTCCATAAGGCACACAGCAAAATCTGAACAGTCCCTCATGTGTGATAAAAGCTGTCAAGTCTCTGCTTTTCATATGTAAGGGCACCTGATGATATACACTTGCCAAGTCAATTGTTGAAAATACAGCAGCACCTTTTAAGGACGTAAGCAGTTCATCCATATGAGGCAGAGGAAAAGAGTCCACTATGACTGCTTTATTAGGTTCCCTCAGGTCCACACACATACGAATATTTCCATTCTTCCTGTGTGCGACAACAACAGGTGAGACCCAGAGAGATGCATCAGTCTGTTCAATTCCACCAGCATCCAGTAACCGATGTAATTCCTGTGACACAGCTTTTCTGACAGAAAAGGGCAGACTTCTAAGTTTTTGCCAAACTGGTGTCACTGAGTGATCCACTTTGATACGGTGCACAAAGTTTTTAGCACAGCCTATGGAAGGCAGCACACTTGCAGTTGTAGTAGTATTACACAGCATCACTGGTGTTGAAATAGTTGCATTTGTTTCACTGTGGGGGGGGGGTAATTTTGTTATTCTCGATGTACACGTGCAAGGTAGACATTAGATCTCTCCCCATTAGTGCAGTCCCTTTTTTAACCACAAACAGCAAAGCAGGTGTAGTGATACCAAACAACAAAACATTCACGGACAAAACACCCATGTGTAGGGATGTGAGCCTTAGAATACGTCACAAGCCTAACTGTGGGTTTAGTCAGTGCAATGTCGCTGAAATACTGATAGTAAATAGACTGAGGCAATAGTGACACTGATGCACCTGAATCAACAAGTTCTACCGGAATGGGTTCAGAGTCCTTAGCAGAGATATCCACAACACATTTTATATTATTCGAAGAAAGCACTGAGTGTGATGTATGAAGAATGATTACTTCAGGCAGTGCCATACCTGCCAACTACTCCGGTTTTGCCGTAATGGTTCCGGTTTTTAAGACCCCGTTCCGGGTTCCGGTTTTATTATTCAAAATTACGGTTTTTAACTAAAAAATTCAGTCAAAAATTTTAAATCGTAAAAAAAACACGGAAAACACGAAAGCAATTCCAAACACGCTGTCGCTCGGAATCGTATCTAAATTTAGAACAAAGGCAATCGGCACTGCTTCATGTAGGTGTATTGCGCATGTGCGAGAGGTCTGAGCCAATTTTCCATGTGCAATCGCGAGGCAATCAGGTAAGAATTATACGTTTTCATCATGGAGTCTGCCGGAGAAAAATCACTAACGAGCGTGAAACACAAATGAAAATTACAGTCTTTTCGTGAGGAATACAGCAAAGCATTTCCGGGAGTTATTATTCGCTCAAGAAGGGGTGAAAATTACGCAAATTGCACTTTGTGTAGACAAGACTTTTTGATTGGACATGGCGGAATCAGCGATGTGAAAGACCATGTAAGAACGAAAAAACACAAGACCAGTGCCAGTGACGCTAGCGGCAAACTTGAAGAACATGTGCTGTGTAATTGCAAGCCTTGTACTGCTTGGTGTATCATGTAAACACATAAAATATCAGAGCGATTTTGCCGTCTTTTATGCACGTGTGTCATACAGTGCTAGTATACCCTGCTGATATTTCTAGTCTTCTAGTTACCTCCGCCAAGGAGGTTATGTGATCATCAGCGTTGGTTTGTCTGTTTGTCTGTTTCTTTGTTAGCAAGATAACTCAAAAAGTTATGGACGGATTTTCATGAAGTTTTCACAGATTGTCAGAAATGGGGTATCCTACAGATGATTAGATTTTGGTGGTGATCCGGATCACCGTCTGGATCCAGGAATTTTTTAAAGGATTCTTTTTTTTTTTTTTTTAATTTAACATTGCGAGATAGGGCCATTTTCAATATTTTATTTATGATGTTAAACACTGTATGGGGGAAACTGTGGCGCTTGGCGGAGGTCTGCACTCTCCGAGTGCTTTTCTAGTATTCATAATACATCACATCTGGCCTATTCAAAGTTCTATGCAGTGTTAAGATAGTCTTTTGAATGCAAATTTAATGAATAAATGAATCTTTATTTCGGATAGATTAAAAGTAAAGACTAAAAAGAAACAGAATAATATAACAAAGGCGAAAAAATCCAACAAGGTCAAATTAAACAATAACTCCTCTGATTATACAGTTCAACATAAGTTATCTGAAATGGGTGATGGTTGAAGCCGCAGCTTATATTGTCCACCCGTATTCCATCCAAGAATTCAAAAGAAAAACAAAACAAGAGTGATTACAGTTCAGAACAAAGCTAAGACAAAACGTGACAAAAAAAAAACAACTAAGTAACAACACAACACAGACTGGATATGACAATCCTTATGTGATTTTACATGTCATCTTGTATATATGTTTGGAGTATTTCTTCCTTTAGTTTTTGTTTAAATTGTCCAAGCGTTGTACATGATTTTAATTCAGGTCCAAAATCGTTCCATAATCTGACTCCTTGCACTGAAACACAGTGTTGCTTGGTGGTAGTTCTCACCGAAGGTTTTTGAAATATACATGTTCCTCTGAAATGATATTGTTTCTCCCTTATTTGGAACAACTTTTGGATATTTGCGGGCAGTGACAGATTCTTCACTTTAAACATTATTACTGCAGTTTTAAAGTCAACCAGATCTTTCAACTTGAGAGCTTTTAATTTAAGAAAAAGTGGGTTTGTTGGTTCCCTGTAAGCAGCTTTGTTTATTATTCTAATAGCTCTCTTCTGAAGCATAAAGACTGGATATATGTTTGTTTTATATGTATTTCCCCATACTTCAGTACAATATGTCATGTATGGGAGTATTAATGAATGATACAAAGTATATAATGTGGGTTGATTCAGCAAATATTTCGCTCTGTGTAGTATTGCAATTGATTTAGATATTTTACCTTTAATATAATTAATATGTGACTTCTATGTCAAATGCTAATATTTGTTTGACACTGCGGCCCCTGGACCCCGGCTAGCTACTAGGCTTTTCAGGTTTGAAAGTTGAAGAAATATGAGGTTGTTAGCTACATTCTAACTTGATTTAATGCTAATATTTGTTTGGCGTCGGGGGTTTTTGCCCCCCTGAACCTCCCACCAGGACTTTGTCCTGGACCTACCGGGGCCTGCAGCCCCTGGACCCTGGCTAGCTACTAGGCTTTTCAGGTTTGAAAGTTGAAGAAATATGAGGTTGTTAGCTACATTTAACTAGATTTAATGCTAATATTTGTTTGGCAAATATTAGCATTATTACTATTAGCATTAGCATTATTAGCATTAGCATTAGCATCGGCCCCTAGACCCCGGCTAGCTACTAGGCTTTTCAGGTTTGAAAAGTTGGCAGGTATGCAATTTACTTAAGCAGCAGGACAGTCAGGAGAATTAGCAAGATGAGCCTTTGAGCCACACCGAAAACATATACAGTGATCCCTCGCTACTTCGCGCCTCACCTTTCGCACCCTCAGTGCATCGAGGATTTTTCAAAAATATTCATCAAAAATTCAAAATTGAGAAAAAATGGGCGGGCGCTAGCAGAAGGCAGGGAGACTACATTAGAACATCAGGTATCAACACGGAGAGCCCGCACAACTCAAAATCCACCTCTCTGTTCGCTGTTCTCGTGTTGGCTCGGCTCGGGAATCTCGCAAGCTGATTGGCCGAGACGTTTTACCCAGCTTCTCTCCCTGCCGAGTGCCCATACCCAGCGAAGGAAGACCGCATTCATTGTTCTTTATCGCTCGTGTTGCTTAGTCTCGCTGCGTGGAACTTTTCGCTGTTTTCTTGTGCCTTTTTGTGCGAAATAGTCTTCCCGTCGAGCCACTACGCCGCCTCCTGCAGCTTCTCCAGCTCTATTGGAAGCTGCCCTCGATGATCCTGCGCCTCTAGCACCTGACGATGAGGTGTCACCTGAGGAGCAGTAAAGCTCTCATTAACCTGTGCAGTAAATCATCTTCATCTTGAGTTACGTATCTTGTTATAAGAATAAAAGAGTTCTAAAAACATATTTATGTACACTTTATTTACCTCTACGTATGTATGTACACTTACACACACACACACACACACGTATCATATGAGAGAGAGAGTGAGAGAATGAACGTACGTATTATTTATGGGTGACGTCATTAGGGGTGACGTTACTTCGCGGTTTTTCACTTTTCGCGGTCGGTTCTGGAACCCATTAACCGCGATAAGTGAGGGATCACTGTAGTGCGTTTCTGTGCTGCATTGGAAGAGTGTTGCTGCACCTTCTCTTTGCGTTGTTGTGTTGTTTTGTGCTGTACAGCTGCAACAGGAGCAGGGCAGGTGCTGGCAGTAAACTGTTAGCTTGGTTTCGTGCAGACTTCATTTGTGTGGCTATAGTGAGTGCTTTTTCGAGAGTGAGATCCCGTTCCAACAGCAGTCTTTCCCTTAAATGTGGACTGTGTGCATTTTCAATCAGCTGATCACGAAGCATTTCATCTGTCTTTATCTCTGAAATCACATGAAGCCACTAACTCACGCAGAGCAGCTAAATATTGCAGTATTAATTCATTTGGCCCCTGAGCCCTTTCCAAAAATTGTGTCGTTCCACAATGACGTTAACTTTTGACAGGAAGTAGGCCTTTAAAGCAGCAATAGAAGAATCCAATGTCGTACCTGTGTCTGGCAGGGAATGAAACAGTCTCTGACCTTCTGTGCCCAAACAGTGAAGTAAAACAGCTCACTTTCTTGCATCAGGCCAGCTGTCTTCAGTAGCAGCAATTACAACCATGTAGTTGTCAAAAATCCTCAGCTAAGTATCAAAAGGCCTGCATGGCTCCCCAGGAACCGGTAGAAAAAAATTCGGAAAAGGCACATTTAGAGTGGCCATCTCATCAAAATATAACCGTAGGGATGCAGCAGAAACATGTGGGAATCTCGTCGCCAATTTGTAATGGTGGATGGCAAATAACGACCCAGGATTAGGTGGATTCTGTGGCCATGCTTTAATGGAAGTCAGATCAGACAGACAAGGCAGAACAGGGAGTCAACAACAACTAGAGCAGGGGTTCCCAAACTTTTCAGCCCACGACCCCCAAAATAATGGTGACAGAGACTGAGGACCCCCACTATCCCCGGAGATGACTGAAACATAAAAAAACATACACACAGGACTCATGCACTAATAAGCATAAACAAACATGGGCATAACAACACAAAAGATGCACAAAAGACACATGTGAATCCTCTCGATAATTGTGACACTTGGAGGAAGGCTGGATCAACTGCTTATGGAGTCCTGTACGATGCTGTCCTCCTCCTCCTCCTACTCCTACTCCCCGCGCCCCCCCCCCCCCCCCCCCCCCGCACCAGACGTCGGCCTTTCTGGCGGCATGTCTCCACTTTCCTCTTCTGCCATCTCTGCTGCCCTCTTTGCGTTGTCTTTGGTCGGTATTAACCAGCGTTTCTCTTTTTTAAAAATAATATTCTGGGCTTAAAGCGTAATGTGTGGAGAAAGGAATTAGACAAGACCACAGACTGGCGACACAAACTTTTTTTCCTCCAACAAGTAAAAACGTACTGAGATCTGAGTGTCAGGGCAAACTCTCTTATACACTTTTCTCCCCGCCTCTGACACCCTAGGTAAGCACATTAACATACAGGCTGTGAAACATGCACACACATCCACATACACATTAGCATAACATCACGGAGCAGGTCTTAAAGGGACTATATCATGCTATTTTAAGCCTTTCAGAGTAAACTATATGCATGTATGTGATAGTATATTACCTTTGGTACACAGGAGAATGAATTTCTTATGAAATACAGTGAGTTATTTTCGCGAGCTACTTTTCCAACCCGGAAGTAAGATGCCTCAATCTCTGAGGCTCCGCCTCTCCTTCTTGTGGCTGCTGCCCATTTCATGACGTAACCCCTGAACAGGCTGCTGGCTGGTTTGATGCGTGCTCCCGAAAATAAACTCCTGTGGGGAACGTGAAATGAAGAAGCAGAGTGATTTTATAAATCAGATTTAATGTCGGCTTCACATCCCCAACATGTCTCATCCAAAGGCAGAAGCAGAAAGAGGCTGATCGCAGTCAGACCCCCATACTTATGCATCACACAACAAAAGCCACATCATTATGCATTACACCACAAAAGCCGACTTCACACGTCCTTGTCATATCCTTCCGATGTCCTCCCGTTCCTTCGCCTGACCCCCGGGGGTCAGGAAGTCCTTTCAGGTCTGCACCGCCGCTCCTCCATCTCCTCGTTGCTCTCTGTAGGCGGTGGAGACACATTGTCCTCTTCTGAGACGTGAGGTCATTCCACACATGTAATTACAACACATCCCCCTGTGTCTATCATATGCAGGAATGGATACATGAACCACAGCCCCCCCCAAACGTCTAAGAAAAGGACAATATATGTAGGCTCGCAGACTATGATGACATCACCGGCATAACTATACAAGTTGATCACGTTAAAAAACACAGTGATAACAATAACAGTACAGTCTATGCCCCCTGTCCGCCTTAAAACTGTTATGATAACCCCGACAGCATATCTTAAAGCACATTATCATGTTCACATCAGTCTGTGTGTCGTCTGGGTTTCAACAGTCTTCCGAATCTGCTGTACGCCTGCTTCGGCGTCTCAGCGGCACTGTCTTGTAAGGGATCTGCAGCTTGAGGAAAAAAGTGGTTATTTGATCCCTGCGGGGGGTTTGGGACGTGTCCCTTGGGAGGTCTACCACGTCGAGGTGCTCTCGCCGCCCATGCAGGTTCGCCGCTCAACATGAAGGCAGGTTTGAGTCTGTCAATGCTGACTGTCTCTTTTCTGTCCCCCAAATCCAGCACAAAATGCTTCTCACCAGGTTCCAGCACTCTAAATGGGCCATCATATGGTGGGCGGAGGGTTGGCTTTAAAGCGTCGTGCCTAACAAAAACGAACTCGGCATTTTTTAAAGCCTGGGGAACAAAAACCCGCGGAAAAGTGTGATGAACCGGGCCCGGGAGCATGTCTGCTCCCGTGCTGCTTAGTGGTCTCAGAGCTGAGAGGCGCCCCGGCTCTGGATGTTCTGGTAAGAATTCACCAGGGAGCCTGAGAGGTTGTGCAAACACTAACTCTGCTGGGGAGGCGTCTAGATCCTCCTTGGGCGCAGAACGCAACCCCAATAAAACCCATGGTAGTTTGTTAACCCAATTTCAGAATCAGAATCAGATTTATTGCCATTGTTCATGTAGTACACAAACTAGGAATTTGTCTCGGTGCAATGCTGCAACATTAAACATGATAAAATAAAAGAAATAAACTATACATGCAATAAAGTGTAGAATAAGAGTGAGTAATACTAGTCAGCAGTTAAAATATATTAGCGAGCAGCAGATAATGTGGAGAACCATATAGTGCAGTCGGTAATGCAGGAAGAAAACAGTGATGATTGACATGAGTCTGGTTGAGCTGCTGTACATAGATGCTGTACAATTGCTGTACAATGCTGTACAATTTGCATCCGTTAGTGACGCTCTGAGGGCAGCCTTCAAAGACCTATGAAAACGCTCGCATAAACCGTTAGCCTGTGGGTGATACGCGGTAGTGCGATGGGTTGTCGCCCCTAAGCTGCTGGCCATCGCAGACCAGAGCTCTGAGACAAACTGGGGACCCCTATCGGACGTGATGTCCGACGGGACCCCGAAACGCGCCACCCAGGTTGTTAAAAAAACGCGAGCCACTTCTGCGGCCGTAGTTGACGTCAGCGGGACGGCTTCTGGCCAACATGTGGTTCGATCCACCATTGTTAAAAGATGTGTGAACCCCTGCGACGACGGTAGGGGGCCCACGAGGTCGACGTGCACATGGTCAAACCTCCTGGCCGGAATTGGGAACGGTTCTAAAGGAGCTTTCGTGTGTTTGTGAATTTTGGCGCGTTGGCAAGACATGCATGTTCTTGCCCACTCCTTTACGTGCTTGCGCAGGCCTGGCCAAACAAACTTCTCCGCCACCATTTTCACCGAAGCGCGTACTCCCGGGTGCGCCAGGGAGTGAATCGAGTTAAAAACGCGGCGGCGCCACGTGGCAGGGACTACCGGGCGAGGTCGCCCGGTTGACACGTCGCAGATTAAGGGGGGCACACCGTCACGCAAACCCCTGCTCTCCAGCCTTAACCCTGTTGGTCCAGACTGGAGCGCGCGCACGTCCGCGTCACTGCCTTGTTCCGCTGCCATGGCTGCGTAATCTATCCCTACGTGGACTGGGGCCGCGTACGCTTCCGTGTTGGGTTTGCGCCCTGCGGCTGTGGTAGTATGATCTGTCTCCGCGTGCCCTGACGATGTCACGGCGTGGGAGAGGCAATCTGCCACCACGTTGAGTTTGCCCGCTACGTGCCGAATGTCTGTGGTAAATTCCGAAATGGCGGCCAGCTGCCTTTGTTGCCAGCCCGACCAAGGCTCTGAGATTTTAGACATCGCAAAAGTGAGCGGTTTATGGTCGACAAACGCCGTGAAACGCCGACCTTCCAGCCAAAACTGGAAATGGCGGATGGCTAAATGAAGCGCTAACAGCTCTCTGTCAAACGTGCTGTATTTGCGCTCGGTTTCGTTTAGGGATTTGCTAAAAAAAAGCTAGCGGTTGCCAAACCCCGTTAACGTACTGCTCCACGACCGCCCCTATGGCCAAATCTGATGCGTCCGTGGTAAGCGCTATGCGGGCCGAGGGGTCGGGGTGGGCCAAAAGCGCGGCGTCAGCCAGGGCTCTTTTTACTTCCGCGAATGCATGTTCCCGCTCCGGGGACCACACGACCGCGCTGGAGGGCTTTTTCTTTCTAAGCGCGGCATATAACGGCTGCATGAGCTGAGCTGCGTGGGGTAGGAAACGGTTGTAAAAATTTACCATTCCCAAAAATTCTTGCAGCGATCTGACCGTTTGTGGTCGGGGAAAATTTGCCACTGCGCGCACTTTATCGGGCAATGGGACTGCCCCTTCTGGGGAAACGCGGTGTCCCAAAAAATCAATCTGTGCCACACCGAATCGGCACTTGGTTGGGTTAATTATTAACCCGTGTTCTTCCAGCCTCTGAAAAACTGTAGTGAGGTGATTTTCGTGTTCCTCCTCGGTCGCGCTGGCGACTAAAATATTGTTGAGGTAGATAAACACGAAAGGAAGATCGCGTAACACAGCGTCCATCATACGCTGGAATGTTTGCGCTGCGCCTTTCAGGCCAAAAGGCATGCGCAGAAACTCGAAAAGACCAAAAGGGGTTATTACGGCCATTTTAGGGACGTCCTCAGGTCGGACTGGGACTTGGTGGTAGCCGCGGACCAGGTCTATTTTAGAAAAAATACGCGCACCTGCCAGATGTAGTGAAAAATATTGGATGTGTGGGATTGGGTAGCGGTCATGAGCTGTGGCATTGTTTAATCTGCGATAATCGCCGCAAGGTCTCCAGGAGCCGTCAGCTTTCGGAACCATATGCAGTGGCGAAGCCCAAGGGCTTTTCGAGCGCTGAATAATGCCCAGTTTTTCCAGGCTGGCGAACTCGTCGCGTGCTATGGCGAGCTTGGTCGCGTCTAAGCGCCGAGCTTTAGCGAACACCGGGGGGCCCGTTGTGGGAATGAAGTGCTCCACCCCGTGTTTCGCTACTGTTGCCGAAAATTTGGGAACTGTGAGTGCTGGAAATTGGGTGAGGAGTTTGTCAAACTTGCCTCCTGCTGTGGCGACGTTGGCCTGCACGGGTGGTGGGGACACTCGAGCTGAACAGGGGGTAGAAGAGAAAGACAGTGCATTGATTAAGCGTCTGTTTGCAAGATCAACCAACAACCCATGTGAACATAAGAAATCAGCCCCTAACATGTTGAAACTCACCGCCGCTATGATAAAGGTCCACTCATAAGTGCGGCCGTGTAAGGAGAGAGACAAGGTCCTTTCACCATAAGTGCTGATGATTGAGCCGTTCGCTGCCATTGCCCCGTTGCCGCGGGGTCCAGCCACCCGGTCAGCGTAGGATGGGGTGATGAAACTCCTTTGACATCCGGTGTCTATGAGGAATTGTCGCCCGGAGCCTTCATCAGTTATGTAGAGCAGCTTGTTGGCCTCGCCGAGAGCCGTAGCTGCTAACGGTTCCCGGCTTTGGAGTTTCCCGAGCTCTTGAAACTGCAAGGTGGCACACACTTGTATGCCCTCTCAGAGAATCGCCGGTGGTAGTAGCAGAGGTTGTCCCGTCTGTTGCGTCGCTGCCGCGTCGCTGCCATGGTGGATAGGGTTTGTTCCAATGCCTCTGGCTCCCTGATGTCCTGGGCTTCTGCACTGAGGTCTACCGCTGCTGCTGTGGCCATCTGCTCACCGCAGGAGTTGAGGAGTCGCTGTGCTTCTCGGGCCAGCGCGCGGAAGTCCTGCTGGATCTTGCAACTCATGCTGGCCAGAGTCCCTCTCATGTGCGTCGGGAGAGTGCTGAGGAAGATGTGCTGAAAGAGGAAGTTGTCATTGTCTGTCTCTCTCAGCTGAAGCATGTCTTCCATCAGGGCCAACGGTCTGCGCCCACCGTGGCCATATATCGCCAGTAGTCTCTTGGCCCTTTCCTTGGCCGAGGGAACGAAGCTCTCGATGTGAGTAGCCTTCAGCTCCTCGTATTTGTCGCTGGCGGGTGGCTGCTGTATCATGCTCCGCGCGCATTGCGCTGTGGCGGCGTCGAGCCTGGCGACGACATGGTAGAACTTGGTTTTGTCCGTCGTCACCCCTGCCAGTGCAAACTGTGCCTCAGCCTGCTTGAACCACGAGTTCGGGTCGTTCTGCCAGAATTCTGGGAGCTTAATGGCGACGGCACTTGCTTGGGCCGCCCCCGACGAGTCTGCCACGGAAGAACGCCTTTGGTCCATTCTCACGTCTGGTCACCAATGTGGGGAACGTGAAATGAAGAAGCAGAGTGATTTTATAAATCAGATTTAATGTCGGCTTCACATCCCCAACATGTCTCATCCAAAGGCAGAAGCAGAAAGAGGCTGATCGCAGTCAGACCCCCATACTTATGCATCACACAACAAAAGCCAACACATTATGCATTACACCACAAAAGCCGACTTCACATGTCCTTGTCATATCCTTCCGATGTCCTCCCGTTCCTTCGCCTGACCCCCGGGGGTCAGGAAGTCCTTTCAGGTCTGCACCACCGCTCCTCCATCTCCTGGTTGCTCTCTGTAGGCGGTGGAGACACATTGTCCTCTTCTGAGATGTGAGGTCATTCCACACATGTAATTACAACACATCCCCCTGTGTCTATCATATGCAGGAATGGATACATGAACCACACTCCAACCATTTCTGACGAGTAGGCTCTTCTTTAGGAAGGCTGAACAAACTCCTAAATCTCTCACAGCCAAAGACACATTTACGCCACTTAGAAGACATTGTCTTACGTAAAAAAGCAAACGGTTGTTGTCACTGAGCAGATTAGGTGCGAGAGGAACTACTTCTTCACAGTGTCAATGCTAAAGTGAAAGAGTTTTGACGATCACCGCTCCGTTAGTTGCGTGGAGAAAGTGGGTATGTGCGTTAGCCTGGGGCGGTGCTGGCAGCACAGGCACTTCCTGGAGTGGGTGGCTCACCCACGTTCCTACGTATGAACGTGGGGACCCAATCATTATCAGGGACAGGGCGGAGCAGCAGCTCAGAGAGCAGGGTTGAGGAGGAATACTCAGAGATGCGTGAATGGAGCAAAATACCACTTTGGGGGTGTTTTTGGTGAAGAATTAACATTATAACATGCTTAAAAGCTCAAAAAAGTCGATTTTGCATGATATATAGGCCCTTTAATATAATACATTTGCACCCCTGTGTCCTCAGGTGTGAACCTGGCACAGCGGGGGCGGAAGGCACATCTTTCTTTGGCTTTATACCCCCTAGCGCTCTGGCATCCTTAGCTGGCCCTTCTCGCCTTTTTCCCATTACCATGTCTGATTATCTTCTCCCCCACCGACACCCTGTCCTGGGCGGAGTGCCATGTCCTATTGTGCCCACCACAAATGTGGTGATTTGAGCTGTTCAGATGAAATCTATTGGTGCACACTGATCTGTGTGTGACCTGTGATGTTTACTGTGGTGCAGTTAAAGTGACATGTCACCTGTGCAATCACCTCAGGAGGATTCTGAAAATCATCTCACGACCCCCCCCCCCCAGCATCTTGGGACCCCCAGGGGGGTCGCGACCCCCACTTTGGGAATCTCTGAACTAGAGTACCAATTTGTATATGTAGTGTCCCCAGTGGTAGGATTGAGAATAGCATGCAGTTTATTGAACTCAACAAAAACTTACACAATTAATTACACAACTTATACATTTACACAACTGCAGACATTAAATGTGACCTTCTTACTCAAAAAATACCCATGTTTAACCACAGAACTAGGAGCTGTTGGGGGCTACTCATCGCTCGGACAACAGGTGATAAGGGCTCGATATGAGAAGTCGCCACCGTCACGGCATTTCTTCCTACTGGGTTGCGGTGGGAGCAGGACAGGAAACCGACCCTTGGAGGAGACTGATGGCTGCGCCAGCTATGGTAGAATCAGTTTATATTTATTTGCGCTAAAAATATCGATCCATATTAATAAAACGAGTAACGCGAGTAACGCATCTGATCAAATTTCAGTAACTGTAGCGCATTACTGAATTTTTAAACAGTAATTTCGTTTCAGCACATTACTGCAAAAGTAGTGGCGTCACAGTAATGCGCTACTTTGTAACTGGGAAAGTACAGTAAAAGTATTAAAGGAAACGGGTAGAAAGGTATGTGGTGTATCCAGTGGACAGAGGAAGGAAGACAAGGAGACTTGGTGGTAGAATCAGGAGGTACAGGAATGTATTCAAAGGAAGAGGTTAGCATAGAAAAAGTGGGATAGTCAGGAAGATGAAGAAAGTAGACAGGGGTATTTGGAATCTAAGCGCATGGCAAAGAGTGGTGGCAAAGGCACAGGAAAAGGCATATAGTGAGTTGTATGAGAGGCTAAACACTAAGGAAGGAGAAAAGGACTTGTATTGATTAGCTAGACAGAGAGATCAAGCTGGAAAGGATGTACAGCAGGTTAGGTTGATTAAGGAAAGAAATGGTAATGTACTAACAAATGATGAGAGTGTGTTGAGAAGGTGGAAGGAGTACTTTGAAGAGCTGATGAATAAAGAAAATGAGAGAGAGATGAGGATGGATGAAGGAAAGATAGTGAACAAGGAAGTCCCGAGGATTAGCAAGGCAAAAGTGAGGGCAGCTTTGAAGAGGATGAAGAATGGAAAGGCGGTTGATCCAGATGACATACCTGTGGAGTTATGGAGATATTTCAGGAGAGATGGCAGTGGACTTTTTAACCAGATTGTTGAACACAGTCTTGGAGAATGAGACGATACCCGAGGAGTGGAGAAGAAGTGTTTTGGTACCAATTTTCAAGAACAAAGGTGATGCTCAGAGCTGTAGTAACTACAGAGGCATAAAGTTGATCAGCCACAGTATGATGATAAGGGAAAGAGTTGTTGAAGCCAGGTTAAGAGGAGAGGTGACAATCAGTGAGCAGCAGTACGGCTTCAAGCCAAGAAAGAGTACTACAGACAAAATGTTTGCTTTAAGAGTGTTGATGGAGCAGTATAGAGAAGGTCAGAAGGAGTTGCACTGTGTCTTTGTGGATCTAGAGAAAGCATATGATAGGGTGCCAAGAGAGGAAGTGTGGTACTGTATGAGGAAGTCAGGAGCGGCAGAGAAGTATGTGTGGGTGGAGCAGGACATGTATGAGGACAGTGAGACGGTGGTGAAGTGTGCTGTAGAAGTGATGGACGCATTCAAGGTGGAGGTGGGGTTACATCAGGGATCGACTCTGAGCCCCTTCTTGTTTGCCATGGAGATGGACAGGCTGACAGACAAGGTCAGGCAGGAGTCTCCGTGGACGATGATGTTTGCAGATGACATTGTGATCTGTAGTGAGAGTAGGGAGCAGGTGGAAGAGAACCTTGAGAGGTGGCGGTATACCCTGGAGAAAAGAGGAATGAAAGTCAGCAGAAGCAAGACAGAATACATGACAGTGAATGAGAGGGAGGCAGGTGCAATGATGAAGATGGAAGGAGTAGCGGTAGTGAAAGTAGATGAGTTTAAATACCTGGGGTCAACTATCCAAAGCAAGGAAAATGCACAAGAGAGGTGAAGAAGAGAGTGCAGGCAGGGTGGTGTGGGTGGAGATGAGTGTCAGGGGTGATTTGTGACAGAAGGGTACCAGCAAGAGTGAAAGGAAAGATATACAAGATGGTAATGAGACCTGCTATGATGTATGGTTTGGAGACTGTAGTACTGACAAAAAGATAGGAGGTGGAACTGGAGGTGACACAGTGAAAGATGCTAAGATTTTTATTGGGAGTGACTAGGAGGGACAGGATTAGAAATGAGTATATCAGAGGGACAGCTCAGGTTGAGCGGTTTGGAGAAAAAGTAAGAGAGGCAAGACTGAGATGTTTGGACATGTACAGAGGAGGGATAGTGAATATACTGGACAAAGGATGTTGAAGATGGAGCTGCCAGGCAGGAGGAAAATAGGAAGACCACAGAGAAGATTCATGGATGTAGTGAAGGAGGACATGGAGAGGGTTGGTGTTACAGAGGAAGATGCAAGGGATAGGGTGAGATGGAGGCAGATGATCCTCTGTGGTGACCCCTAAAGGGAGCAGCCGAAAGAAGAAGCAGAAGAGCATTCAGTCATAACTTGTGTTCCCTTTGATCATGGCTACTCACGAAGTCTGCATTTCCATGGTCATCATTGGTTTGTTGCTGTCTTCAACTTCTTTGCAAACCACCACCACCACCATCGTAGCAGTCTGTCGGGGACGACAATGACTGTTTCATTTAGGTCTGATCAGATTCCTCCACACAGCTCTATCCCTCGCCCTCCGCTGCCAGGAACTCCTGACCTTGTTAACCCGGGCAACGTCCGAGCCAGTATGAGTTGCTTTCTGACTGAGCACTTCATAAAACTGCTTGCAAACCACACTTCACTATTTGGTCACAGCTCTTACCATGTTATTCAATGCAAACAAGTCTGATATTGTTTGGTTTAGCATTTCATTTTAAGTTACATTTGTTTCTTGATATGTATTATAAAATGTATACATCTAAATCTGCAAACTTAATTGCAGTTTTTAAATACCCAGGGTGCTAACCGTAGTCGTACCAGAAACCATATAGAAATAGTATTTTCTGCCTTCTAGCTTGGTGTGCCCAGCATAACAGCCAGTGTACTCCTAGTGCTGGTCCCAAGCCCTGGTAAATGGGGAGGGGTAAGTCAGGAAGGGCATCCAGTGCAAAAATCCTTGCCAAATCAGATATGTGAATTGAATGAGTAGATGATCTGTTGTGGCTATCCCTGGAAAGGGAGCAGCCAAAAGAAGAAGACTTACTCAGGGTGTTAAACTAATTTTATTTTGTCGGTAAAATAGCATTTGATCTTAAGCAAAGCCATTCAATAATTTTTTAAAACCTGTGTGCTTTTAAAACTACAAACATTTTAATTTCCTTTAAAGTAAAACTACAGTATAATAACATTGATTTGAGCAGGGGTGAAAACCTGAGCTGTCATGTGAGACAATCTAATTTCCACAAAATGTCTCAGTTTTTCAACTTTTTGCAATTTATTTATTATGACAAAGAAATACTACTGTTGTGAAGAAAAGAAAAGTGCATGGCAAACCATCTTTGGTGTGGTATGGACAAGTTCTCCAACTAAAATGCTAACCCTGATCCTTTTTTCCTCTCAATACTTTGTGGCCAATTTCTAATATAATGTCTTTGCATTTCACAGTTTTAAAAGTATTTAAAATCTTCTCTAAGACTTTATAACAGAGTCTGTGAACTTCTGGGAAATTACTTGGTGTATGTAATTTTAAAACATGTTCACAGTGCACGCTCAGGATAACAACTCCAGTTTTTTTTTTTAACCATAAAAGTAACTTGGCACCATTTGCCTGCCACATACTTACCATGTAGGTACCCTGTAGAAACCATAAGAACCTTGTAGTTTCCACACTTCATACAAGTTTACGTTGTATGAAGTGTGGAAGTTAAGGGATTACTTAAGTAATCCCGATATACAAGACGGGTGACAGAGGGGAATTCTCAAACTATAGACCAATTTCACTATTGCCGCAATTTTCCAAGATACTTGAGAAAATATTCTATGAGAGAACTGACAACTTCATACTGAAGAATGATTTATTGTGTGAGCAGCAATATGGGTTCAGACACAAGAGGACAACTGCATTTGCTCTAATGGAATTTATAGAAAAGATAACAACTGCCGTTGAAAATAAAGAGTATTCAGTTGGAGTATTCCTGGATCTTAAAAAAGCATTTGATACAGGGAATCATAATTTATTATTAAAGAAACTACAAAATTGTGGTATTAGGGGGATAGCACTGTCCTGGTTATGTAGTTACTTGAAGAATAGATATCAGTATGTATGTGTTGGTAACAAAAACTCACAGTTACTGAAGGTTACTTGTGGAGTCCCACAGGGTTCAGTTTTGGGGCCATTGTTATTACCTCCGCCAGGCTGAAAAGGCCAGGAGGAGGTTATGTTTTTGCCGGGGTTTGTCTGTGTGTTTGTTTGTCTGTCTGTCTGTCTGTCGTCTGTTTGTCTGTTGGTTAGCAAGATAACTCAAAAAGTCTTGGACGGATTTCCATGAAACTTTCAGGCATTGTTGGAAATGGTACAAGGAAGAACTGATTAAATTTTGGGGGTGATCCGGTTCACCGTCTGGATACAGGAATTTTTTAAAGCATTTTTCAACACTGTGACATAGGGCCATTTTCAACATGTGCGCAGGCGCAATGGAGGGCGCTGGTCGTCGTGTCTGCAACACAAACTCTGCGTTCTTCAACGTTTTAGGCACAAAAGCAAGCGGAAAACACTGCTGGCCTGGGCCCGCCAGCGTGCCTGTGTTTGTGCGCAACTGCAAAACCTCACACGGGCAGCTGTCCGCCGACGGATTCTTTGGCAGAAATTCCCCGGCCAGCCATAGGAGCTGCGCATTTGGCAGAAATTCACCGGCCAGCAATAGGCGCTGCGCAAAAACGAGCTCTCTGCCGGCGAAGCTTCTAAATTCTCGTTTGCCGCGGAGCGCAACCCCAAAATAATATAATATAAAACCCACGGCAACCTGTCTACCCAATTTGCATCCGTCAGTGGAGGAGATGGACACAACAGCAACACTTCAGTTTATTACCTCCGCCAAGGAGGCAATGCTTTTACTACTGAACCACTAATCCTATCACTATCACATTGATTGTCATTCATTAATTGTGTCTTTATTGCACTGTCCCTGTCAAATAAACAAATAATCATTGTGAATCCAATTGCTACTCATATGTTTACATGCTCAAGGAATCTGAAAACGTACACACAAACACTGTATGGGGGGAATTGTGGCGCTTGGCGGAGGTCTGCGCTCTCCGAGTGCTTTTCTAGTTACCTCCGCCAGGCCGAAAAGGCCAGGAGGAGGTTATGTTTTTGCCGGGGTTTGTCTGTGTGTTTGTTTGTCTGTCTGTCTGTCTGTTTGTCTGTTGGTTAGCAAGATAACTCAAAAAATCTTGGACGGATTTCCATGAAACTTTCAGGCGTTGTTGGAAATGGTACAAGGAAGAACTGATTAAATTTTGGGGGTGATCCGGTTCACCGTCTGGATACAGGAATTTTTTAAAGCATTTTTCATTCAACACTGTGACATACAGCCATTTTCAACATGTGCGCAGGCGCAATGGAGGGCGCTGGTCGTCGTGTCTGCAACACAAACTCTGCGTTCTTCAACGTTTTAGGCACAAAAGGACGTGGAAAACACTGCTGGCCTGGGCCCGCCAGCGTGCCTGTGTTTGCGCGCAACTGCAAAACCTCACACGGGCAGCTGTCCGCCGACGGATTCTTTGGCAGAAATTCCCCGGCCAGCCATAGGAGCTGCGCATTTGGCAGAAATTCACCGGCCAGCCATAGGCACTGCGCAAAAACGAGCTCTCTGCCGGCGAAGCTTCTAAATTCTCGTTTGCCGCGGCGCGCAACCCCCCAAAAAATAATATTATAGCAAACTCAATATGAGCACCCTACTTGGCTTGCCAAGTGGGTTGACCCTATTGGCGACACAGGTAGAGTGCGGGACTCCGGAGCGGGAGGCGTGAGTTCGAACCTCCCGGTGGGACGTCGCCATGTCGAGCAGCACGTTACAATATAATATAAAACCCACGGCAACCTGTCTACCCAATTTGCATCCGTCAGTGGAGGAGATGGACACAACAGCAACACTTCAGTTTATTACCTCCGCCAAGGAGGCAATGCTTTTACTACTGAACCACTAATCCTGTCACTATCAGATTGATTGTCATTGATTAATTGTGTGTTTATTGCACTGTCCCTGTCAAATAAACAAATAATCATTGTGAATCCAATTGCTAGTCATATGTTTACATCCTCAAGGAATCTGAAAACGTACACACAAACACTGTATGGGGGGAATTGTGGCGCTTGGGGGAGGTCTGCGCTCTCCGAGTGCTTTTCTAGTTCAATATGTATATAAATGATATATGTAAAGTTTTGGAAAAAATGAATTTAATATTGTTTGCCGATGACACTAATTACCTCCGCCAGGCCGAAAGGCCAGGAGGAGGTAATGTTTTTGCTGGGGTTTGTCTGTGTGTTTGTCTGTGTGTCTGTCTGTCTGTCTGTCTGTTTGTCTGTTGGTTAGCAAGATAACTCAAAAACTTTTGGACGGATTTCAATGAAACATTCAGGCGTTGTTGGAAATGGTACAAGGAAGAACTGATTAAATTTTGGGGATGATCCGCATCACCGTCTGCATACAGGAATTTTTTAAAGCATTTTTCCACACTCTGACATACGGCCATTTTCAACATGTGCGCAGGCGCAGTGGAGGGCGCTGGGCGTCGTGTCTGACCAACACAAACTTCGCCTTCTTCAACGTTTTAGCCACAAAAGCATGCGGAAAACACTGGTGGCCTGGGCCCGCCAGCGTGCCTGTGCCAGCCATAGGCGCTGTGCACATTGCGCTGGTCGTCGTGTATGACCAACACAAACTCCGCGTTCTTCAACGTTTTAGGCACAAAAGCACGCGGAAAACACTGCTGGCCTGGGCCCGCCAGCGTGCCTGTTTTTGCGCCACGCTGCAAAACCTGACACGGCCACCTGTCCGCCGCCCGATTATTTGCCACAAATTCCCCGCCCAGCTATAGGCGCTGCGTAAAAACGACCTCTCTGCCGGGGAAGATTCTAAATTCTGTTTTGCCGCGGAGCGCAACCCCAATATAATATAAAACCCACGGCAACCTGTCTAACCAATCTGCATCCGTCAGTGGAGGAGATGGACACACCAGCACTTCAGTTTATTACCTCCGTCAAGGAGGCAATGCTTTTACAACCGTAAAACGGGGCTATAAGGGACGGCGGGGTAATATGGGACACTTTTCTAAATGTAATTCTGCTTTTTTAATTTTGCTTCCGCCTAGATTTGATGAAGGATTCATGGATATTTGACAATAACAACACAACTCAGCGTCCTGCTCAAAATAAAAAAAGCAGAATTACATTTAAAACATTTCCCAGAAAAGTGTCCCTTATTAACCCGCCGTCCCTTATAGCCCCGTTTTACACTACTGAACCACTAATCCTATCACTATCACATTGATTGTCATTCATTAATTGTCTGTTTATTGCACTGTCCATGTCAACTAAACAAATAATCATTGTGAATCCAATTGCTAGTCATATCTTTTCATGCTCAGGGAATCTGAAAACGTACATACAAACACTGTATGGGGGGAACTGTGCCGCTTGGCGGAGGTCTGCGCTCTCCGAGTGCTTTTCTAGTTACCTCCGCCAGGAGGTTATGTTTTTGCCGGGGTTTGTCTGTTTGTCTGTTTGTCTGTTGGTTAGCAAGATAACTCAAAAAGTTTTGGACCGATTTTGATGAAACTTTCAGGCGTTGTTGGAAATGGTACAAGGAAGAACTGATTAAATTTTGGGGATGATCGGGATCACCGTCTGGATCCAGGAATTTTTTGTTTGTTTGTTAGCAAGATAACTCAAAAAGTTATGGATGGATTTTCATGAAATTTTCACAGATTCTCAGAAATGGGGTATCCTACAGATGATTACATTTTGGTGGTGCTCTGGATCACCGTCTGGATCCAGGAATTTTTTAAAGGATTCTTTAACATTGCCAGATCCAGAAGAAAACCGCCATTACGGGAAATGCGATTTTCGTGAATAACTACTGAACCACTAATCCTAGCAAAGTTAATCCAATTGCTAGTCATATGTTTTCATGGTCAAGGAATCTGAAAATGTACACGCAATAAATGTAGGATTAATATTTATGATGTAAAACACTGTATGGGGGGGAACTGTGGCGCTTGGCGGAGGTCTGCGCTCTCTGAGTGCTTTTCTAGTTTATTATGCAGTGGAAGCAATTTGGAACAACTTTTGGATACACTCGGAAAGGAATTAGGAATGCTTAAACTGTGGTTTGATTCAAACAAATTAACGCTCAATTTAAAGCGTACCTGTGGTGGTTGTGAAAAAAAAGATATTATATTGAGCCCCTGTCTCACGTTCTAGTTCAAGTTTAAGTTCAAGTTCAAAGCAATGTGATATAAATCCATTGCTGATGTGCTGGTTCAGCTATGTCAGCAAAACATGCGAGCAGCCATACTGGCAGGACGCTTGCTGTGACGTAGTGTCGTGGCTACCGCGATCTGGATCAATATTGGCTGAACCTGGAGTGCCCGGATGAGCAGTGGCTTTCAGGATATTCAAATTCAAATTCAAACGCTTATTTCAAACTCAGGGTTCATATTAAATGCAGAACTAAAACGAGTAGAAAATAAATAAATAAATGCTTAAATTCAGCGGGTCGTCTCGTCTGATCTGAGGTCGTAACGGCCGCCAGACGGCCGATTATACTATATACAGAGCAGCAGACACTCGGCGCTCTTGTAACAACAAAAACATACAATGCAATATGGCTATTGCAACATGGCAGAATGTAAAGCCTTTGGATGTCTCAATAATAAGCAAAAAAACAAAGATAAACACTTCTTTTGTGTACCCAAACCCAGCTCACCTTGTCAGAAGATCGTAGCGGAAAAGTGATTGCGCAATCTCGGAACAGGGCACAGACGTGTCCTTTCATACGAAATTGCGTTGTGTGTGAGGACCACTTCGTCACTTTCACCCTCAGAAGACCTTTCTGGCTCAAACCTGTAGCCATGTTGGACGAATTCTTCCTCAGAGTCCGACAATTCAGCCATAATAGAATAAAAACACTCACAAAAGCACCCTAGTCTCTCATACAGGCGGAGTATTGACTGTTCAGTAGCAACGTAGTGACGTCACATCCGCATGTGTCATGGCTGCGCGCAGAGTTTTCATTGGCTGGCCATGCCTGCGGTCGTATTTGCATATTTCTCTGGTGGTATTCAATTCAATTCAATTCAATTCAACTTTATTCATATAGCGCCATTTCACAACAACAGTCATCCCATAGCACTATCAACTGCAGGGGGGACCCCCACAGCCGCAGAAAGACCCCAGCAACCAGGCGATCCCCCGCGAGCAAGCACCTGGCGACGGTTGAGAGGAAAAACTCCCCCCCAACAGGAAGAAACCTCCAGCAGAACCAGGCTCAGGGAGGGGCAGTCATCTGCTGCGACTGGCTGGGGGGTGAGGGGATAGAGAAGAAGAAAAGAACAGACATGTAGAGAGCAAACAGCTCGATGGGGACTCAATCTATGGGAGAGAACAAACAAATGTTAATGACCAGCAAAAAAAAAAAAAAAATTCATAGAGAGTGAGGAAAGGAGTGAGGCCCAGTGCATTACTGGAGGTCCCCCGGCTGACTAAACCTATTAGCAGCATAACTAAGGGAGGGTTCAGAAACACATGATCCCTCCCTAATTGTAGGCTATATCAAAAAGGTAGGTTTTAGCCCTATTCTTAAAAACAGAGATCGAGTCTGACTCCCGAATCCAGATTGGCAGCTGATTCCACAGGAGAGGAGCTTGATAACTGAAGGCTCTGCCTCCCATTGTAC
This sequence comes from Pholidichthys leucotaenia, assembly GCA_020510985.1. NCBI lineage: Eukaryota > Metazoa > Chordata > Actinopteri > Cichliformes > Pholidichthyidae > Pholidichthys > Pholidichthys leucotaenia. The sequence continues at coordinate 155,968,909 of CM035848.1, forward strand.
TTTTGGAGATTCTAGGTATTACAAGTAATCCTGCATTTTGGGAGCGTAGTGCTCTGTTAGGATGATACGGTAGTATCAGATCTTTTAAATAAAAAGGAGCCTGATTGTTTAGAGCTTTGTAAGTAAGAAGAAGGATTTTAAACTTAATTCTAAACTCTATGGGAAGCCGATGAAGGGAGGCCAGAACCGGAGAGATATGATCTCTCTTTCTAGTACCTGTTAAAACTCTTGCTGCAGCATTTTGGATCAGCTGAAGACTTTTTAAAGATGTTTTAGGACAGCCTGATAATAAAGAATTACAATAATCTAATCTCGAGCTAATAAAAGCGTGGATCAGCTTCTCAGCATCACTCTGAGACAAGATGCTCCTAATCTTGGCAATATTACGCAAATGATAGAAGGCAGTCTTAGAAACAAATTTAATATGTGAATTGAAGGACAAATCCTGATCAAAAATAACTCCAAGGTTCCTCACAGAGCTATTAAGAGAAAGAGTAACTGCATCCAAACTGAACGTTTGATTTGGAAAGGAATTTCTAAGGTTTTTTGGACCAACAAGAATGACTTCAGTCTTATCTGAATTTAATAGCAGGAAATTACAAGTCATCCAAGCTTTGATTTCCTTAAGACAGGCTTCTAACTTGGCTAATTGATTAGTATCATCTGGCTTCATTGACAGGTATAATTGTGTGTCATCTGCATAACAATGAAAATGTATACAGTGCTTTCTAATAATGTTGCCTAACGGAAGCATATATAAACTAAAAAGAGTAGGGCCTAGCACAGATCCCTGTGGAACTCCATGACTAAGCTTTGAGCTGAAAGAAAACTCATCATTTACATGAACAAACTGGAACCTATCAGATAAATAAGATCTAAACCACTGCAACGAAGTTCCATTAAGTCCAACATAGTGTTCTAATCTATCAAGTAGAATATTATGATCAATAGTATCAAAAGCTGCACTAAGATCTAAAAGGACAAGTACAGAAACTAGTCCATTATCAGATGCAATGAGGAGGTCGTTAGTGACCTTCGCTAAAGCTGTTTCAGTACTATGATGGATTCTAAACCCAGATTGAAACTCTTCAAGTAAACCATTTCCCTGCAGGTGGTCAAATAATTGCGTAGCAACAACTCTTTCTAAGATTTTTGAAATGAAAGGGAGATTAGAGATTGGTCTATAGTTAGCTAAAGCTCCTGGATCTAGCGTTGGCTTTTTGAGTAAGGGTTTAATTACAGCCGTTTTAAAAGCCTGCGGTACATGGCCTAAAGTTAATGAAGAATTGATTATATGAAGAATAAAGCTACCAATAAGTGGGAAGACTTCTTTAAATAACCTGGTAGGAATAGGGTCTAAAAGACAAGTTGAAGGTTTGGATGAGGAAACTATTTTGTCTAACTCACAAAGGTCGATTGGAGTAAACTCATCAAGACAGACATCAATAGAAGGAGTTGTAGTAGTTACAGTATTTAAGTTAACTGTGGGAAGAATCTGATTGATTTTATCTCTGATGGATGAAATTTTATTATTGAAAAAGTTCATAAAGTCCTGACTAGTAAGCTCTAAGGGGATGCTAGGATTGACAGAGTCCTGACTCTTTGTCAACCTGGCTACAGTACTGAAAAGAAACCTGGGATTATTCTTGTTCTCTTCTATTAATGCAGAGTAATAACTCGTTCTAGCTTTTCTAAGAGATTTTTTATAAATTAAAAGATGATTTCTCCAAGCTAAATAGATTTCATCTAAATTAGTAGAGCGCCATTTTCTTTCTAATTGACGAGTCTTCTGTTTTAAGCTACAAGTTTCTGTGTTGAACCAAGGAGTTAAAAATCTCTGATTAGACTTTTTCTTTTTTAAAGGGGCCACCAAGTCTAGAGCCTGATGCTGAGAAGCTGCAACACTATCCACCATGTTATCAATTATAGAAGGAGCAAGCTGTCTATAGCTTATTTCCGTTGTGTTGACACATGGCATAGAGGAAACAATCTGCATAAATTTGGAAACAGCATCATCTGAGAGGCATCTACTGTGATAATATTTTTCTTTCTGGTATATGGCTGGCAATAATTATTTAACCACATAACGAATACTTTGCCTAATGTTTTCAAGTTGAATGCGTTTAGACCAGTGATTCTCAACTGGTGGGTCGCGACCCAAAAGTGGGTCGCGGACCTGTTTTCAGTGGGTCACGGGCCTTTGCCTGGGCAAATAAAATCTCAAGAAATAAATCAACATAGTGTCATTCACACTCCGTAACAACATCACCAGCAGGTTGAGAAACGAAAGGGGGGGCAGACCCCAGTTTTACTGGGTGGTTCCTGTTGTTGGCATTAGCACTAAAGTTTTCTGTCATGAATGGCTCTCGCGAGCCATCAAGGAGACGCTATAGGCGACCAGTGAGTTTGCGTAACTTTATTAACAAAGGACACTCTACATACAAATAACAAAGTAAAGCGCCACGTGGGGCAAAAACACACTCATAACTTAAATAGCATCCTAACCTGGTAGAAAGGCTAGGGAGACAACGAGGGGAAAACGCACGCTGGGCAGCAGCACTTACAGAAGGGAGAAGAGCAGAGACAACGGGGAGACTGGAGCTGAGCGTAGGAACCCCAGTCGTGGAAACACAATGTCCGTCTTTCCTTCGTTTAGGTCGCAGCGAGGAGTGATTCTCAGCTGCTCCCTTAAATGAGGGACAGAGGCCAATCAGGAGCGGGGAAGGTAATTAACTAGAAAAGCACTTGGAGAGCGCAGACCGGCGCCAAGCACCACAGTTCCCCCCATACAGTGTTTTACATCATAAATATTAATCCTACATTTATTGTGTGTACATTTTCAGATTCCTTGTAATCATCTGGAGGATACCCCATTTCTGAGAATCTGTGAAAATTTCATGAAAATCCGTCCGTAACTTTTTGAGTTATCTTGCTAACAAACAAACAAAAAATTCCTGGATCCAGACGGTGATCCCGATCATCCCCAAAATTTAATCAGTTCTTCCTTGTACCATTTCCAACAACGCCTGAAAGTTTCATCGAAATCGGTCCAAAACTTTTTGAGTTATCTTGCTAACCAACAGACAAACAGATAGACAGACAAACCCCGGCAAAACATAACCTCCTGGCGGAGGTAAACATGATAATAATGATCAAACTAAGATACAATAACCAGACAACACAAAACAAACAAAAACAAAGAGCAAACTCAGACCATCATACAAATAAAAATACTTAAAAGAAGTGGGGAAATTACAGAAAATAATCAAAATGAACTTAAAGCATGAGCACAGCTCTCTACCCGTGCTCATCATCGTGACAGAGCCCCTTCCTCAAGAGGTGGATTCCAGACACCCCAAGGTAACATCAAAAAAGAAAACACAAAAAGACCCCTCCCCCCAACAGGAATAGAAAAATAACCCATGCTAGGAGGGACCAAATAAAAAACACGCTCAAGACCCACAACCAGAACAGTAGGTGACAACAGAACTCTAGGACCACTGGGTGAAAAAGTAAAGCAGTTCAGGTGGTCTACAGAAGTCCTAAAGCCACCAGATCACACGGTGGAATGAACTGGGTGGCCTCCCAGAGTTCCCAAACTACCTAAGCAAAGGGTGTAGCCCGTTGGGTGATCTCCCAATATCCCTGAGCCAACGGGCCGCAGGGCATAATGTGCCCCCACCTGGAGGCGGTAGCTGGAACCTGTGCCCCCCAGGGATCGCAGGGACTGCAACATGGATCAGATTCAATCAATTAAGGTTTATTGTCAATACTACCATACGTGCAATACATACAGGAGAATTGAAATTTGACTTGACATTGGGCGCGCTCTATAAGCGCATCCCAGCGCCGCGGCAGCCTTGAGGCGCCAGTCATACAGTGGGGGTAAAGAGGGAAGGGGTAGGGAATGACACAGTAGGCGAGAGAAAAAAAACATAGTTATCACAATAGCGCTCAGTGAGCGAGATTATGATTACAAGAAAAAAAAAACCTCAATGCACATTTAGCAGTCAAACAATACACACGTTGACAAAGAGCGATGAGAGACCAGTGTGTGTGTAATCAGCATATATAATCAGTGTGAGTGCAGTGTTGAATGTATCATTTGTTGATGTACAACAGAGGGGGGCGCCTCCTGGCAACGGATAGTTGTTATAATCATGTTTTCAAAACACAGATAAGCATGTCCAGAGTCTCTCTCTTCGTGCATGCCAGATGGCAAAGTTCTGTATTAGACACATGATAGCGCTGTCCTTGAAGAGTCCAGTCTGCTGAACAACAGCAACTGATGTTAATTGTTTGGGTTAAGAGAAGCCAAACTCTTCTTCTGTTTTGTCTTCATCCAGGAGGAGAGGGCGCCGAATCAAGGTCAAGGCACAGTTCACTCAGAGCATAGAATTTCCATCTCTCTTGCGATTCTGTGCTTCATAATTTCCATATACAGGCTTTAAAATCATTCCCTGGAGAGCACCAGCGACTCCAGATGTATACCATCTTCTCAGCCATCATTCAGCTCACCATTGCCGCTATCAGTGCACTCCCCGACTGGTCGAATTGTTGTTGAAGGAGCATTGCCGGGTCCGCTTTGATCAGCTCTCCCAACTTCTTAATTTCTGATACATCAGGAACTCCAGAGCCAAAATAGAAATCCTGTGATCAAGCCAAACAAATAGAGATGTCTTCCGCATCTCAGTCGAATCACACAGACACATGAATTCCCAATTGTCCATGAGTCCTGGGCTCCCCCTAGCCCGATCTTCTTTTGAAGTGGTGTCAATCGCATATAAAGCCCACCAAATCCATAATTTTCCATTTGGAATAAGATTCAGCCAGAATAAGAGCGACACAGACAGAGACAGGACACAGCAAGCTGGGATAGTGAAGAGGGGAGAGGAGTGGGGAGGAGGGAGAGAAAATGCGACTGCTCTCTCTGAAAGCAGAGATGGAACAATAGCTGCGGGGAGTTGACCTCTGACGATGATTGCTGGCCAATGGTGAAGCCAGATGGCGATGGCGGCTGACCAGCGAGGAAACCAGACAAAGAAAACAGCGAGGAAACCAGGCGAAGGAGCTGACTGATCAGCGGGGAAACCAGATGAAGAAAACCGCTGATCAGTGAGGAAACCAGGTGGCAAAGACGGCTGATCAGCGGTAACCTCAGGCGAAGACTGATAACTTTCAGCGACCTCAGGTGATGACGGATAACCCTCGGCAACCTCAGACAAAGACGAATGACCCTCGGCAACCTCAGGCAAAGTCGGCGGACCCTCAGTGACCTCAGGTGAAGGCGGAGAACCCTCGGTAACCTCAAGCGATGGCAGAGGACCCTTGGCGACCTCAGGCAAAGGATCCTCGGTGACCTCAGGTGAAGACTGGCGACCCTCAGTGACCTCAGGCAAAGACGGATGACCCTCAGTGACCTCAGGTGAAGGCTGATGACCATTGGTGGAACCCAACGCAGCGGACTGATGACCCTCAGCGAGACTAGGGACGGACTGAAGACCATCAGTGGAACTAGATGAGGACTTGGACAGGAAAACAGAGACAGACACCGGGTCAACATCACCGGCAGCAGTGGAGCCCATTGAGGAAAGCTCTGAAGCAGTTGGCAGCTGCAACTGGTTCTCCTCATTAAAAGCAAGGCAAGGCCTCTCTAAAACTGATAATGTGAAAACAAAAAAGAGGACTTGCCTTAACTTGAGATCCACCGCCATCCAGGACTCCAGCAACTCAGGTTTCTCCTTCTAGGAATTCATCCCTGACATAGCCACCTCAGACGGGGAGGAAGAGATTGACACCAGAACACAGTTACTTGCAGTAGTGGAGCCCGCGAGGAGAACTCAGGAGCCAAGGGCATCTGCAACTGATTCTTCCCGCCATGAGCATGACAAGATCTCTCTAAAACTGATAATGTTGAACCAGAAAAGACTACATGCCTTGTCTTGAGCTCCACCTCTGTCCAGGACTCCGGCGACTCTACTGTGGCAACCCAAGCAGCAGGCATGATGGCGGATGAATCTGGCGGAACCCCAGTCGTAGCGGCTGATGCTGGTGGAATTCCAGGCGTGGCGGCTGACACTGGTGGGACCCCAGGTGAAGTGGCTGAAAAAGGTGGAACCCCAGATGTGGTGAGTGACACTGGGGATTGTCTCACCGATGACACCGGGTCCTGCGATGTCAAAACCAGGGTACACTCGCTTGTCAGCTCAGGTTCCGGAACACAGGGGACGCTCCTCTCCCGTCCAGGATGTGGGGCTGGAACAAAGCCCTCTGGAACCACAGGCCCTTCTGTCATCCGGTGGCTCCCTCCCAAGACCAGCGGACACACAGGAGAAACAGAAGAACATGGGAGAAGCAGGTGAGGATAAAGTTTTGGTTGCAGCAGCTGGTAGTGAGGGCTCAGCTAAAGTGGAGAACTGCTGCTGAGCACCCCCTCCAGGAATAAGACAGGCATTTCATCAGGCATTTCATTTCATAAGGCATTTCATCATCAGATGTTAAAGAATGAAAATGAACTTGCCTTAATTCCCGTGCTTTGGTGGTTGCTGCTGCTGGTCTAGATGAGGCTCCTCCGGGGACTGCGGAGGTCGTCTGGTGAGGAGGTGGAGACACTGACTCATGGCGAGGTGGCCGAGGCGCCGGGGCCAGGGGAAGTTTCCTTGCCGGCTCAGACTTCGGCTTTTTGGGGGAACTCCTCACCAGCCTGTGAAATGTCATTTGAAGGGTGGAGATGGTTGTCAGGAGGTATGCATACCTGGGGTAATTTCTCAGACCTGGATGCGCCTACATTATAACTGCTCCCGACTCCACGTTCTTTAGGACCTCCTTAGATGTTTCAGAGGTGAGAGCTTCAGCGATAAAATCCTGGATGAACTGTGCCGCCCATTGTTCAACTATGCTAGGGCTTCCAGCTGCCAACCTCCCTCTACTGGCGGAGTCCCGGCGTGCTGGTGACATAATGTCCACTCTCCCGCTGGGAAAACAAAAAATAGGAGGGGAAAACAGAAAAACGGCAACTCACAGCAGTTGGGTCCATACTGGCAGCGTCCTTCTGTAATAAACCAGCCGGGCAGGGGCGGAAGGAAGACCCAAACGCTGTAACTGTGAGTTGCTGACATTTAATAACAAAAACACAAAAATAACACAAAAACACAAAACTTACGAGGCAGGAATAAACAGGGATGAGCAGCACGGAGGCTGAACGTGTGGGAACGCCGGAGTAGACGTGGGGATCACCTCTGGAGATACAGAGAGAATTGGCGTACGGAAATGCAGGGAATACAAGGATTGAAATGAGACAGGGGTGTCACGACCTGAACGCTATCCTTCTCTGCGTTCAGGTTGTCCAGTGTCGCTCCTGCTCCGTGGTAGTCCGTGCCGGGTCTTCCAAGGCCCGTACTTTGACAGCGCCCAGCTGATTCCCAGCTGTCTAGTTCAGCTGCGCTGGGACAGCTGTCTCCCATTATCAATCATCTTCCCCACTTAAGCGAGCAGCCGAGAGATACTCGTCGCTGCGACCTCGCTATGGAAAGACGTGCCCTGTGTTTCCACGGCTGTAGCTCCTAAGCCTAGCTTCAGTCCGCCGTTACCTCGGCGCTACCCCCAAAGTAAGTGCTGCGACTCGCCGTGTGTTTCCTCTCGCCGCCTCTCTAGCCATTCTTTCCGGGTTGTACGTTGTCTTGTGTTCTGTGTGTGTTTTAGCCCCACGTGGCTCTTTTCCTTTCAATTTGTTGTCTAGTGTTATGTGTGTTATAGCCCCACGAGGCTCTTTACTTTGTGTTCGTTCTTTGTGTGTGAATATTAATAAATTACGCAAACTCACCGGTTGCCCTCGCATCTCCTTTCTGGCTCGTGAGAGCCAGGTCATGACAGTAGGTCGCAGCCAGACTGAGACGTCCGCGACCGTGAGTTTGCTGTGGGACTCGTCGTTTTTTCCTTCCTCTGGGTGCAGGCAGGCTTGTATCATGTCTCCCTCCAGGAGGCGTATGCGGCACCCAGGCCACAATCTCTCGGAGGCTCTGGACCTTGTGGACGGAACGCTGTTCACCACGGACCTCTACGATTCTCCCAGCGAGATACGCTGGCGCCTGGAGCTTGCCGAGAGTATGATTAACAACTTCCCTCGCTACTTCCATCTCCCCGAGGTTAAGGCGAGGAGGGCAGACATCTCTGTGGCCTGGGAGAGACTCCGTAGGCTGGAGGAGAACCCCGGCAGGAAGCCGAAGACAGGACACCATCGCTCCTTGCTTCGGAATCCCGCTCCTGCCGCCGATCCAGTCCAGGAGTTCGCCTCACCCAGGGGTAATCCCCAAGATAGAGTGACGTCAACCGGGGTTCCCCCGGAGAAGATGAGGTTAACAGCGATTCGCATTGCGGACCGAGTGGCAGCCGCTTGTTCCGCCGCCTATCCCCCCGTAGCCATGAAGCACGGGATAGCGGCGGTCAGGCTGGTAGAGAAGAACCCTGAGCTGAACGATTATCCGGGATACGCTGACCTGTTGGCTTCGGTCTCCGTACAGGAGCGGCGTTTTCCCGACTTTACGTTCAGAAGACGCCGCTCCCAAATTCCCCGTTCATCTCAGCGAGAGCCCCGTCCGGATCCCGCTCCAGGAAACCACATGAATTCCGCCTCCCAGCCTGCTGTAGCTCCCGTGTCTTGCCGAAGAAGCGAATCAGCTGCTCCCGCTCCTGGGCCCGCTCTCCCCGCTGTCCCGTCAGCTTTGGGCCCCCGGTTCTCCTCAGCTGTTTCTCCCCCATCTTCGTCATTCACTCCGGCTGCTGAGAACGGCGCGAATTCGCCTCCAGGTGTTCCCGGTTCCGATCCGGTGCGAGTGGCACCACCTCGTCTATCCGGGGGGTCCTCCACTTCTATCCGGCTGGGAGAGGAAAGACTCAAGTTCCTTGCAGCGGATTCCACCGGCCCTCCGGGAATCAGGCAAGTGTCCTTTCATTCTCCTCCCATTATGAGTGAATTGCCTTGTTTGATTCCTGGGGGAGGAGTTCAGGGTTCACAGTCCCCTGAGCTCTCTCCTCCCGCTGCAAAAGTTAAATATGAACCTGCGTCCTCTGTGTCTCTTCCCCCTGAGTGTGCCCCGGTGCCAGGTGTGCACCGCCGCGCGACGAGGAGGCCTGCGGCCCTGGAAGGTTTTGCCCCAGCCCCGCAGCCACGTCATGGGCAGAGGAGAAGGTCGAACTACCTGTTGGAGCCAGCGCCGACGATTAAGCGTCCCCGGGTCTCCACGGAGGAATGGTTCGGCCCAGCAGAGCCCAGATCTCCTGCCTCCACGCCATGCGGGCTGTCGACGTGGTCTTCGGCGCTTGGAGGTCATCTGACTGTGGAAACCATCATGCCGGCTGCGGAGCCATTCCCAGTCGAGTTGGAGCCGGAGGACGGAGTCCTGCACGCTGAACCCGGAGCATCGAAGTCCTGGATGGCGGTAGAACCCGAGATCAGGCGAGTGCTCTATTTTCCTTCTTTCATTCATTTTCTGGAGCATTATTGCCTGTCTCTCGGGGGGGCGGGCCGGGTGTAGCCGTCTGCTGCGCTCGAGCCTGTCTCGCCGGGCTCTGCCGCTGCCGGTGATCCTGATCCCGGTTCCTTTTGTCCCTCTGAGCCTCTCCCCAGGGTCACTGGAGACGAACCTGCTCTGGGTGCCACCTCGGAGGTTCCGGTTCTCTGCACGGTGTTCGCCTCAGATGCTGCGCCCGGGAGTGCTGTCCCGGCCCAGTCGGGGTTCACCGGGAGTGCTGTTCCGGCCCAGTTGGGGTCCACCGGGAGTACTGTTCCAGCCCAGTCGGGGTCCACCGGGAGTGCTGTTCCGGTCCAGCTGGGGTCCACCGGAGGTGCTGTTCCGGCCCAGTCGGGGTCCACCGGGAGTGCTGTTCCGGCCCAGTCGAGGTCCACTGGGGGTGCTGTTCCAGCCCAGTCGGGGTCCACCGGGAGTGCTGTTCTGGCCCAGTCGGGGTCCACCGGGAGTGCTGTTCCAGCCCGATCGGGGTCCACCGGGAGTGTTTCGCCGGCCCGGGTAAAGGTCAGTGAGGGAGCTGGAGGATTGTGTTCGCCTGACATCAGGCTGACTTCGCCCCTTGCCTCCATCTCCTCTCCCCCTACTACTGTTGGGGTTTTTGTCACCTGGGTCAGTTTCCCCCTGCCTTTTCCCTCAGGGAGGAAGTTGCACCAAGACTTCTCCCTCTGCTCTCCGTGGTCTGAGGTCACGGGACGACCGCCTGGGGAGCCATCTGGCTGGTTCGGTGATCTGGGTCGGCCTCCGGAGAAACTGTGTCTCCTAGCCTGGGACTCTGGTAGGCCACCCGAACTGGTGTTGTGGTTCCTGGCCTGGTGGAGTTCGGGTCGCCCGCCGGACAAGCTGTCACCGCCTGCCTCGCTCCACCTGCTGACGTTCCTGAAAGATTGACTGACTGTTGTCAGTTTGATTGTTTGTTTGCCCTTCATTATTTAATTCCATTCAGGACATCGAGGAACTTTCTGCCCTAGAGTTCTTATTGTGGTGTCATTATAACTAAGATTCCTTAGACCATTTTCTATGTTTATGTTCCCAGTATGATCTCCTATTTCTGTTAGCCCTTTAAGTAGCTTTTGCCTCACATTGCCTGGCCTTATTCAGAGTAGTTTTTGTTCATCTGCATTTATATCCTCCTCCAGACTGTTTGATTTTCTGTGTTGTGCTAATTCGTGTTTGAGGAGTTGATTTTTTTTTTTGTATCTTTATGCCAGTTAGCGGCCTCAGGCTTTATTTTTAGGTCTTATGCCCGGATTGTTTCCTTTATATATTCTGTTTTTGGCTGGGGTTACATGTGTAAGTCTTCTGCAACCTTATTTTCAGAGTTTTGTAGTTTTTTTTGGTCTTCGGGACATGAGTTTTGCATTGTCCTCGCCCTAAGTTATTGTGAACCTTTTTTTTTTTTTTTCCATGACTATGTCGCTATATTTCTGCAGTTTGATCTCCCCACCTTCTGTGGTCACCTGCATAGACCGTCTGGCCTCTGCAGAGGAGGGGGTGATGGGTTTTTTTTCCTGTTTTTGAAACTATTATTATGGTATTTGATCCTATGCTGTTACCTGGGTTTTTTTTTTTCTTCCCTGCCTCCCTTTCCTTGTCCCTCACTTTCCCCCAGACCTGGCCCCACCGCCCTCCCTGGTCTCCCCTCGGCGGGGGGTGGGGGTGGGGGTAAGCCTGCGCCAGGAGGCGCGGCTCAGGGGAGGAGTACTGTCACGACCTGAACGCTATCCTTCTCTGCGTTCAGGTTGTCCAGTGTCGCTCCTGCTCCGTGGTAGTCCGTGCCGGGTCTTCCAAGGCCCGTACTTTGACAGCGCCCAGCTGATTCCCAGCTGTCTAGTTCAGCTGCGCTGGGACAGCTGTCTCCCATTATCAATCATCTTCCCCACTTAAGCGAGCAGCCGAGAGTTACTCGTCGCTGCGACCTCGCTATGGAAAGACGTGCCCTGTGTTTCCACAGCTGTAGCTCCTAAGCCTAGCTTCAGTCTGCCGTTACCTCGGCGCTACCCCCAAAGTAAGTGCTGCGACTCGGCATGTGTTTCCTCTCGCCGCCTCTCTAGCCATTCTTTCCGGGTTGTACGTCGTCTTGTGTTCTGTGTGTGTTTTAGCCCCACGTGGCTCTTTTCCTTTCAGTTTGTTGTCTAGTGTTATGTGTGTTATAGCCCCACGAGGCTCTTTACTTTGTGTTCGTTCTTTGTGTGTGAATATTAATAAATTACACAAACTCACTGGTCGCCCTCGCATCTCCTTTCTGGCTCGTGAGAGCCAGGTCATGACAAGGGGACTCTTGTCTAAACACCAAAAAGGATGCTGTGCCAAGAAGCAGAGCAGTGGTCCTTAAATAGGCAAAAAGGAATAATACACAAATGATCACAGGTGCGGATACAAGAGTGAGGATAATCAGACTCAGCCAGTGACAGCTGTGATAGCCCGTGAACAGAACTTGAAACAAGAGAAGTAAACAGGGACAACTGTCAAAATAAAAGCACATGTAAAACAAAAGGGTAACTGACTACACACATGAAATGATACTAAAATGGAAACAGACCAGAATACACAAAGAGGAAATATTAACAACTGCCAAGGTGAGGACAATAAGAAATACAAAACCCAAGAAGTGCTAATACTACAATATAAATGAATACCAAGGTTACACAAGGAGGACTGAAGGCAAGAGCAGAGAAGGGACAAATAAAATCACAGTAAGATCATATGAAATACAATAAAATCCAAAAATGCATAATAATAATCACCGGAGTGGTGGCTCAGTTGGTAGAGCACCCGCCCCACACCCGGGAGGCAGGGGTTCAAATCCCGGCCGGGTCATGCCAAAGACCATATAAAAGTGGAACTTCCTGCCGTCCAGCTTCGTGCTCAGCAAAAATGGAATGGAGGAGGGAACTATGTGGCGGCGCCTTGCATGGCAGCGGCCCTCTGATTCTACACTTGGGGTGTGTGTGATTAACACAGTAGATAGGTAAAACACAATCTCGTTCTACTGTACATGATTGGTTGTACAGTTGAATGACAATAAAGGGTGATTTAATTTAATTTTAATAATGAAGACAATAATAATGACCAAACTAAGATACAATAACCAGACAACTCAAAACAAACAGAAACAAAGAGCAAACCCAGAACATCTTACAAATAAAATACTCAACAGAAGTGGGGAAATCACAGAAAATAAACAAAATGAACTTAAAGCATGAGCATGGCTCTCTACCCATGCTCAGCATCGTGACAATCTTTATGAACAAGACCACTGAAATGCTCAGCCATGTCAATAAAACAGTTTTATGCTGCAAGAATTTTCTAATGAAAACTGTCATGGCTTTTGATAACAAGGACAGAATATGAACAAGACAACACTTTTTTCTGTATTGCAGAGCAATTTCAAAACTATAAAGTCACAAATTACTGTATGAGGGGAATAGATGGAAATACACTGGATATGAGTCAAAGTTTTTACTCTACTGTTTTTAATGATTTATGCATTTTGACATTTTACAGTCTCTGGCATCCTCGTCTCGAAGAGTCAATGGTTAGCACCTCAAGGGTTGGAGCAGCGCCTGGAATGACTATACAGCTCAATCCTTGAGAGGCAGTCTTTGGAGCAGTTGGCGCAGATGAAGATTGATGGTGCACGTGCTGATGGTGCGCCTTCTTTCCTCGCCACACACTTTGTCGCCATCTGGACTCTCATGTTCGCTTCCATCTTGAGAACACCCTCTTTGACACTGTGGCGCCAGGTGGCTCGATCTTTGGCAATAACCTCCCAGTTATTGCTGTTGATCTGCGCACACTGCATGTCGCGTTTGCAGACATCTTTAAAATGCAACAGTGGTCGGTGTAGGGAGCTTGAAATGATGAAGCGATGTGATTTTATAAATCAAGTTTTATTATCAGCTTCAGTCCCTAACATGTCTCATCTGGATGCAGAAGCAGAATAAAGAGGCTGATCGCAGTCAGACCTTCCTACTTATACATCACATCACAAAAGACATTGCATATCAAAGCCGACATCTCCCAAGGTGTTATCTTCCTCCATTGTCCTCTCTCTCCTCCACCTGACCCTGGGGGGTCAGGAAGTCCATTCAGGTCTCCACCGCTGTGCCTCCGTCTACTCCTTGATCTTTGCTGGCGGTCGAGACCTCTTGTCCTGCCCTGAGACGTGAGGTCCTTTCACATATGTAATCACTAAACATTCCTCTTAAGTTTATACATATACAGGTATGGATATATGAATAATATAAGCCACAGCCCCCCCAAACGTCTAAGAAAAGGACAATAAGATTAAGTTTACAGCTTAAGATCACCTTCATGACATATTATACCATTATTCACTTCAACATGAAAAAGGAAAAATATCTCCAGCAGCTATGCTACCTACAAGCTATACAGCATGCACATGTTGAAAATTCAGTGGTAAAAAACAACAGTATAGTCTATGTCATAAGTCAGCCCTAAGACTGCAACGGTACAATCCGACAGCATAGTTAACAACCCTTTGTGAATTTCACATCAGTCTGTGTCGTCTGGGTTTCAATCTTCTCCCGAATCTGCTGTAGGCCCGCTTTGGTGTCTTGGCGGGGTCGTCCTGTAAGGGATTTGCAGCTGGGGGAGAAGAGTGGTTATTTGATCCCTGCGGGGGGGCTGAGTTGTGTCTCTTGGGGGGTCTACCCCGTCGAGGTGCTCTCGCCACCCGTGCAGGTTCGTCTCTCAATATGAATGCAGGTTTAAGTCTGTCAATGCTGACTGTTTCTTTTCTGTCCCCTAAATCAAGCACAAAATGCTTATCACCAGGTTCCAGCACTCTATATGGTCCATCATATGGTGGGCGGAGGGTTGGTTTTAAAGCTTCGTGCCTAACAAAAACGAACTCAGCGTTTTTTAAGGCTTGGGGGACAAAAACCCGCGGGAAAGAGTGGTGTACGGGTCCGGGGAGCGTGTCCGGTTCCGTGCTGCTTAGGGGCCTCATGGCTGGTAGGTGTCCGGGCTCTGGATGTTCTGGTAAGAACTCACCCGGGAGCCTGAGGGGTTGTGCGAAAACTAATTCTGCCGGGGAGGCGTCTAGATCCTCCTTAGGCGCAGAACGCAACCCTAATAAAACCCAGGGAAGTTTATTGACCCAATCTGTATCTGTCAGTGAGGCCCTGAGGGCGGCCTTTAAAGACCTATGAAAACGCTCGCATAATCCGTTAGCCTGAGGGTGATATGCGGTGGTGCGATGAATTGTCGCCCCTAAGCTGCCGGCCATAGCTGACAGACGTGATGTCCGATGGGACGCCGAAGCGTGCCACCCAGGTTGTTAAAAAAACGCGAGCGATTTCCGCGGCTGTGGTTGACACCAGCGGGACCGCTTCTGGCCAGCGTGTGGTGCGGTCTATCATTGTTAAAAGGTGTGTGGACCCTTGCGACGGCGGCAGTGGGCCCACGAGGTCGATGTGTACGTGGTCAAATCTCCTGGCTGGGATTCGGAAAGGTTCTAGAGGAGCTTTTGTGTGTTTGTGAATTTTGGCGCGTTGGCAAGACATGCAAGTCCTTGCCCATTCCTTTACATTTTTACGCAGGCCTGGCCAAACAAACTTCTCCGCGACCATTTTAACCGAGGCGCGCACCCCTGGGTGCGCGAGGGAGTGAACCGCGTCAAAAATGCGGCGGCACCACGCGGCTGGAACTACCGGGCGAGGTCGTACCGGTTGACACGTCGCAGATTGGGGGGGAACACCGTCACGCAAACCACTTTCCTCCAGTCTTAACCCTGTTGGTCCAGACTGGAGCGCGCGCACGTCCGCGTCGCTGCTTTGTTCTGCAGCCATGGCCACGTAATCTATCCCTACGTGGATTGGGGCCGCGTACGCGTCCGCGTTGGCCATGAGCTCTGCGGCTGCGGTAGTATAATCTGCTTCCTCGCGCTCTGACGATGTCACAGCGCGGGAGAGGCAATCCGCTACCACATTAAGTTTGCCTGCCACATGTCGAATATCTGTGGTGAACTCTGAAATCGCAGCTAGTTGTTTTTGTTGCCTGCCTGACCATGGTTCTGAAATTTTAGCCATCACGAAAGTGAGTGGTTTGTGGTCTACAAAAGCTGTGAAACGCCACCCTTCCAGCCAGAACTGGAAGTGGCGGATGGATAAATGAAGCGCTAGCAGCTCCCTGTCAAAGGTGCTGTATTTGCGCTCGGTTTGGTTTAAGGATTTGCTAAAGAATGCTAATGGTTGCCAGGTTCCGCCAACCTGTTGTTCCACGACTGCCCCTATGGCCAGGTCTGAAGCGTCTGTGGTTAGCGCTATGCGGGCTGAGGGATCGGGGTGAACCAACATTGTGGCATTCGCTAGTGCACTTTTTACCTCCGCGAAAGCGTGTTCCCGCTCCGGGGTCCATTCGACCGTGTTGGAGGGCTTTTGTTTTCTGAGCGCGGCATATAGGGGCTGCATGAGTTGAGCTGCGCGGGGGAGGAAACGGTTGTAAAAATTCACCATTCCTAAAAATTCTTGTAGTGATCTGACCGTTTGTGGTCGTGGAAAATTTGCTACCCCGCGCACTTTGTCCGGCAATGGGACTGCCCCTTCTGGTGAAACTCTGTGTCCCAAAAAATTAATTTGTGACACGCTGAAACGGCATTTGGCTGGGTTGATTATTAACCCGTGCTCTTCTAGTCTCTGAAAAACTGTAGTGAGGTGTTGTTCGTGTTCTTCCTCTGACGAGCTGGCTACCAGAATATCGTCGAGGTAGACGAACACGAAGGGGAGGTCGCGTAACACCGCGTCCATCATACGCTGAAAAGTTTGAGCAGCGCCTTTGAGGCCAAACGGCATTCGCAAAAATTCAAAAAGACCAAAAGGGGTTATTACAGCCGTTTTGGGAATGTTCTCCGATCGAACCGGAACTTGGTGGTAGCCACGGACCAGGTTTATTTTAGAGAAAATGCACGCACCCGCCAGATGTAGTGAAAAGTCTTGGATGTTAGGGATTGGGTAGCGGTCATGCGCTGTCGCATTGTTTAATCTGCGGTAATCACCGCAAGGTCTCCAAGAACCGTCGGTTTTCGGGACCATATGTAGTGGTGATGCCCAAGGGCTTTTCGAGCGCCGAATAATGCCCAATTTTTCTAGGCTGGCAAACTCGTCGCATGCTATGGCGAGCTTGGTCGCGTCTAAGCGCCGAGCTTTGGCAAAAACAGGTGGGCCTGTTGTGGGGATGAAGTGTTCAACCCCGTGTTTCGCCACTGTCGCTGAAAATTTGGGAACTGTGAGTGCTGGAAATTGGGTGAGTAGTTGGTCAAACTTACCTCCTGCTGTGGTGACGCTGGCCTGCACGGGTGGTGGAGAGACTCGAGCTGAGCAGGGGATAGAACAAAATGATGTGCATTAACCAAGCGTCTATTTGCAAGATCAACTAACAACCCATGTGCACACAAAAAATCTGCGCCCAACAAGTTAAAACTCACCGCCGCTATAATAAATGTCCACCTATAGTTGCGGCCGTGAATGGACAGAGGGAGGTTTCTTTCGCCGAAGGTGTCGATGATCGAGCCGTTAGCTGCCATCGCTCCGTTTCCACGGGGTCCCTTTGCCCGGTATGCGTTGGACGGGGTGATGAAGCTCACCTGAGCTCCAGTGTCGATGAGGAACTGCCTCCCGGAGTGTCCGTCAGTCACGTAGAGCAGCTTATTTGTTTCGCCGAGAGCCGTAGCTGCTAATCGTTTCCCGGCTTTGTCGTTTCCCGAGCTCTTGAAATTGCAGGGGGGCACACATTTGTACGCCCTCTCTGCGAAACGTTGATGATAATAGCAGAGGTCGTTCCGCTTGCTGCGCGTTGGTCGCGTCGCTGCCATGGTGGGTGGGCTCTGCTCTGTTGTCTGCGGATCTCCGCTGCTCTGGGCTTCCGCGCCGAAATCTGCAGATGCTGCTGTGGCCATCTGTTCGCCGCAGGAGTTGGTGAGTCGCTGCACTTCTCGGGCCAGCGCGCGGAAGTCCCGCTGGGTGCTGCACCGCATGTTGGCCAGGGTCCCTCTCATATGCGGCGGCAGAGTGCTGAGGAAGATATGTTGGAAAAGGAAGTTGTCATTGTCTGCCTCCCTCAGCTGCAGCATGTCCTCCATGAGGGCCATCGGTCTGTGTCCTCTGTGGCCGTAAATCGCCAGAATCTTCCCTGCTCTTTCCTCGGCCGAGGGGACGAAGCTCTCAATGAGTGTCGCCTTCAGTTCTTTGTACTTGTCGTGGGCGGGCGGTTGTTGTATTACGCTCCGTGCACATCTTGATGTGGTGGCATCGAGTCTGGCGATGATGTGGTAGAATTTCGTTTCGTCCGCCGTTATTCCTGCCAGTGCAAACTGAGCCTCAGCTTGCTGGAACCACGAGCTCGGGTCACTTTGCCAGAACTCTGGGAGTTTGACGGTGACGCCGCTTGTCTGGGCCGTCTCTGATGTGTCTGCCGGGCGAGAACGCCTTTCTTTCGTTCTCGTTGCGGGGCTGGGGACGGTGCTCGGTTGAGTCCTCTCTGACGATTCTGCTGTGGGGGAACGTCTTCCATCCGTTCCCCTGTCTGCGTTGGCGACGGCGTCAGCCTGGGTCGCCTCTGATGAGCCTGTAGCGGGAGAACGTCTTTGGTCCATCCTCACGTCCGGTCACCAATGTAGGGAGCTTGAAATGATGAAGCGATGTGATTTTATAAATCAAGTTTTATTATCAGCTTCAGTCCTTAACATGTCTCATCTGGATGCAGAAGCAGAATGAAGAGGCTGATCGCAGTCAGACCTTCCTACTTATACATCACATCACAAAAGACATTGCATATCAAAGCCGACATCTCCCAAGGTGTTATCTTCCTCCATTGTCCTCTCTCTCCTCCACCTGACCCTGGGGGGTCAGGAAGTCCATTCAGGTCTCCACCACTGTGCCTCCGTCTACTCCTTGATCTTTGCTGGTGGTCGAGACCTCTTGTCCTGCCCTGAGATGTGAGGTCCTTTCACCTATGTAATCACTAAACATTCCTCTTAAGTTTATACATATGCAGGTATGGATATATGAATAATATAAGCCACAGTCGGCCCACATGGCGGACGCCCACCCGCAGTTCTCTGTAAAGGATTTCTCTCGGCAGATGGTCAGACTCCATGCAGTGCACGTGGCCGAGCCACCGGAGTCGTCTCTGGCTGAGAAATGCAGGGATGCTTGGCAAGTCAGTGTGCTCAAGGACCTCGGTGCTGGGGACTCTGTCCTGCCATTTGATGTGCATAAGGTGTTGAAGACAGCGGAGGTGGAACCCATTTAACTGCTCCTCCTGCTTGGCATAGGCTGTCCAGGACTTGTTGCCGTACAGGAGAGTGGACAGGAAACAAGCTTGGTATACGAGTAGCTTGGTCTTCAAACTCAGCAGATTGTTGTTCCACACACGCTTGTTGAGTTTGGCCATGGCAGCAGCTGCTTTGGTGATTCTGGAGCTGATCTCGGAGTCCAGCGAGAGAATGTCTGAAACAGTGGACCCTAGGTAGGTTAAGGTGTCGATGTCAATGGTAATGACAGGAGAGGAGACAGCATCTTGTGCCATGATGTTGGTTTTCTTAAGGCTGATCATGAGCCCAAACTCCTTGCAGGCGTGGAACAGTTTGTCGGCCAGGTGCTGCAGGCCCTCCTCACTGTGTGATGCTAGCGCAGCGTCATCTGCAAACAGCAGCTCATGTATGAGGACCTCGTAGACTTTGGTTTTAGCACGAAGTCTTGCGATGTTGAGGAGTTTTCCATCTGATCTCGTGTGGATGTAAACACCTTCAGGACAGTCAGTGAAGGCGTAGTGGAAGAGCATTGAGAAAAAAATCCCAAAGAGAGTTGGTGCTAGAACGCAACCCTGCTTCACTCCACTGCTGACTGGGAAGGCGTCTGAGGTGGCTCCATCAAAGCAAACAGTACTATGCGTGTCCATGTGGAAGGAGGAGATGATTGCAAGGAGCTTTGGGGGACAACCAATCTTTCGCAGGATCTGGAACAATGGCTGCTGCTGCTCTCGACACTTCTCCTGCAGCTGATGGAGGGAGAAGATCATATCCACTGTGGACCTTCCGGCTCTGAAGCCACACTGGGACTCAGGATAGACTCGCAAAGCAGGAACACAACAGGGTGACCCAGGCGAAGACTTTGCCAACTATGCTCAGAAGAGAGATGCCATGGTAATTGTTGCAGTCACTGCGGTCGCCTTTGTTCTCATACAGCGTGACTATGTTGGCATCTCTCATATCTTGGGGAATGTGACCTTGCTCCCAGCAAAGGCAGAGGAGATCATATAGTGGTTGTAAGATGGATGTTTTCCCGTGTTTCAGAACTTCTGGGGGGATACCGTCTTTTCCTGGAGCCACAGGCGAGGCAGTCTATGGCTTTGCTGAGCTCTTCCAGAGTGGGCATTTCGTTAAGCTCCTCCATGACTAGTAGGCCAGGCAAGGCATCGGGGGCAATGTTTGTCACAATGTTCTGGGTCGAGTACAGTTCAAGATAGTGCTCAACCCAACGCTGGAGTTGCTTACTCTTGTCAGTGATGGCTTCGTCTGTCTTAGCTTTGAGCGGTGCTGTTTTGATGCTTGTGGGGCCAATAGCTGTTTTGATGCCCTCATACATTCTTTTGGCGTATCCGCAATCGGCAGCTACCTGGATGTTGGTGCACAGGTTCTGCCAGTACTCATTGGTGCAACGGCGGACAATCTGCTGGGCCTTGCTCCTTGCTGCTCGAAGGGCATTGCATATGCCAGGGCAAGGGTTCTGCTTGTGAGCCAGCAGTGCTTCTCTTTTGGCCTCTGTGACTGGCTGCATTTTGTCCCAGTGAGCCTCAAACCAGTCAGCATTCTTGCATTCTTTCTTTCTGAATATGGTCATGGCTGAGTCGTAGATGGCATCGCGAAGGTGGTTCCATTTGGTGTCCACGTCGCCTGAGATATCGGACTGGAGGTGAGCTTCAAGTTTCCTCTGAAAGCTGTCAGCCAAGGTCTGGGCCTTGATTGGATCGGAAATTCCGCAAGTGTTGATGCGGGGGCGACCCTTAATCTTGGCATGAACTTAAACTGTCATGGCTTTTGCTAACAAGGACAGAAAATGAACAAGGCAACATTTTTTTCTGTATTGCAGAGCAATTTCAAAACTATAAAGTCACAAATTACTGTGTGAGGGGAATAGATTGAAATGCACTGGGTATGAGTCAAAGTTTTTACTCTACTGTTTTTACTGAATTATGTATTTTGACATTTTACAGTAAGTATATAGTATTTCTGTATGTATAGTACAGTGCACATTTTTTGGGTTACCCACCTATTCCCCTGACAAAATATTTGGACAATCAAGGATACAGTGGTTCTCCCAATATTTGGTTGCACCCTCCAAGCAAAAACAGCCATTGTAAGACCATGATTTAGAACATGGTCAACAACTGTGGCTCTTACTTCATCAGGAACAGGCCTACGTACTTGGCCGATCTGCCTTTTCCTCTGATTCTTCCACCTCACATCCTTAGGCCTCTTCTTCTGGGCTGTTGACCATGCTCATTCTCTTGATGTCCTTTCGTTTCTGTGTCAGAAATGGTAATAACTCTGTGAAGGCTTTATATCTGCTGTCAATTGAGGGTTCATTGGATTCACCTCTGAGCTGTTCTGGAGAATTGGAAGGTCATTGGTTGACCAAATTCTCAACACATTTCCCCTCATAAGTGAAAATAGAGTCACCTAAAACAATCAGTTTAATACATATTTTCAAAAAAATGTTATAGAAATATTTAAAATCTGTTTAGCATTATGATAATTAGTTCTTCACTTTTGCATGCAATGACTCAAACAATGAACAAATGCCTAAACTGTCATAATCTGGGCTTGATCATAGGCTCAAGCCCATTCTTTTTGTTCATTTGTGTTTCCTGTGTGCTCCCCTGATTTGGTTTATTATGATTATTTGATTATTCACATTAATTGTCTTCTGTGCTCCCCCAGTCTGTTGTCATCCTGTTTGTCCTTATTGTTATTATGGTAATCCTGTGCTAGTTTCATCATTTGGTCTTATTGTCCTTGGTGCTCCCCAGTCCTTAGTCTATTTTGTCCTTTGTCTGATTTTGGGTCCTGTGTGTATATTTGTCTCCCTGTTGTTCCCAGCTCCTCATGTTTCCATACCCATAGCCATTTCCTCATATGTGCTCTTGTTTAGCCCGTTATCCCAGCTGTTCTGTGTTTTCCTTACCGCATTGTGTTTATTTTCATTGTTATGGCTCTAATTATATTACATTGTTTTGGTTCCTACCCTGTGCTTTTGATTATTTTCCTGTATTATTTTTCCTTGTGTGCTTCCCTGGGTTCTGTATGTTCATTGTCAGGTTTTGTGTGTATATTGGTTTTCCTGTTGTTCCCAGCTCCTCATGCTTTCCATACCTATGGGCAGCACGGTGGTGCAGTGGTTAGCACTGTTGCCTTACAGCTAGAAGGTTCCTGGTTCGAATCCCCAGGCTGGCAGGGGTTGGAACCTTTCTGTGTGGAGTTTGCATGTTCTCCCTGTGCTGCGTGGGTTTACTCCGGGGGCTCCGGTTTCCTCCCACAATCCAAAGACATGCATGTTAGGTTAATTGGCTGTTCTAAATTGTCCCTAGATATCTGTTTCCTATAGGCCCTTAGAATAGAGGGTTAGTACTAGTGAAAGCACTTTGAGTGGTCTTTGTGACTAGAAAAGCGCTATATAAGTGCAGGTTAGTTAGTTAGCTATAGCTACTGTCCCTCATGTATGTTACTGTTCACCCCTTAATTGTTGTCCCAGCTGTTTTGCATTTGTAATTATCAGTTACCCTATTTATGTCAGTCTGCGTTCTGGTGTGGCGTTATTGTCGTGTCTCCCTGCCAGTACCCGTTGGTGTCAGCTACATCTGACAAGGTGGCTCGGGCTTTTACTGGGACATGGGTTGCCCGATTTGGCACTCCATCTGACCCCTCTTCCGACCCCTTCCGACCCCCCTCTTCCGACCCCCCTCTTCCGACCCCTCTTCCGGTTTATGGTCAGCCACTATGTGTCCCAGGAGATTTTGTCCCTAACACGATAACCCCTTGGTCCGCGACTGCTCAACGCCAAATGCTCCTGGAAAATGCCAAAGCTTTTGTACCAGTCCCCACTTCACAACTTCACACTTTCCTACGAGTCTGCAGTTGGTGGATTTTGTTTTTGTCTGCCATGACGCTCACCGCGGCCCTTTGAAACCTCCTTGTGATGGTCCATTCCATGTATTGGCACTGGTAGAGAAGCACTTTGTTGTGGATGTTGGAGGCAAGCCAGAGAAAATTTCAGTGGACCGCTTAAAGCTAGCCCACCTGGATGTGGACAGACCTGTCACTCTTGCACAACCCCCTCGCCGGGGCTGCTCCCTTCTCCCAACTAAACCAGTTTCCCTCTTGTTCGGTGTAGCCGTTACAGCTGGGCAGTTCACTCTCCACCGCCACGTTGACTTTTTCTTTTTTTTCATTGTGGTAAATTCTGGGGGGACGTGTGTAGCGGACTCTAGGGACATAATTCACCACAATATGTGTTCATGTACAGTATGATCTGTTTCATGTATGATCTGTTTAGGCAGTTATGGTTGTGCTCTCAGGTTTTCTTATCAGGCATCTATCTAAGCAGCTGGGGGGGGGGGGACCTAAATCAAATCAAATCAAATCAGACTTTATTGTCATATAAGATAAGATAAGATAAGATAAGCCTTTATTAGTCCCACAACGGGGAAATTCCAGGATTCCAGGATATTGCTGTACATACAACTGTAGTGCAGGCAAGATGAAATTGCGTTTCTCTCGGCATCCATATAAGAAGCAGCATGATTTAAGACACATTCCCACATAGCTCCCCCCTCACCCCCACCCCCCCATCCATTCACACATCCCTGAGACATACTTGGGGAAAAAAAAGAATAACTAACTATAATATACAAAATGTCCGTAGGTGCAGTAGTGTGTATGAGAGATTCCGGGTCAACTGTTCAGCATCCTGACAGCTTGTGGAAGGAAGCTGTTGATCAGTCTGGTGGTTCTGCCTCTGATGCTCCGGAATCGTTTACCAGATGGAAGAAGTTCAAAGTGTTTATGCAGAGGGTGAGAACGGTCCTTGACAATGTTTAGTGCCCTGCTCCTACAACGGTTCTGAAAAAGTTCTTGGACAGAGGGGAGAGAGACTCCAATTACCCTCTCCGCCCCCTTGACTATCCTCTGCAGGGCTTTTTTGTCTGACATACTGCAGCTGGAGTACCATGTAGCAATGCAGTACGTCAGAACACTCTCCACCACACCTCTGTAGAAGGTCCTGAGGATGCAGATGGGGAGAGAGGCCTGTTTGAGTTTCCTCAAGAAGTGCAGTCTCTGCTGAGCCCGCTTCCTGATCTCCAAGGAATTCTTGCTCCAGGTCAGGTCCTGCGAGATCTGCACTCCGAGGAACTTGATGTTCTCTACTCTCTCCACTAAACGGCCGCCGATGCTGAGGGGGGCATGCTCAGGCTGCGACCGCCGGAAGTCGATAATCATCTCCTTCGTTTTGTCCACGTTGAGCACCAGATTGTTCTCCCTGCACCAGCCCTCCAGGTCTCTCACTTCTTCCCTGTACATTGATTCCTCATCCCTCTGGATAAGTCCCACCACCGTGGTGTCATCTGCAAACTTAATAATCTGGTTCCCCTCGTGTCTGGATACACAGTCATGTGTTAGAAGTGTAAACAACAGTGGACTGAGTACACAGCCTTGAGGGGATCCGGTGCTCAGCGTGACAGAGTTGGAGATGTTGTTTCCAACCCGGACAGACTGAGGTCTCTCAGTCAGGAAATCCAGGATCCAGAGACATGTGGCGGTGTTCAGACCGAGAAGGAGTAATTTCTCCATCAGTCTCTGGGGAATAATGGTGTTGAATGCTGAACTGAAATCAGTGTACAGGAGTCTGGCGTAGGTGTCTTTCTGGTCCAGGTGGGTGATGACAGAGTGTAGGGTGGTGACTATAGCATCCTCCGTGGAGCGGTTTGAACGATATGCAAACTGGAGCGGGTCGTGTGATGCAGGGAGGCAAGCTGTAATGTGTGGTTTGACAAGCCGCTCAAAACACTTCATCACAATTGGTGTCAGTGCAACAGGACGATAGTCATTCAAACAGGACACCACTGGTTTCTTTGCCACCGGTACAATGATAGAGGTCTTGAAGCATCTGGGAACGATGGCCTGACTCAGGGAGATGTTATAAATGTCAGTCAGGACATCCGCCAACTCGCTCGCGCAGTCTCGGAGCACACGTCCCGGAATGTTGTCTGGACCTGCAGCTTTGCGTGGGTTGACTCTGGTTAGGGTCCTCCGTGTGTCCGCTGTGTTGATGGTAAAAGCTGGTCCGACCGATGGTGGGGGAGGGCCAGCCCTCCCTCTGATTGTCGAGTTTGATGCTTCAAAACGTGCAAAGAAGTCGTTAAGCCTGTCTGGAAGCGAAGCGTAGTCATCATCGACCCCCTGCCTAGGCTTAAAGCCCGTCAGTGTCCGAACTCCCTGTCACATCTGCTTGATGTTCCCAGTGTCACAGAGGTGTCCCTGGATTTTCTCCGCATAGGCGCGCTTTGCCGCCTTAATTCCCTTAGAAAGTGCAGACCTGGCTGAGCGGAGGGCGATCCTGTCCTTCGCTCTGAAGGCTGCATCTCTGGCTGTGAGCAGCGAGCGCACCTCTGCAGTAATCCAGGGCTTATGATTACCCCGCATAGTGATGGTCTTCACTGTAGTGAAATCCTCTGTGCACTTCGCGATGTAGCTGGTGATCGAATCAGCATACTCCTCCACATCTGTCCTGTCTTCCTGGGAGGCTGCTATTTTGAAGACCTTCCAGTCTGTGTGCTGAAAACAGTCTTTCAGTGCAGAGGTTGCACTCTCTGGCCAAATCTTGATTTGTTTCACTGCTGGCCTGCTGCGCTTCAATAAAGGTTTGTAGGCAGGCAGCAGCATCACGGATATGTGATTAGAACGGCCGAGATGGGGGCGGGGTATCGCTTTATATGCATCTGAAGGAAATTAGAAGGAAATTAGAAGGAAAGGAGAGCTACAGTGGTGTGAAAAAGTGTTTGCCCCCGTCCCGATTTGTCATTTTTTTGTATGTTTGTCACACTTAAATGTTTCACATCATCAAACAAATTTAAATATTAGACAAATATAACACAAGTAAACACAAAATGTAGTTTTTAAATGAAGGTGTTTATTATTAACGGGAAAAAAATCCAAACCTACATGGCCCTGTGTGAAAAAGTGATTGCCCTCTAAACCTAACAACTGGTTGGGCCACCCTTAGCAGCAACAACTGCAATCAAGTGTTTGCGATAACTGGCCATGAGTCTTTTACAGCACTGTGGAGGAATTTTAGCCACTCACCTTTGCAAAATTGTTGTAATTCAGCCACACTGGAGGGTTTTCAAGCATGAACCGCCTTTTTAAGGTTATGCCAAAGCATCTCAATCGGATTGAGGTCAGGACTTTGACTAGGCCACTCCGAAGTCTTGATTTTGTTTTTCTTAAGCCATTCAGGGATGGACTTGCTGGTGTGTTTTGGATCATTGTCTTGCTGCAGAACCCAAGTGTGCTTCAGCTTAAGGTCACGAACAGATGTCCGGACATTCTCCTTCAGGATTTTTTGGTAGACATCAGAATTCATGGTTCCATTTACCACAGCAAGTCTTCCAGGTCCTGAAGCAGCAAAACAGCCCCAGATCATCACACTACCACCACCATATTTTACTGTTGGTGTGATGTTCCTTTTCTGAAATGCTGTGCTAATTTTACATCGGATGTAATAGGACACACACCTTCCAAAAAGTTCAACTTTTGTCTCGTCAGTCCACAGAGCATTTTCCCAAACGTCTTGGGGATGGTTCAGGTTCCTTTTTTTTGTACCCGTAGGTAGATTTGTTTTGCAGTCTGGTGACATCCATATTTACAAGCCACAAATTACATTCAACATAGACACAAACACAGGCACATATGAAGCTGACTATAAACATGATAAAAATACTCAAGGCTCCATCAATCAGGGTATAAAAAGACAAAGAGATGGGAGAAAAAACAGAGGTAAGAGAGAAGGGTCTTATTAAAAGTTAAAAACTAGTCAAAGAGGTTAAAAACTCAAAGGTCTAAAACCCAATAAAATATTTAGAACCCAAGTAACATCCTACAAAAATAAGTAAATATAAAATGGAGTTAATAAATAGGTACTAAAATTATGTGCAATATATTGTTACAGCCTGTTCAACTCTTTGACAGCAGCAGGAACAAAGCTGTTTTTGTAGCGCTGGGTTCTACTTTTTGGGACAGCAAACCTCCGTCTTGAGGGAAGAAGCTGAAAGTTGCAGTGCAAAGGGTGGGAGTCATCATTTAAAATGGAGGTAGCCATCCTCTGTACTTGTCTGGTGTACAGGGATGTCAGGCTCAGCTGTGGCTCACCAAGCAAACGACTGGACCATCTAACTACCTGATCCAAGGATTTCCTCTGTTTCAGTTTTATCTGACCAAACCATGACACTAAAGAAAAGGATAAAACAGATTCAATAAAAGCCCGATAAAACATTGTCATTATGGTTCGGTCAATTTGGAAGCGTGCAAGTTTTCTCAAGCAATGCAAATGTTGCTGACCCTTTTTGCACACCCTTACACAGTTCTCTTCAAAGTTTAAATTACTATCAATAATTGTCCCAAGATATTTGTAGGATTGTACACATTCGGTGGTCTGGCCTTTTAGTACGGTGACTTTGTTCCTGGGATTTTTCCTCCTAAAGTCAATAATCATGTCTTTAGTTTTTGTCGTATTCAGCTGCAGGTAGGAATCCTCACACCAGTGAACAAAATCATCAACTACTGGGCCGTGGCCACTCTCACCATCCTGGAGGAGACTGACAATAACTGAGGCATCAGCATACTTTATAATGTGTCTGTTGTCATGTCTGCTCCGACACATGTTTGTGTACAGGATGAAGAGTAGTGGTGACAACACACACCCCTGAGGAGAGCCAGTAGAAGAGCACTTTAGGTCAGACAATGTACCATTGACCCTTACTCTCTGCGTCCTGTTGGTTAAGAAATCCAGAATCCAACCCACCAGATTATTGCTCAAATCAAATTGTTGCAGGAGCCTTTCAACTAAGATATGAGGTTGGATTGTATTAAAGGCGGAGGAAAAGTCCACAAATAAAAGTCTGGCGTGTGTCCCATTAAAATCCAGATGTTTAAAAAGCATGTTAAACAGAGTGACAGTGGCATCCTCCACTCCTCTGTGAGGCCTATAGGCAAACTGCAGAGGATCCAATGCATGCTCAGTCTGCTTTAGGACCTCACATTTGACCAGTTTTTCAAAAATTTTCATTAAAATTGAAGTCAAAGCAACTGGTCTAAAGTCGTTTACCGTTTTAGGACAGCTGGATTTTGGAACGGGAACAACCACGGCTTCTTTCCACATCTTAGGCACATGTTGTGTCTGTAAGGACTTATTGAAAATGTAATGAAATATAGGACTCAGTTCATGTGCACAGGACTTTACCAAGCGCCCACATATATTATCAGGGCCCTGACTTTTGTTCACTTTTACAGCGCAGAACTCCCTTTTAACATCCTGCACCTCGATATTAAAGTGCTGATTGTCTTTGAGTTTCTGTTTCAAATCTTGTGTTTCTGTGCTAAAATCAAAGGAGTCAAAATGACCATAAAAACAATTAAGAGCATTAGCCAGCTCTGTGTCTGAATTAAAACCATCTAAAAACACATGATTTCTGTGCTCTGAAGGCCTGCAATAGTTTTCATACTGGCCCAGGCTGAACCAAGTTTCTTTGTTGCCATCTTGCTTTCCAATTCTGATTTATAATTCTGTTTTGCTCTTAAAATTTCGGACTTCAGCTCTTTTGTGGCAACCTGTAGTTCAGAAACAGACCCCTGTTTAAAGGCAAGTGCTTTCCTCTGTAAGCAGGATTTAACTGATTTTGTAACCCATGGTTTGTTGTTGGGATATATTTTGACACGTTTACATGGAACGATCTTATTTTTACAGAAAGCCATGTATGAGCATGTGCTGTCCACCAAAGAGTCCAAATCATCCCAGCAGGCCAGTGTGAACATCTCTCAGTCTGTACAGCCAAAGCATTCCTGGAGGCTGTGCACTGAATCTTCTGTCCACACATCAGTGTCTCTCGTCTCCACCTTGCCTCTTCTGAGAGCAGTTTTATATGTGGGCAGCAAATGTACACAGTTGTGATCTGAGGATCCTAAAGGAGGAAGGGGAAGTGATTTATAGGCCCTCTCTATGGATCGATAGCACAGGTCCAATGTCTTTTTTCGCCTGGTTGGGCAGGAGACATACTGATAAAAGTTTTTAAGTGTCTTCTTTAAAGAAACATGGTTAAAATCCCCAAGAATGAAGTTTGGCTCCTCTGGAGAAATTGATTGCAGCCGCTGGACCACATCAAAGATAGTACTGCCGGCGGAGTCAGCGTCTGCCCTCGGGTGAATGTACACAGTTGTGATGAAAAGCTGGGGGAACTCGCGAGGCAAATAAAAGGGGCGTAGTGACACAGACAGCAGCTCCACATCGGGTGTACAGATGCGCTCTCTGACCGTGACAGATGTGCAGTACTGCTTATTGATGTATAAACATACGCCGCCCTCCTGACATTTCCCCGTTACCTCTTCCTGCCGATCCGAGCGCAGTGGGGCTCCAAAGCCGTCAATCCACAGGTCTGCGTCTCGGTCATGCGCATTAAGCCAAGATTCGGTGAAAGCCATGACACAGCAGTTCTTAAAGTCCTTCTGGTAGTGTACATTCCCTTGAATTTCATCCACCTTGTTTCTCAGAGACTGTACGTTCCCAAAAATCATAGAAGGAAGAGGAATGTTACCAAACTGACGTCTTCTCAGGCGCAATTTCACACCTCCACGCTTACCGTGTTTCCTTCTGCCGTCTCTCTTTTCACCGCTGTGTCCGTCTCTCTAAATAAAGTCCAGCAGTTGCGGCTTAGACTCAATCATAGCCGCTGCATCAACCGTGTTTAAATGCAGCAACATGTCCCTGGAATAATGTATTCTGCCCGCCGTGATGCCCGCCGTGATGCCGGTCGCATTTACCTCATAGACAAAGAGCCAGAGGAAAAGTAGCAGCAGTGCAAGAAAGGGGAGAAAGTCCATGTTGTTGGAACCAGGGAGCTCTTCACCATACAGTCCACAAACATTCCAGGGCAGAAACGACACAGAGGATTTCGTAAAAACACATAAAAGTACATAAAAACAGACACACAGACGACGGACTTTTTCACCAGCTGCCGGTGGCTGCGTGCGCATGCGCCCAACATAAAGGATTAGCCTTTATGTTGTTTTTGTTCAGCAATGGTTTTTGTCTTGAAACTCTGCCATGCAGGCCATTTTTGCCCAGTCTCTTTCTTATGGTGGAGTCATGAACACTGACCTTAACTGAGGCAAGTGGGGCCTGCAGTTCTTTGGATGTTGTTGTGGGGTCTTTTATGACCTCTTGGATGAGTCGTCGCTGCGCTCTTGGGGTAATTTTGGTTGGCCGGCCACTCCTGGGAAGATTCACTACTGTTTCATGTTTTTGCCATTTGTGGATAATGGCTCTCACTGTGGTTCGCTGGAGTCCCAAAGCTTTAGAAATGGCTTTATAACCTTTTCCAGACTGATAGATCTCAATTATCTCAATTCTCCTTTCTCTGGTTTGGTGGCTAGATGCTCAAGCTCTAGCAGAGCATGCACACGAGCTTCCATCAACGGTGACTGCATTGTCACCATGTCTAGAACTTCATTTGGTCAGTCTGCTTTCTCCATAAAAGGGGCAAACTTATGGAACTCTCTGCCAACTCACTTAAAATTGGAGACAATTGCCAACCTCTTCAACAGAGGTGCTAAAAATTGGCTAAAATCCCACCAGCAACGTGTGCATGTCTAGTCTGAATTGTGTTTGTTGTGATCATGGATCTCTTGCTCTATTTATAATTTGTAATGTATTTGTAATTTTAATTAACTTGTAAATTTTGTTTGTACAGCCTAATTTTTGACCTATATAAGCCACCTATGGACTGGTGTTGAGAATTAGCACTTGTGCTATATACACCTATGCAAAACATCTGGTCTCTCCTTGTGATTGTACTAATGTAATTTGTTATGTCCATATTAAATAAAATAAAGAAAGAAAGAAAGAAATTACTTTGTTTCTCATTTGTTCCTGAATTTCTTTGGGTATGATGTCTAGCTTTTGAGGATCTTTTGGTCGACTTCACTTTGTCAGGCAGGTCCTATTTAAGTGATTTCTTGATTGAGGACAGGTGTGGCAGTAATCAGGCCTGGGTGTGGCTAGAGAAGTTGAACTCAGCTTTCCAAAGATCGTGGGGCTGCACGGTGGCGCAGTGGTTAGCACTGCGGCAGCACAG
Organism: Pholidichthys leucotaenia; assembly: GCA_020510985.1. Classification (NCBI taxonomy): domain Eukaryota; kingdom Metazoa; phylum Chordata; class Actinopteri; order Cichliformes; family Pholidichthyidae; genus Pholidichthys; species Pholidichthys leucotaenia. Next base: position 155,999,859 of record CM035848.1, read on the forward strand.
TTTACCCTCGGCCGGGGGATCGTGGGGATTATGAGATCGTGGGTCCGATCCCTGCCCCCGGCCAACAGTGATCTGTGTGGAGTTTGCATGTTCTCCCCGTGTTTGCGTGGATTTACTCCGGGATTTCTCCAGTTTCCTCCCACATGCCAAAAACATGCAGGTTAGGGAGTTAAGGAGCGCTTGCGCACGCAGCGACCGGCAGCTGGTGGCTTGTCACCGGACTGCAGAACAAATCTACCTACGGGTACAAAATAAGTCAAAAAAAAAAAAAAAAGATGTGATAAACCACAGTTAATTTATGTTTTAACCAGGGAGCAATCACTTTCTCACACAGAGCCATCTAGGTTTGGATTTTTTTACCCTTAATAATAAACACCTTTATTTAAAAACTGCATTTTGTGTTTACTTGTGTTACCTTTGTCTAATATTTAAATTTGTTTGATGATGTGAAACATTTAAGTGTGACAAACATACAAAAAAATGAGAACTCAGGAAGGGGGCAAACACTTTTTCACACCACTGTAGTTGTTGTAGCTGTTGCTTCTTGTCACTGCCGATTTTGAGAATTAAACACCACACCTGCTCATGCAGTGAAAAGGGAGAAATTGCCAGCCTCTTTATTCCTGTAATTCCTACAGCAGATCCCAATATGTCACTGAAGGAGAGCAGTTTTCAACTTTTCCATGTAATTATTGGAGCAGAACCAAATTATGATCAGCCTATCATCCATGAATATACAGCCCATAGTTGTAGGTGAGGATCCTAAGGTAAACCTGTGTAGCAAGTATGGTGACCCTAGAAAGCTTTATGCGTTCTATATTAAGAGGGCATAAGGAAGGCTAACCTTGACCTTTGACCTTTTGACCCCAAACCCATAGTCAAAGGTCATGGTCTCAGGGTGAACATGTGTACCAAGTTTGGTGACCCTAGTGTTCTTTGTTGTTGAGATATAGTTTACATGCCATTTTCACATTGACCTTTGACTTTGTGCCCAAAAAACCATAGTCACACATCAGGGTCACAGGGTGAACTTGTGTATAAAGTTTGATGACCCTAGCTTTACTCATTCTATAGTAATTGGGCACAGGGTATGCCAACCTTGACTTTTGACCTTTTGACCCCAAACCCATAGTCACAGTTCAAGGTCACGGGGTGAATGTGTGTAAGGGATAAGGTAGAGGACCTGTACTTATATAACACTTTTTCTAGTCTCAAAGACCACTCAAAGTGCTTCACTAGTACTATCCCTCTATTCTAAAGGTCTAGAGACAGATACCAAGTTTACCAGTGTACCAAGTTTAGTGGCCCTAGCTTTACGCATTATATAGTAATAGTGCAAATGGAATGTTAAGAGGCCATACACAACACCACTACTTTGCACAATAGGGATCGTTCCCCTCCAATACACGACTAATACAATTACAATTATTATTGAGGGTGGCAACAACACTGTTCATTCAACTGTGAAATATACTGTCTGGATTTATATTTATATATTGCCAGGTAATGCTGTAAATACCATTTAACTGCAGTTCTCCTGCACTGTGTATATATACTGTGTATATGTGTATATTTACTGTTTTGCTATTCAGTTCTTTTCTTATTGCCTTATTTATTGTTGCTCTGAGTGCTGCCATCCCTTTGCTGCTACAATGCTGTAATTTCCCCATTGTGGGACTAATAAAGGTTTATCTTATCTTTACTGTGACCTCGACCTTTTGACCCCAAACCTGCAGTATAGTCAGGTCAGGGCGTAAGCCATCCAAAATTTGTCTTAGAAACAACTATGTTATTGATTTGAAAAGCCTACAGCATTTCTTTCAGTAGTTACCCCATTTACAAGATTTAGAGAAAAAACGGACCTCTGACCTTGACCTCAAGGTCTATAATTCCTGCAAAGATCATCCAATCAAAGTCAAATTGCGTTTATCCAACCGTGGTACCAACTTTCAAAACATTTGGAACAAAACTGTAGGAGGAGTTGATTTCACAAAAGTGGGACAGACAGACAGACAGATGGATGGACAGAATGCCCCATAACATAATCCCACTTCGGTCTTTGACCACTTTGGTCTTCGACCGGCGGGGAATAAAAATGCCTTTTACGGCCATTTTCAAAGATTTATATTTGCCATTATTGGACAGGTACAGTTAAGAGAGACAGACACTGAATGGGGTGAAGTACAGGAGACAGCCACACAGGAATGATCACTCTGGTTTGGACTTATTGAAGGAAAGTCTTGGTATGGAAAGTTTGGGGTTTGGATGTCAGCCAGAAGGCACTAAAACTAAACATAATTCAAAACTATGACTCAGGTAAAGTTTGCACAATAACTGAAGAAGAGATCAACAAGATACTTAAAGAGACTTAAAGAGATCAACATTATGTCTGCTTTGCTGCAATTTTCGTTAGTTTCAAAACCATCCATTTGGCTGGATTGGACCATTGAGTGACCAGGTCTTTCAAGTTCACATTTCTAATGTGTGTGTGTGTGTGTGTGTGTGTGTGTGCGCGCGCACACACGTGTGCACATCATGGACAAAGACAGAGAGGCCAGCATTTCTCTCTCCAGAGGCCTTGGGGCTCTTTGACCTATTTCTGCCTGGAAGTAGCTGCTTCATCACAAGCAGACACCAGCCACGACATCTGGACTGTGACTGTGAGCCTGTGAAATGATGCACCCTGTGTAACACGACACAGATATTACTGTACAGCTCTATTAGGTGCTCACTGGTGAATGCACTTCCATTCCCACCTCCGATCTCCTTTCTCCACTTTTCACCTTTTCATAAAACAGGCGGACGCACACATACACACTGTCTCAATCTCTCTCAGGTGCAGCCTGCTGCGATGGCCAGTGCTGAGTGTTGCTGTACTTGCGCTCACAGCAGGACTTGCACACACGCGCAGACTCACACAAACCCACACTCACACACCCACACAGATCCTGTTACACTAAATGTGTTCGCAGCAGGGCAAACTTGATTCAAACAGCCAGTGAGAAAGTCTAATGATTGATGATAAGACCGAAATATCCGCAGCCACAGCAAAAATCACACAAACAGGTTATCTGGGACCTCCAGGCACAGAGCTGCCTTCACATGGCAGAGGAAAAGTGCTCGCATCATTAGCACACATGGCTGGAACGCTCCCCAAACCCAAACTGCATTCGTATGTGAGCATGTACGAGACCTGCTCATGGCACCTGCACAAATGCCTTTGCAGGCCACACGATTTCCCTTTGCATATTCAAGTTCACACCCATCCACTAAGCTGCTGATGCTCCTTCTCTCTTCTTCTCTCTGGTACGTTGAGACAACTTTCTGCTGAGAAGGCAGGCAGGTAAGCAGGCACATCAGCAGTGGGGCAGAGGTGCTGTTAGTCTGATGAGCAGTAAAGCTGTCAACACCAGAATTGCTATGAGGAGCTGCATTTGCTCTTATGTTTACTGAGCCAGTCTTCCTAATGCAATCTTATCTAAAACATCTATACGGTGCTCGAACATCAAAGAATGAAATGATATAAAACAAGTAATGAGATCTCTAAAGCAAAAACAAAGCGTCATAAATCTTCCACAGTGTTAGTACCATAGCCTCAGACATCTAGAACTGTATTTGTGATTGTAATATAGTGTGATGAGGGTGTTGCTCCTGTACCAGAAGTGTGATTGGAGTCTTTCCCACTGACGTAAGCTAGTGAAGAGCGTTCTCAGAGAGAACAGTGATGTAATGGACTGTGAAGGTACGAGTCAGTCTTCTTTTTGCCTCCTCCTCCTCCTCCTCTGTCTCACTGTTTCTCTCTCCCTACCTTTTTTTTTTTTTTTTTTTAAATTGGCAGGCTACTCCTTCTACTCCTGTGGGATAACTGAAATCACACCCAACAGCTCCCTCACTTGGCTACAGAAGGGAAACACATTTGAAAAGCAGCTGCTTCTTTTTCGAGAGATTGTTTCCACGTGTCCATATGTTACATCAATCCATATGCTGCACCTATACAGGTTCTTGTCAGATGCATTTTTAGACACTTTCTAGACACAGACAATCCATTTGTCACATTACTGTCAGAAATGTTGAACACCCTAGCGCTTCTCCTCCTCTTCACCTCCCCTCCGTGTCTTCCACCCTTGTTCAGTGTCTTCATCAAAAAGGAACAAGTCCCTCTCAACCCTTGGGACACACTGCAGTGAGACAAACTTCTTAACACTCTCCTCGACTTGACCATCCCAGAGAGGAAAACAATATTCATATCTGAATTTGGTAACAGCAGCTGTAGTCAATTTGCTGTTTCACTAGCTTTGGCGGGGTGGCCTCCTGGACTTGCCATCTCAGTTAACTGGCTCAAACTGCAAGAAATCTATCCACCTTATTCCTGGGGGTGCCGCTGTAGGGACGATTATGGGCGGAGCTTCCAGTTTCGGCTGACCTAGTGTTAAATCAGTCAGTAAGAATGGAGTAGCAGGGGCATTTAAAATAGCATTTTTAAAAGTTTTTCAACTTCATTTTAATGTATAGTCCACATACGTGTTTTGCACTCAAGTGGCAGGTAATTTCAGCTCTTCTCATTTTTGTATTTTTTGAATGTTTTTGCGTAGTTCTGGTACTTGCTGGTGTTTGTGGTTGTGCCAGACTGGATAAATGGAGGCTTCTCACCACATGGTGACAGATGACATCCAAGCACGGTGTTGTGGTGTACATCTGCTCAAAGGTAAATTTGATTATGTCCATCATATTTTAACAAAATGCAGCCGACTTTATTACGGTGGAGACGTGCTGGTTGGAATGCCCACCGAGTCATTATGAGTACAGGAAATGAGAAGTCATAAATCATGGCTGTCTTTGTTTGGTAGGGCAAGTCCCGGGAAAACCCTGTGAGTGCCTGGTATCATTGGAAAGCTTAGAAATCGTACTTTCTAAAAATATCTGTTTTTGCGGAAGACATAACTCCTGACCAATCGAACATAAGTTTTCAACCTAGCTAAAATATAAACAAATCATCTTTCTGGGTCAGGTTTTGCAACTTCCTACAAATTAAATATCATTTTGAAGGTCTTCCAATACAGAATATGGAAATAACGTTACATCAGTTTTGAAAATGTCCTCCAAGTGACTCATTTTGCCAGCACAGGTCATTTGTTTACAGCCTTAGCCTCTTAGCAGCGGCACTAACTAACAGAGCTACTGTGTATGAGACCATTTTTTAGGTCATCTTCTCATTCCTCAATAGTCGTGGGAAGTGGTATGATTATATTACTGTTCTGAGGTGCAAGAGGCTGTGTTCCCGCATTTCTGATGCCGAAGTCATTGTTTTTTTTAACAAGGAAAAGTGTCCCGTTTCAGTGACAACCACATGTTCTAAACTAGTACCGGAAGTTGCTACCATAATTCACGCAAGGCATCATGAGGCCTAGGAATAAGGTGGATAAGAACAGACAAGCAAGCATATGTAGAAACAGACTTTGTAGTCTTCCTTATGAGTAAATTCACCATTAAGACAATTTTCTCTCTTGTGGGGGCACAGTGTTGGACTTCTCCACCAAGGGGACAATGGACAGAAGGAGGAGGTGTCACCAGGGGGTATCAGATGGGACAATAAGGGCTATGCGCCCCCCGGGGAGAGGAGTAAATGCCAGAGCTGCTAGGAGAAGAAGTGTGTTGGAGCGGTGCAGGCGTCATGTTATGTTAATGTGCCAAACAATTCTTTGTTCAAACAACAATGGTTATGGTCGGAAGTGTCGGGTCTCAATGCATGGGAATAAAGATATAAAAGAGGAATGCACAGAGACCTGTGAATCTCTTTTGCTGTAAAATATGTTGGAGAAAGGATAAAGTAACTGTGTTGTCCAGCTTGTTGTCTCGCCTGCCTCCTTTCTCCACATTGATGACCCAAAGACGTGCCATGGAAAGTGAGCTGAGCACCACCCCGGAGACTGCCTGGAGGGAGGGCACCAGTACCGCGTGTGTGGTCCCAATCGAGCTCCCAGGCTTCTGGCTTCACAACCCGACCACTTGGTTTTTGCACATAGAAGCCCAGTTCGCACTCCACGGGATAACAATGGACGATACCAGGTATTACTATGTGGTCGCTGCACTGGATGCACGCGCCACGCAACATGTGATAAGCCTGCTCCAGAAGCCGCCAGCCCAAGGAAAATATGAGGCGCTCAAGAGGATGCTTCTCCAGTGCTATACCCTTTCTGACAGTGAGAGGGCAGAGAGGCTCCTAACGCGTTTGGAGTTAGGGGACAAATCAGCAGTGGAGCTGATGGAGAGCATGTTGGCCCTGAGGGGGAAGGATGATGAATCTTTCTTGTTCACCCACTTGTTCCTCAGGAACCTACCGGTTACAGCAAGGGTGATCCTGGCCAACTTGCTGCGACTGGTTGCTAAGGACTACCGGGTCCTGGCGCAGGAAGCGGACTGCATCCTTTTGGCGACCAGAACTCTCAGCGTGCAGACAGTGGCACTGGCATCCATGAGGGACTCCAGCGAGGTTGAGTAGCCATTGGTGGTAGGACGGACACCAGAAGACGAAGGAATGGGGCAATCTGTTTTTATCATCGCAGTTTCGGCTTGAATGCCCAATGCTGCCTGCCGCCATGCCAATTCAAGAAGCCAGGAAGATGGCACTTTCGGAATTCAGTGGCAGCTGCAACAAATGGCGACAGGAACAGACTGCTTTATGTCACGGACACACGTTCGGGGAGATGGTTTTTGTTGGACTCCGGCTCCCAGAAGAGCCTCATCCTGCCGGTCAACGCAGACAGCATGGCAGGACACAGCGGTCCTGAGCTCACGGCCGCCAGTGGATCCACCATCAGGACGTTTGGCAAGCCGACACTGACGATATGCTTACATAGACGCAACTTTCAGTGGGACTCTGTGATAGCTGCATGTTTGGAGCAGATTTTCTATGTGCTTATGGATTGTTAGCCAGTGTTGCTAATAGGAGATTAGTGGACGCTGTCTCTGTTACCTCGCTGCCCTGCACAGCTCGGGGAGCTGGGTCGACAATACTGGCTAATGTTATAGCTCCAGGGGGTAAGTACCAACATTTGTTCGCACAGTTCCCAGCACTCACAGTCCCAACTTTTTCAGCTATGGTAATGAAACACGGGGTCGAGCACTTTATAACGACAAAAGGCCCGCCGGTGTTTGCACGCCCTCAGCGTTTGGACGCAGCTAAACTGGCTAGTGCGTGAGAGGAGTTTGCCAGCTTAGAGAGTTGGACATCGTCAGGTGCTCCAACAGCCCGTGGGCATCACCACTACACATGGTGCCTAAAGCTGACAGGTCGTGGCAACCATGCGGCGATTTCTGGCGCTTGAACAATGCTATGGAACATGATCGCTATCCTGTTCCACACATCCAGGATTTTTCCGTGCATCTGGCCAGGGTGCGTGTTTTTTCCCAAAGTGGATCTGGTCCACGGTTACCATCAGGTCCCAGTGCGCTAAGAAGACGACATTCCAAAAACAGTAACTCCTTTTGGCCTTTTCGAGTTTTTACGCACGCCGTTCGGATTAAAAGGCGCAGCGCAGACCTTCCAGAGGATGATGGACGTAGTGCTTCGTGACTTGTCCTTCGTTTTTGTCTACTTAGACGACATTCTGGAAGCCAGCCCATCTGAGGAGGAGCACATCGCCCATCTCAGGACAGTCTTCCAGAGGTTGGAAGCGCACGGGCTGATAGTTAACCCGGCAAAGTGCCAGTTCGGTGTGCCAGTGATTGACTTTTTGGGCCACTGCATTTCGCCGGAGGGCGCAATCCCGTTACTGGACAAAGTGCACGCTGTGTCAGACTTTCCGTGCCTGCAGACCGTGACGGCACTACAGGAGTTTTTGGGAATGGTTAATTTTTATAACCGTTTCCTTCCCCGGGCAGCCCAGCTGATGCAGCCGTTGTACACCGTGCTTTAAAAAAAAGAAGCCCACGGAAGCCATCGACTGGACTCCCGAGAAAGTCCAGGCTTTTACTAACGCCAAAACAGCGCTTGCGGATGCCGCGTTGTTAGCCCACCCGGACCCATCTGCACAGATAGCACTCACTATGGACACGTTTGACGTTGCTATAGGGGCAGTAGTGGAGCAGTGCGTCTCAGGTTTGTGGCAGCCGCTCGCATTTTTCAGCCGCACTTTGCGCGACAACGAATGCAAGTACAGCATGTTCGATAGGTAATTGCTGGCTCTCCACCTGGCAATGCACCATTTCCAGTTCTGGCTGAAGGGGCGCGAGTTCACTGCGTTTATGGACCATAAGCCACTGACGTATGCAATGGCCAAGGTCTCGGAACCACGGTTGGCCGGGCAGCAATGGCAGTTGGCCGCAATTTTGAAGTTTACTACCGACATTCAACACGTCGTCGGTAAGCTCAACGTCATGGCCAATTGCCTGCTGTCGTGCGCATTAATCGCCCCGGTCTACATGGGAATAGATTTCCCCACCATGGCCGCGGAGAAAGCCGGGGACATGGACATTTACGTACTCCAGTCTGCGCCAACGGGGTTAAGGCTGGAGAGCAGGGTGGTGCAAGAAGGGTGCCCTCCCTTGCTCTGCGACGTCTCCACCAGCCGCCCACGCTCAGTGGTTCTGAGCTCTTGGCACTGTCGCCTATTCGAGTCGGTCCACTCCCTTTTGCATCTGGGAGTGCGCGCTTCAGTGAAGCTAGTGGGGGTGAAATTCATCTGGCCGCGCTTGAGCAAGGACGTGAAAGGGTGGGCTGCAGCTTGCGTCACGTGCCAGCGGGCCAAAGTGCACCAGCATACCAGAGCCCCCCTCAAGCCATTTCAAATCTTGGCCAGAAGGTTCGACCATGTCCATGTGGATTTGGTGGGACCCCTCTCGCCGTCGCAAGGTTTTTTGCACATCTTAACAATCGTGGACTGCACCATCAACAGGCCTGAAGTGGTCCTGCTGGCTTTTACCATGTCCGCGGAAGTGGTATGTACTTTTTTGTCGGCTTGGGTTGCACGTTTCGGATCTCCATCGGACATCATGTCCGACAGGGTTCCACAATTCGTTTCAGAACTCTGGTCCACGATGGCCCAGAGCCTCGGGGTCAAAATTCACCGCACTACCGCGTAAACCCCCAGGCTAACAGATTATGCAAGCATTTTCATTGGTCGCTTAAAGCAGCGCTCAGAGCTTCGCTCATGGACACAAATTGGTCGACCACCTTCCCTGGGTTCTTTTAGGGTTGTGCTCTGCACCTAAGGAGGATTTGGCAGCCTCCCCGGCAGAACTCATTTTTCTCAGCCACTACGGATCCCCAGAGAGTTTTTACTGGAAAACCCCGAACCCGAGGCTGATCCGCCTGTGCAATTTTTTCACAGTACGGAGGCTTTTAACGTGCCGGGCCCAGCCCACCATTGTTTTCCCCGCACCTTTGTCCCAAAAAGCTTGCAGAACACCAGTTTTGTTTTTGTCAAGCACAATGTGCACCAGACCCCGCTGTGCCCACCGTATGACGGACCGTTCAGGGTGTTGCAACCTGGGGCGAAGCATTTTGTGTTAGACATGGGGGGACGTAGAGAGACTGTCTGCATTGACAGGCTGAAGACCGCTTTTGTGTTGTCAGATGAGTAGGTGGTGTTGGCCCAAGCTCCCCGGCGTGGACATCCACTGTTGGTGGCTCCGCAAGTTGGTGATCCCTCGGCAAGGACCTGCACTCGCAAAGTTGATGTGTTTTCTCCCCCTCCCTTTTTCCCTCCACAGACTGACGTGCCCTCCTGTACACCCCGCCAGCAGGGCGGTTCGACTGGATCGGTGACCCCCCGCTACATCCGCTATGGGCGCTAGCTCAAGCCCAAAGGACGGGGGGGTTAGTGCCCTTTCTGGGTGTTGGGAGGCTGTGTGGGGGCATGGTGTTGGACTTCTCCACCCAGGGGACAATGGACCAAAGGAGGTGGTGTCACCGGGGGGTATCAAATGGGATAGTCAGGGCTATGCGCCCCCTGGGGAGAGGCGTAAATGCTGGAGCTGCTAGGAGAAGAAGTGCGTTGGAGTGGCGCCAGCGTTATGCTATGTTAATGCGCCACACAATTCTTTGTTCAAACAACAATGGTTATGGTCGGAAGTGCCGGGTCTCGATGCATGGAAATAAAGATATAAAAGAGGAATGCACAGAGACCAGGGAATCTCTTTTGCTGTAAAATATGTTGGAAAAAGAATAAAGTCATTGTGTCGTCCAGCTTGTTGTCTTGCCTGCTTCCTTTCTCCACACTCTAAAGATTCCCAACTAAAAGCCAGTAGACATGTACATCCACACACACCTCTCCTATACGGTGAAAATGCACACACAAACACACGTGTACTATACATACACACATGCCAGAGGTTCCCGGGGAGAAAGCCCGCAACATAAATATCCAATTACCAAACACATCAAACACACAGAGGATGAAATATTGATAACTTTGAGTTATTTATGTAACCCACAATGGTGCCTTATATAAGTGTTCCATTTACACGGAGAAGCAGAAATGTGCAGGGAGGTATTGTTTTTCTTTTTTTGAACATCACAGAAAAAAGAAACTCTGTTGTATGTTGGCAGACGATGGTGTGAGAATAGGAGAGCAGTGGTTAAAAGCAGTTTGACAAATGTGCTGTTTCTCTTTGTCTCTTAGAAAGTGCTCAGATGGAAGATGCAAACTCATATGTGACAGTGAGGTATGGCCTGAAATCGTCTTCACAAGGCGATGATACTGAAGCAATCCAGCAACTGAAAATTAAAACAAAATGAGTCATGACTTAAAGACGGCGAAGATCACTTCTGGTATCGGGTGTACATTTGTGAGGAGGAGTGACATTTTGTTTGGCAGTTCATACGTGGCTGTCAATCGCAGCGAGCATATGGAGCTGACGGGGGAGGTTTTGGGCTTCTGTCTTCACTGCTTTGCTTTGAGTTGCAGATCATAGAGCCTTTGCAAAAGCATAAACAAGCAAAGGAAATATGGACTCTCTAATTAATTGTAAATTGTCACCACTTGAAGCTGGGACGCTGAGTGATGTGTGCATGTAGAGTATGTGCTTGTGTTCTTATGTGTGCAAGAAAATGAGAGTGGAAAACAGAGGGGAAGACTGAATAATTTGACTTAACTTTCAAGCCTTATCAACAAGCCACTCTTCATGGTTTTTCCTTTGAAACTGCTGTTTCCCACTAAGGCCGAATAAATTAGAACTCAAAATAGGAATAATAATGAGCGCATACATTATTTCTGTTGTTGGTACTCGTTGATGTTGTTGTTGTTTGTTTGTTTCAGCAGGAAGGCTCAGATCTCCACATATGCAAAAAAAAAAAAAGGTAACTTGCCTGCATGTTTTATAAGTTTGGAGGATCATTTTAATGGTGACCCAAAAAGATGTCCTAGATATTTGGTGAACATCCTTTTGAAAAATTCCTGAAACTACAGACAGAGAGGGAAACAGAGGAAAGGGAAGAGAGAGAATGGGAGCGGGAGGAAAGACAGAAGAAACAGAGCAGGGGGTGAGAAGATGAAATGGAATTTCTCTTGTAGTGTGAATGATTTAATTCAAATATGTCTTTGCAACATCTCCCCCCCCCAAAAAAAAACAAAACAAAAAAAACAAGGTTGTCTTTTGACTACAAAACCTTCATTCATTCATCTTCTTCCGTTTAATCCTTTTCGGGTCGTGGGGGGGCTGGAGTCTATCCCAGCATCTTTGGGCGAGAGGCAGGCTACACCCTGGACAGATGGCCAGTCCATCGCAGGGCCAACACAGAGAGACAGACAACCATTCACTCTCACAGTCATACCTAAGGACAATTTAGAATCCCCAGTTTTGATGCCAATTAACCTAGCTTGCATGTTTTTGGCATGTGGGAGGAAACCGGAGAAGTCCCGAAGTAAACCCACGCAGATACAAAACCTTTATTGCCATATATATATACTGTGAACATTTGCACTTTCTTCTGCACATTTTTTGCTCCATATGTTCTGCCATTAAATTCTAAGTTTTACACTTCCAAATAATCATTATTCATATAGGGCCAGGTCATAACATCAGTCATCTCAAGTTGGGCAGTGGTAGCCTAATGGCTAAGGATGTGGACTGGTGACCGGAGGGTCGCCGGTTCAATCCCTGGACCAGCAGGATCAGATCTAGGTGGGACAGATAACATAGCAGTGTTTGTGGTGCCCTTGCACAAGGCCCTTAACTCCAGCTGCTCAAGTGGAGCTGCTCCGTGGCCACAGGTCAGTCTGTGGTTATACTGGGCAGCTTCCAGGTGTGAATGTGAACAGGGTGTCCTTGAAAAAGAGAGGTTGCCTCTCAATGGACCTTCCCTGTATAAATAAAGGTTAAGAAAAAAGGGTGTCTTATGGCAAGCACCCCACTGGGTTATGTAGTTACTGTCAAGATGTGAAATCAGTTGATAATGTGATTTTTCATTGTTCAAAGTTCTCCCGAGAGTGTGAGATTTTAAAGAGGGCATCAGAAACTGTAGGAATAAAAGACTTTAATTTGGGGAATTTGTTATGTATGGGTTTGGATTGTCTTTTTAAGTATTTAATAGAAACAGAGCTAATAAAAAGGATCTAGTTTTTTTTTTTCTCTTTTATCTCTGGTCCACACTCCAACATAGTAGGTGGCGGTAATGCACCTTAACACTGGTTGCCTCCCGCCATTTAAACTCAAAAGAAGAAGAAGAAGGGTGCCTTAAACTACCAAGTGAAGACACTAGCTATGTTCCGATCCACAGTGTACTCCCTACTCCCTGCTCCGTTCTCAGGGAATATCAGTGAAGTTAACTGTGCTTCACAAAATTTCTCCATTTGAAACACCCTGTAACCATCGGCTCCCCCCTCCGTGCGTTACCACAGTAACCATAGACATGTACTGATACTATGGTGAATAATTTATATTTCCTAAATAAAATATTACTACAAATATATTTTTATTACAATCAGTTGATATAAACAATAACCAACATCAGTTTAGTTTGTTAATAACATTAGCAACAATAGTTTGTTTTACTCGTATTTGAGGCGCAATGGCTTATGGGTAATCTTCTTGTCAACTTTCGGTGAAGTTGTGTAACATTGTTCACTTCTTCCCTGCACAGTTCTCAGTTCCCTTTTAGGCCGTGAGCAGCTGCCACTTTTCGTTCAGTTTCGTGGCACCCAACGGGGAACTAAAATTTTAGTGTTTCTAAATAAAGATTACATTATTGTAAGACAAAATATCGATGTTCCCACTTCCAAAGGTGTGGATAGCTGTATGAAAAATGCGATTGAAGTCAATCGGTAATAATTGTCTGGCTACCTTAAATATGGCCCAGTCTGGGACGTTTTAACCAATCAACGTCGTCCCTTTGGTCATGTGACAACAAAATGGCAGCGCCCACAGGGGTAGCGTGCGCTGAAAGCCTCTCCTGTGTTATTCACATTTCCAATAAGTTTTCGGGCAGTATCACTCGTTTTACTGAAGCATCGTGGGCAAAAGTACGTGAGTGTGCCCAAAAATGGCTTGTACTTGACAGACCCCAACAGAAAGTAGCAGAACAGCGTCGCGACTTGTTCGAGAAAGGTGAGTGGCAGCCATTGTTTATGGTTGTACTGTGTGTGCCCTGGAGTCGTTTGGCTCCGATCATTTGTAACTCTAAATATGAACTAACATTGACCTCTACATGGCACATGGCGAATCCTGTCACCTGATCTCTGCTACATCAGTGATGTCAGTACCAGAGATGACCTGCGACCATGAGGAAGCTGATACCAGGATTGCGCTCTACTGCTGTCATGCCAGTAACACCTATGTGAACATTGCAGTCAAAAGTTCGGATACTGATGTGGCCATCATCCTTCTGTCTCTGATGGCAGACATTGGATCAGACATTTACTTTCTGACTGGTACCAAAAAAAGAAGAAGGATTCTTGCTCTACAAAATGTGCGGGAGTCACTTGGTGACACTGTCTGTCGGTCATTGATAGGGTTACATGTCTTTACAGGATGCGACTCCACAAGTGCCTTTCATGGAAAAGGGAAACGCCGTCCACTGGACCTTGTCCTGAAAAACACTGAATACCAGGAGGTATTCACACAGCTTGGGAGAGACTTTGATGTGGCTTCTTCTCTTCAATCTTCACTCGAAAAGTTTGTATGTGATCTGTACGGTCAAAATACAAATGATGTGAATGAGGCTCGCTACCGTCTGTTCTGCATCAATGCCTCCTGCGATGATGCATTACCACCCAACCAGGATGCTCTTCGAAAACATGTGGAGAGGTCAAATTATCAAGCAGCCATTCATCGCCGTGCCGTTCAGCAAACAATATCTGCCCCCAGTCCAGTGGGCCATGGCTGGATTTTGTTGCAGGAAGAACTGGCTGTAGACTGGATGGCAACTGGTCCGGCGCCTGAAGAGATCTTGAACTATGTGCACTGTTCATGCAAGCGGAGTAGGTGCGAGGCCAGCAGATGTACATGCAAGGCATCGGATCTCAGCTGCACTGATCTATGCGCCTGCATCGATTGTGTGAATCGTGTTCTTACAGAATCTGAAAGATCTGTGGAAGCAGAGGAGGGAGAAAATGAGGGAGATGATTCTGGTGATGAATAAGGTGGAGGTTGAATACAGGTTGTATCAGGATATGACAGCTATACATGTTGGATTTATGTAAATTAGCAGAGTTCTTTGACACTCAATCACATAACTGACCAGGAATCGATTTCTCGGGTCAACGTTATTTGGAAAAGATGTATCAAACGTGATTCTAGGTAGAGTGGTTAAGAAGTTAGGCTATTCATGCCTATGACGGCCATCTTGGATTTATTTAAATGAGTGGAGTTCTTTGACCCTCAATCACACAAGTGACCTCAGAAATCGATTCCTGGGCATAACATTATCCGAAAATGATGTCTCAAACGTGATTCTAGGTGGACTGATTAAAAAAGTTCATCCATCCATGACGGCCATTTTTGATTTATGCAAATAAGCGGAGTTCTTTGACCCTCAATCACATATTTGACCTCAGAAATCGATTCCTCGGGTCAACATTATGCAGAAAAGACGTCTCAAACGTGATTCTAGGTAGAATGGTTAAGAAGTTGGACTATCCATGCCTGTGGCGGCCATCTTGGATTTATGCAAATAAGTGGAGTTCTTTGAGCCTCAATCACAAAAGTGACCTCAGAAATCGATTCCTGGGCATAACATTATCGGAAAATGATGTCTCAAACATGATTCTAGTTGTACTGATAAAAAAGTTAGGCCATTCATGGCAGCCATCTTGGATTTATGAAAATTAGTGGAGCCCTCAATCACATATCTGACCTCAGAAATCGATTCCTCGGGTCAACATTATCCGAAAAAGACGTCTCAAACGTGATTATAGGTAGAGTGGTTCAAAATACAGTCCATCCACACCCATGGTGGCCATATTGGATTTATGCAAATTAGCGGGGTTCTTTGACCCTCAGTCACACTAATGACCTCGGAAATCGATTCCTCGGGTTAACATTAGCCGAAAAGGACGTCTCCAATGTGATTCTAGGTAGAATGGCTAAAAAGTTAGTCCATCCATGGCAGCCATCTTGGATTTATGCAAATTAGCGTGGTTCTTTGACCCTCAATCACACAGTCGACCTCAGAAATCGATTCCTCGGCTCAACATTATCCAAAAAAGAGACCTCAAACGTGTTTCTAGGTAGACTGGTTGAAATGTTAGGCCATTCATTCCCTTGGTTAGTCGTGGCAGCCATCTTGGATTTATGCAAATTTGACATAGCTATCCACACCTTTGACAGTGGGAACATCGATTTTCGGATTCAGCAGGTTTTTTTACATAGAAATCATCAAAGATCCCGTAGTTCCCAGTTGGGTGCCACGAAAATCATTTTCTAGCCACATTTTGAGGGAGCTGCTCACGGCCTATTTGAACTGAAGACCATTCGCTTCCTTCGATTTGGAATCTCAGTTAATATGGCAGATACCCTGTGCAGTCCACTTTGGAGAACACTATTGGGCGATCGGAACGCAGCTTCAGTATTGAAGACAGAACTACAAACCCCAATTCCAATGAAGTTGGGACGTTGTGTAAATAAAAAAATAAAATACAATGATTTGCAAATCCTTTTTAAAGGACAAGACAAGATATTTAATGTTCAAACTGAAACTTTTTTCAAAAATTTACTCATTTTGAATTTGATGCTTGCAATACATTCCAAAAAAGCTGGAACAGGGTCAAGAAAAGACTGGGAAAGTTGAGGAATTCTAAAAACAAAAAACTCCTTTTTGGAACATTCCACAGGTGAACAGGTTAATTGACAACAGGTGAGTGTCATGATTGTAATAGCAGCATCCCCAAAAGGCTCAGTCATTTACAAACAAGAATCGGATGAGGTTCACCATTTTGTGAACAACGGCATGGGCAAATAATCCAACAGTTTAAGAACATTTCTCAACACACAACTACAAGGAATTTAGGGATTTCATTATCTACATTCCACAACATCAAAAAATTCTGAGAATCTGGAGACATTTCTGCACGTAATTGGCAAGACCTAAAACCATTGTTGAATGCCCATGACTTTTGATCTCTCAGGCAGCACTGCATTAAAAACCAACATTCTATAAAGGATATTACCACGTGGGCTCAGGAACACTTCAGAAAACGATTATTAGCTAACACAGTTTTTCGCTACAGCTACAAATGCAAATTAAAACTACCAAGCAAAGTGAAAGCCACATAACACCCAGAAACGCCATCAGTTGCTCTGGAACTGAGCTAATCTGAGATGGAGTGACGCAAAGTGGAAAATGTGATGTGATGTGACGAGTCCACATTTCAGATTGTATTTGGAAATCATGGATGTTGTGTTCTGGGCTAAAGAGGAAAAGGACGATCCACATTGCTACCAGTGCAAAGTTCAAAAGCCAGCATCTGTGATGGTATAGGGGTGTTGACATGTTTTGGTTTGACTGGCCCAAAAGCAGACACAGAGAAGACAAGTTCAAGTGCAAAAAGTGAAGTTTATTTACAAGTTGTGTAAGTGTGTGTGCATGAAGATCTGGCAACCCCTGTGGAGAGAGAAGAAGAGAAATAGTGAGCTGGTTGTAAATAACTTGGGCAGCAATATAACAAATGACAAAGTCTGTCTTACTGGTGATGATGGCATGAGGCACGGTTAATATTACGGTGATGGCCGCCAGCAATCTTCAGGTGGGTAGTGCTCCAGTGCGGTGAACAAGGTGATGTGATTCTTCCTGCAGGTGTTGAGATAAATGCCCTGCAGCCGGGGATTTAGTTTTGATTTGCAACTGCACTTACAGTTTGTTGAACAGGTTCCAGTTCCGCCAGAGAGAGAGGCCACTCCGCCTGGAAGGAGGAGAGGTCCTGGAAGATAGTTGAAGGTAGAAGAGACAGTCAGAGAGGAATAGGCTTACTAATGATCCTACGCTGGAGGAGGGCACGAGAGCATTCAGGTGTGCACGGGTAGAGAGTTCGAGCAGAACTGTAATCTTGGAGGTCTGACGTTCCTGCAAAGAGGAGTAGTCACCCGGATTCTTTTAAAAGCTGCGCTAATGAGTCACAGGTGGCGTAATCAAGGCAGGTGAAGATGATTACAGCAATCAGTTGTGGAAGTGAGTACACAAACCTGAAACGCTACAGGTGTGTTAGTACCCATGCCATGGGTAACTTTCACGTCTGTGAAGGCACCATTAATGCTGAACGGTACATGCAGGTTTTGGAGCAACATATGCAGTCATCCAAGCAATGTCTTTTTCAGGGACATCCCTGCTTATTTCCGCAAGACAAAGTCAAGCCACATTCTGCACATGTTGCAGCAGTGTGGCTTCGCAGTAAAAGAGTGAGGGTACTAGACTCGCCTGCCTGCAGTCCAGACCTGTCTCCTATTTAAAATATGTTGGCATATTGTGAAGTGCACAATATGCCAACGAGGACCCCAAATTGTTGAGCAACTGAAGTTGTACATCAAGCAAGAATGTGAACGAAATCCACCCACAAAGCTTCAGCAATTAGTGCCCTCAGTTCCTAAATGCTTATTGAGTGTTGTTAAAAGAAAAGGTGATGTAACATAGTGGTAAACATGTCCCCGGCTCACTTTTTTTTTTTTTTTTTGGGGGGGGGGTGTATTACAGGCATCAAATGAGTGAATATTTGCAAAAAACAATAAAGTTATCACTTTGAAAATTAAATATCTTGTCTTTGTAGTGTATTCAGTTGAAAATAGGCTGAAAAGGATTTGCAAATCTTTGTATTTTGTTTTTATTTACAATTTACACAACATCCAAACTTCAGTGGAATTGGGGTTTGCGCAAATAAATCAGATAATCCCAAATAAACAAGTACTTGGTAATTGGGCTCAGATGATCCAACCCTAACTATAAACTGTATAAAAAGTCAAGTTTTCCAATCTGAAAAGTAGAGCAGTTGTTTTCCTAACTCAAATTCAGATATAAACTTTTGAATTAGGGGTGGCTGGGTAATACGCTATAACAAACCGATTCTCTTAAATGTGCTATGCAAAGAAGTAGACTTTGTATTGAATTATACTAGGTTAACTTCGCATTAAATTATGACATTATATCAATTATTACAAAGATCACAGACCAGAAAACTGAGTGTTTAGAACAGTATGATGCCAGTGCTGCTGTTCACGGTGATTCTTATGTGAAACTTTGACCATCTTAGAAATGAGCATTTACATTTTGAACCATGTAAGTGGAAAGGAAAAGTAGAAAAGTAGTAATAATCAATTCTTCATTAACTTTAGGCCATGTACCGCAGGCTTTGAAAACTGCTGTAATTAAACCCTTACTCAAAAAGCCAACGCTGGATCCAGGAGTTTTAGCTAACTATAGACCAATCTCTAATCTCCCTTTCATTTAAAAAATCTTAGGAAGAGTTGTTGCTACACAATTATTTGACTACTTGCAGGGAAATAGTTTATTTGAAGAGTTTCAATCTGGGTTTAGAATCCATCATAGTACTGAAACAGCCTTAGTGAAGGTCACTAATGACCTCCTTATCACATCTGATAATGGACTTGTTTCTGTACTTGTCCTTTTAGACCTTAGTGCAGCTTTTGATACTATCTGTGGCGGTTTGGGACAACCCCCACAACAGACTGTGTCTGACCAACATAAACTCCACGTTCTTCAACGTTTTAGGCACAAAAGCACGTGGAAAACACTGGTGGGCTGGGCCCGCCACCGTGCCTGTGTTTGCGCGACGCTGCAAAAGCTGACACGGGCAGCTGTCCGCCGCCGGATTATTTGGCAGAAATTCCCCGGGCAGCCATAGGCGCTGCGCAAAAACAAGCTGCTCGGCAGCGTGCTGTGTGCCTGTGTTTGCGCAACGCTGCAAAAGCTCAGACGGCCAGCTGTCCGCCGCTGGATTATTTGGCAGAAATTCCCCGGTCAGCCATAGTAGCTCCGCAAAAAGAAGCTCTCTGCCGGGGAAGTTTCCAAATCATCTTTGGCCACGGAGCGCAACCCCAATAAAGATAAAGATTACATGTACCACGAAGGTCGAGTGCAAGCAAGATATTTGTGTCTGTGAACATTCCGTCTTTTGGCGAGTTGATACGTAACGATGTTTACAGTTTGATGAGAAGGTTGCTGCCATGTAACAATCATCTTACATCAGCAATTGTCAACTCGTCACTCACACTTCAGCATTTGGAAGAGGTGGCGTTCCATTTTATACTGAGTCCAATATTGTATGTTATTGTTGTTACAAGACCGCTGACTGTCTGCTGATCTGTATATACTTTTATTTATTTATTTATTTTCTACTCCTTTTAGTTCTGCATTTAATATGAACCCTGAGTTTGAAATAAATGTTTGAATTTTGAATAAAACCCACGCCAACCCGTCTACCTAATTGGCATCCGTCAGAGAAGCCCTCAGTGCTGCTTTCAGTGATCTAAAACGCTCACATAACCCATTGGCCTGTGGGTTGTACGCAGTTGTGTCATCACTTCTTTTGTTTTTTCTTTTGAATTCTTGGATGGAACATGGGTGGGCAATATAAGCTGCGGATTCAGCCATCACATATTTCGGATAACTTATGTTGAACTGTATAATCAGAGGAGCTATTGTCTAATTTGACCTTGTTGGATTTTATTACCCCCTTTGTTATATTATTCACTTTCTTTTAACCTGTACTCTTAATCTATTCGAAATAAAGATTCATTCATTCATTCATTCAATTGCAACGCCCCCAGCCTGGGAGTTTGCAGATGCAGGACATGGACACAACACCAACACTTCAGTTTATTACCTCCGCCAAGGAGGTAATGCTTTTACTACTGAACCACTAATCCTATCATTGTGAATCCAATTGCTACTCAGATGTTTTCATGGTCAAGGAATCTGACAACGTACACACAAACACTGTATGGGGGGAACTGTGGCACTTGGCGGAGGTCTGCGCTCTCTGAGTGCTTTTCTAGTTTATATATGCTTCCCTTAGGCAACATTATTAGAAAGCACTGTATACATTTTCTATTATTTGCGTAATATTGCCAAGATTATGAGCATCTTGTCTCAGACTGATGCTGAGAAACTGATCAACGCTTTTGTTAGCTCTAGATTAGATTACTGTAACTCTTTATTATCAGGTTGTCCTAAAACATCTTTAAAAAGTCTTCAGTTGATCCAAAATGCTGCAGCAAGAGTTTTAACAGGTACTAGAAAGACAGATCATGTCTCTCCGGTTCTGGCCTCCCTTCACTGGCTTCCCATAGAGTTTAGAATTAAGTTTAAAATCCTTCTTCTCACTTTCAAAGCTCTAAACCAGGGGTGTCAAACTCATTCCATGGAGGGTCAAGACCCTGCATGTTTTGCTTCTACCCAGTGTCTTCAGCAGGTGTTTTCACTGATCAGCAATCAGTGGGAAGAAATTCAGTGAAATTACCTGTTGAAGACACTGGGTGGAGGTAAAACCTGCAGGGTCTTGGCCCTCCATGGAATGAGTCTGACACCTGTGCTCTAAACAATCAGGCCCCTTTTTATTTAAAAGATCTGATACTACCCTATTATCCTAACAGAACACTACGCTCCTAAAATGCTGGATTACTTATAATACCTAGAATCTCCAAAAGTACAATGGGAGGCAAAGCCTTCAGTTATCAAGCTCCTCTCCTGTGGAACCAGCTGCCAATCTGGATTCGGGAGTCAGACTTAATCTCTGTTTTTAATAGGGTTAAAACCTTCCTTTTTGATATAGCCTACAATCAGGGAGGGATCATGTATCTCTGAACCCTCCCTTTGTTATGCTGCTAATAGGTTTAGACAGCCGGGGGACCTCCAGTAATGCACTGAACTTCACTCCTTTCTTCACTCTCAATGAATTTTTTTTTTTTTTTTTCTGGTCATTAACATCTGTTTGTTCTCTCCCATAGATTGAGTCACCATCGTGCTGTTTGCTCTCTACATGTCTGTTCTTTTCATCTTCTCTATCCCCTCATCCCCCAGCCAGTCACAGCAGATGACTGCCCTTCCCTCAGCCTGGTTCTGCTAGAGGTTTCTTCCTGTTAAAAAGGAGTTTTCCTCTCCACCTGTAAAGAACTGAGGTCCACACGAATAGTGGTTTCAACAAAGTTCTCTATTAAAACAAGGTAAAGGAACACAAACAGGAGGCAACATCAGCACATCGCCATTTTCCAATATTCACTCGGTGAAGTTCATCCGACTCGTGACGTCACCACAGTCCTTAAAGACACACCACCACATATAAGCGTCACATTATATGACACCACCGTCGCCAAGCGCTTGCTCACAGGGGATTGACTGATTGCTGGGGTCTTTCTGCACCTGTGGGGGTTTCCCCTACAGTTGAAAGTGCTATGAGATGACTGTTGTTGTGAAATGGCGCTATATAAATAAAGTTGAATTGAATTGAAAAGCATAATAGCTGAAATTTGGGCTTACAGGGAGGGTGGCCTTTAAACGAGGTGAGATAATCTACAATATCTTTTGGACAGAGGATAAACTGAGGGGCTGCATCAAGGTGTTAGAACACTGTTATTTAGGTTAGTGGCATAACTGTTTTATTATAGATACAAGTAGAGTTTGAACATCACAATCAACCTTAACACATGCACTTAGCAACCACCAATGATCTCCATAAACACCAAAGATTGTGGGCCTTGTTACGACAGTCTAGTCAAAATTGCAATGTCAAAACTGTTAGCATACTTTATGGGCATGTCTAAATCTATTTTGTGACAATGACAGCAGGAAAAAAAACAAACAGATTTTGCTTCACCAAAAAGTGTAAAGAGGTGTGTTTTGGGCATAACATGCAATAAACCAGAATAGCTTGTCACGTCACCTTTAAAAATGAGAAGCACATGAGCTATGGAGGATTGCTAACATAATGGTATGTTTGTGCATAAAGTTTATTTTTTATTTAGCGAATGCAAAGTCCTTAAGCCAAGCAGTTGCCTCCTGGTTTGCTGTATGGAGGGTGTGTAATCCTCCTTCCAGTCTTTGGAGCGGGCAAGCCTCTATGATGTGTTCCATAGTTTGCTCCTCTCCACATGCGCACAGTGGGCTAGGGCTACTGCCCCATCTGTGAAGGCTGGCCAAGCAGGGGCCATGTCCAGTCCTGAAGCGATTGAGTGTAGACCACTGTCTCCTTGGGAGGTTGGTGCCCGGGACCTGTTGGTTGGGGTTTATCACCAGCTGTTTGTTTGGGACCTCCTTAGTCTCCCATTCCTCTTGCCAAGCTGTCTGGATGGTAAAGTCAGCTGGGGGAGGGTTTTTCCAAATCGGCCGTCTGGATGAAAGTCGGGCAGTGGGTGGGGTGTAGATATCTGCATGGATTGGTAAGTGAGGAAAATCTTTAACTTTTTGGAGCATCCTTTGAGTTAATGCTGCTCGCCGGATGTGTGGAGGGGCTATGTTTGACAGTACAGAGAGCCAGGGGAGTGGTGTTGAGCGGATTGTTCCAGTTATAGTTCTCATGGTTGAGTTGAGCTGGGTGTCTACATGGTGTGTGTAAGATGACCTGGACCAGACAGGGGCACAATATTCTGCTACAGAGTATGAAAGGGCCAGTGCTGAGGTGCGCAGGGTGGAGACTGCCGCCCCCCATTTTGCACCAGCGAGCTTGCAGAGCAGGTTGTTTCGTACTTTCACCTTAGCAGCCGTCCCCTTTAGATGTTCCTTGAAGGATAAGATCCTATCAAGGGTCACTCCAAGATAAGTTGGATTTGGGGCATGCTTAAGCTTGAGTCCGCTCAGGTGGATGTTTAGTTCTCTGGCAGCTTTTGCATTGTGGAGATGAAATACACTGGAGACGGTTTTTGCTGGGCTTGGTTTTAGGCGCCAGATTTTGCAGAACTGGTCCAGTTTAGCAAGATCTTCCGTGAGCACCCGTTCCAGTGGTTCAAAGTCTGGTGCTTGGAATGCCAAACAGATATCGTCTGCATAGATGAATTTGCGGGATTTTGTAGTAGGCAGGTCGTTTACCCGGGCTCGCCTGGGGAAGCTAATGATCCTACCAGCAGACTAAATTCGAAGAGACGACGCCTCTGTGCCAAGTCAAAGAAGAATCCTAGTCACAGTCCTAAAGCCGAAAGCAAACAGCCCCAAGAGCACTTTGTGGTAGGATCTGCCCTTCGCATATTACAACTAAACGTTGAAGGCCTATCTGCAGCCAAGCGAAGCCTTATCAAAGTCCTCGCCTTCCAACATTCGATTGATGTAATCTGCCTCCAAGAGACTCATATTGGCACAGAGGAAGCTGGCCGCTTCACCATCAAAGGCTTTGACCTCCTGTGCTATGTTCTACATGCTAAACATGGACGTGCCACCTATGTGCATAAAGTGAAAATGTATGACAACATCATTTATGGGAGTGCTACTGGTCCAAATAAGCCTTTCCAGGTGGGGTGAAGTTGTCATGAGCATGTGCATTCATGCGTCCATGTTATTTAAACACAGTGCTTACATGGTGATTGATAATGCACCACTGACTTTAGATGTGGTTTTTGCTGAACAAAAATGCAATTTCATTGCACTGCCATAAACTAGCAACACACCAACTTTGTGCCCAGCTGCAACCATTTAAAAAGATATCATTCCTTCAAGCACAAAGCAAGCACAAGTCATTTGTTATGGGCATGATTGAAGTGCAAAAAGTGAAAATGGAAATGTGCTGTCAAAAATAATCAAAACCACCAGTGGAAATGTGGTGCCATTTCATGGTTTAGATTGTTGTAATAGAGCCCTGAGTCACCATAGGTGCTGGTGCGATGGGCCCTAACAAAGGAAGAAAGTAAACTTTTATTGTCATTCATTCATTCTATGCACAGCAAAGCATGCACAGTAGGGCAAAATTCCATTTCTCCTGTCTTCAATATTAATCACATCTAAAACTGCAGAAGCCATTGCCATGCAAACTGCCACCTAGAAGCATGTCTTCGGATTATGGGACAAAACCAGAACACCCAAACTACACCCATTCAGCACAGGGAAGAAAAGGGAACATACAAATTCCGAATTCAACATTGCATTAAGTTACTGTATAGGTAAGTGTACATTGACTGCATACAGTCAGGTAGCACTACTATTTAAATGGATGTTCAAAGTATTTGTGCTCGAATTTACAGTAGATATAAAAAGTCTACACACCCCTGTTCAAATGCCAAGTTGTTGTGTTGTAAAAAAATGACACCAAGATAAATCATTTCAAAACTTTCCCCCCCATTTATGTGACCTATAACCTCTACAACCCAATTGAAAAACAAACTGAAAACTTTTAAGGGGAAAAATAAAAAAATTACAATAACCTGGTTGCATAAATATGCACACCCTTAAACTAACACTTTGTTGCAGCACCTTTGACTTTTATTACAGCACTTAGTCTTTTTGGGTAGGAGTCTATCAGCATGGCACATCTTGATGTGGCAGTATTTGCCCACTCTTCTTGGCAAAAATGCTCCAAATCTATCAGATTGTGAGGACATCTCCTGTGTACAGCCCTCTTCAGATCACCCCACAGATGCTCGATTGGATTCAGGTCAGCACTGTGGCTGGGCCATTCCAAAACCTTAATCTTCTTCTGGTGAAGCCATTCTTTTACTGATTTGGATGTGTGCTTTGGGTCATTGTCATGCTGAAAAATGAAGTTCCTCTTCGTCTTCAGCTTTCTAGCAGAAGCCTGAAGGTTTTCTGCCAACACTGACTGGCATTTGAAACTGTTCATAATTCCCTCCACCTTGACTAAGTCCCCAGTTTCAGCTGAAGAAAAACAGCCCAAAGCATGATGCTGCCACCACCATGCTTCACTGTAGGTATAGTGTTCTTTTGGTGATGAGCAGTGTTGTGTTTGCACCAAATATACCTTTTGGAATTATGGCCAAAAAGTTCAACCTTGGTTTCACTGGACCATAACACATTTTCCAACATGCATTTGGGAGATTTCAAATGTGTTTTTGCAAAATGTAGCCAGGCTTGGATGTTTTTCTTCATAAGATAAGGCTTCCGTCTTGCCACCCTACCCCATAGCCCAGACATATGAAGAAGACAGGAGATTGTTGTCACATGTACTACACAGCCAGTACTTGCCACAAATTTCTGCAGCTCCTTCAATGTTGCTGTCGGCCTCTTGGCAGCCTCCCTGACCAGTTTTCTTCCCGTCTTTTCATTAATTTTGGAGGAACATCCAGTTCTTGGTAATGTCACTGTTGTGCCGTATTTTCTCCACTTGATGATGACTGTCTTCACTGTGTTCCATGGTATGCCTTGAAAATTCTTTTGTACCCTTCTCCTGACTGATACCTTTGAACAATGAGATCACCTCTGATGCTTTGGAAGCTCTCTGCGGACCATGGCTTGTGCTGCAAGATGTGACTCCAAAAATGTCAGGAAAAGCCTACTAGAACAGCTGAACTTTATTTGGGATTAATCAGAGGCACTTTAAATGGTAGCAGGTGTGTGCTGACTCCCATTAAACATGAGTTTGAATGTGATTGGTTAATTATGAACACAGCCATATCCCCAATTATAACAGGGTGGGCATATTTATGTAACTAGGTTATTGTAAGTTTTTTATTTTTATTTTTCCCCTTAAAAGACTTCAGTTTGTTTTTCAATTGGGTTGTACAGATTATAGGTCACATTAATGGTGGAAAAAGTTTCAAAATAATTTATCTTGGTCTCATTTTTTTACATCACAAAAACATGGCATTTGAACAGGGGTGTGTAGACTTTTTATATCCACTGTGTGTATGTATGAACGTCACCTCAAGGCTGATGTCAGCTGACCTGTGCTGAGTATTTGTTTGCTTAAGTTAACCTAGTTGGCAACAGCTACACATATGTTAGCGTATGCTGGCAAAAGTTTGCCGACAATGAATGCAATGCCGGCAAATGCTAGCAAAAGTTCTTAAAAGTTGGTGTGTGCTGGATTAAAAAACCTGCTCACGAATGTAATCTCACCAACATTTGGACTAATTTCTCTGATTTTTCAAACATCTGTAAAAGTCGGTCCAGATGGTATAGCGTGAACCCAGCTTAACCCCTGAAACTCTTGCTGTGAGGCAGCAGTGTTAACCACCTATCCACCATGCTGCCAAGGAAAGCTCAAGGGCCCCTGGTCGATGGACAGGGCCACAGGAAGACCACATTACACCAACACAATACAGATTCTATCAGAGCCCAAAGCCGCTAGTCAGGGAGCAGCCGAATAGGGCCAGATATACTATACCTATGCCCCACACAGGAGCTAGGCCAGCCAAGGCGGTCAAGGCATGGCAGAAAAAGAAGAGTGAATCCACAGGAACTCAATGGAGACCTCTTGGAAGATAGACCACCCAGTTATGAATCCCCGAGGGCACAGACCAGCCCAGCTCCTAACTGTTCCACGCCCCCACTCTAAAAAAAAAAAAGAACACACAGCAGAGACACAGTTAACCCAAACACCTAAAACAGCACCTACCCTGCAATAGCAAGTGTTAGACATGTTTTCCCCTTTTTGTAGATGGCATCTATTGGCAAAGTCTGCATCTAGACCTCATTATTTAAGCACTTTTCCTGACTTACACTGTCCCATATTTGGCTGCAATGTTGGAAAATGTGTCTCAAAATTGTTGGGCCTGGAGGTTTATAAGCAACCCAGACACGGGCATTATAAAACATACATGTAGTTTTTTGACATAAGCAAAATTACAAATATTTACTGATCAAATGAAACTGCGTGCATACTGTATGTACAGTTATCAATTTATATATAAAGTCAATAAAACACAACACATATGACCAAAAACTGTGTGCTCTCTATCTAAAATTGAGACTATATATATGTGTTATGCTAATACTAATACAAAACTATACAATACTAATATGTAATGCTAATACAAAACACATACTAATATGTGTTTTGCTGATAAGTGGGTAATGTAGGTGATCACAGCCTGGGTAGAGGTCAGTGTTACTTATTCATCACTACTGCCCTCTTTTCATTGTGAGCACGTCTGAAATTCCAATACAAGTGTGTGAATTACAGACAGCAACTCTTATGTGCTCACAGATCTATATGAGATGCTTCTACACTCATCCATAAAGAGAGACCCATCTTACAAGATGCTTATGATACACTGATTTCCAATTAAAATGACAATTTTCATGTCACTGTGGCTGTAATACTACTACTAATAAAAATGTATTTATTTTCTGATTTTGCTATGAGTGACAGAACAGTTTCCATCCAGCCCTCTATCTTCTACCGGTTGTTCAGGTCACAAGGGCAGCAGTCCAAGCAGAGTAGCCAAGACTACCGTCTGGTTCGCTCTGCACCATAAGCCCTCCTGCAGTGAGCCCACTGGAGGGCGGACCTATGTGCCTTCCTTGGGTATACTGGGTCCTTGATGTAACATTTTTCATAGGGATCTACTGGACCATTCATGGCCCGGAGCTTCACCCTGGACCAGTTTGTCTTCAGAGACCCTACCAGGGACAAGCTGCCCCCAACAACACAGCTCCTGTTATCATTAGGGCACTCAAACCCCTCCACCATGATAAGGTGGCACTCCACAGAGGGGGGGACTGAACAGTTTATTTTCCAATATTTCACCTTTAAGTTAGTTCCTGGTGTGTGTGTGTGTGTGTGTGTGTGTGTGTGTGTGTGTGTGTGTGTGTGTGTGTGTGTGTGTGTGTGTGTGCGCACATAATATACAGTATCCATCTTTGTAGTAATCTCCCTTTCTACCCCAGTCACAAGCCAAGTATGAGGTGCTACTGCCTGGTGGCACAAAGCTCAATGTGAAGCTCATGTGACAGTATTAACCTTTCAGACCAAATCTCCTGCAGTCACGAATGGGAGGGAGGGAGAGAGAGAGAGAGAGAGAGAGATCTGAAATCAAAGTTTGAGGGGATTCAAAAGCGTGCAAGAAAATAAGCAGAGAACAAAACATCTGTGAAAAAAACTGTTTTGCTGCTCCTCTGAAGCTCCCCAGTCTCCCAAGTTTCTATCTATGGTTTGTTTTGACACAAAGACTCTTGATATGCAGGAGTGCAGAGTTGTCAGCTAAATTGAAATGAACTAGAGATCACTACACAGCACCACATGTGGCTTCAAAAGCATCAGAGAAACTACAGAGAACCACACCGACACATTATTATACTAACACTGACAGCAAAAAAAGTCACTATTATTTTCATAGATTCATAGAATAGACTATTCGTGCTGAGTACCCAGCAAGATAAGCAGCTGATGGGTCAAGGAGTCCATTTGATTTTATGAAAGGGGTTTCTAGTTTTGTCATGCTGGACTTCAAGTGAGGGAATCAATGGATCCTTTGGTACATTACAGTTTCCCAGGAGGGCTACTATTATTGAACAGATCGCAATGCAACAAGGGTATGATGTATGAAAGCCATTAATTTTCACGTAAGAGAGGATGGCAGTAAAGGGCAGAAAAATATCAGGACACAATTAATGTCACTCTTATAAGCCTCAAATTTGGTTTTCAGCAGACCTCACCATGGATGAATAGACATATTTTTGGTTAACAAGTAGAGATCATCTAGCCTGACAATATTGTTCAAATACAATGGACCTGCTGAATTTTAATTAAAGTGTCAATAGGGATGAGATTTTTTACTCTGACTTTAGCATATTTGGGGGACAAAAAGTACACTTTTATTCACAAAGATTTTTTTTCATATTCTCTAAATTACTTTTGATTTCACTGATTTGAACACTGGTTTGAAATGTGCTTGTTTATATTGTAATAGCTTAATGTTAAGTATTATTCATTTATGCCCTTACTCATTGTGTTACGGTATCAGTCATATTGTCGTTGCCAAGGTTACAGCATCAAGATGTGACATCATCATGTATTCTGGTCTCCCAGTTCCCTGAGTCTCTGTGTTGAGTAGCGAGAAGAGACGTGTCTGTATGCTGCTGACATGTTCTGCTCCAAGTAACCTTCAACAAATATGCCAGACAGCCAAACAGAGAAACGAGTCAAACTTTGCTTATCCTCTACACGGCAGAAGGAAGACGCTGTGACTCAGCGTTTTTACACATGGTCTCACCAGACGTGGCTGCGTCTTAGTAAATTTATGTTTCAATCTGTGTTGAAATCATTTTTCTTCTATTTGTGCTAGTTGCAAAGGAACAACAAAAAATAGAAATGGTATCAAAAATAATAGTCAATTTTTTTAACAAAATATACAAGTTAAAACAATAAATTTAACAAAGTTCTGAAATGTATGAGGAAAAGCCTTACAAATTTACAAGAACAAAGTCTCAAATGTACAAAAAAGTTACAAATCTATGAGGAAAAAAATCCACAAATTTAAAAAAACAAAACAAAACAGCAAATTTATATGGAAAAGGGTTTACATTCAAGGGGAAAAGGTCACAAAGGTATGAGGAAAAAAATTGCAAATTTATGAGAAAAGAGCCACAAATTTAAGAGAAAAAAACCTCACAAACTGTTAATTGTTGTTACTACTCAAGTAATATTTTTAAGTTGGTACTTTCCTACTTTTATTCAAGTAAATTTTGTGGCTACTCTTACTAGAGCAACTATTAAAGATAGTAAGACTGGGTTTACTTGAGTGCAATTTCTGGCTACTCTACCTTACTTCTTCTTTTGACCGTCCCTTATCAGGGGTCGCCAAAGTGGATCACGGGTCGCATGTTTGATTTGGCAAGGACTTTACTCCAGATGCCCCCCTCCCTTCCATTTATCCAGGCTTGGGACCAGCACTAGGAGGACACTAGCTTGTGCTCTCCTTGTGGCTGGGTAACCAACTTCCTTTCCCCATTCTATTATTCTGAGCACCAAGCTAGAAGGTGGAAAGTACCATTTTTATCTGGTCCTTGGTCAGCTGAGGGGCTTGAACCTACAATCACCTGGCCGTGAAGAAGACGTTCTGCCACTAGTCCACCACTCCTGTTTCTGGCTTCTCTACCTACCTCTGCTTATTTCTTCCTGGTGGCTCACTTCATAAAAAAAGGTGAATCTCATGACAGTAATTGTAGAAAACAGGGATTATGAGTATTATAATAATAATGCATCAGATTTATATAACGCTTTATCATAGGCACTCAAAGACGCTTTACAAATAGATACATTAATCATTCACTCCAGACAGACAATGGTAGTGGCAAGCTACTACTGTAGCTACAGCTGCCCTGGGGCAGGCTGGCGGAAACGTGGCTGCCAATCTGCGCCAACGGCCTCTCCAGCCATCACCGAATGTTGATACACATTCATACCCAGTGTTATGGACACTGGAGGCAAGGTGGGTAAAGTGTCTTGCCCAGGGACACAACGGCAGGATATGTGGGGAGAGTGGGATCCGTACCGCCAACCATCCAGTTATTGGACGACCTGCTCTACCTGCTCTACCACTGCCGTCCCAAATGACTGACATTAGATGTCATCCGTCATCCTATTTTCTACCATTGCCCCCTCTGGGAGCAGCAACCTACCCCAAGCTGAATACTGAGCTCCCAGTGAACCACACCCTTTGATCGTCCACCCCCCCCCCCCCCCAGTTTGTCAGTCCAGAAGCACTATCACCAGCCTCCCTGAAATGTTGCAAAAGTGTGTCAACAAGGACAGAATCACAACCTCTCAAGCTTAAAAGATGTCTGAGTGAACCTCACCCCTCCAAATCATTTTAAATTTACTTCAGTGACTTCAATCCCTGCGATGAACAGCTTGTTCTCCTCGCTCTAAGTGTGCTTCCTCAATGGAAGTGTGTCAGTGTGACTGAAGTGATCCTCATAGTGCTCCTTACACCTCCCAGCTACAGCCACAGTGGAGGTCAGTGGCACCCCATTCAAACTGTGGGGACAGCTTTCCCTTCCCTGAATTGCGTGACAGAATCTCTTTGAGGCCGACCACAATTCTTGCTGCACCCCTTTACCAAACTGCTCCCACATGGAACTACTTGTTTGCTTGGCCTGCTGGTACCTGTCAGTTGACTGTGCAGATCACAAGCTAACAAAGGTCAGTGGGTGCCTTCCTTCAGCTTGGCCACTGCCCTTTACTCTGGTGTCCTTCTGGACACTGTCACCGGAACCAGCAACCTTGCGTCTACAGCTCTGATGTAGACATCTCTTAAAATGATTAAAACCAAAACAGGGCTACTCACCGGGATGCAGAATATAATGATTCAAAGTGAAACAGAGTATGGATGACAGTATAAAATTATTTACAAGCTGAGTTGAGATATGCTACTCTCTACTCTTTAAGAGGAAAACCTTAAGATCTTCATCATGAAGTGTAACTAGACCCAGAATTACACCTACTTCAACTCTATGTCCAATATGCATGGAAACCTTACATGTAACAGAAATTCTATAAATTCATTTAAATAAGTGTAGCATGTAAGCTGTGGTGCATGCCGCTGGTCACACACCACTTTTGCAGAAATATTCCAAACAAAGACATTTCCCTCCTAACACTGTCCTTGTATGTGTTCACAAATAACACAATTGCATGACTGAATAGGATTGGCAAACATATTTTTGCACCATATTCTGTTCTAATACAAGTTCTGATTATTGTGGGTATTAGAGAGACCTTATATTAAAAGGAAAAACACTTCTGACACAAAAGCTGGGGAATCGGCATCCTTCCACTTTTGATGTAACGAAACACACACAAATAATACAAAACATCACGTTGCTCTTCTACACTGCACGTCTACTGTGTCTCGCTCTGGCAAGTCCTTAACGGTACCACCACTAGCACTCCAAACTCACAGCCCAATGATAATTGCTCCTCTCGAGTTCACCGAGCATGTGACATGCCACTCATGTGTCACCACGACCTCTGTAAGGTTCTCAGATGCATCTAGCTGTAAAGTGCTACAACACAGAAACACCTGGTGGTACTGGATCCACGCGGCTGAAATATTTGTCATGACAATGACTGCTTTTTGCCCTTCCTTATTTCTTCCGCACCCTCCCTTGGACCGGCAGAAATTATCGTCCCTACTTCTGACGTCTAAACACTCATTCTGCTGGACTTTTGAGGAGATCTCTCGCAACAAGAGGAAGTTAGGAGAATTTTCCTATTCAAGAGACGGGGATTGCTTTGAAGTAAATTTCTTTAACAAGATGAAGTCCGTCCGTTTGGAACAACTTCTGGTGATTTTGCTGTTAAAAGGTAGGGTGGTACTATTTAAAGAAAAAACATACACTTAATATTGAGTTTCTATAGTTTTCACCATCTTTTTTAAATGAAAGAGGCGATGCTAAATGAATACATTAATCTTGGGTTAAACTGTATCATTATCTTCAAATATACATGCTCTAACTATTGTAATCCTTTTGATTGTGAGTAGTAAGACACATTTGTCAAATTATAATTTAGGTTTATCTTGTGTTTACTATCTTCAGCTGTACATAACTCCATCCAGTCCTCCACTGAGGTTGCCCGCCATGATGGCTGGACCTTACCCCAGGATCCAGACTCACTCCCTGCTGAGGTGGTCCCAGTGGTGTCTCCTCCGAGCCTGGAGGAGGTGCAGCAGGCCGTGCAGGAAGCCTCGGAGCAGGTGGAGGGTCGCAGGGCAGAAGAAGTGCTAAAAGGATTGTTAGAGAGGGTGGTGGAGGCAGCTCTGGGACAAGTGGAGGGAGGGAGTGAAGTTAGAACCGCTGCAGGTGCAGAGCAGAAGCCATCTCAGGAGGATGTGCTGGCATCTGAAACCAGATGGTGGGAAGGTGCCACAGAGGCAGATATGTTTGAGCAAGTAGAAGAGGGTGGAAATACAGGCCCTGAAGAAAATGATGCTGGCACTCGAGAGAAGCAGGAGGAAGCAGAGGTGGATGCTTTTGAAGATTTAGCAGAGGAGGGGAGAAGAGTCGGGAGAGAGGGTGAGACGGCAGGCGAATCTGTGGAGGAGACCACTGCAGGTGTAGAGACTGGAGTCCGAGATGCAGAGGGTGTGGACGACATGGATGAGTCTGTAGGAGCTGAACTCAGTAAGGAAGTTGTACAGGGAGCTGTGGCTCCTTCTGAAGAGACAGGAGGAGATTTAACAGGGGAGGTGAACAACAGGGAGCAAGCTGCGTTGTCAGAAGAGAAAGGAGCAGCTGAGTCAGAAAGGAAGGAAAGTTCAGCTGTTGTGGAGGTGGACATCAGCAAGGCTGCCAAAGAATCTAAACCTGGTCTAGAAGTGACTGATACTGAACAAATAGGGCATGATCAGGTGAATGTAGAAACTCTGGGGAAAGAAAATCAGGCAGGAGAAAGAGAAGATGCAGTGGGAACAGTAGTGCCTTCTGATAATTATGAAATGGAAACTACACAAACTGCAGGAAAACCAGTGGAGGAGGATATAGTGAAGGATACTGAAGGACCAGAATTAGAAAACGAAAAAAGGCCTTTAGTGGATGCAGGAGATGATGATGTAACAGAGCAAAAAGAAGATGAAGATGAGGGAGAACTGGTGGGACTGATGAGTCTGAGTGATCACCACAAGGAACAGGAAAAGGAACAAATCACTTTAGAAACTTCATATGGCAGTAAAAGAAAGGATCAAGGTAAGATGTAGTTCAAACAAATGAAATTACAAGTGTGATGTTCATGCTCTGGAAGGGAAACTTAAAAGGTGAAATTAGACTTTTGGTTCCTAGCAGTTAAAACTGGCAAATGAAAAATGATTAAAACCCAAATTTTTCCAAATGATTTTTGATTGCAAATGTTTTAGATTCATTACTTCTAGGCCCTATACTTTAAGGTGGGCAGTAACCATGACTCAAGTGCAAACAAGCGGAAAAAAAATCCCAAAATTGCACTTTACAGATGAGTTATGTTGCAGGCTGGTCTGATAGCATTTACTTCTGCTTGAGTACATTTATGAAATAAAAAAATGTAACTTTTCCATAAGTACATTTTGTTGGACCCTTTATGTTACTTTGATATTCTCAGTATCATTCCTCAGTAAAACTGAGACCTTGCCCAGCAAATTAAAGCCGTTTGATTAACATCACTACCCATTAACATGCGGCAGGGAAAAGTGTGCTGGAAATCCACAAGTGGATCGTTTAGATTTTATTTTCTCCAGACTAACACACAGAAGAGAAAAAACTTATAAATCTGGAAGATTAAAGTAGCAAAGAAAAATGTTGAAAATTTATGAAGTTTCACATGTACACGAACAGCTTCCTGATTCATGACACAAACATTCATGTCAAAGAAAGCTAATCGAATGCATTATTATTATCATTGTCATTATAAATTATACATGAAACAGTCATTCATTTATTTCAAACATTTGTAAATTTATAGGAAAATAGGGTTAAATTTGTTAGAATAAAAATCCACATTTATGAGTTGTAAATTTACCATAAAACTGTCACAAATTTAAGAGAAAAAACTCACAAAGAAGTGAGAGAAAAGTCATTGCTTACCACCACAGTAGGATTTTTAGAGCATACTTTCTTATTCTTGTGTACAGTACATCTGGAAAGTCTTCACAGCGCTTCATTTTTTCCACATTTTATGTTACAGCCTTATTCCAAAATAGACTAAATTCATTTTTTCCTCAAAATTTTACACACAATGCCATATAATGACAATGTGAAAAAGTTTTTTTTTGATATGTTTGCAAATTTATTAAAAATTAAAAAGCTATGAAATCCCAGGTACATAAGTATTCACAGCCTTTGCCATGAAGCCCAAAATTGAGCTCAGGTGCATCCTGTTTCCACTGATCGTCCTTGAGATGTTTCTGCAGCTTAATTGGAGTCCTCCTGTGGTAAATTCAGTTGATTGGACATGATGTGGAAAGGCACACTGTTAAATATTAACATTATGTATATAGTTGAGTGTACCAATATGGCGGTGCCCTGGATGTAGTGGGAGGTGACACCCCGTCTTTCTGTGATGGCGTCATGGGGAGTATAAGAGGCCATAGTGGAAGAGGCTCTGTCTCTTTGCTGTGGACCATTGACCTGTATGGAGTGACTCCTGTTCAGTACCTGTTCTTATAATAAAATACAAAAACTGTCGCCTCGCCTCCTCATCCTTTTATGGATGTAACATTTGGTGACGAGGATTCAAGGTATGGAGCGAGCTGCTACTGCTTTTCAGCTGTTTCTGGAGGCTCTGGGAGAGCTGCCCGTGCCCTGGGCCAGGTGGTATGCAGCCTTGAGGAACTATCTGATCGCTCTTGACCACGGTGAGCTCAAAAAGCTGCATGCTAAAGCTATCCTGGTCCATAATTTGGGAATGGAGGGCCAGACAATTCTGAGTACGCTAGGAGGTGGTGACACATTTGATGATGTGGCGCAGCTAATGGCAGGTTATTTTCGTGCCCCGAAAAACACCATTGTAAAGAGAATCCAGTTTTGACAGTGATGCCAGCGGCCAGGGGAGTCGGTGCAACATTTTGTTGCCGACCTGCGCCAGCTGGCTGGAGAGTGCCAATCCGGCGTTTTGGAGGAAGAAATGGTCCGCGACCAACTGGCGGAACATGTCCTCAGTTCCTGCACGAGGGCACTTCTCCTGACTTTTACCGGGGAATTGACACTGATTACCGCCATGGAGCTAGCGCAGCAGTACGAGGCAGCAGATAAAATAAAAGAGAGCAGGGTGAGACCAAGTGGCACAATTTCCAGACGTGCCTACCAGCAGGATCCGAGGCGGATCTCGGACCGGGTTGGCAGGACTCTGCGACACTGAAAGGAAGCCTGGTCACAGCGTCGTGGACCAAGAAGGCCAGTGAGAACTCCCTTAACTATTGGCGACGAAGTCCGCCCTAGGGTTGAGTCTCGGCTTGGAGGAGTCTGCAGACAACGGGACCACCATGATGACCAGGGTAATGGCCCACGAGGATGGTTATTTGCAATTGTCTGATGGATCCAGAAGGCACTCGAACGAGCTGCGGCTAATGGGGGGGCGGAGAAACGCCAACGCAGCCCATCTCCAGAGTGGAAGCGGTGGAGACGCTCTGGGAGAGAGTCACCTGATGGACATTCCGGGGGGGGGGGGGTCTCCAGGGGGTCCTTAGTAGGACTTTAAAGGGGGGGGGGGGTTAGTGGTATGTTATGTTATGTTAAAGTTAATACTGTTTTAGTATTTGAAACCGCGTAGCCTTTGTGTGATTTTCCCTTTGTGTGCGGGTGTGGTGAAAGGCAGAAACAGCTGTGTAAATGGTTAAAACAAAGATTGAGGTGTGAAATGTAACTTTTCCCCAGTACTGTGAGTGTTTGAAGTGCCCATGCTGTGGGGTGGGAGTGCTGGGGTGGGGGGTTTTGGGACCGCCATTAGGTTATTGTACATATTGTTGTGAGTGTTTAATGCTTGAAGTGCTTTAGAAATGTGTATAATTACTTCGGGATTAATTTTTCTATGTGGCCTTTTATGTTTAAAGACTGTAATGATTGGAATGGCGGAATAATCCGCAGGGCCTGTGGTGTGTGCGTGGATAGCTTTGTATATTTTGATGCTTGGCGTATGTCGGGTTGTAAATTTTGGGAGGGTCCAATTTGTGTGCTTGCTATTTTCTTCGGGGGGGGAAGAAATGTTAGATATTAATATTATGTACAGTATATAGTTGAGTGTACCAATATGGCGGTGCCCTGGGTGTAGTGGGAGGTGACGCCCCATCTTTCCGGTGGTGGCATCACCGGGAGTATAAGAGGCCATGACGGAAGAGGCTCTGTCTCTTTGCTGTGGACCATTGACCTGTATGGAGTGACTCCTGTTCATTTCCTGTTCTTATAATAAAATACATAAACTGTCGCCTCGCCTCCTCATCCTTTTATGGCCATAACACCACACCTGTCTATATAAGGTCCCACAGTTGACAACGCATGTCAGAGCACAAACCAAGCATGAAGTCAAGGTAATTATCTGTAGACCTCCGAGACAGGATTGTCTTGAGGCACAAATCTGGGGAAGGGTACAAAAAAATTTCTGCTGTTTTGAAGGTCCCAATGAGCACAGTGGCCTCCATCATCTGTAAATGGAAGAAGTTTGGAACCACCAGGACTCTTCCTAGAGCTGGCCGTCTAAATTGAGCAATTAGGGAAGAAAAATTTTCTGGTTTCATAAGACAAAGATTGAACTCTTTGGCATGAATGCCAAGCGTCATGTTTGGAGGAAACCAGGCACTGCTCATCACCAGGCCAATACCATCCCTACAGTGAAGCATAGTGGTGGCAGCATCATGCTGTGGGGATGTTTTTCAGCGGCAGGAACTGGGAGACTAGTCAGGATAGAGGGAAAGATGAATACAACAATGTACAGAGACATCCTGGATGAAAACCTGCTCCAGAGCGCCCTTGACCTCAGACTGGGGCGACGGTTCATCTTTCAGCAGGACACCGACCCTAAGCATGCAACCAAGATATTAAAGGAGTGGCTTCAGGACAACTCTGTGAATGTCCTTGAGTGGCCCAGCTAGAGCCCAGACTTGAATCCAATTGAACATCTCTGGAGAGATCTGAAAATGGCTGTGCACCGACACTTCCCATCCAACCTGATGGAACTTGACAGGTGCTGCAAAGAGGAATGGGCGAAACTGCCCAAGGATAGGTGTGCCAAGCTTGTGGCATCATATTCAAAAAGACTTGAGGCTGTAATTGCTGACAAAGGTGCATCAACAACGTATTGAACAAAGGCTGTGAATACTTACTGTATGTATATGTGATTTCTTAGTTTTTTATTTTTAATAAATTTGCAAAAAATCTCCCAAAAAAAAACTTTTTTCACATTGTCATTGTGGAGTATTATGTGTAGAATTTTGAGGAAAAAATGAATTTAATCCATTCTGAAATAAGGCTGTAACATAACAAAATGCTGAAAAAGTGAAGCGCTGTGGATACTTCCCGGATGCACTGTATACTTGAGTAATTAATATCATAAAATTAACACTACTTTTACTTGAGTCCAGTTTCTGGGTGCTCCATCTGTTGTTAACTATCTAAAAGACACTGTAAAAACTTATAAAGACAAGCACAAAATGCAAAGATTGCAGTGGAATTTCCATAATTTCTTATGCAATCAACTCAGCAGATTTGGACAAGCATTTCATTGTTTGAATCTTAGCCTACTTTGTGAGCTGAAAGGGCTTAAAGATTAGAAACCTTTTCAACAGATGTACACACTTCTCCTACAAAACTTAATCATGCTCAGTGCCACAACTATTGGACCTGGATGCCAATATGATAATTGCAATAGAATTAATACAGTAAGTTAGTTTACAAATCCGATCATGATCATCACCCACTCCCCGCTCATATCTACAGTTTGATCTTCATTCCTTAAGACAACTCATGCAAACCTTGGCCTCTTAGCTTCATTTTCACGGGTGTGCAACATACCAAGCCTCTCTTCTAGCAGTGTTGATGATCTCTGACCCAGAGCCTGAAGATGGTGCTGGCACCTCCATGGAGAACCAGGCTTCCACTCCAAACCCAGTGCTTCATGATGTGGAAGCCGGAGAAAATAGCCTTGGGGTTGAGAAAGTCCACCATGGAATTGAGATCATCACCCTCACAGATCATCATCTGCCATACAACCCCGCTGAAGGCCAGCCTACGCTGGATAACTTTGTGAATGATGTTCTAGCCGAACACCCCCAGACAAAAGAAGAGGAAGCAGGCAAGGTCAATGAGCTGGTGGAAGATAATCCTAAAAAAGCAGGTAAAATGGAATGAGAAACAGAGCCATGCATCACAGCTAGCTTTATTATTTTAGGAGACCTTAGATGGTCATTCTGATACACATGCAAGGATATCTGCCTCCTTATGGACAGACATAGCTGTGAAGGAGTTATAGATGGATGCATGATTAAGATGAAGATAATATTTATTTCAGCAGATCTCAGACAGTTTTAGAAACACTCTGTGAGCTATAAATAGTTTGGGGTATAGCCTATTCAAAAGCAGATTTTGTTTTGCACTTGGAAAAAAATGAGGGGAGAAAAAAGACTGTTATCCCAACTCTGCCAGCAAAATATGCAGATGGCCAAGTTGATGCTGTTCCAGTTGACTTAGCAGTTGAACAGCGTATACTCTCTAAGTGGGAGAGAACTGGAAATTTCCATGCTTCTTGTCACAATAGAACATGCTTTGTTCTGCTTCACATGCATGATACACAGTCTTCCTATGCTCCAGTACGTAACATAGATTTAAGCTATGAGCTTTCTATGTTCCTGGTAGACAGTCCTAAATAATAATTCAGAGCAAAGTTTTCTTTTGCTGAATACAAGATAAAGTAACACTCCTTTACACAAGGGTGGAAATCATTGAGAGATTGTTGAGAGATCTGGACGATTTTTGATCTACCAATGATCTTCAGTCATCTCCACAGTTACTACGGTCTCCTCAAAGTTTTGACTGTCCAAAACACACAAGGATCTCCCAAACAATCCCAATCTCTCAGCGATCTCCGTGCTGTGTAAAGGGGCCCTTACATACAGTGGTTCATTTCTGTCATCAGTGCCTTTCTCACATTGTTCTCTCCCTGTTTTACACTTTGCTCCTTCCATTTGTTACTTATTTAGAGAAGAGCAAGCCAGACCTGGAGAAATGGAAAATTGGGGCAGTTTCTGCAGCAGTTTTTCTAGTTTTGGAGACTATTGTCATCATTATCTATATCCTCAAATGCCGTGACAAAAACAGGTAAGGTGTACCAATTTCTGCACTCAACAGCAGCCCCTAATTTTCTAGTGGACAGAAGACAGAAAAAAACTCACTGTAGCTGCATTCTTTGTTTCTCTCCCCAATTTTTATGAAAACCAAGCTACACTGAATGTACTGACAAGACTTTGCAGTGTTTCTGTTTTGCTTCTCTTTTCTGTCCAAAATAAGCCATCTTATCGTTAGCTGTAGCACTGACTACACTACAATAACAGATGGGACTCACCAAAGTAAGTGCATGATTGCTCTAGGTGTCACAGCTAACATTTCAGCAATGAAAGATGATGAAAAGGGCAGACTGTGCTCAGTACTGGGTTAGTATAGTCCTCTGTTCACAAACAGAGTAGTCTTTTTTCAGTGATATGGTGTACTGCTTTTTTATTATTTATACACATAGCACTCTGCAACATGGAGTTAATTTGTAGAAGGGCAACAATACAACGGCTACAAAGGGATATTGTTTGTGTGCGAGCAGAACCTCGGCCCTGCACCATGCATGTGAGGAAGGGTGTGTTGAACCAGAGGCAGCTACGGGTGACCCCAGCGACGACACGATGCCTGCAGGGAATCAAGATGCTCTACAGTATGTACACACACATACAGATGTACAGTATCTACACTGATGGCAGACATACAGTCCATACTGTGTATATCATTACTGTTAGGTGAAGACCTTGTATCTCCACATTTATGGTTTTTTTAGTTTTAGTTTTTTGCAGAAATCCATTCTGTCAGTCACCCCTTATATCTTTGGATGTTTTTTTTTAATTTTAGTATCAAACCAATGAGAAACATAAGAAAAGCCATGTTAATAAATTTTGTAACTGCTATATCAATCAGAAAATGCAGTTTTTTTCTTATTTCTTGCAAAATATTTGTTTAGAAGATACACATCAAGACACACATCAACATCAACTGTTGAACCTGGCTTTGGTATACTCTCTGAGGGCCCCGTTACACAGTCCAGAGACTGTTGGGTGACCATCAGGAGATCTCTACATTATCTCCTAAACTCTCGGAAAAGCCATTTCTGTGTAAATGTTTGGGAGATTGTTGTGGGATGAATCAAAACCTTGGCAACCATTGAGATCATTGAGGATCACTGAGAGCTCTTGGGGATCACTGAGAGGTCATTGAAAGATCATTAAGAGGTCTGGCCATTTTTCGCCACTCAATCTCTCAATGATCGCCACCTCTGTGTAAAGGGGGTATAAGTGGAACAAGACCAAAAAGCAACCCATTCATGTAACCGCAACACTGATCAGTTGGCATGCTGATCAGTGGTCTGAATCGTGGAGCTTCAGCATTCCCACAAAAAAAAACAGAAAACAAAAAAAAACTCAGTGGCCGGGCTCACAAATAGTAAAAAAGCCACAAGGATACCTCTGAAATATTCAACCATTTTAGCTCATAGCTCAACTGTAATAACACACTATATTTGAGTAGAACATATGACACGGCTTTCAGCGGGACACTGATGTCTTGTGAGCCAGTATCTTAAGACCTGAGACTTAAGCAGTTTGAGTTGACATTATAAGAAGCATTTTAAATGCATTTTCATGTTTCGCCTCACCACTAACAAACTGTGGCAGATAGTTGTCCCTCCCTTAGCATCTTTCTATTAGGTTTCTTACTGTCACAAGGGAATCACTATATAGTTGGAGTTCTCTTTTTATTATTTATTATATGACTACACTTACAGTTTAAACAGCCTTGAGATGACAGACACTGCAAACATGAAATAGCATCATATAAATTCTCCAGATTTCAAAACTTAGGTAATACACATGATCTCATTGCACTTTTAAAGTACTGGTCTCTTTGTCACTTACACCGGCCAGATGTCAGATTCTGCCACAGTCATCTGACTAAATATTGTGCACTGACCTGTGAATGTGTGGTTCATAGGAACCACTAGTTGTGTGCTATTCAGCTGATTTGCTCCTGGCTGTTTTGTAGCATCCTCGCTCCAGGCTTCTGCTCAGTGTGTCACATGAGCGCAAGTCCTGTGAACTCAGAGAATTACTGGATAATTCCACTGCTTTTCCTAATCAGACTAGCAGGTTTGGATAAATAGTAAGCCAAATGTGTGTGCATGAGAAGAGAGGACGGAAATCTATCATAGAAATCTGGAATGAAAACAAGGATGTCAAAATAGGATTAAGGGACTGTGCATAGGAAACAAACATTCATAACTGAAGGTGACTGTATATCTGCGGCCTGGGAAAGGCAACGTACGAAAGACCCAAACAGAAATGTGATGCATGCCAACCACAGACGATAACAAAGCAACACTGAATTATTAAACAGTCGACAGACTAATCTTCAAATGTGTCCTTGTTAAGAGTCTTCACTGCAGCAGAGATAATCCAGTTATTGGAAGAAGGGATCACTAAAATTACTCTGAACAGACAGCAGGCCTCTCTTTTTGAATAAGTTCTAAAAGTCACGTCTTTAGCAGCAATATCACCTCAATAATGAAAATGCCGCTGCCTGGAAAAAACCTCTTGGCAAAGTAAGAAATGTGAGTGTGAGGGAACTGCTGCCATGAGCCTCGTGGATAATACTGCATGTACATGTGGGACAGATGTTCTTCTTTACCATTATATTTTGTGCACACATCCTATATTTTAAGGTAAACATTACACCAAGTTTGTTTTTTCATCATATGATTTATACTTTATTAAAACCAGAAATCTGATATATTAAATAATCTGAATATTCCCTGAGATCGATAAGCAACAATACAATACAGAAATGTCAAACTCTGGCAGTGTCTTCATACTCTTGATACTTGGTTGAGGCCCCTTTACTGCAAATTACCTCATCAGAGCGGCATGAAATGGAGGTGATCAGCTTGTGGCACAGCTGAGGTGTTACTGAAGGCCAAGTTGCTCTGAGGGTGGTTTTCACCCTGAGGGTTGGGTGTTTCTCATTTTTCTTTTGACTATACTCTAGTGTTACAGTCAAGGCAAGACTGAGACCAGAGTGTAGAAACACCAAGACTTTAAAGGGTCAAGACCAAGGCCACTGCATGTGAAGGTCTTGGTCTTGACAACATCTTGACTACAACACTACTATACTCCCTAGGGAACAATGGGGTTCAGGTCAGGCAGGATGGTTAGCCAGTCCAGTGTAGTAATATTATGGTCAGCAAACTTTTTCGCAGTAGTTTTTGTGCTGCTGGAAACGGAAACTGGTATCTCCCTAAAGCTTGTTGGCAGATGGAAGCACAAAGGGCTCTGAAAATTTCCTGGTAGACAGAAGTGTTGACTTTGAACTTGATGAAACACAGTGGAGCAACACCAGCAGATGACATGGCAACCCACACCATCATTGACTGTGGATAATTCACATAGGACTTTAAACACCTTGTATTCTGTGCTTCACTGCTCCTGATCTCTAAATGAAAGGCAACACTTGCAGGCAACAAATACAAGATGGATAGAGGCCAAGGTCTACCACACCAGACAGGACCCCGGGTGTAGGCTGTGTAAACACACCCCTTAAGGGTAGCATCTCACAGAGTTGTGAATGCTGACAGACTTTGTCAGCAAACATAGCAGTTTTTGGATTTGTCAACTTTTCAGACGAACATTTGTGAAAATCTAGCTAGTATCTCACAGAGCGGCGAATGCTAAGTAGAGTTCAAGAATGTTGTGATTTGAGGAGTTTGTCAGGATTCATAAAAGGCTGCAAAACAGTTCAGTTTTTAAGCTCTTAAATAGTTTCGGCAAACCAAAAAGAACCTTAACAACATGCGTTGCAACTGTCTGCAAATGTGTTACAACTGTTTACTGATGCTTATAACTATTTTGCAAACGTTTGCAACTGCGTGCTGAAAAATACATTGGCAAAAAATTTTGAGAATGTTTGATTTTTTTTTTAATTTTATTTTTGCAACAAGACAAATTGTTTGGCACCTTAAAAACTGTTTGTGAACTCTTGTGAAACCTTTTACGAACCCTGACGAAACCCCAACAACCGCAATGTTTGTGAACATTCCTCAGTATTTGTCACTCACTGAGCTACAGGCTTAAATGATCCAGCACATAACAGCAGGTTGTAAGATGCAGACAGGTATGGCATACATGAAACATCACACATAAGTGACTGACATGGTATACAGCAACATCTGTGCAGACTATGGGCTGGAAGTCACAAAACCATTTTGAAGGCATCACCAGAGGTGATCTAGAATGATTGAGCTGAGATCCCGTGGGACTTCCAGATGCCGACAGATAACTTGGTGATGGCTAACCAACCAGACATTGTGGTGGTCAACAAATGGCAAAGACCAGTAATTGTTATAGATATGGCGATCACAAGTGACAGCAGTGAGGACTTAAAAAGGAGCTAGAAAAGTTGTGGAAAGTGAAGGTAACAGTGGTACCTGCGGAACTTGGGGCTGTGATGTTCAAATGGGGAGAGTGTTTCCAGCAGATTCAAGGAGCTACAGT
This sequence comes from Pholidichthys leucotaenia, assembly GCA_020510985.1. NCBI lineage: Eukaryota > Metazoa > Chordata > Actinopteri > Cichliformes > Pholidichthyidae > Pholidichthys > Pholidichthys leucotaenia. The sequence goes on from CM035848.1 coordinate 156,044,436, forward strand.
ATGTCTGAGAGTTCAGTGCAGAAGAGCACAGTCCTACGAACAGCTATGATACTGCAGAAGACCCTCAGATTTCTAGGACTGGTGTTACAGTGGTGTGAAAAAATGTTTGCTCCTTTCCTGATTTCTCATTTTGGCCCACTCATCTTTGCAGAGTTGTTGTAATTCAGCCACACTGGAGAGTTTTCGAGCATGAACCGCCTTTTTTAAGGTCGTGCCACAGCATCTCAATCAGATTCTGGTCAGGACTTTGACTAGGCCACTCCAAAGTCTTCATTTTGTTTTTCTTAAGCCATACAGAGGTGGACTTGCTGGTGTTTTTTGGATCATTGTCCTGCTGCAGACCCCAAGTGTGCTTCAGCTTGAGGTCACAAACAGATGGCCGGACATTCTCCTTCAGGATTTTTTGGTAGACAGCAGAATTCATGGTTCCATTTACCACAGCAAGTCTTCCAGGTCCTGAAGAGGCAAAACAGCCCCAGACCATCACACTACCACCATCATATTTTACTGTTGGTATGATATTCCTTTTCTGAAATGTTGTGTTACTTTTATGCCGGATGTAATGGGACACACACCTTCCACAAAGTTCAACTCTTATCTCATCAGTCCACAGAATATTTTACCAAAAGTCTTGAGGATCATCAAGATGTTTTCTGGCAAAACAGAGACAAGCCTTTATGTTCTTATTGCTCAGCAGTGGTTTTTGTCTTGGAACTCTGCCATACAGGCCATTTTTGCCCAGTCTCTTTCTTATGGTGGTCATAAGTCATGAACACTGACCTTAACTGAGACAAGTGAGGCCTGCAGTTCTTTGGATGTTGTTGTGGGGTCTTTTGTGACCTCTTGGATGAGTCGTCGCTGTGCTCTTGGGGTAATTTTGGTTGGCCGGCCACTCCTGGGAAGGTTCACCACTGTTCCATGTTTTCGCCATTTGTGGATAATGGCTCTCACCGTGGTTCGCTGGAGTCCCAAAGCTTTAGAAATGGCTTTATAACATTTTTCAGACTGATAAACCTCAAATACTTTGCTTCTCAATTGTTCCTGAACTTCTTTGGATCACAGCATGATGTCGAGCTTTTGAGGATCTTTTGGTCGACTTCACTTTGTTAGGCTGGTCCTATTTAAGTGATTTCTTGATTGAGAACAGGTGTGGCATTAATTAGAGCTGGGTGTGGCTAGAGAAATAGAACTCAGCTTTCCAAAGATGTGATAAACTGTAGAGGGTGTAAGGGAAGGATGTGGAGGCGAGGCACGAGCGTAGGTCGACACAGATTCTTTATTAAATCCTCTATCATATGTACAGCCTGTGACCCCAGCGTGGACGCTGGGGCCATGAAGAGCCTAGTCTGGAAAAGCCTGCCTCAGTTTCCCTGCGCTCTCTTATAAAGCTTTATTGACCGTGGGGCGCATGCGCACGCAGCGACCACCAGCTTGATGATATAGTGCGTGTGTGCGTGTGTGTGTTTTTTGTACTTTTTTACGTTTTTAGAAAATCCTCTGTGTCGTTTCTGCCCTGGAGCGTTTGTGGAATATATGGCGAAGAGCTCCCTGGTATCGGCAACATGGATTTCCTCTCCTCTCTCGCACTGCTGCTTTCTGTGCTGTGGCTCTTTGTCTCTGAGGTAAACGCGTTCGGCTCCATGGCGAGCAGAATAGCGGGCAGAATACAATATTCCAGGGACGTGTTGCTACGCTTTAACACAGCTGATGCAGCGTCTGTGATTGAGCCCAAACTTGAACTGCCGGACTTTATTTTGAGAAACGGACACAGTGGTGAAAAGAGAAGCGGCAGGAGGAAGCGTGGAAGACGTGGAGGTGTGAAATTGCGCCTTAGGAGATGTCAGTTTGGTAACATTCCTCTTCCTTCGATCATTTTTGGGAATGCACAGTCTGTGAGAAACAAGGTGGAGGAAATTCAAGGCAACGTACGTTACCAGAAGGATTTTAAGAACTGCTGCGTCATGGCTTTCACTGAATCTTGGCTTACTGCGCATGATCGAGATGCAGACCTGTGGATTGACGGCTTTGGAGCTCCGCTGCGCTCGGATCGGCAGGAAGAGGTAACGGGGAAGCGTCACGGGGGCGGTGTATGTTTATACATTAATAAGCAGTACTGCACATCTGTCACGGTCAGAGAGCGCATCTGTACACCCGATGTGGAGCTGCTGTCTGTGTCGCTTCGCCCCTTTTATTTGCCTCGAGAGTTTCCCCAACTTTTCATCACAGTTGTGTACATTCATCCGAGGGCAGACGCTGACTCCGCCTCCAGAACCATCTCTGATGTGGTGCAGCGGCTGCAGTCAATTTCTCCAGAGGCGCCAAACTTCATTCTTGGGGATTTTAACCATGTTTCTTTAAAGAAGACACTTAAAAATTTTCATCAGTATGTCTCCTGCCCAACCAGGCGAAAAAAGACATTGGACCTGTGCTATGGATCCATAGAGAGGGCCTATAAATCACTCCCCCTTCCTCCTTTAGGATCATCAGATCACAACTGTGTTCATTTGCTGCCCACATATAAAACTGCTCTCAGAAGAGGCAAGGTGGAGATGAGAGACATTGATGTGTGGACAGAAGATTCAGAGCACAGCCTCCAGGAATGCTTTGACTGTACAGACTGGAAAATGTTCATAATGGCCTGCGGGGATGATTTGGACTCTCTGGTTGAGCTCACATGCTCATACATGGCTTACTGTCAAAATAAGTTTGTTCCACGTAAACGTGTCAAAATATACCCCAACAACAAACCATGGGTAACTAAATCAGTTAAATCCTGCTTACAGAGGAAAGCTCTTGCCTTTAAACAGGGGTCTGTTTCTGAGCTACAGGTTGCCACCAAGGAGCTGAAGGCCGAAATTTTAAGAGCAAAACAGAATTATAAATCAGAGTTGGAAAGCAAGATGGCAGCAAATAAACTTGGTTCGGCCTGGGCCAGTATGAAAACTATTGCAGGCCTTCAGAGCACAGAGCGCAGTAATCGTGTGTTTTTAGATGGTTTTAGTTCAGACACAGAGCTGGCTAATGCTCTTAACTGTTTTTATGGTCGTTTTGACTCCTTTGATTTTAGCACAGAAATCCAAGATTTGAAACAGAAACTCAAAGACAATCAGCACTTTAATATTGAGATGCAGGATGTTAAAAGGGAGTTCCGCGCTGTAAAAGTGAACAAAAGTCAGGGCCCTGATAATATATGTGGACGCCTGGTAAAGTCCTGTGCACATGAACTGAGTCCTATATTTCATTATATTTTCAATAAGTCCTTACAGACACAACATGTGCCTAAGATGTGGAAAGATGCCGTGGTTGTTCCCGTTCCAAAATCCAGCTGTCCTAAAACGGTAAATGACTTTAGACCAGTTGCTTTGACTTCAATTTTAATGAAAATTTTTGAAAATTTGGTCAGATGTGAGGTCCTAAGGCAGACTGAACATGCATAGGATCCTCTGCAGTTTGCCTATAGGCCTCACAGAGGAGTGGAGGATGCCACTGTCACTCTGTTTGACATGCTTTTTAAACATCTGGATTTTAATGGGACACACGCCAGGCTTTTATTTGTGGACTTTTCTTCTGCCTTTAATACAATCCAACCTCATATTTTAGTTGAAAGGCTCCTGCAACAATTTGATTTAAGCAATAATCTGGTGGGTTGGATTCTGGATTTCTTAACCAACAGGACGCAGAGAGTAAGGGTCAATGGCACATTGTCTGACCTAAAGTGCTCTTCTACTGGCTCTCCTCAGGGGTGTGTGTTGTCACCACTACTCTTCATCCTGTACACAAACATGTGTCGGAGCAGACATGACAACAGACACATTATAAAGTATGCTGATGACTCAGTCATTGTCAGTCTCCTCCAGGATGGTGAGAGTGGTCACGGCCCAGTAGTTGATGACTTTGTTCACTGGTGTGAGGATTTCTACCTGCAGCTGAATACAACAAAAACGAAAGATATGATTATTGACTTTAGGAGGAAAACTCCCAGGCACAAAGTCACCATACTAAAAGGCCAGACCACCGAATGTGTACAATCGTACAAATATCTTGGGACGATTATTGATAGTGGATTGAACTTTGAGGTGAACTGTGAAAGGGTGTGCAAAAAGGGTCAGCAAAATTTGCATTGTTAGAGGAAACTTGCACGCTTCCAAATTGACCGAACCATAATGACTATGTTCTATCGGGCTTTTATTGAATCTGTTTTATCCTTTTCTTTAATGTCATGGTTTGGTCAGATAAAACTGAAACAGAGGAAATCCTTGGATCAGGTAGTTAGATGGTCCAGTCGTTTGCTTGGTGAGTCACAGCTGAGCCTTGCATCCCTGTACACCAGACAAGTACAGAGGATGGCCGACTCGATTTTAAATGATGACTCCCACCCTTTGCACTGCAACTTTCAGCTTCTTCCCTCCAGACGGAGGTTTGCTGTCCCAAAAAGTAGAACCCAGCGCTACAAAAACAGCTTTGTCCCTGCTGCTGTCAAAGAGTTGAACAAGCTATAAAAATTATATTGTACATATTTTATATTTACCTGTTTTGTAAGATGTGTGCCTGTGTTTGTGTCTATGTTGAATGTAATTAGTGGCTTGTAAATATGGATGTCACCAACTGCAAAACAAATCTACCTACGGGTACAAATAAAGTAACCTGAACCTGAACCTGAACCTGAACCTGACCTGCACGTAGAAACTGAGGCTGGTGCATATTAATGAAGTCTGACAAAGGCCATGAGTGGCAGGATTATAATAACATGTTACAAACAAAAGCACTGTGTGGCACGATTAACATAACACGTTATTTTCCTAATATACATTTGCCTCCCTGTGCTGTAGCTTATAGCAGCAGGAGGCGAAGGCGCCTTACAGTCTGGTGTAATTACACCTGTGGGGGGCTACCTCCCTCAGTCCGTTGTTCAGCCCCTCTGGTTCTGGGTGAGAGATAATGTCCATCCGCAGTGTGCTGGTGCCACCACAAAACCATCGTTAATTTATGTCTTAACAGGAGGGCAATCACATTTTTCACACAGGGCATGTAAGCTTGGATTTTTTTTACACTTAATAATAAACACCTTCATTTAAAAACTGCATTTTGTGTTTATTTGTGTTATTTTTGTCTAATATTTAAATTTGTTTGATGATCTGAAACATTTAAGTGTGACAAACATACAAGAAATGAGAAATCAGGAAGGGGGCAAACACTTTTTCACACCACTGTATATCAGTCTCATCCCCAGATGCCACATGTGTGTCAGTCTTGGTAGTGTGCTCAGTCCCAGCCACGATGCCGGAAATCCATCCATCTATCCATCCATCTTCTTCCACTTAATCCTTTTCGGGTCATGGGGGGGCTGGAGCCTATCCCAGCATCTTTGGGCGAGAGGCAGGGTACACCCTGGACAGATCGCCAGTCCATTGCAGGGCCAACACAGAGAGACAGACAACCATTCACTCTCACATCCATGCCTAAGGACAATTTAGAATCCCCAGTTTGATGCCAATTAACCTAACTTGCATGTTTTTGGCATGTGGGAGGAAACCGGAGAAATCCCGGAGTAAACCCACGCAGACATGGGGAGAACATGCAAACTCCACACAGATCACTGTTGGTCGGGGGCTGGGATCGAACCCAGGATCCCCAGCCAAGGGTGAGTTGCTGTGCTGCCGCAGTGCTAGCCACTCCGCCACCACGCTGCCCTCTGCCGGAAATCCTTAACACCTAAATGCACCTCTGACACTCGGATGATTTTTAAGGGATCATTGAGTGAAAAATGGTGTGTTTGTAGGTTTTAACTGTCTGAAATGAGTCTACTGGTAATAATAATAACTAGTCAATCTACGTTCCTACCCTGACCTATGGTCATGAGCTTTGGGTAATGACCAAAAGAATGAGATCGCAGATACAAACAGCTGAAATGAGCTTTCTCCGTAGGATTGCTGGACTCACCCTTAGAGATAGGGTGAGGAGCTCAGAGTAGAACCGTTGCTCCTCCATATCGAAAGGAGCCAGTTGTGGTGATTTGGGCATCTGATCAGGATGCCTCCTGGATGCCTTGTGTTTCGAGCACGTCCCACTGGGAGGAGACCCCGGCACAGACTCAGGACTCACTGGAGAGACTATGTCTCCCAGCTGGTCTGGGAACATCTTGGGATCCTCTCTGAAAAGCTGCAGCTGGTGGCTGGGGAGAGGGAAGTCTGGGCTTATCTGCTTGAACTGCTGCCTCTGTGACCTGGACTTCCGGAAAAGCGGTAGAAAATGGATGGATAATAATAATAATACATTTTATTTATAATGCATTTTACATTTCAAAGAAACCTCAAAGTGCTACAGTGTAAACAGTGACAGAATATAAAAAGACAATGTGGAGGAATAAGATCAGGTGAGATGCGACGAGCTGGAAGGTTGCAGAGTTTTATTTTCCTCCAACATAATGAGACGCACTTGTAGTTCTGTGCGCTACTGTGCTCCTGAGGCATGTATCGTAAGCTCTTTTATAGATGTTATACAAGCAAGAGAGGATGCATGGCACATTAGCATCGTGATATACATATCAGTCAATACCTATTATTAGTGTGACCAACTGGTGCCCAGATGTCCTCTCCTTAATCCGGGGATGAATAAACAATAGTCCATTGTTCTGGTTGTCCCCCAGGGGCTCTCTGTCCATATGTGAATGGTCCTCTGCTTCCTCCGGACCTGCTGAGTGTGAGGATTGTCCATGCAGAGTGTGGTGGGTCACCACAGGGCTCCCGCCAGAACACTCAGAAGGGGCTGTGACCCCCCCCCCCCAGTCATTTGGGCTCCAGCTCCGGTAGAACTGTCCTGCTGTAGAGGAGTGTCGGAGGGCATGTCAGTCCGTGGGGGGTACGGGGGAGGGGTGGAAAGGACAGTGTGCTCCGCTCTGAGTTCCAGCACGTTGAACGACCGTGGATCGTGGGCGCACGGGGCCGGTGTGCGTCGTGCGGAGGAGGGGGAGGGGGTGGGAGTAAGTGAGTGCCGGCCCGGGACGTCAAGGGTGTCTGGGTCGCGCAAAAATTGCGTGTGGATCCGCAATGGTGAGGGACTTTCCCGGTAAACCTGGCGGTGATCCACAGCGACTGTGAAAAAAAAGTAAGTCTCTGACTCCTCTCGCGGCTCGGTCCCGCGAGGATGTGGGGAGGGCGAACGGCCAAATTCCCTGAGGATGCGTAGCGGCTGTGAAACAACTGCAGCTGTATGAGGAACTTGGCGGTGTGGCTTTAGGGGCGGACGCAGCCCTAAAGCCCTCGGGGACAGCAATCGGCTAGACTCCCATTGTGCGCCGTGGCTGAGAAACCCATACAAAGTCCTGTGTGTGGGCTGCACGTCTGCTTCAGGTGCGTGAGCAGCCCTGAAGGTTCCGAGGATGGCGATTGGCCATGTTTCTCAGGCATGCGCAGTGGCAGAGGACGCTGTATCAGTCTGTGGAGTCGGTTTGTCTCTGTGCGTGGTGCGCGCTTGGCGCAGTGACCACATAGCTGGCAGTTGCACTGTCCTCGTAATCCTGCAGTGTGTGTGCGGGGCTTCTGTGCGCGGGAGGTCCGCTGTCATGAGGTGAGTCAGGGTCGGGGAGCTTGGTGGAAATCAACGCAGACAGCGTCGATGATTTCCCCGTTCAGGCTGCTTCCTTCGGCTCGCTCGTGTCGCCGTTCATGGTGCGTGTCGGTCCCAGCACTGCCCGCTCCAGAGGGCGCGCTCCGGTGTGGACGAAGAGGTTGCAGGCGTTCTCTGGTCCTCTGGAGTCCACAGCGCGGTGAGAGGGAGCAGATGATCATTCTCTCTAGTCAGGTCACCAGTGTGGAGGGAAAAGATCAGGCGAGAGGCGCACCATAACACGTTGGGTCACCAGTGTGGAGGAATAAGATCAGGCGAGATGCGACGAGCTGGAAGGTTGCAGAGTTTTATTTTCCTCCAACATAATGAGACACACTTGTAGCTCTGTGCGCTACTGTGCCCTACTGTGCTCCTGAGGCATGTATCGTAAGCTCTTTTATAGATGTTATACAAACAGAGAGAGAATGCATGGCACATTAGCATCGTGATATACATATCAGTCAATACCTATTATTAGTGTGACCAACTGGCGCCCGGACGTCCTCTCCTTAATCCGGGGATGTATAAACAATAGTCTATTGTTCTGGTTGTCCCCCAGGGGCTCTCTGTCCATATGTGAATGGTCCTCTGCTTCCTCCGGACCTGCTGAGTGTGAGAATTGTCCATGTAGAGTGTGGTGGGTCACCACAACAACAACAATAAAAGACCAAAAGTTTAAAAAGGTTAAAATCAGATGAAAAAACTTTAGTAAGCTTTTGTAAATCAAAAAGTCTTTATGTGTTTTTTAAAAGTCTCAACAGATTGTGGAATCCTCAAATGTTCTGGAAGGGCATTCCACAAACATGGGGCAATTGCCTGAAAGGCCCGGTCTCCCATGGTATGAAGCTTGGTCTTGGGAGGTTGAAGACAATGACTATTGTTAGAGCAAAGCTGTCTCATGTATGTGGTGAGAGAAGATCCTTCAGATAGTCTGGTGTGTTGCCATGTAGACATTGGTAAGTAAGCGGGCAGATTTTAAATTCAATCCTGAGATGAACAGGAAGCCAGTGAAGAGTCTAAAGAACAGGTGTGATATGGTCACATTTCCGGATCCTCATCAGGACCCTGGCAGTGCTATTTTGAATGTACTGGAGCTTTTGAAGGCCCCTGCCAGATATCCTAATGAGGAGTGTGTTACAGTAGTCTAGCCTGGAGGAGATAAAGGCGTGGACCAGTCTCTCAGCACCAGAGAGGGAAAGGGAGGGGCGGAATTTGGCAATGTTTTTGAGGTGAAAAAAATGGTCACCTAATTATCCAAAAATTTTCAAAACAGTCAATTCTCTTTAAAAAACACACAGCCTTTATCTCATTTTTCTCTCCCAGAAATTCAATTCAATTCAATTCAGCTTTATTTATATAGCGCCATTTCACAACAACAGTCATCTCATAGCATTATCAACTGTAGGGAGGACCCCCACAGTTGCAGAAAGACCCCAGCAATCAGGCGATCCCCTGTGAGCAAGCACTTGGCGACGGTGGAGAGGAAAAACTCCCTTTTAACAGGAAGAAACCTCCAGCAGAACCAGGCTCAGGGAGGGGCAGTCATCTGCTGCGACTAGCTGGGGGGTGAGGGGACAGAGAAGAAGAAAAGAACAGACATGTAGAGAGCAAACAGCACGATGGGGACTCAATCTATGGGAGAGAACAAACAAATGTTAATGACCAGCAAAAAAAAAAATATTTCATAGAGAGTGAGGAAAGGAGTGAGGCCCAGTGCATTACTGGAGGTCCCCCGGCTGACTAAACCTATTAGCAGCATAACTAAGGGAGGGTTCAGAAACACATGATCCCTCCCTAATTGTAGGCTATATCAAAAAGGTAGGTTTTAGCCCTATTCTTAAAAACAGAGATCGAGTCTGACTCCCGAATCCAGATTGGCAGCTGATTCCACAGGAGAGGAGCTTGATAACTGAAGGCTCTGCCTCCCATTGTACTTTTGGAGATTCTAGGTATTACAAGTAAACCTGCATTTTGGGAGCGTAGTGCTCTGTTAGGATGATACAGTAGTATCAGATCTTTTAAATAAAAAGGAGCCTGATTGTTTAGAGCTTTGTAAGTAAGAAGAAGGATTTTAAACTTAATTCTAAACTCTATGGGAAGCCAATGAAGGGAGGCCAGAACCGGAGAGATATGATCTCTCTTTCTAGTACCTGTTAAAACTCTTGCTGCAGCATTTTGGATCAGCTGAAGACTTTTTAAAGATGTTTTAGGACAGCCTGATAATAAAGAATTACAATAATCTAATCTCGAGCTAACAAAAGCGTGGATCAGCTTCTCAGCATCACTCTGAGACAAGATGCTCCTAATCTTGGCAATATTACGCAAATGATAGAAGGCAGTCTTAGAAACAAATTTAATATGTGAATTGAAGGACAAATCCTGATCAAAAATAACTCCAAGGTTCCTCACAGAGCTATTAAGAGAAAGAGTAACTGCATCCAAACTGAAAGTTTGATTTGGAAAGGAATTTCTAAGGTTTTTTGTACCAACAAGAATGACTTCAGTCTTATCTGAATTTAATAGCAGGAAATTACAAGTCATCCAAACTTTGATTTCCTTAAGACAGGCTTCTAACTTGGCTAATTGATTAGTATCATCTGGCTTCATTGACAGGTATAATTGTGTGTCATCTGCATAACAGTGAAAATGTATACAGTGCTTTCTAATAATGTTGCCTAACGGAAGCATATATAAACTAAAAAGAGTAGGGCCAAGCACAGATCCCTGTGGAACTCCATGACTAAGCTTTGAGCTGAGAGAAAACTCATCATTTACATGAACAAACTGGAACCTATCAGATAAATAAGATCTAAACCACTGCAACGAAGTTCCATTAAGTCCAACATAGTGTTCTAATCTATCAAGTAGAATATTATGATCAATAGTATCAAAAGCTGCACTAAGATCTAAAAGGACAAGTACAGAAACTAGTCCATTATCAGATGCAATGAGGAGGTCGTTAGTGACCTTCGCTAAGGCTGTTTCAGTGCTATGATGGATTCTAAACCCAGATTGAAACTCCTCAAATAAACCATTTCCCTGCAGGTGGTCAAATAATTGCGTAGCAACAACTCTTTCTAAGATTTTTGAAATGAAAGGGAGATTAGAGATTGGTCTATAGTTAGCTAAAGCTCCTGGATCTAGCGTTGGCTTTTTGAGTAAGGGTTTAATTACAGCCGTTTTAAAAGCCTGCGGTACATGGCCTAAAGTTAATGAAGAATTGATTATATGAAGAATAAAGCTACCAATAAGTGGGAAGACTTCTTTAAATAACCTGGTAGGAATAGGGTCTAAAAGACAAGTTGAAGGTTTGGATGAGGAAACTATTTTGTCTAACTCACAAAGGTCGATTGGAGTAAACTCATCAAGACAGACATCAATAGAAGGAGTTGTAGTAGTTACAGTATTTAAGTTAACTGTGGGAAGAATCTGATTGATTTTATCTCTGATGGATGAAATTTTATTATTGAAAAAGTTCATAAAGTCCTGACTAGTAAGCTCTAAGGGGATGCTAGGATTGACAGAGTCCTGACTCTTTGTCAACCTGGCTACAGTACTGAAAAGAAACCTGGGATTATTCTTGTTCTCTTCTATTAATGCAGAGTAATAACTCGTTCTAGCTTTTCTAAGAGATTTTTTATAAATTAAAAGATGATTTCTCCAAGCTAAATAGATTTCATCTAAATTAGTAGAGCGCCATTTTCTTTCTAATTGACGAGTCTTCTGTTTTAAGCTACGAGTTTCTGTGTTGAACCAAGGAGTTAAAAATCTCTGATTAGACTTTTTCTTTTTTAAGGGGGCCACCAAGTCTAGAGCCTGATGCAGAGAAGCTGAAACACTATCCACCATGTTATCAATTACAGAAGGAGCAAGCTGTCTATAGCTTATTTCCGTTGTGTTGACACATGGCATAGAGGAAACAATCTGCATAAATTTGGAAACAGCATCATCTGAGAGGCATCTACTGTGATAATATTTTTCTTTAGGAGCCAAATAGTCAGAAATAGTAAAATCAAAAGTTAACAGACAATGGTCTGACAGTACAGGGTTATGAGGAGACACTACAAGATTTTCTATTTCTATGCCATATGTCAGAACAAGGTCCAATGTATGGTGGAGGTAATGAGTAGAATTTCCTACTTTCTGAGAAAACCCAATCGAGTCTAATATTGAATTAAAAGCCACATTAAGGCAGTCACTATCTACATCCACATGTATATTAAAGTCCCCTACTATAATTATTCTATCAGATTTCAGCACTAAATCAGCTAAGAAATCAGGAAATTCGGATAAAAATTCTGAATAGGTTGATGGGGGACGATAAACTATGGCAAATAAAATTGGGTTTAACCTGGAATTGCTAAAGTGCCCAACACTGAGGACCAGGCCCTCAAAGGAATTATAACATGTTTTTTGCTTTACATTAACTAGTAATTTGGAATGGTAAATTGATGCTACTCCTCCTCCACGACCAGAACTTCTGGGATTTTGACAGTTTAAATAACCAGAGGGAGTTGATTCATTTAAACCAACATAATCCTCTTGTCCTAACCAAGTCTCTGTAAGGGAAATTAAATCAATCTGATGATCAATTAACAGATCATGGACTAACAGAGACTTGGGAGTTAGAGACCTAATATTTAATAAACCACATTTAATTTTTAAATTATGAGGAGGAACAGAGGCCAAATCATTCAATTTAGAGGCTTTATGTTTAATTTGAGTTTTACCAATATTTTGCTTTATCACTTTGGGATGCTTATACATTATATTTTTATTTACTTTGGAGGGAGCAGACAACGATTCTCTGATGGGGAAGACAGGGGCTAAGCTGAGGGGTGGCGGATGAAGAGGAGCTGCAGAGAGGCGTGTAAGACTGCGACTCTGCTTCCTGGTCCCAACTCTGAGTAGTCATGGTTTTGGAAATTTGGATAAAAAAGATGCCAGATTGTTAGATAAATGAGAAGCACCATCCAAAGTGGGATGAATGCTGTCTCGTCTCATAAGACCAGGTTTTCCCCAAAAAGAGCTCCAATTGTCAATGTAGCCCACGTCATTTTTAGGACACCACACAGACAGCCAGCGGTTCAAGGATGACGAGCGACTAAACATGTCATCACTGGTCAGATTGGGGAGGGGCCCAGAGAATACTACAGTAGCAGACATCGTTTTTGCAAAGTCACACACCGATTCTATATTAAGTTTCGTGACTTCCGACTGCCGGAGACGGATGTCATTAATGCCGGCGTGAATAACAATTGTGGAATATTTACAGTTACTTTTAGCCAGCATTTTCAAATTTGACTCGATGTCGCTTGCTCTGGCCCCAGGAATGCATGTGACTATGGCCGATGGAGTCTCTAGGTTCACGTTTCTGACTACAGAGTCGCCAATGATCAGAGTTTTTTCCTCAGCGGGTGTGTCGCTGAGCGGGGAAAAACGATTAGAAACGTGAACAGGTTGGTGGTGAACCGGGGCTTTGCGACTAGGCTTCCTTCTCACCGTCACCCCCCCAGTCTCCTCGCTGCAGAGGAGAGCCGGGGAACCGGTGACAGGGGGACCTAAGCTAGCTAGCTCCGCTGCAGCTAATGGGCGTCCGTCGAGATTAACTGGCGCAGACGGTGTTTCAATGCAGCGGAGCCGGGATTCCAAATCAGACAACCTCGCCTCGAGCGCCTCAAAAAGACAACATTTATTACATTTACCGTTATCACTAAAAGAGGCAGAGGTGTAGCTAAACATCTGACAGAGAGAGCACACCAGAGGAGGAGAGGAAAGAGAGGTAGTAGCCATAGCTAGTGGCTCGAGAGCTGGAGAGCAAACCACACAGGCAGACAGCAAAACAGGAAGTGATGATACGTTACCACAAGGAAGTGACGATCAACCTGTGATGGATTCAGCAGCAATCCATGTGCCAACAACCAGCCAGCAATCCAGAGATCTCAGAGAGATCTCAGCCTTTATCTCATTTTTCTCTCCCAGAAATGCCAGAAACATTTTTTACTTTTCTGTGGAACTCTCCAACGTCATGAATCAAAAAGCCAACTTGCCGCCATCCTTGAGACCAGCCCACTGCTCTATTGTTAGCCTGCCTAGCTGTCTGACATGCAGATGGAAGGGGTGCTAAAGGTAGCTTATTAGCCCCTGAGCTATTAGCCCCAGATACCAGGTACCAGGAAGCTTGAACTGAGCACAGCTTATATTATTTTCTTCAGATCTTAGTCACCCTAATAACCATCCCTATTACCACCTAGTTCACCGGTCCGTGGTCCACAATATGCCTTACGTTGCTCCAGCCTGTCTCCTGGTGGTTTCATCGTGTTCCCACGGTGAGTCGCCGGCATGCTGGTCACGGGGAGCTCAGAACCAGCAGCTCCAAGCAGCATCCCCAGGTCGTGGCGCAGGCAGTTGCCGCGACCCGGGGATGCTGCCTGGAGCTGCTGGCTCAGCTCCACCACCATCCTCCGGGAATACTCTCACGGGTAGCGCAGGGGAGCCTCTTCATGACGGGGCATCCCCAGGCTGGCCATGGGAGAGGAGCAGAGTACCGCAGATCGAGACATTGCCCTTTGAAATCCGGTGACTTGGCCAGTGGCCTTGGGTTGCGGTGATCGGTGAATCGCCTGGTGCGCAGTGCTGGTGATTTGTTGTGGAGTCTCGGCGGGGTTGTTGGAGGATGAGCTAGGATGATGCGAGATGCACAAACGACTGCAGATTGGCGAACCAGCGCCGCTCATCCGTGCTACAAGGATGCTAGAAGCTATTCAGCTAATGGCTAACTGATGTAAGAGGGAGGGTGGAGTTGAACAGCTGAAGGATGATTCTTAAAGTGGCAGGCTATAAATTAGAGCATTTTAAGAAAGCCAAGAAAAATAAAAAACAAATTTGCTTCAATAATTAAAAAATTAAAGAAAATATGAACAAAATATGTCACAGACACTTCATTAAGACATGAGTGAGCTGTTAAAATGTGTAAAAAAAGTGCAGTCAATGAGCCCTTTATCATTTGGAGGGGAAATATATGAGCCAATGAAAGCATTCCTACTTGCCTATCCAAATGGGTCGACCCTCTTAGTGACACTAGTAGAGAACTGGACTTTGGTGTGGGAGGTCATGAGTTCAAACTCCTGTTTGTATGCCACCAGTTGGGCTTCACTGCCAAAAACTAAACCTTGGTTCACACTGGTTGTGGTAGACTTGATTTCCATCAGTATTAAGCATTTTCAGCACATGGACAGATGATATGACCATGAATGTACATTTTTCTCGATATGAATTTTAATATGAAAATTAATAACTTGAAATGACCCACCCAGCAGATACTGGATTGCAGCTATGGTGGCTTTGTTGTTGCCCTTTAAACATACTCATCCATGCCCTTCTTTTCACCATTACTTTATCCAGGATAGCATTTCCTACGATTAGTCAATAATGTCAAGTGATGTGTTTATCTAGGTGTGTCATTACCCCCCAGGTATCTCATTCCTGCACAGTTTATAAGCTTCTCCATCTGGTATGGAAGTCATTAAGTAAACAGCCATGCCAGTGAGAATATCAGCATTTGCTCACAGCAGCATGTTTACCAGCAGCTTGATGGCCATTATGAACACACCAAATTAAGCTGTGTTTGAATTCTACCGTTACCTTAAAGCATCCCATTAAAACCTGCCACTGTTTTTCTGTAAAGCAAAACACATTTTATTCTTGTCGGTGTAAAACAGCTCTTATTGGACAACTGATACCGTACTCAATGTTTCTGCAGTCTTTTCACCAGGAGATGTCTGCTTTCTGCATCCCAGAAAAAGGAGCAGCAAGAAGCTGAGGGGGAAACAGCCATGATAGACCTCCAACCCACCGCCACAGAGTCAGCCAACGTTGGACTAAGACAAGATTCCTCAAAAGACTTCAGGACTTCAATTATCTAGGGGTCCAGCTGGTTGCGTTTTCCTAATAAAATCCAAAACAGCTGCTTTCCCACCTCTAAACCCAATCCCATCCTGACAGCCACTAAATTATTCTAAAATCTCAAACCTTTACCAAATCTAACACTGACTACCTTGGATACCCAGTGTATATTATTTTATGTATATAAACTCAAATATATTATAGCATGAATGGCATGTACTATTAAGTGGATGCTGTATGTGAACTAGCATTCCATTTACAATTAGTTTTGAGCTAGAACTCATAACTAACAAAAGAACTGTAAATGCTCAAGTGCCTTTCTTTGCACAGACTGTGCAAAGATTGTAAATGTTTTAGGGCACATCATAATTTCATATGCATGGTTTTGACTTTGTGTTTAGACATTGATTATCTTGGATGTGGGTTGTGCAGTTTACATGACTAAGATTAGTGATAAGGTTTGGCTATAAGTTTTGGCTAGCGATGGGCAACTTCAATAATAGACACTCGACAGGATTATAGCTTTAAGGTTGCAAGTTTTACAGCAACATATTGTCATATTCTTTGGTATTAATTCTAGAAACTCAAGAAATCCACACACATAAATCAAGACATTTGCAGTTGCAATCAAAGTCATTCAACCCCCACTGCAATTTAAGTTTATTGGAAAATGTACAAACTAGCAGCTGTTTGCAATAAACAGATCAAACAAGAACAGTTTAAATAGTTCAACACAACTAGTATTACAAGTGGTTTCTCCAAATTCAACACAAAATGCCACTTTTAATGACTACTGCAGTCTCAAAATTATTCAACCCCTTCATGACAAGCATCTTTAGCAGTTAGTAGAGCACCTTTTTGCTCTTGTGACCTGCTGCAAACATGATACTAGACACCAGCTTCTGAATTTTAGCCCATTCCTCATGGGCAAAGTCCTCCAGTTCACTAATATTCTTGGGTTTGCGTGCTGTAATGGCCATTTTCAAATCCCACCAGAGATTTTCAATGAAGTTCAAGTCGAGTGACTGTGGTGGCCACTCAACTATCTTCAAGGACTTCTTCTGAATCCAAGGTTTGGTGAACTTTGAGGTATGCTTGGGATCATTGTCCTGTTAGAAGGTGCAATGACGCCCAAGCTTCAGCTTCCTCACAGAAGGCATGGCATTTTGATAGGATATTTTCAGGTTTCATTGATTATTCTATATGATTTTAATGCTGTATTATTCTATTTTATATTATAATTGTATCTGGTGCATATAATGAGCCAATGTCTGATTCTCTGTGTTTTTCCATTGTCTCAGAGCTTGAAAAGAATGTCTGTTTCTCAGTGTAAGATTAGGCTGAGCAAGATTGTAAATAATGACAAAGGTTTTATTGTTTTATCATACCAGGCTGTTCTGTTCTGTATGCCCGAAGTTAGGGTGACTTAGCTTGACCAGGTCATGTAAAGATCAAAGCAGAATGTTCAGTGCTGTACATAGATTAGAGCAGTCTTGGGAGGAGATGGCTCCAGCTGTCTTCAGGTTTAGATAAGGTCAGAGTCTGTATGCCCAGGGTATAGGGAGCAACATCCTTGGACGCATGTTAGGGAGTTGGTGTGAGCAAGCTCTGAGACACATCGTGCTGTGACCGATTGCCTCCTTTTTCTGATCAGAAAGAGAATAAATGGCTCAAAACTTGGAAACCGCCAATTGATTATTGATTCAGTGTCAATCAATTCATTTTTGATCTAACACATTTTCTCCCAGGGCTTCCTGACACTTGATTAAATCCATCTTGCCCTCTACACAGTGCAGGTTTCCAGTGTCAGAGGAAGCGAAGCAGCCCCAGAGCATCACTGAGCTACTGCCATGCATCACTGTAGGTAGGGTGTTCTTTTCAGGATATGCTTCATTCTTCCTCCTCCAGACATACCGCTGATCCATAGGCCCCAAAACGTCCGGTTTTGTTTCATTGCTCCACAAAACAGAATTAGAAAAAAAAACAAAAAAAACTTTGGCTTATTTATATACGTAGTTTTGCACAAATTCGAGCCAACTTTTCTTGTTCAAGTCTTGCTGCAGGTTTTTTGCAGTCAGTTGAGGGTTTTTGACAACCTGGATCCTCAGAACTCTGGTGGCAGCCGTTGATAACTTCCTCTTTCTGCCACATCCAGATAGTGTAGCCACTGCTCCTTTAACTTTAAACTTGTAAACTATGTTTCCAATTGTATTTCTCAGAACATTCAGTGCCTTTGCTATCTTTTTTGTATCCTTTTCCTTGTTTGTGCAAGGCAATAACCTCTGCTCTAAAATTTCTGGACAATTCTCTTGACTTAGCCATATTTCTAACATGCAATCAAACACCACCTTCAGCAGTCCACGTATTTGAGGTGTTATATCTTAAGCACACCTGATGCAACTAATGAATCCCTTGATTGGTCGTGTCAGGTGTGCTTGAGACCACATCTGATTTGTAAATGTGTGCTCTTATGAGGAATTCTGTTCAGGTGCTTGAATAATTTTGAGACTGCAGTAGTTGTTGAAAGTATGATTTAGTGTTGACTTTTGATGAAATCCTTTCAATATTAGCTTTATGTACCTATTTAAGATAAGATAAGATAAGATAAGCCTTTATTAGTCCCACAACGGGGAAATTCCAGGATTGCAACAGCACAGGGATAGCAACACTCAGAGCAACAATCAGAAGGCAAGAAAAAAACAAGCAAGCAAGAGCAGCTAATATACATATGTACGTATTACTATAAAATATATATATATACACACACACACACACACACAGACACACAGTGCAGAGCATTGTAGCTGGATGGAATAAATATATGAATATATGAACACACAGTGCAGAGCATTGTAGCTAGATGGAATAAATATGTAAATATATAAACACCCACAGTACGGAGCATTGCAGCTAGGTGGAATAAATATGCAAGTATATAAACACACACAGTGCGGAGCAATGTAGCTAGATGGAATAATATGTAGATATATAAATATATAAACACACCCAGTGCTGAGCATTGTAGCTAGATGGAATAAATATGTAAATATATAAACACACACAGTGCAGAGCATTGTTGCTAGATGGAATGAAACAGCATAACCGTCTACTTAGTTATCCTACATGGTATGATTATGTGCCCATACATATTCTCACCCTCCATAGCGACCGGTATGTTCCTAGTTGTATGCCGGAGGGGACCAAAACGGCCCTACACTATAATGCCTCCATCTACAAACTTCAGTGTTGGAATAGCCAAAAAGTGCCATTTTCATCTTGTGTGGCCACACTACATTCTCCCAGTGTTTCATAGGCTAGTCCAAATGCTGCTTAGCAAACTTTAAATGAGCTTCAACATGATCTTTTTCTTAATAATGGAGTCTTGTGAAGTGGGTGTGCATGGATCTCATGATGGTAGAGTACACTGCCTATTGTTTACTCTGTCACTATTGTACCTCTTGTATGCAAGGCTTTCAAGAGGTCTTTCTGAGTTGTCCTTGGCTCCTGTTCTCTTCTGACTTTCTGTCTGATTCCTTAGTCAGATATCTTGTGAGGAGCCCTGTGCATGAGTGGTTGATGGCAGAGTGAGGTTTCTTCCACTTAAAGATAATGTCCCCAATAGTGCTTACTGGAAGATTCAGAGGTTTTGATATACATCTGTAACCAAATCCACCAATGTCTTTCAAAACAATTAGGCTGCAAATGTCTTGGAAGAGCTCTTGGCTTCTACCCATATACTTTCCTTCTGGCGCCACACGAGTAGGCTGCCTTTTGCAACAGCGGATCAATTTCTGCCTATTTCTGTTACTATCTGGCTCTCTTGCCAATCTTTATGATCCAGCGTCACCTTTATTCCATCCGAACACGTAGATGCCCAAATGTCTCCAGAGTCAGCGGACGGAGCCACTGTTTCTGGCAGGAGGCAGTATAACAGGGAACAGCTGTTAGCACTCAACCGGCCCATGATGCTAACGCAAAAACTCGACATACCGGGAGAATTAAGACGAAAACGACGTGGGTGTCGTGCTGGTGTAAGACGGCGGGCAAGGACTATAAGGTACAGACCCGCCCTCCCATCTGTCATTATGGGGAATGTACGATCGAGATTCGGAAAGACAGATGAACTAGCGGCTATCTCCCGCTACGATAGCATATACCGGGAGTGTAGTCTGATGCTATTCTCAGAGACGTGGCTAACAGGACTAGCAGCAGATGCTAACATTGAACTGGAGGGTTTCCACGCAATACGGGCAGACCGAACACCAGACAGTCGGAAGGCAAGGGGCGGTGGGGTGATGATGTACGTCAATAACAACTGGTGCAGACCGGGACATATCACGGTTAAGGAACAGCACTGTAGCAAAGACATCAAGTTGCTAGCTGTTAGCATGCGGCCTACCTATCTCCCGAGGGAATACTCACACGTGATCTGCATTGTTATTTATGCAAATCTGACGGCAAACACTGGGACAGTGCGTGACGTCATCCACTCAGTAACTGGCAGGCTGCAGACAGAACACCCAGATGCTATTCTCCTCATCTCAGGCAATTTTAACCATATTTCACTGTCTCCCATTCTACCCACGTTCACCCAGTATGTCACATGCCACACTAGAGACAATAAAACACTGGACTTATTCTACGCAAACACTAAGGAGGCGTACACCTCATCACAACTCTCTCCACTTGGGAGATCGGATCACAACTTGGTTCATCTCCTGCCAGTGTACAAACCCCTAGTGCACAGACAACCTCCGGTCATGCGCACAGTGAAGTTATGGTCTGAGGAGGCAATGGACGCTCTAAAGGACTGCTTTGAAACCACTGCATGGGAGCAGCTCTGCGATCCACATGGTGAGGACATCGATGGCCTCACTCACACCATCACGGACTACATCAGCTTCTGTGTGGACAACGGTGTACGGTACGGTACCGTACCATACAACCATACCATACGGTTGTACGGTACAGTACCATACAACACTTCTGAGAGAGAAGAAGAGGATCTTCAGGTTGAGGGACAGGGAGATGCTGAAGTCCGTACAGAGGGAGCTGAGGAGGAAGATCAGAGAAGGCAGATCAGAGAAGGCAAGGACAGCTTCAGGAAGAAGATGGAGGACAAGCTGCAACAGAGTGACTTCGGTGGGGTCTGGAGAAACCTTAAAACCATCTCTGGGCTCCAGAATACCTCCTCCCAGGTCATGGGGGGCAGGGAGTGGACCAGGGAGTGGACCAACCGCTCTCCCCCCCGACTGCACAACAACCACTGCTGCCTCTAAAGACATCGAGCCCTGCTGCCCACACCCCACTCCACCAACACCCCCCCCACTCCCAACACACAGCCCCCCAACATGACCCTCACTAAGACCCAGGTGAGGACGGAGCTGAGAAAGATCAAGGCGAGGAAGGCGTCGGGACCGGACGGCATCAGCCCAAAGCTCCTCAAGTCCTGTGCAGATCAGCTGTGTGGGATTGTGAAGCTCATCTTCAACCTGAGCCTGAAGCTGGGGAGGGTACCACAGTTGTGGAAAACATCTTGTGTGGTACCTGTACCAAAGACCTCCCGCCCCAAAGACCTGAACAGCTACAGACCAGTGGCCCTGACGTCCCACACGATGAAGACCCTGGAGAGACTGCTCCTTGCTCACCTCCGCCCCCTGGTGGGACCAGCGATGGATCCACTCCAGTTTGCCTACCAGCATGGCATTGGGGTGGAGGATGCAGTGATCTTCCTCTTTCACCGTTCTCTGTCCCACCTGGAGAAGCCCGGGAATGCGGTGAGGATCATGTTCTTTGACTTCTCCAGTGCTTTCAACACCATCCAACTGATGATCCTGAAGGACAAGCTGCTGTGCGCAGGGGTGGACCAGCACCTGTCATCATGGATCCTGGACTACCTCACTAACCGGCCACAGTTTGTGAGAACCCGCGACTGTGTGTCCGACACGATCATTGGTAGCACGGGGGCCCCGCAGGGAACGGTTTTGGCTCCCTTCCTGTTCACCCTTTTTCCTGTGGACTTCTCACACAACACAACACACTGCCATCTACAGAAGTTCTCTGACGACTCTGCGATCGTCGGCCTCATCTCCAACGGAGATGAAGCTGAGTACAGAGGACTTATCCAGGACTTCGTGGACTGGTGCCATAGGAACTGCCTCCAGATCAATGCGAGGAAAACTAAGGAGCTGGTGGTGGACTGCCACAGGCAAGGACAACCCCTCACAGCACCAGTAAACATACAGGGAACAGACATCGAGATGGTGACATCCTACAAGTACCTGGGTGTTCATCTGAACAATAAACTAGACTGGTCACACAATACCGATGCACTCTACAAGAAGGGACAGCGCAGGCTGTTCCTACTGAGGAGACTCAGGTCTTTTGGTGTACAAGGGGCGCTGCTGAAGACATTCTACGACATGGTGGTGGCGTCAGCCATCACTTATGGAGTGGTCTGCTGGGGCAGTGGCATTACAGCAGCCGATAGGAAGACACTGAACAAACTGATCAAGAAAGCTAGCTCTGTCCTGGGGCAGTGCCCTGACCCAGTGGAGGAGATAGGAGAGAGAAGGATGGTGGCTAAACTGTCATCTCTGCTGGAGTCCGAGTCCCACCCTATGCAGGACATACTGAACGCACTGAGGAGCTCATTTAGCAGCAGACTACATCATCCTAGGTGCGCAACCAAGAGGTTTCGCAGGTCCTTCCTACCTACGGCAGTCAGACTGTATAACCTAAGCAGGGCTGCTCGCAGAGATAGCAAAAAAACGTGACGACCTAATAGTATTGAATGCAAAAGACGCAATAGACTTACACAATGGTCCCCTCCAGTATATACAACTAGGACAGTATCGGTTGCTACGGAGGGTGACAATATGTATGGGTACATATTCATACTATGTAGGACAACTAAGTAGACGGTTATGCTGTTTATTCCATCTTGCTACAATGCTCCACACTTTGTATATATATTTATATATTGATGTGTATGTATGTATATCCACTGCTCTTATTTATATCTTCCGTATCTTCTTAATTATTGCTCTGAGTGTTGCTATCCCTGTGCTGTTGCAATCCTGGAATTTCCCCATTGTGGGACTAATAAAGGCTCATCTTATCTTATCTTATCATGAGATGTTTCTTGTATGACACCCTGATAACAAAACCTTTTAATAGCCAATCAGTAATTGCTTACCTGGCTGATGTTAACTTCTACAGATAGGAAGTAGAACTACTTTCTAACAACTTATGGATTTTGGATGATACTTGCCTTACCACAACTTGGTGTACTGTTTTTTTCTAATGTGTTCATTACTTTTTTCCAGTTTCATTACACTTTATTATACAATTTTTTTTCCCCACAATATTTTTTTATTGAACCTTTTTTAACAAACATGACACAAACAATCAAACACTAACACTAAAGTAATTTAAAAATAAAAGAAAAAATGTACTAAAAACACCAACAACCATTAACAAAAGCAAGTCATCAACAATGCTCCTCTGTTCAGCCTAGGTAATCCATTACATAAGTATACATATTATACATTCACAAATTTGGAATTTACAAGGTCCACACACATCATTCACCTTCTTCTTCAGAAGTTAAGTTTAATTTCTTTACATAATCAATGAAAGGTCTCCCCTCTGAAGAGCTGGAGCAGGTGGCTGGGGAGAGGGAAGTCTGGGCTTCTCTGCTTGAACTGCTGCCTCCGCGACCCGGACCTCCGGAAAAGCGGTAGAAGATGGATGGATGGATGGATGAAAGGTCTCCATATATTCTCAAACACATTTTCCTTTGATTTCAGTATGTATGTTATTCTTTCTAGTGGAAGGTTTGTTAACATCTGTCTTAACCACTGAGTCACATCTGGTCTATGAGTCTTTTTCCACAGTACCGCAATACATTTTTTGGCATTAAGCAAACTGAGGTCTATGAATGTTCTTTCACTCTTATTAAAGTTATGCTTTTCTGGCTACAGACCCAACAAAAACAGTTTAGAGTTCAATATGAATTGTTTTGAAATTATTTTTTCTATTGTTACCCTCACCTCTTCCCAAAACATTCTAATTTTTCTACATTCTCATAAACAATGAAATAGGGTTCCTTTACTTTCCATACATTTTGTGCACGTATCTGGTATGTTTTTGTGATATCTATTTAACTCCACCGGTGTAACATACATCCGCATTAACCATTTAAAATGTATCAATTTAAGACGTACATTTATTGATTTGGTTTGAGCTTGTGTGCAAGCCAATTCCCATTGTTCCTCTGAAATTTCAGTTTGCAGGTCTTCTTTCCAATAATTCATTCTTTTCTGCAAGTTTTCACTTGAGGATAGTGTCAATGAGTTATAAAACTCTGAAATAATACCCTTTCTCTTACTATCTTTCGTCAAAATTTTTTCCAAGGATGAATAAGTAGGTTGGGTGAGAGCATTATTTTGATTTGATCGAATAAAATTCCTAAGCTGAAGATATTTAAAAAAAATGTGTTCTATTAAGATTAAATTTGATCCTCAGTTCTTCAAAAGACATTATGTTATCTGAACATGACAAATATAAGTCTTGAATCTTTTGAATCCCTTTTAAATTCCATACTTTAAATACAGCATCCGCTCTCCCTGGTGTAAAATATTGATTACCCCATATTGGGCTAAATTGTGACAATAAGGGTGGTTCTTTTAAATATTTTTTGATTTCACACCATATTTTGATCATATGCTTTACAATAGGATTTTTAACTTGTTTCTGTAATTTTTTAGCCGAGTCTGAGTATATGAATAAGGGAAGAGGTAAAGGTAAACTGTATGATTCCATTTCAGTCCAGTGAGGGGGATCATTTGATGAAAAATGATATGTCATAGACCTCAGTTGTGCTGACCAGTAATACAACATAAAGTTTGGACATTTCAGACCTCCATGATCAAATGGTAAATATAATAAGGACAGACGTAATCTAGCCTTCCTATTGTTCCATATAAATTCCACTAACTTTTTTTTAATTCTTGAGAATAGATCTGAAGGTGGTGGTAAAGGAATGCATTGAAATAAATAAAGTATTTTGGGTAAGATATTACTTTTAAGTATATTAATTCTCCCGATCATCGACATTGGTAGTGACATCCATCTCTGAAGCAACTCATTAATATCTGTCATTAAGGCTTCATAGTTGGCACTGGCGACTGATTCTAGCTTAGGCACAATTTGAATTCCTAAATATTTAAACTGATTTACAACATTGAATTGATTTACCTCAGGAGCTGGGTGATTTCTCTGGGTCTCATTTAGCATTAATATTGAAGATTTAGTTTTATTTATTTTATATCCTGATATTTCCCCAAAGTTCTTTATTAAATTTAACAAGGTTGGAATTGATTTTTTAAGATTCGACATAAACAAACTTATGTCATCAGCATACAGGGAGATTTTATGTTCTGTTGGTCTGAGGCGGCATGGAAAAATAAGCTGCAGTGATGCTGTGGTTTTAAGCAGGTTTTATTATATCATGTCGCCTTCACGGGATCCCCTCTCCGGTGCATAGTGGAGCAGCCCGGAGCGGGATCCCTAGGCTCTCAGAGAAAGAGAGGCGGACACGTGTGTCCACCTGTTGCAGGATCAGAGTGAGAGAGTAAGAGTAAGAGAGAGATTGCGTTACAGAGTTGCACCTTAAATACTTGATCATAACAATACATCAAAGAGACGTACCCCACAGTTTAGAATGATCAAAGGGACAACAGAACAGGCAGGAGGTATTTGCATTTGTAAGACATACATCACAATGGGCAGATTAGCTAGACCTCGCTCCAAGTGTCAGACAAAGAGGCTAACAAGCACATCTACATATTGACCTGAGTCTCTAGGTCACAGTAAGGGCAAAATGCATGAATACAAAGGATGAAAGGCATCGATTAACATCACATAGGTGAGACAGAAGAAACTCGTCTACCTGTAGACATTAATACACCAAAGCACATCTAAGATGCTCAGAAAAAGCATAGTAAGGACAAGCCATATGCACACTATATAGAATGGCGCATTACATCACAACACATGCATGTTTGCATCACAAATACATGAATGGCACATTGCTTCTCAGTAGTGTAGCAGGAAAACAGAGAAAAGAGGGCTGAGTGTCCTTAGTCTGTTGTGGGGTTAAAACGAACCGCCACACACGCTCCCCCCCAGAGGACGCGGCAGGGGGTCGCGACCTCGATAATCCATCTGTGTGAGCGAGCTGTGGGAGAAGCTCGCTGCAGGCGGAGGGGGAGGGAGGGGAGGGGTAGTAAGTGCCGGCAGGAGCTGTGAAATCGTCCTGAGCCGCGCAAAAATTGCTTGTGGGTCCGCAATGTCGAAGGGCTGGTCCCGTTGAACGTGCAGCGGTCCACAAGAAGAAAAATTAGTCTCTGACTCCTCTCGTGGCCATGAAGAAAAGCAGGAGCGGCTGTAAGAGAGAAAGTAAACAAAGCAGGGGGACTGTTGGTTTTGGGTGCTGAAGCAACCCCAAAGCTCCCGGGAACAGCTGACGGCTGAAATCCCGTTGTGCCGTGGCTAAGACCATTAAAAAATCCAGTGGCGAGCTGCGTGCTTGCTTCAGGTGAACGAGCAACCCTGAAGGTTCTGAGGGCAGCGGCGGAGGACGATGGCGGTCTGTGGCGTGGCTGAGACTGTTAACAAATCCTTCCAGTATGCTGTATGCGTACCTCAGGTGAGCGAGCAGCCCTGAAAGGCAGCGGCGAAGGAGGAAGGCAGTCTGTGGAGCCGTTACTTGTCCCATGCGTGATGCGCCATCCTTGTAACTCCCCGGTGCGTGCGCGGGGGTTCAGTGCGTGGGTGGGCCGCTGGAGTGGTGAGTCAGGGTGCAGAAACTTGGCGGAGATCAGCGCAGACGGCGCCAATAAAATCCAGGTTGAGCTGTTGCTGTAGATTTGGCCATGGTGCGTTGGAGCGTTGAGAGGAAATAGACGATCTTTAGTCCCTCAGGCCCGTGCAGAGGCGTTGGAGCGGCGGGAGGGAATAGACGATCTTTTGTTCCTCAGGCTCATGCAGCTGCGTTGGCGCGGTGTGAGGAAGTGGACGATCGTTGTCGCTCGTGCGGCCATGGTGCGTTCAGTTCCACGCGCTGCACTCCCCGTCGGCCCTGGAGGTTGCCGTCGTGGAGAGAGGACGAGGTGCGTGCGCTCTCAGTGAGAGCGGCCGGTCCAGCGTGGTTGTGCAGATCTCAGGCGACGGAGCATTCATGCCCGGGTGTTGCGTTCGCTGGCCGCTCGTTTTTTTCAGCGTCGGTTCGCCAGCGTGGCCATCCAAAACAGAAGGCTGCGTTGCACAAAACGTGTGCGTCTTCAAGGGGCCACCAACGCAGCTGTGTGGCTGCCCAGCTCGGAAGGTTGCTTTCGCACAAAACGTGTGCGTGTTGGAGGGGTCACCAGTGAGGCGGCATGGAAAAATAAGCTGCAGTGATGCTGTGGTTTTAAGCAGGTTTTATTATATCATGTCGCCTTCACGGGATCCCCTCTCCGGTGCATAGTGGAGCAGCCCGGAGCGGGATCCCTAGGCTCTCAGAGAAAGAGAGGCGGACACGTGTGTCCACCTGTTGCAGGATCAGAGTGAGAGAGTAAGAGTAAGAGAGAGATTGCGTTACAGAGTTGCACCTTAAATACTTGATCATAACAATACATCAAAGAGACGTACCCCACAGTTTAGAATGATCAAAGGGACAACAGAACAGGCAGGAGGTATTTGCATTTGTAAGACATACATCACAATGGGCAGATTAGCTAGACCTCGCTCCAAGTGTCAGACAAAGAGGCTAACAAGCACATCTACATATTGACCTGAGTCTCTAGGTCACAGTAAGGGCAAAATGCATGAATACAAAGGATGAAAGGCATCGATTAACATCACATAGGTGAGACAGAAGAAACTCGTCTACCTGTAGACATTAATACACCAAAGCACATCTAAGATGCTCAGAAAAAGCATAGTAAGGACAAGCCATATGCACACTATATAGAATGGCGCATTACATCACAACACATGCATGTTTGCATCACAAATACATGAATGGCACATTGCTTCTCAGTAGTGTAGCAGGAAAACAGAGAAAAGAGGGCTGAGTGTCCTTAGTCTGTTGTGGGGTTAAAACGAACCGCCACAGGTCCTACTTTAATTCCATATATTTGTGGATGTAAACGTACTGCCATCGCTAAAGGTTCAATTGCCATAGTAAACAGTAAAGTGGACAGCCTTGTCGACATCCTCTATTGATTTTTATTGATTTTGAGATATTGCTATTTGTTAGGATTTCTGCTGTAGCATTATTGTATATTATCTGAACCCATTTAATGAAATTATTTCCAAGTCCAAACCTTTGTAGAACTTCAAAAAGAAAGGGCCATTCGACCCTATCAAAGGCCTTTTCAGCGTCCAATGATAGGAGAGCTGTATCCGGTGCTTCTTTATTAGAATAAATAATATTAAATAGTCTTCTTACATTATGGAAGCCTTGTCTTCCCATTATAAAGCCATTCTGATCTCGGTTAATAATATTTGGTAATATTTCTTGTAGTCATCTTGTTAAAATTTTACAGATTATCTTAAGGTCAGCATTTAATAGGCTTATTGGTCTCATGTTTTCACATTTATTAGAGGGTTTACCTGGTTTTGGCAACAGTATAATTAAGGCATTATTCATGTATGGTGGTAAATTGCTATTTTGAAATGCTTCTAAAACCATTTCCAAAAATGGTTTTATTAATTTATTCTTAAATTATTTATAGAGGTCAACTTGAAGACCATCTGGTCCCACACTTTTTCCTGATTTCATATTATCAATGGCTAGCCCGACTTCTTCTTGACTAATTTTTGACTCCAGTATCTCCCTATTTTCATTTGGAATACACAGTATAGATAATCCGTCCAAAAACCCATTTAGTTTTGTTAAGTCAGTTTCATTTTTTGTGTCATATAGTTTTTCATAATAATCTCTAAAGGCACTATTAATTGCTAAAGGATCTACAACTGCCTGTCCGTTACTTATAATACTGGTAATTGGTGTTTTAAATTCTAATTGTTTAATCTGCCATGCCAATAATTTTCCTGATTTTTCACCTTGTTCATAAAAGGTTTGCTTCAATCTTAGAAGACTCGAGGCAGCTCTATTCGCTGATTTTTTGTCATATTCAGCTCTCAGAATCAGTAATTCATTCTCTAATTTTGGATTACTTCCTGCATACACTTTTTCTTGAAGAATTTTTATTTTTCGTTCCAGTTGGATTCTCTCCTCTTGAGTCTTCTTAGATTTTGAACCTGTATAACTATTAATATGCCCCCTGATAAAAGCTTTGAAAGCTTCCCACTTTATACATGCTGATGTTTGTGTAGTATTGATATCAAAGAACTCATCTGTTTTTCTATGTACTTAACAAATTCCTCATCCTGAAGCCATTTATGCTGAAATTGCCACCTACCTGGAACCTTTGTCAATTTCTTATCTACATATATTAGACAGCAGGGTGCGTGATCAAATATCACGATGTTATCATAGAAACAGTTTTGAATCTTGGACCTTAATTCTGTGGAGATCAAAAAATAGTTAATACGTGAGAATGCCTTGTAGGTATTAGAATAACAAGAATAGGCTTTGACTTGTGGTTTCATTTCTCTCCATATATCTAGCAATCTCAATTCTTTCATAAAATGATTAATGGTCATCCTGCATCCATTGTGCGTACAGTCCAGTCCTGTTGATCTATCTATACTGGGATTCAATGTACAATTAAAATCCCCTGCTATTATATGTTGCCCTGTGAGTGATGCTAAAGTAAGAAATAAATTAACGAAGAAGTTTTGATCATCTATATTGGGACCGTATAAGTTCACCAGATTTATATTTTCTAATAACAAAGATCCTTGGATGATTAGATATCTTGCCAATTTATCTCCAATTACATTTTTCACTTGAAATGGGACTGTTTTATGTATGAGAGTCATAACTCCCCTGGCTCGGGATGAAAATGATGAGGTGAACACACTTCCCTGCCATCTTCTCCTTATTCTTTTTACATCCTCCTCTATTAGATGAGTTTCTTGTACAAACACAATTTTTGAACCTATGTCTTTTATTTTATTCATAACTTGTTTAAGTTTTTTTAGATTTTGTAGACCTCTGCAATTCCATGAAGTTAAATTAAGATTAACGCTTTGGTCTATGATCAATAAAGAGTTTGAGATTACCTTGCAATATAAACATGCTCATACAGAGAAGCAAAAACATGGATGGTTGAACATTCATCCCACAAACTACACAAAAACAAATTCCCCCTCCCCACATTCGTGGTAATCCCCCCAAAATCAAAAGAAAAATTCCGTCTCCCGCCATAGCCAGTGACTGCTCCTCACCCGCGAGGATCAGTCAGACCACTCACTCTTTTCTCCTCTCAATCACCCTGACTCTGCTACTTTTAATGACATGACTTTAACTCTCTTCTGTAGTTTTTCCAACTTAACTCCAAAATTTTATAGCAACTTTGTACATCATAGCTTTTTTTTTATATATATAATACAATCTATATTTTGTAGACATGCTATATGTTTCAGATCAGTCAGATACTTGTACACATGCTTAAATATTCTACCTTTATATCTTGTTCTTGCTTCATGCTTAGCTCCTGCCAGTCTCTCCTTGGATCTGCTTGATAAGCTCCTGCGCCTCCTGAGGGGTCTTGAAGATATGGGTTCTCCCTTTATATGTGACCAGCAGTCTTGCCGGATGAATCACTCCGTGACGAATCCTGAGGTTGTGCAGCTCTTTACGGGCGGGGTCAAACTGTTTCCTTAATTGTTGAATTCCTGTGGCCAAATCTGGGTAGAGCCGCACCTGTTGATCCTGGTATTTGATTTCTCCTTTAGCACGCACTGCGTTGGTGACCGTCATCTTGTCTCTGTAGTTGAGGAACTTCATAATCAGCGTCCTCGGTGGTGTCTTATTGTCTCTCAGTGGGCCGATTCGGTGAGCGTTCTCCAAGACGACCGATGACTGCAGATCCGCGTTGTTCAGCGCCTCTGGAATCCACTTTTCCAAAAAGGAACATGTATCCCATCCCTCCGTACCCTCCGGGAGGCCCACCAGCCTTAAATTATTCCGTCGCGACCGGGATTCTAAGTCCAGGACGTTATCTTCCAGACGTTTATTTTTTAATTCCAATGTTTGGACCTTTAATTGTAGGCTGGTGACGTCATCTTCAGCGTTGGAGATTCGGAGCTCCGCCTGCGATACTCGTTCCATACAGTCGTTTATTTTTTTTCTCATTCCTTCTATCGCTGCTATAATCCCATCAAATTTAGACGAAAAGTCTGCTCTCATAGAGCTGATAGCAGCAAGTACCGCATTCGTTCCCTCCTCGGCAGTCACCACTCCGCCGCTAGCTCCCTCCTCCGCCATTGTCCCTGGAGATTTTCCTGCTTCGTCACAAGCGTGGAAGTCTGTTAACTTGGATTGTCTCGACGAATCAGTTTTTCCTCCGCCTGATTTCACAGCCTTGGTTTTTACCATATCCGCGCCTAAACGCTAGGATAGGTTTTTGTTCCAATTGAGAGAGTTTTAGCCTACTTTTTATTTTTAGGAGCAGAGCAGAGTGAAACGCGTCTTCCTACGTGGCCGCCATAACCGGAAGTCCCCTTTATTATACAATTTTATTTACGAATCTATATGCCTTAATTTCTTTATATGTTAGGATTTCTTGAGTTAATGTCAAAATCTGGTGAAAATCCCATGTGAGTAACCTCATTAGAAGCATATGTACTGAAAAAATGTTGACGTACTCAACACTTATTTCCTCCATTTTATTTTCACCATCAAGAAACTCTTGCATATTACAGTAGATACAATGGAAATGTACAGCCTAATCCTGACATCAGTTGTGATATAACAAGAAATATTTTATAATGCAGGTACCATGAATGTAAATAAAACCGTTTTGTAAAATCTAAAACACTTGATTTATTCCCAGATGATTTTGTTAAATGCTAAGAATTTCCCCAGTCATAATAACATTTACTTTGAACAATGCCAAAATAAAAACAAAAATTACCATTTTGTTGTGCAAATTCATTCTGACCTCTCTGCATGATTTGCAATAGAATCTTCTATAGGTAGATGAAGTCAAGGGAAACAGAGATTTATTTGTTCACAACACTTGCCTTCACAGATCTATAACTATTAAAATCCTAACATACAGTAGACTGGAGCATGTATGCCTTCACCAAGAATGGGATTTTTCATCACACACTGTGGCGTCATTTGGACTATGATCACAAGGCCCATGAATGAGCATCTGAGGAAGGGCTCCATACCCCTGCAAGCGCACCCAACAGCATTCATTGTTGTGTAGGTCTGGCAGTGTGTGTGTGTGTGTGTGTGTGTGTGTGTGTGTACTTACACAAGCTCAAGAAGGTCCAGTCATGTGCTTGACAAGTATTTAAAACCAATGAAAGAAACAGACTGACTCCTGGGGGGGCTACAGTTCTGCAGACAGAGGAGCAACATGCACAGTCAGAGGTAAGAGAACAAATTAGAGAGATTCTTGTGGACAATATGGTCCAAAAACCTAAAATCACTGAAAGTGGTTATGCTTCATTTTAGATGATGTTATAGAGCAGATTTTCACATATAGCTGAGCTATATGTTATGTTATATTTAGTAATTCTATTAAAAAGGTAAAACGTTCATGTTTTCTATATTCACAGTGAAAGTGAGCCATTCCAAGCCTTTTTGTTTTAAATTTTGATGATTGTGACTAGGCTCTTTGAATTACTGAATCATGATATTCTAATTTTTGAAATGCACACCCAAAATAAACATTTCCCTCTTTGTTATAAATGGTAACTTTTCTGAGACGTCTGTTACTGCTGTTTTTGCTGTCAACTAACTTCATGCCTAAATATTAGTCGGTCCATTCATTACTAATCATCGGGCTTCAAAAGATGAGCAATTCTGAATACAATACAATAAAGGTTGAAGAAAATCATCTCCAGACGTCTACTGTTGAAAGCCTTAAAAAAAAAAATTGTAAGAGCTGAAAGCTAATGGCTTTGTGAATTATGAATAATAACTTGTACTGCCTGCAGGGATGTGTAAGAACTGAAGTTTTGGAATAATGTTAAGACAATTGGCTTTAACAAGATAACAAGTAAGTTGTTCTTGAGCAAGTGT
Source organism: Pholidichthys leucotaenia (assembly GCA_020510985.1). Classification (NCBI taxonomy): domain Eukaryota; kingdom Metazoa; phylum Chordata; class Actinopteri; order Cichliformes; family Pholidichthyidae; genus Pholidichthys; species Pholidichthys leucotaenia. Next base: position 156,077,164 of record CM035848.1, read on the forward strand.
CTGCCTGTAGTGGAGTGAATAATTTCCCTTCATTTTACCAAATGCTTTCCATGACAGTCTGGGGCCCTTCAACCCTGAACATGATAAATGGTTTAGAAAAGCACGGATGGATGCCTTCTCCTCTTCTTACCTCTTTCTTTAGATCTTATTCTCACATTCTAATGTCCCCACAAACACTTTCTTTCTTTTCTTCCATCTTCTCTGGATTTTTATATCAGCAAGTGGAGTTTGGCTGTCTTGGTGGTGACCTCGTGTGCCACCCTCACGCTGGCCCAATTCCCTCGGGAGTGTGTTACCCCTGAGGGTCTGCGGAGCGGCCAGTGCTGCCCATCCCCTACTGGGGCGGCGGGGGACGAGTGCGGCTCCAGCACAGGAAGAGGGCAGTGTGTGGCGATTGCGGCTGACAACAGGCGCCATGGACCTCAGTACCCCTATGCTGGCCGAGATGACAGAGAGAGGTGGCCGCTGAGGTTTTTCAACCACACCTGTCAGTGTAACGGGAATTTCAGCGGCTACAACTGTGGGCGATGCAGACATGGGCTGACTGGACCAAACTGTGATCAGAGGATCTCTGTGGGTAGGAGTTTTTGACCTAAAATTGTTAGAGAACCCTTTAAGGTTTCACGGGTCTACATCAGCCAGGGGAATGAAAGCAGGCTTTTATTGTTAGGAAAAGCAATGTCTATGTTAACTATTAACACCAGTTTCTCTCTTTCCTCGTTTCTCCCACACCTCAACACCCCCTCATTCTCCACCCCATTAAACTCACTCCAGTAAGGAGAAACATCATGCAGATGAGCACAGCTGAGAAGCAGGCATTTGTGAATGCACTGGACCAAGCTAAGAGAACTGCCCACCCTGACCTGGTCATCTGTACAAGAAGGTACTTCAGAAAAATGCATTAAAGTTACAGCTAAAGCATGGATTTCAACTATCAGATCTAAACTGTCCTAATAAACAACCAATTGCACCCTTGGTAGTCAACAAATTACAGAGTAATTATGGGTGAAGCACACATACTTGTGTGTATCATTAAAGTATAACTACGTTGTAATTAGTATTATTTGCAATGTATAAAGAATGTAAGGATGTATATGTAAGCAGAGTAAAAGTCTCTTGTAAGTAAAGGGTAAGTGTTTTGCATTTTATGACTGGAATACTTTGCAATTAGAGTTTTAATTCCCTTGTTGATTGTAAGCTCCTTATAACAAAACTACAAATTGTATATTGTAAGTGCACAGTCACTGTAAGCATCCAGTAAGTGCATAATAACTAGAAAGGATAGGTGCATGGGTTTCTTTTGCTGACTGGTATATGGCATAGTTACTGTGCTAATGACACATGTACACCCTAATTATCACTTAATTGCAGCATAATTACATTGTAATTAGTGAGCTATACTGCAACGTGTTGTTTTTCTAAATCCTCTACATAATTAAAAAAAGGGGTTTCCTTGCAGCTTCAACAAACTGAAGAGCTACAGTGGATATAAAAAGTCTACACACCCCTATTCAGATGCCAGGCTTTTGTGACGTAAAAAGATGAGACCAAGATAAATCATTTCAAAACTTTTTCCGCCATTAAAGTGACCTATAACCTGTACAACCCAATTGAAAAACAAACTGAAATCTTTTAAGGGGAAAAATAAAAAATAAAAAACTTACAATAGCCTGGTTGAATAAATATGCACACCCTGTTATAACTGGGGATGTGGCTGTGTTCACAATTAACCAGTCACATTCAAACTAATGTCAATGGGAGTCAGTACACACCTGTCACCATTTAAAGTGCCTCTGATTAACCCTGAATAAAGTTCAGCTGTTCTAGTAGGCTTTTCTTGACATTTTTGTTGTCACAAGGGACAAGAGTTGCAAATTAGCTAATAGCTATACACTCTATGTGCAACACATCAGATTGATTGTCTTTGATTAATTGTCTATGTTTATTGCACTGTCCCTGTCAAATAAACTAATCTACTACTACACATCTTGCAGCATAAGCCATGGTCCACAGAGAGCTTCCAAAGTATCAGAGGGATCTCATTGATCAAAGGTATCAGTCAGGAAAAGGGTACAAAAGAATTTCCAAGGCATTAACTATACTGTGGAACACTGTGAAGACAGTCATCATCAAGTGGAGAAAATATGGAACAACAGTGACATTACCAAGAACTGAATGTCCCTCCAAAACTGATGAAAAGACGAGAAGAAAACTGGTCAGGGAGACGGCCAAGAGGATGACAGCAACATTGAAGGAGCTGCAGGAATTTCTGGCAAATACCGGCTGTTTAGTGCATGTGACAACAATCTCTCGTCTTCATATGTCTGGGCTATGGGGTAGGGTGGCAAGATGGAAGCCTTATCTTACGTATGAAGAAAAACATCCAAGCCCGGCTACATTTTGCAAAAACACATTTGAAATCTCCCAAATACTGTATATGTGGGAAAATGTGTTATGGTCCGATGAAACCAAGGTTGAACTTTTTGGCCATAATTCCAAAAGGTATATTTGGTGCAAACACAAACAACACTGCTCATCACCAAAAGAACACCATATCTACGGTGAAGCATGGTGGTGGCAGCATCATGCTTTGGGGCTGTTTTTCTTCAGCTGGAACTGGGGCCTTAGTCAATGTGGAGGGAATTATGAACAGTTCCAAATGCCAGTCAGCGTTGGCACAAAACCTTCAGGCTTCTGCTAGAAAGCTGAAGATGAAGAGGAACTTCATCTTTCAGCACAATGACCCAAAGCACACATCTAAATCAACAAAAGAATGGCTTCACCAGAAGAAGATTAAGGTTTTGGAATGGCTCAGCCAGAGTCTGGACCTTCATCTTTTTTCATTCATCTTCTTCCGCTTAATCCTTTTCGGGTCGCGTGGGGGCTGGAGCCTATCCCAGCGTCTTTGGGTGAGAGGCAAAGTACACCCTGGACTGATCGCCAGTCCATCGCAGGGGCTGCACAGAGAGACAGACAACCATTCACTCTCACAGTCATACCTAAGGACAATTTAGAATCCCCAGTTTGATGCCAATTAACCTAACTTGCATGTTTTTGGCATGTGGGAGGAAACCGGAGAAATCCCGGAGTAAACCCACGCAGACACGGGGAGAACATGCAAACTCCACACAGATCATTGTTGGTCGGGGGCTGAGATCGAACCCAGGATCCCCTGGCCAAGGGTGAGTTGCTGTGCTGCCGCAGTGCTAACCACTCTGCCACCGCGCCGCCCGAGTCTGGACCTGAATCCGATCAAACATTTCTGTGGTGATCTGAAGAGGGCTGTGCATAGGAGATGCCCTCACAATCTGACAGATTTGGAGCATTTTTGCAAAGAAGAGTGGGCAAATATTGCCACATCAAGATAAGCCACGCTGACAGATTCCTACCCAAAAAAACTGAGTGCTGTAATAAAAGCCAAAGGTGCTGCAACAAAGTATTAGTTTAAGGGTGTGCATATTTACGCAAACAAGTTATTGTAAGTTTTTTATTTTTCCCCTTAAAAGGTTTCAGTTTGTTTTTCAATTGGGTTGTACAGGTTATAGGTCACATTAATGGTGGAAAGTTTTGAAATGATTTATCTTGGTCTAATTTTTTTACATCACAAAAACATGGATTTGAACAGGGGTGTGTAGACTTTTTATATCCATTGTAAATTTTATCACAAATACTTTGAACATTCATTTAAATAGTAGTGCTACATCACTGTATGCAGTTAGTGTACAGTTACCTATACAGTAACTGTATAGGTTTATATCCACTGTAAATGTGCAGTAACATGGAAATTGTAATCTTATAAAAACACAAACCTGTGAATAACTTGCTTCTAAGTCAGGCAAGGGTTGCCATGCATTCATTTTTAAAATATTTCATATTTGCAGGTAGAAGACCCCATTTAACCTGCAGATTAGAAGAATAAATTTCCAAGCCCAGATTCGTAGCTGCAGCCCACAATTTTAAACTGGAATTTCCTTTGACAGAGTAGTGTGTATACGTATAGTATATCCATGAACTGCAAATGCTAGAAAAAGGTGTTTCCCTCTGACTGTGTTTAGCTGTCTTTGGGCAAGAAACAAGATGATGACAAGAAACAAGTGTGGACATTACATTACAGCTCTGTGAATGTCCATGACAAGGTGTAAACAGATCTTCTGAAACTAAAATGTGCTTAAAGAGACGATAATTGCAGGCTGGAGAATGCAGGCTGTGTTGGAAAATGAATGTGGGACACAGAGTGACATTAGCCCCTTATCTTTAGGTACCAGGATGTGTTTGGGCCTGATGGCAACACCCCACAGTTCGAAAACATCACTGTTTACAATTACTTTGTCTGGAGCCACTATTACTCTGTCAGTAAGACGTACCTGGGGCCAGGCCAGGCCAGCTTCGGGGGAGTTGACTTCTCCCACGAGGGTCCAGGTTTTGTTACCTGGCATCGGTTTCATCTGCTGCAGCTGGAGAGAGACATGCAGGTAGGTCGAGGGAAGGGAGTCAGAGAGGGCGTGGAGTTTGGGGCAGAATTAGCAGTATGCAGTAGGGGTGAGAAAACGGGCAATGATAGGAGAAAGAACAAAGTGGGAGGGGGGTGGATTAAAAAAAGCATTAAGAAATGTAACAAACACCTTTACCTGTGCAGGACATGCTGGGCGACCCCACCTTTGCCCTGCCCTACTGGAACTTTGCCATCGGAGGCAGCGAGTGTGACATCTGCACTGACGAGTTGCTGGGGGCCAGGAGTTCATTCGATATGAACTCCATAAGCTCCAACTCCGTGTTCTCGCAGTGGAGGGTCGTCTGTGAGCACGTGGAAGACTACGACACTCTGGGCACTATTTGCAACAGTAAAGATGATCACAGAAACACACACACACACACACACACACTACACAGACATGGGGCATTGATATACAGCACCGCCTCAGCTGCGTTCGGAAAAGAGGGCAAAGAGCTCATAAAGAGAGCATGTAGAACATAGGCTGCTATAAATAATAGCTCACAGCTGTTGTGCTATATTCAATACTGCTTGCTATTACTTCAGTTTGTTTGAAACTGCTCTAGTTATTAAACACTGGCTTCTGAGTTGCTGCATGAGTCTCCAGTATGTAGGAACTTTTGTACTGAGTGAGTATTGTTTTAGGGTGTTTATTCCTGATGGGTCACAAGAATAAACCAAAAATACTGATGCAGTTTTACCCCCACACTCAATGAGCTGTTCTTCTTATAGCTACGGTCAAAGATTCTTACGAATGATGGGTTTGTAAGAATCTCCCAGTTCCTACGAATTCTGGAGTTCGCAGACATTCATGGAAGGGGGCATAGTTTCTTACGGCTGCATTCAATTTGCAAGAGCAACTTGAGGCATTCTTGAGAAATGAGGTGCTTTTCTGTCATACGATGGTCATATAATTCTTACGTTCATTGTAAGGGTACCTTGGGATCTTCCTACGGCATACTTACTGCCATCTTACAAAAATTTTTGTGCAACTCACAGCACTCTCAAGTCCTTGGAAAGAAGATCTTACGGCACATTTGGTAGGCATAATGTCGCACGAATGACATACTTCCACCTTATGGGCGCCTCAGTATCGCCTTACATCCATTGTATGAATCAGCATTTCCTACGACTGCTGTAAGGTGTTCTTAAAAACAACTTAAGGTGTTCTTAAGGCATACTTATGCCAGCATCTTGTGTAGTCTTACGTTGTTCCTAAAGCTATGGTCACAAATACCCTTACGGATGGCTGTGAACACCGTGCGAACAATTTTTGGACCATTTCATACAATCTTCTTAAGGCTGCCGTAGGAGCAGCCATCATTTGTAGACCATTTGTAAGATCATGGCCAGGTCAATGGTCTTGTTCAAGATTCGTACAAATGCCCCAACAAAAACCCTCATCGTAGGGCAGCTATATGAATGCCATAGGAACAACATAAGAACTGCGCAACATGTTGGCCGTAAGTATGCCTCAAGAACACCTTAAGATGTTCTTGACGGCCCCTTACAGTGGTCGTAGGAAATACTCATTCGTACAGTATGTGTAAGGCAGTAGGGAGGCGCTCATAAGGTGAAAATACGTCATTCATGCAACATTTGTGCCGACAAAATGTGTCAAAAGCCAAAAGACCTTACCAAGGACTTGAGAGTGCCATGAGCTGCAAAAAAATTTTCATAATATGGTAGTATGCCATAGGAAGATCCCAAGGCAAAGAACATAAGAACTCTCTGGCCATCATGACAGAAAAAGCACCTCATTTCTCAAGAATGCCTCAAGTTGTTTTTGTGAATTGAATGGCAGCCGTAAGAAACTATGCCCCCCTCCACGAATGTCTGAAATCCAGAAGTTGTAGGAACTGGGAGATTCTTCTAAGAACCCATGGTTCGTAAGAATCTTTGTGACTGTACTTTAAGGCATTCGTACGGCCGTCCTGTGATGAAGGGTTTTCATGGCACGTTTGGAGCTATTTTAGACAAGACCATCAACCTGGCCACAAACTTACGAACGGTCTACGAACGCTGGATTCTCCTACGGCTGCCTTAAGAAGGCCATACGAAATGGTCCAAAATTCATTTGTGCGGTGTTTGCAGCCATTTGTCAGGGTATTTGTGACTGTAGCTTTCGATCTGCCAGGACTGGCTCTCATTACACGCCAGTACCAGATCAGTACTTTTGCTTTAGTGTCCAAGTACGCAGATGTTTTAAAGAATGTCAGTCATCTTTCGCCAAAAAGTGGCTCAACCCCAAAAAGTATGAAAGGAAGTAATTTAAAAAAGAAAGTCTGGTAGCAGATACTTAGAACCAGGGCTTGATAGAGTACAGGAGTGACCGACATGTGAGCAATCCATGTCATTATTCCCTCTAGAGGGAGTGACAGGCTTGGTATTTCCTGCATCAACAAGCAACAACTCCTTAAATAGGTTATGGGGGTTGCCTCATTTGTGCATGCGCTCATTGAAGACAGGAATCTAGCGATCTACTGGTTCCTTTGATCTGAGGGAATAATCTTCAAACAGACAGACAACTCAGTTATGTAGCCTTCTGTTTATGTGCTTGTGCGTGTGTGTAGGAGAGAAAGTTAAAAAAAGAGCGAGATCATGCATGCGGGAGAGAGGGAGAAAAAAGAAAAAAACTTCCGTTCAGTCACAAAGCTCCCAGTCACTACTGTTGACTTTTGTTGAATAATTTAAAAAGAAAACTGCCATGCTGTCATGTTTCAGACTGATCAAACCGGTGGAGTCTCCCACACAGAATTAGGCAGCCGTTAAATAATACAACATTTTCAATCATATTCCTGCATATGCTGGCATGAGCTTGCATTAACATGTGCCACTAGCCAAACACAATTCCCTGCAGTATTTCACACCTTATCGGGCCTCACTGTAACAGCCGTTCTACAGAATCACCTTTGACCTTAGGTTCTTTCTCTATCGCCAAGGCACAGAAAGCAGCCCTATTAGGAGGAACCCAGCTGGCAACGTGGCTCGGCCCATGGTCCAGAAGCTGCCGGAGCCCCAGGATGTGTTGGAATGCTTGGAGCTCAACACCTTTGACACGCCTCCATACTACTCCACCTCTTCCGAGAGCTTCAGGAACACCATTGAAGGTTTGTGCCTCTCAATGAGTCAGAGGTTAAAGCCAGCACAGCAGCTAATAGTTTTTAAAAAAAAAAAAAATCCTCCAATCAGCCAAAGGCAAATATTCAGGTTCAGCTAGGCTCGGCTTGGAAAATAAAGCTGCCGAGAACTGTGTGACTGTATAGACAAGAACAAAAGGCCAGAAAAAACACACTCACTCAATCCTCCACCCACATGCACATATGGTGAGCTCCAACGCAGCATTTGCTGTTCCTAATTTTGGGCAATCATAGCTTTCATTAAAACACTTTTTTGTCTCCCTTTCTGTCTTGTGTTCTCAAGGCTACAGTGCACCCCAGGGGATGTATGACCCAGTAATCCGCAGCCTCCACAATCTGGCCCACCTCTTCCTCAACGGCACGGGTGGACAGACTCACTTATCTCCCAACGACCCCATCTTTGTCCTGCTGCACACCTTCACCGACGCCATCTTTGATGAGTGGCTCCGCCGGCACCAGCCAAGTATGCGCAGGCCAACACGGCCACAAATTCACTGCAAGCATATGTAGATGACTGAAAATGACTTTGACCTTCCTGCAGGTGAACTTGTCTACCCCGAGGAGAACGCTCCCATCGGACACAACCGCAGGTTCAACATGGTCCCCTTCTGGCCTCCTATCACCAATGTTGAAATGTTTGTCTCCGCTCCAGAACACCTGGGATACTCGTATGAGGTTCAGTGGCCAGGTGGGTAAGCAGTACGTGGACACACGTCCACGACATCTGGTGGTCCCTGCTGACCATTCTGTCCTGTGTCCCTTTGCAGCTCGTGCCTTTACCCTGTCTGAGATCATCACAGTGGCTGTGGTCGCTGCAGTGCTGGCTGTGGCAGTGGTGGGTGGCGTCATTGCCTGCGCCGTGCGTGTTCGTTCTTATCACTCAGCAGAGGCCTTGGAGCCACTGCTGAGTGAAACCTTCCGGTGCTATTCAGAAGATGATCGGAGGTTGGACAAGTCACAGTCTGTTGTCTAAAATCCACACTCCTCTGAACATTTTCATGCATGTTTTTGTCTTTTTTTAAATGACCCCTTTACCACTAATAAAGGTAAACGGGCTTTAATCCCAGAGCCTGGTGTGTCTATGTCTCTTTTGATATATAGGCTATACAATTTTGTATAGTAGCTACAACATGTTTTTGTTTAGGGCCCCTTTACACAGATCACTGTATGAGCACTGAGAGATCAAAAATTGACCTGCTCTCTTGACAATCTCCTAAACCCTCAAAAAAGCCGTGTAAATGTCTGGGGAATCATCTGATTTTCATGGTGATCTATAAAGACCTTTGCAAGATCCTTGAGAGGTCCCTGAGAGACCAGGAGACATTTCTGATGGATCATTGAGAGTTTACTGAGCAACCAAAGAGGAGTATGTATATTTGAGAGGTTTCTAGTGCTCTACTACCCCCTTTACAAAGGGGTGGAGATCACTGAGAAATCATTGAGTGATGAGAAAATGGCAAGATCTCTCAATGATCTTTCACTGGCCTCTCAGCAATCGTCAAAATCTCTCAATGATCTTCCAGTGATCTCCATGGTCGCCATAGTGAGATTGACACAATCCAAAACAATCTCTCAGTGATCACCAAAGAAAAGCAATCTTTCAGCACACTCTCAATGAACTATCAAAGAGCGCTAAACAATCTCAATGATCTCATAGTGATCTCTCAGTAATCTTTCAATGAACTCTATTAGTCTTTCATCAAACAATCAGTGATCCCTCACTGATCTCTCAGCGATCTCTACCTTCAGGTGGAAAAAGTTAGCATTCGTTGAAAAATCGCTGACAGATCACTGGGTGATCAATGGGATTGTTAAGGGTTCCTTTACACAACATGGAGATCGTTGAGAGATTAGACCAAATTTTGATCTTTGGGATCATTTGGGAGATCCTTGTGTGTTTTGGACTAAGTCAAAAGTTTGAGGAGACTGTGGCAACTGTGGACATCACTGAAGATCATTGATTGATCAAAAAACGATCTATTAATGATCTCCACCCCTATGTAAAGTTGGCATAAGTGGTCAAGAAGAGCTCAAGGTGCATTCAACAATCTCATTAATCTCCCAATGATGTCTCAGAGATCTTTCAATAAATGCCAAATTTTTCCACCCCAAAGGTTGGGGTGAGAGATCAGTAAGGAACCCCTGAGCGTTCAATGAAAGATCAGTAGAGTTCACTGAAAGATTGCTAAGAGCTCACTGGGAGATCACTGACTGCTCCTTGAGAGATCAATGAGAGATTGTTTCCATTTGGTGATTGTTGAGAGATTGTTTAGAAATGAGTCAAAACTTTGACAACCATGGAGCTCAGTGAAGATCAGTAAGATGTTGGTGATCCAGCCATATTGTCATCACTCAGCTCAGCAATATGTCAGTGATCTCCACCCTCGTGTAAAGGGGTAAACTAGCAGACATCACAATGTTTCTGAGAATTGAGAACACAAACTGATTTTAATAATTTGACAAACAGCTAATTGCAAATACTGAAAGAGCAGTAATTCCTGCCCAGTGTGCTCAGGTCAGCTGCCATCTTGCTGCTGTTTCCACACAAATTCAGCAACTCCATCTGTAGGGTAACAACAGGCAGGTGTGGGGCTTGTGCTCCTGCTACTCATTAGTTGAATTCCTCCAGCCAATCACCTCCTGTGTGAACAACAGGAAGTGCTATGGCTGAACTAGAAGAACAGACCACAGACAGGTCTTAATACTACACGCCTTTTGCCGGAGGTGCAAATGTGCTTGTGTGAAGCCTGAGGCCAGCTGGCAAATCACTAATGTTACCTCCAACAACGAGTCAGATGCAGCTGGTGCTGCTCTCCATTGTTCATAGCAGCAGGCACACCGCCCTCATGTGGAGGAAACACTTGTCTGCAAAAAGGTCACAGGAAGCTTCCTTTTATTCCAAAATTGGAATATCTCACTGCATGTACAGATAAGGGCTCTTTCTTTATTTATTTCTTACAGTTTTTTTTTTGTTGTTGTTGGCTTCTCTTGGTCTTGGTTGTTCTCATAATTTATTTCAAAAACTGCCCTACCTTACCAAAATGGATGTGACTACAATACAGTACACCGTGTAGAGCAGGTGCAGAACAGCAGGGAGAACGGTAATGGCCGTGTCCTGTTACTGTATCACCTTTGTATCTGCAAACAAAGGCCATGGTGACAACCTAAACCAGTCTGTCATAAAGCGTGACCACAGGCCCCAGCCTACATGATCAGCAAAAAGATACACAAACATCCTCATGATCCCATTTTACAGTTGTGCAGTCGTGGACAGACGTGTGAAGTTAAAGTGTGGCATTTGGCTGCCTAACAGCAGAGGAAGCACTTTTCACCTCTTCACTGATATGGTTTTTAATGAAGAAGTGTCTTCTTAAAGCATGGACAATACAGAGAAGAAACCTTTACTTTTGCATCTCGGCTCGCGAAAAACATCATGGGAACGTGGCTACCAAACATGCTCTATCGATACATTTAATTTATGGAAAGTTCCTGATCTACGAGCATATTGTATGCGTAGGGGTCTTACCGGTTGTACCCGCCAACGCAAGGATGAACTTGTCGCGCATATTCACGGCCACATTGCAGAAATTGGCCAAAATGGTCCCCCTGTATGTACGCTGACATAGCAGATTTTTTGTTGTCAAAGGACCAAGCACCCTTACTTGCGAGACTCCGAAATGACTACAAAGAAGGTAAGCGAGTGGTTTGACAGCTCAACTTTGGTTTTGTCTTTCTAAGTAAATTTTACTATATGGCATAGCCTGCTTACTTAGATCTATAGGTCGATACTACTATAGTTTAAGTACCACACGTTTTCGATGATTTGCAATTTTATTTTATACCAGCCTACTTATCAATGGCCTTAATTACATGTGTGTGTAGATCAAGCTTCATTACCATATACAAAGAACTATATCCTAGATCCAGGCCTGCCTGTCCGTACCTACTACTTCAGGGTTTAGACTCATGTCAGTTAGGCTAGAACTTGAACAATACACAACACTATTTAATTATGTTATAATATACTTACTGCTTTAATCCAACAATTACGTTCGTCCAAATCCTTCAGCTCCGTGGGGAATGAATATAATGTGAATAGTGGCGGACATGTGCACAGGCTGGTCCCGAAGTTACACCCATGTATGCTGCAAGTTTCCTTTTCCACCGCTCTAGATGATACATGCCGTTGCCACACTTCACTATGGCACAATGTGCACCTGGCATAACGGCGATTTAAAGCTTAAAGCAGACTTTAAACGTTAATTGTTCAGGTATGACAGTACTATCTCTATACAAAAGCAAGGCCGCTACCGGAATGTTTGGTAGTCGTGAACTTTGAGCTCCACATAGTCCGCACATGCACACTCGTAATGCGAAAGTCACTTATTCCTGCTTTAATAAGTGGAATTCAAACTCCTGACTAGTGTTAATGATGTCATGCAATGCTAATTATTTTGGCCAAGTTTCCAAGAAGTGCTGCAGCCTTTTGAGTATCACCTCAAATAATTCCTGTGGTTAACTGTAGGCCCGAGTATATCATGGTGCATCTCCAAGCTGGGATATTTTTAACTTCTTTTTACGGGAAGTAAGATTTTAAGAGTCAGCACTGGACTCAATTACTAAGGATTGGAATTTTTTGCAGAGCCTGCTGAAATACTGGTGGGGGGTGGGGGGCAACCTCGTGGGAATGGCTAGAGAAAAAGGGAAGGATTTTTTTTTGGAGCCGTCATCTATCGACTCTACTTTCCAACCGCCAGGTTACAGTGACGGCAAAAAGACACGCTCAGCTGTGTCTATGAACATGGACACGTGTGACAGTCACACACCCAACAATCATTTGGCCACCACCTGTGCTGTTGGGGGAAAAGGCTCATTAGTGGCTTTTGAGTGTTCGCTCATGAAAGGCACTTTGTTTTCAGCAGGGAGAAAATGTATTTATATTTTTTGTAGCCAAGGAAAATACTGGAGGGTCTCCAGATGGGGGGTGGGGGGTAAGGGCCCCTTTCAACAGCACAGAGATCATTGGGTGACCGTTGAAAGATCAAAAATTGGCCCTATTTGTCCCAAAGCCTTTAAAAAAAAGCTGTTTCTGTGTAAATATTTGGGAGATCCTTGTGGGACCAAAAATTCAGTTTTCAGCAACTTTTATGCCGATCTATAGAGATCTTTGGAAGATCCTTGAGAGATCATTGCGAGACCAGGCTATATCTTCTTCTTCTTCTTTTACTTTCGACTGGCCCCTTCAGGGGTCTCCGCAGTGGATCATCTGCCTCCATCTCAGCCTATCCCGCTCATCTTCCTCTGTAACATCAACCCTCTCCATGTCCTCCTTCACTACATCCATGAATCTTCTCTGTGACCTTCCTCTTTTCCTCCTGCCTGGCAGCTCCATCTTCAACATCATTTGTCCAATATCTCCACTATCCCTCCTCTGCACGTGTCCAAACTGTTATGTCTGGAATTACCTGCTGAACAGACGAGGCGAGGTGACTGGGAAAACACAGCTTTATTGAGCTCACTCGGCTTGACAGTCACTGACAGAAAGTCAGGTAAGCTCAGGCGAGACAGAGGAGAATAAGACGGCCAACCTGGTCCTATATAGAAGAGGGCAGAGGCGCCACCTGGTGGTGTGTGTCCATCTTATACTTGCATATTAAATACATATCTCACATTTTCCCTCCCCTTTAAAAAGGTCCAAAACCTCTCACTCAATTAGACCCTCCCCAATTTGGGACCCGAATCATCCACTAACAAACAAAAACTAATGTTAATAAATAAATGGCCTAACACATTCAAACAACAAAACCTAAAATAGGGAGGACAGGTGGACTGTTGTCCTGCCCACATGGCAAGGTGGATTATTCTGCCACCTGCTAAAGTAAATCAAAGTCCATTAATAACTAAAATTGTATGCCGTGTTCCTAAACTAAGACAGACAAAAACCAAAATAATCCCTTATACAACATTCAATATATAACATTCACTTTTTTTTAAACAACACCAACACAACAACACAGAACTTCAATATATACTATTTACAACCCAAGTCTTTAAACAAGAAGAACATAACTGGCATGGGGGCCCAGGGCACCCTCTCAGCAGATGCACCCCTGGAAATAGCTGGTCTTTGGGGTGATGGCTGGCCCTCCAGATGATGAAGCCACTTCTCTTCATCATTGGCCTCGTTCCACTTTCACCCTTGTCTCCCGGCGTCTTCTCCCGGACATGCTGAAGCCGATTTGCATGCCATACTGAGCCGTCAGACAGCCTGAAGTGCGCTGCGCCCAGTTTCTCCACTATGTGCAGACACTCCCGATGCTCCATCAGGTCATTGTCTGGCCCGTCTTCGCCGCAGACGTTCCTCATCTCAGCTCTGAACCCAATCCAGGACCCTCAGTGGGGCCCGGCGTGGCTTGAAATGTTTTTGTGGAGCATGCTGATCCTCTGTGCTTCTCAGTCCTGCCCCGACCTCTTCTAATACCGTTGCAATGTTCACCATCACAGCTGCAGACCCTCTGTCCTTCTGTGGCCAGGCTCCGCAAGCATCAGCTCGCTGGTGTTGCTCGTCGGTCTAGGTATTGACCCTGGGCGAAATTGATCATGCCTGACCACCATGGCGCCCAGTAGTTCTTCAGCCCGCACCTTGTGGATGGTTGTCGGGGGCGGGCGGAGTGATTTCTCCCATGGGCTGTCCGGGTTAAATCCACGGCAGACCTTGGCAAAATGGTTCAAGCAACCACATCTGTTACAACGTGCCCCTCTTGCCAGGCAGTTCTCAGCCTTTTTATGGTGCTTAGCAGACCCACAGCCCATGCAAAGGGACTTTCCCGGAGCAGACCTTTGGTTAGTGGTGTTCGCTTCTGTATGTTCGCCGTCCAAGCTATCTTCGCTCTCCAGGTCCGTGGCATCTGCCACGACAAGAGGCTCCAGTGGCTGCCGTGACTGGCGCCCGGCCAGCTCCAGAACTAGCCTGTCCGTGGCTTCTATCTGGAGATCCAGCTTGACTGTTCTGGCTAACGTGAGTTCACTTGGCGCCATAAGTAGCCTAGCTCGCAATGTGGCGCTACAGGAATGCTCTGCCAGCTGGTCACGAATCATTTCCCCCTCCAGTGCTTCGAAACAGCACTCGCTAGCAAGCTGCCTCAAATCGGTGACGAACTGCCGGACAGGTTCACCTACCCACTGGTGCCACTGCCGAAAGCGGATCCTCTGGACTGTCACATCATCCGGGGTGTCAAAATGGCTAGCTAACAGCTCTGCTACCTCCTTGCAGGTGTCCGCAGCGCTGAACATTTGCAGGATACGCTGGCCCTCTATGCCCAAGTTGTGCACCAATAGCACCCGGGCTCTCTGCTTGTCGAGCTCCCCGAGCCCCAGCGTGGCAACAAAATTCTGAAAGGCCTCATACCACTTAGGCCACGGAGCCGGCAGTTCTCTGGGTGCCTCGAGTAAAGGGTGAATAGGGACCATGCACTCCTCCATGGTTTTTTTCTCATCACCAGTGTTATATCTGGAATTACCTGCTGAACATACAAGGCGAGGTGACTGGGAAAACACAACTTTATTGAACTCACTCAGCTTGATAGCCACTGACAGATTGTCAGCTAAGCTCAGGTGAGACAGAGGAGAATAAGACAGCCAACCCGGCCCTATATAGGATGGGGTGGAGGTGCCACCTGGTGGTGCGTGTCCATCTTACACGTACATATTAAATACATATCTCACACAAACCATCTCAGCCTTGCCTCTCTTACTTTGTCTCCAAACCACTCCACTTGAGCTGTCCCTCTGATCTACTCATTTATAGTATAATCCTGTCCCTCCTAGTTACTCCCAATGAAAGCATATATATGTTTGAGAGGTTTTTAGTGATCTTCTACCCCCTTTATACAGGTGTGGAGATCACTGACAGATAAAAAAAAAAAATGGCCAGATCTGTCAAAGATCTTTTGCTGATCTCTCAGCGATCGCCAATGATCTTCCAGTGATCTGCACAGTCGCCATTATGTCCTCAAAGTTTTGACTTGGTCTAACCAACAGTGTTGGGAGTAACACTTTACTAATGCGTTACTGTAACGCCACTACTTTTGCAGTAATGTGCTGTGTAACGAAATTACTGTTTAAAAATTCAGTAATGCATTACAATTACTGAAATTTGATCAGATGTGTTACTCGCGTTACTCATTTTATTAATATGGGTGGATATTTTAGCGCAAACAGACAATCATACAACTTGCAGTTGCTAGACACCCTCCTCATCAGCTGCCAACTGGGGATGAATACACAGATTCGGTGGCTATTGGCGGGACAACTGCCATCACCAACGCCACCAGCAGCCTCAAGCCACAGGAGGTTGTCATGCCAAAGGCAAAGGCAAGCAAATAAATAAGCAAATAAATATAAACTGACCCTACCATAACTGATGCAGCCGTCACACAGTCTCCTCCACGGCCCCATTTCCTGTCCAGCCCCAGTTCACATCACAACCCTGTGGGAAGAAATGCCGTGGCGGTGGCGACTTCTCATATCGAGCCCTGATCGTCTGTTGTCCGAGCAGTGAGTAGCCCCTAACAGCTCCTACCTCTGTGGTTAAACATGAGTATTTTTTTTGAGCAAGAAGCTCGCATTTAATGTCCGCATTACATGCATTTAAAGTTTTCTTGCGCACAGAGAAAAAGTGACTGTGATTTGTTGCTGTAAAGAACAGCTTCTTCTAAGTGGTGAAATTTCATTTATCTGTGCTTTCTATTTTATCTTATCCCATTCAGTTTCATGCTGTTGTAATATGCAATTATTTCATAGAAGTAAATCCTCTAAATATACATTTTTAATGGGCTGGTCCAGGTGTGTCAAACATATGGCTCGTGGGCCAAAAATGACCCACCAGGGGGTCCACAATTTTCTATGTGAATTCACAGCTTTATTTCTAGTAAATTTCTGACTTTCTACAGATTACAATAGTTTGTGTAAATCTGAGACATTTTTTTCTCTGTGAGATGAGACTTTTTTTCTCATCAGTTTTCTTTCTTCTTTTTTCTGATGAGAACAAGGGGCCCTTGATCTTGCTGTGTGTGCAAGATGATTTAAGTATGCATTTAAAAGTAACATGAAAGATAAGATAAGATAAGATAAGCCTTTATTAGTCCCACAATGGGGAAATTCCAGGATTGCAACAGCACAGGGACAGCAACACTCAGAGCAACAATCAGAAGGCAAGAAAAAAAAACAACATCTAGCAAACATACTGTATGTCCATATTACTATAAATGTATATATATAGACACAGTGCAGAGCATTATGGCTGGTGGATGTGCAGCAGAAAGTCTAAGCTCTCTCTCCGCGGATGCAGCGGGCCAGCTGGAAGTCTTTGGGCATGATGGTGACCCCCTTAGCGAAGAAGAGACCACCAGGTGGGTCTCGCTGGTCTCCTGCAGAGCCATGACGGCGAAACTCAGGAAACGCAGGACGGTCTTGAAGTCCTGAGCGATCTCCCTCACCAGGCGCTGGACGGGCAGCTTACGGATGAGCAGCTCCGTGGATTTCTGGTAGCGACGGATCTCTCTCAGAGCCACGGACCTGTGACGGCGAGGCCTCTTCACTCTGCCGGTGGCCAGAGCGCCTCTCCGAGCAGCCCTGGTGGCTAGCTGTCTCCTGGGGGGCTTCTTCCTCCAGTAGATTTTACGGGCGGTCTGCTTGGTTCTTCTGGAAAGTTACTTTTCCAAGTAACTAGTTACTTTAATCATGCAGTAACTGGTAAGTAACTCAGTTACTTTTGAAAAGAAGTAACTAGTAACTGTAACTCATTACTATTTTTTAGTAACTTACCCAGCACTGCTAACCAATCTCTCAATGATCACCCAAGGGAAGCGACCTCTTGATGAGCTCTCAAGAAGCATTCAACGATCTCATCAGTGTACCAATGATCTATCAGTGTGCTCTGCTGTGGTCTTTCAGTGAACTCTACTTGTCTTTTATCAAACACTCAGCAGTCCCTCACTGATCTCTCACCCATCTCTACCTTCGGGGTGGAAAAATATAGTTGGTGCTCAGTAAAAGATCTCTGAGAAATCATTGGGAGACTGATATTTTAAAAAAAATCCATATCAAATGAACAATAAAATGCATTTCTTCTTTCTCTGTCTTAAAATCCTTCTCATGCCAGCAGGCAAGCAATTGTTCATCTGGAGAAGGATAAACCAGACTGCCATGGCTGGGTTTCAGTAAAGCTTGCAATGTGAACAGATGGCTTTGATTAATGCCGAGGCTCTAGACAGGATCTCCCTAGATGCTTCCTATTTCCTAAATGAGACATTTGTGTGCAAATGTATTGTTTGTCAGGTTGTCACCAATAACTCCAGAAAATAAAGCAAACTCTTTTTTCATTTGAAAAAAGGACAGGAAGAAAAAGGGGGCAAAGGTTTCCTTGGCTGTCTGATGTGGGTTAAATGTCTGTCCAAACTTCAGCTCATTTCTTGATCTAAGTTGCTGCTTTTCTTTGATTCACCAAATCCCTGCCCCGTCCCCTCCTCATATCTGCTGTTATTCAGCCCTCCTTGTCATCCCATGTATGGTGCAAACTTCACCCTGTCACTCCTGCTAAATCTGCTAAATATGCTAAATATGCAGTGATGTTTGACAAAGACAGAGGGGAAGAGCAAGAGAACGAGATTAAGACAAAAGCCATCTCAGTGAAATGCCTCCAAGGCAAACTGTAGCTTCCTGATATTGTAAATAAATGCAAAACTATGCAAAAACAACGCTTCGTTCTGTGATTTAAAAAAAAAAAGTGATTCAGGACCAGGGAGACTTGTTAAGCAGTTCAGGAGTTTTCTCAATCACTGTACTTCTGTAGGTGAGTGTCTGAGATCTGACAATTAGGTTTGGCATATTCATCAATTTACACTCACCGGCCACTTTAATAGGCTCACCTGTTCATGCAAATATCTCATCAGCCAATCACACGGAAGCAACGCACTTATGCATGCAGACGTGGTCGAGATTAACTGCTGAAATTCAAACTGAGCATCTTTGAAGGTGTCACGGTTGTTGGTGCTAGATGGACTGGTCTGACTATTTCAGAAACTGGTGATCTACTGGGATTATCCTGCACAGTTTAAGGTTCACAGAGAATGATCTGAAAAAGAGAAAATATTAGGTGAGTGGCAGTCCTCTGGTCCCAAATGCCTTGTTGATGCCAGAGGTCAAAGGAGAATGAGCAGACTGGCTGGAGCTCACAGTAACTCAAATAAAATGCATGAATGGCATCACTGGTGTGCAGCTGTGTGACACTAACAATATGTACCGATATCTCTGCTGAATCTGTCAGGAAGAATTAAGGCACTTATGGAAGCGCCCGGGATCCAGCTCAGTAATAGCAAAATGTACCTATTAAAGTGGCGAGTGAGTGGATACAACGCAAAGAGGAAGTTCAGTCAAAAGAAACAAAATCAGCAAACCCAAAATACCATCTATATACACACACCAATATTTAAGGCAGTTGTTTCATTCTGACATCATACAAAAAGGTGAATAATAACATAAACAGAGCAACAAAGTATATTATTGTGGCGATGATGAATACTTGATTTATTTATACTGAAGAAAATATAAGCATCATGGTCGTGCAATCTTATGGGAGTTTACTCCAGACTCGGTGACAGAGTAGCTCACTACAGCCTGATGAAGACACCTCGAGGTCACCGCCAGCCTTTACTTCTCTCTGTGTGTAACATGTATGAAGCCTAGCTAGGGGTACTCACAGCTGAAATGAAACACTCAGACAGTATCGTGTGACCTTGATCACAATCAGGGTGCAGACTCCCCTGAGGTTTACTGGAGGTGAGTTTGGTGAGTATCCAGGCAACTGCCTTGGAGGAGTTGTGTATTGTGGACAGACAGACAGATAGACATGCAGACAACTGAAGTAGCATTATAGCATTATATAGCACTCTGTGGCGAGTGCAGTATCCTCCACCTCCGTTTTCTCTGAAGATCCCAATATCTCAGTGAAGGAAAGCAGTTTGGACCTTTCTCCATATAATTATTGATGCAGAACTAAATTATGATAAGCCTGTCTGTGGTGTAACTGTGCAGAGGTAATACCAGTCTCTCAGTAATGGAGGCTTTGAGACAACTTACAATCACTAACTAACTAACTAACCTGCACTTATATAGCGCTTTTTCTAGTCACAAAGACCACTCAAAGCACTTTCACTAATACTAACCCTCTATTCTAAGGGCCTATAGGAAACATATCTAGGGACAATTTAGAACAACCAAATAACCTAACATGCATGTCTTTGGATTGTGGGAGGAAACCGGAGCCCCCGGAGTAAACCCACGCAGCACAGGGAGAACATGCAAACTCCACACAGAAAGGTTCCAACCCCTGCCAACCTGGGGATTCGAACCAGGAACCTTCTAGCTGTAAGGCAACAGTGCTAACCACTGCACCACTGTGCTGCCCAATCAGCAATCTTCCATTTTATTTCAAATCCTTGCAGGTAATAAAACGACACCGACATCAATAATCCAATGACACAATCTTCAATGATCCACAGTGAAAATCTCTCAGCCATCATTAACCACTTGCACTCCGGGCAATTTTCCTAAAAATGCCAAAAAATAACGTGCCCAAAGTAAATCGAAAGCTGTTATTCAACCCTTTGCAGCATCTTCATGGGGTTGGTCTCATTTAAAAGAAAACACTTTGAATTTTTTTGGCAAAAAAAACATAATCTCTCTACGTGCTCCGGCCACTGAGTTACAGTCATCTAAACATACTGAACTTGAAGAAAAAAAAAATTGGACACAGTGTTTTTTTGGATACAAATGCTTGTAAATAACACACAGCTGTCCGATCCGGCTGGAAAATGCAACAGAAATGTAGAACCAAGTGTTATCCAGCTGAGATCCAAATTTG
Organism: Pholidichthys leucotaenia; assembly: GCA_020510985.1. Classification (NCBI taxonomy): domain Eukaryota; kingdom Metazoa; phylum Chordata; class Actinopteri; order Cichliformes; family Pholidichthyidae; genus Pholidichthys; species Pholidichthys leucotaenia. The sequence goes on from CM035848.1 coordinate 156,097,718, forward strand.
GTAACAATACCACAAAAAATGAATATTTTACACAGCTTTGTTCTCAGGCTGTTCCCAGGCGTTATGGAACTGTGCCAAATTGTGCCAAATGGCACAGTTTGGAAAAACGTCTGTAACTTTTGAATAATTCAATGTAGAATCTTCATTTTAGGCTCTAATGAAAGATCACACTCAGGGCTGCGTCTGTGTGTGTGTGTGGGCGGGGGGTCGTCCCCCCCCCCCCCCCCCACGACCAAGGACCAAATTCGGCCCTCTACATGACGGATTACACTCCTTGCATGCTTTCACAGCGGCTCCCCCCCCCCCTCGCTACTGTGTGTGTGTGTGGGGGGGGGGGAACCGTGAACGGACCGTGGCCCCCCCCCGCTCCTCTTCTGCAGCGGGAGGGGGGGCCTTCACGGTCCAAACACGGCAAATGAGCCGTTTATCGCGGCGCACGTACTTCGTGCGCAGTCCAGTTGTAATTTACCGATCGGTCAAAAGTCATTTTTGGATTACAGTTTTCAGGGATAAATAATAATTTAGCTTATAACACCTTACCTCTTCAAAGCAGCAGAGTCGCGGCGAACATCTCTTCCCCCATTGTCAGACGAACGCGACGCTACTCCGCTCGTGGATCCCGATCAACATAATTCCATTATTGCCGTTTTGGCGAATGATTTACGACTTTTGTCGTCGGCCTCCGTCTATTCTGCTGGAATGAGTGCAGGTCCCACTTGTGGGTGTTCTCCATGCTGCTGGGTGAGCCTGGGTCTGTAGTAGATTCGTACAGCGTCCTTTGTTTTCATCTGTTGCAACAGTAAATCTGTCTTCACCCAGCCAGAATTTCTGTGCTTCAATTGGCTCCTGCATTCACAGTAGGTGGGTCCTCCTTCCTAGATTTTCATTCATTGGTTCTTCAAGGTTTCAGAAACCCAATTCAAGGCTCTTATTAGTCGAATGAAAGGTCAATCAGATGAACTAATCTGTTCACGGCTGTCTCTGCAGTTTTTTTTTGAGTGGCGCTTGGACGCTACTACATCACCATCACCACCATCATGCGTCATGCGCACGATAGGACGCAGAGACTTGCCCGCCCGCGGAACAACGGAGCGCAAGTGGTTAACAATCAACCACCACCTGTTATATACTATCAGAGATAATTAGCGTTAATTAGGACAATACCATATCCCAGGTAAAACAATAACATTTTCCTTTTTCCCCCTCACACATACCCATTAATATCTAAAAGTCCATAATACTTCCCCCAGCTATAAACAGAATAAATATAAATAACACAGAATACTATAAATAATTCACTAAATATTTTAATCCCCTATTTACAAATTCTAAATCACCCCTCTAACTCACCATTACATGCTTCCTTCCTGCTGGTGTCCTTTAAAAGGCCTTCGACCCCTAACAGAGTCTTTTGCCCGGACGCTCTCAGGAAGCATGTTGGCAAAGGTATGTGGATTAAATAATTACCAATTGTTTTTACCCAAATAATTAACCATAACAATTATCTCAACAAGGCATTCCAATTAGTCAAACAGATCTTACAATAATATGTGCAAACTTAATAATTAACATTTACAAATATTACACAAACAATATAATCACATATACAATAGACCATAACAGTGGTGACACTCCATCGTCACATTTCCTCCCCCCTTTTCCCAAGAGTACAGTACTCTACGAGTCATGTACTCTTGAGAGACTATCTGCCACAAGGTTGGTTTTCCCTGCCACATACCGAACAGTAAAATTATATGGCTGAAGGGACACATACCACCCTGTGAGACGACTGTTCATGTCCTTCATCCTGTCCAACCACTGTAGGGCCCGATGATCTGTCTCCAACACAAAATGATACCCCAATAAATAGTATCTCAGAGACCCTATTGCCCATTTCATGCCAAGACATTCCTTTTCTACTGTAGAGTAGCTCGTCTCCCGGTCCAACAACTGACGGCTCAAGAACAGTACTGGGTGTCTCTCTCCCCTCTCCTCCTGGAGAAGTACTGCTCCAATGCCAACTCCTGAAGCATCTGTCTGTAAGATAAATGGGCAAGCAAAATCTGGACTGTGTAGAACCTTCTCACCAGAGATAGCACTCTTCAGATCCTCAAAAGCTCTGTCACACTCCTCTGTCCATTTTACCCTATTCGGTGCTGAAGCCTTAGTGAGGTCAGTCAAAATTGCTGCTCTTTCAGCAAAATGGGGAATAAACTTACTGTTCCATCCTACCCTTCCCATAAATGATTGTACCTTCTTCTTAGTGGTGGGCACAGGATAGGTCCCGATGGCATCCACTTTACCTACCCGTGGTCTAATGACCCCCTGACCAACCACATGTCCCAAGTACTCCACCTGCTGCTGTCCAAACGCACATTTGCGTGGATTAATCATCAGTCCTGCCCTCTTAATCAACCGAAGGACCTGCCCAAGGTGTACCAAATGTTCTTCCCAGGTCTGACTATAGATGACCACGTCATCCAGATAGGCAGCTGCAAAATTTGATACCCTTCTTAATACCTGGCCCATGCGCCGCTGAAAAGTTGCAGGAGCCCCCTGAAGGCCAAATGGCATAACCTTGAATTGGAAACTGCCATAAGGTGTTTTAAAGGCTGTAAGTTCTTTTGTTTCCGGTGCCAATGCCACCTGCCAATACCCCTTGCATAGGTCCAGTGTAGAAATAAACCTAGTCCTGCCCACTTTCTCTAACAGTTCATCAATCCGGGGCATGGGGTATGACTCAAACTTAGACACTGAATTGAGATATCTGAAGTCAATACAGAATTTCAAAGAGCCATCCTTTTTGGGTACCAGCACAATCGGGCTACACCACTCACTGACTGACTCCTCGATCAGTCCCAGCTGCAACATCAGATCAATCTCCTGCTTCATCTTTGGAACCAATCGCTCCGGGATCCTATAAGATTTCCTACGTGGAACAGCTTCTTCTTTCAAATAAACTTTATGCCGTACCAATGTGGTGAAACCAGGTCTCTCCTGAAACAATTCTGGATCTAACAGTGCCTCTAATTCTCTCTGCTGATCAACCTGCAAATGAGACACTTGAAATAAACACAGCTCTGACACATTTGTGGGAAAGGACTGTTCTCTCTCCTCATCCATTTCCGTCGCACAAATTAAGAGCTGATGTGTCTCCTGAAGAACAGGTTGCTGAAACTCTTTCAACAAGTTAATATGGAAGGTCTGATGTTTTACCTTCCTGTCAGGCATATATAGTTCATATGTCACTGCACTTAGTTTTTTAGAGATTTCATATGGCCCCTGCCATTGAGCCAACAGCTTACTGTCACACGAGGGCAGCAATAACAAAACCTGCTGACCTGGGTGAAAAACCTTTTTTCTGGCCTTCTTGTCATATCAAGTTTTTTGTTTGGCCTGCGCCGTCCTCATGTGCTCCTGAGCCAAAGCAGTCATTCGATCCAGTTTCTCTCTCATCTTAATAACATATGAGACCACATTGTCCTGATCACTCGGTGGACTCTCCCAGTGCTTCTTTAATAAGTCCAGTGGGCCCCTCACCTGACGACCATACAGCAGTTCAAAAGGTGAGAACCCTGTTGAAGCCTGGGGCACCTCCCGATAAGCAAACAATAAATATGGTACCTATTGGTCCCAATCCGAGCCCGTTTCAGAAACAAATTTCCGCAGCATGTTTTTCAGAGTCTGATTGAATCGCTCCACTAGTCCATCAGTCTGAGGGTGATATGGGGTGGTCTTAATACCCTTAATACCCAACAGCTTATATACTTGCTGCAACAGTTTTGATAAGAAATTTGTTCCACAGTCTGTTAAAATTTCTCTAGGTATGCCTACCCTTGAAAATAACTGGATAAGGCAGTTGGTAACCTGCCTAGCCTTGATAGATTTCAGGGGAAAGGCTTCTGGGTACCGAGTAGCATAATCACAAATCACCAGAATGTATTTATTACCAGCTGAACTCCTCTCTAGGGGGCCAACTATATCCATCCCTATTCTGTCGAATGGTGTTCCAATAATTGGTAGTGGGTGTAGTTGGGCACGGGCTACTCCCCTAGGTGATGTAATCTGACATATTGGGCACGATGTGCAGAAGTCCTTTATCTGGGTATACATTCCCGGCCACACAAACCTTCTAGCAATTCTCTGCAGAGTTTTTTGAAATGCTAGATGACCTGCCCAAGGGATAACATGTCCCAGTTCCATAATCTGTGGTGTGAGGTCCCGTGGCAAAGCTATGGCCATAACTTCACCTTGTTGCTGGTATAAAATGCCCTTTTTAATGATATACATGACCTCAGCCAAACAATCCGTTCTACCCTGTTTCACACCCTCAATCTCCGAGACTTTATTAAACCATGGTCCAAGTGCTGGGTCAGCTTTCTGTAATGCAGCTATGTCAGGAGGGATGTCAAACTCTACTGACTGACTTAGTTGTGGTGTTTCTTCATCCAAGTTCTTTACAGAAGCTAACACCTTATCTCTTCTCCTCTGAGCCTTGGATTTAGGTTGTTTACTAGGGCCTGCCTCTATCTCAGAATCATAAAAAGGCAGCTCCTGAAGAACGTTGGCAGCCCTCTGCGCCCTGGTTGTCACCATATTACGGATTTTTTTAACAGGTGCATCAAGCCTCTGCTCAATAGCACCACCTGCCTGTCCCTCAGTTTGTTCGTCTCTAACCTGTTGTATAATGTCCAACAAAGTTGGAAAATCATTGCCACGAATAACTGGATAAGGCAAATTAGGCACAAGAGCTACAGGAAGGAGATAAGTTTGACCCCCCCACTGTTAAATAGACCTCAGCGGTCGGGTACAACTTCTTATCCCCATGAACACAACTAATATTCACTGTAGACTCACTCCATGAATCTCTAGGGACTAAGCTGGGCAAAACAACAGTCTGGAAACAACCAAGGTATCTAACAAGGCCTCTTTACACTGACCATTAAGCAAAACGTTAGTTTTATATATTTCACCATAAATTGGTGCCGACAGAGTAGGTCTAGGAACTGAGCATAATAATGACGGTTTCTCATTTTTTATGGCAGGACAAGAATACTGGGTGTGACCGATTTTATTACACTGATAACAGCGTATATCTTTATTTGAAACAACACGTGACTTTTTGCTACTATTATATCTGCCATTTGTGATCTGACTGGAGCTGGAATACAGCCTATTTTGAGCTGGACCACCCCTTTCACCCTCATTAAACTTACTCCGTGCGGTGAAAGAGCTGTCACGGCCGAGAGTAGTTCTCCTGCTCCCAGACCTGGCCGACAGAAAAACCTCCGCCAGACGAGTAGCATCCTCTGCAGTCTTCGGGTCCCGCTCTTGTATCCAGATTCCCAGTTCCGGGTTCACCATCCGCAGAAACTGTTCCAAAATTATAAGTTCCATAATGTCTTTTACCGTTGAGGTCTCTGGTTTAATCCATTTAACAAACAGGTCCTTTAAACGTACGTAAAGTTCACGAGGGGTTTCGTCCTGATGAATGTCCAGGGACCGAAACCTTCTCCTATATGTGTCGGTTGTTATTTCGTATTTGCTTAAAATAGCTTCCTTCACTTTTCCATAATTATTCGTGTCTACAATGTCCATCAATACATATGCACTCCGTGCTTTACCTGTGAGCAGAGGAGCTAACTGGATAGCCCACTCCTCTTCATGCCAGCGGCAGACTGTAGCGATCCTCTCAAACGTCGCCAGATAGTGCTCGATGTCATCCTCGGGAAAGAGCGGATTCAGCCTGGGCTCGTGGTGCATTTGCGTTCTCCTCGGCTGCACCTGCAGCGGTAAATCATCCTCCTGCGGGCCGACCCGACTGGCCGTCACCCTGGGGTCTTCCCCCAAAGCGTCGTCGTCACCACTGCGTTCAGCCCGGCTCCCATACTCCTCTCTCAACTCCGTAACTTGCGACTGAATCTGACGAATTTGATTACTCATGGTCTGCCACTTTTGCTCCTGAAGAGATGCTTCTTCCTCCCTCTGATGGTCTCTAACAGTCAGTGAACATACCATGGACTTCACCAAGCACGCTAGCTCCTCGAGCTCGCCCAGTCCGCTGACTCCCGGCTCCTCAGCTGTCATAGTTACGTCAGAGTCGAACTGCTCCTCTTGTCTCGTCACTTTCCTTCTGGCCATCGCTCCTTCCGTCCCATGCTCTATCCACCACTTCCATCAAACATTACGTCTCGTCCTGGGAACGGACCACCGCTGCCACCAAATGTGGCGTACTGGGCGGCAAAATCTTCAATTTTCCAACTTTTATTTTCAAAAAACTTACAGGTAATAAAACAACACCAACATCAATAATCCAATGACACGATCTTCAATGATCCACAATGAAAATCTCTCAGCCATCATTAACAATCAACCACCACCTGTTATATACTATCAGAGATAATTAGCGTTAATTAGGACAATACCATATCCCAGGTAAAACAATAAGATTTTCCTTTTTCCCCACACATACCCATTAATTTCTAAAAGTCCATAATACTTCCCCCAGCTATAAAACAGAATAAATATAAATAACACAGAATAAATACTATAAATAATTCACTAAATATTTTAATCCCCTATTTACAAATTCTAAATCACCCCTCTAACTCACCATTACATGCTTCCTTCCTGCTGGTGTCCTTTAAAAGGCCTTCGACCCCTAACAGAGTCTTCTGCCCGGACACCCTCAGGAAGCATGTTGGCAAAGGTATGTGGAATAAATAATTACCAATTGTTTTTACCCAAATAATTAACCATAACAATTATCTCAACAAGGCATTCCAATTAGTCAAACAGATCTTACAGTAATATGTGCAAACTTAATAATTAACATTTACAAATATTACACAAACAATATAATCACATATACAATAGACCATAACAGTGGTGACACTCCATCGTCTCACTGTCATCCATGAATATACATCAAAAATAATTTTATACAACCCATAGATGTAGGTTGGGATCCCAAGGTGAACCTGTGTAGCAAGTTTGGTGTCCCTAGTGTGGCACATATGTTGGGTTCATATTTTCCACAAATGTATTGCTGTATGTTTATTGGGTGCTTCACGTCTCGCGGGACAAAGAAGGTCTGGATCTGCAGAGGTCTACAGGAGATAAGGAGGAGGTGTGAGACTGGGCCTTTGTCTCAGAGAAGATGCCCCAGAGGGATTTCCAGATCATCGAAGAATAAGAGACAATGGTGAAAGATCAAAGAGTTGCATTGTGACTGGGATTAAGTACCATGTGACTGTATGTTTGCTAAAGCACCATGTGACTTAGGTTTCGATGCTCCAGGAGTATAAGAGTGTGATATTAAGATAAGATAAGATAAGATAAGCCTTTATTAGTCCCACAATGGGGAAATTCCAGGATTGCAACAGCACAGGGATAGCAACACTCAGAGCAACAATCAGAAGGCAAGAAAAAACAAGAACATCTAGTAAACATATGTACATATTACTATAAATGTATATATAGACACACAGTGCGGAGCATTATGGTTGGTGAATGTGCAGCAGAAAGTCTAAGCTCTCTCTCCGCGGATGCGGCGGGCCAGCTGGAAGTCTTTGGGCATGATGGTGACCCTCTTGGCGAAGAAGAGACCCACCAGGTGGGCCTCGCTGGTCTCCTGCAGAGCCATGACGGCGAAGCTCAGGAAGCGCAGGACGGTCTTGAAGTCCTGAGCGATCTCCCTCACCAGGCGCTGGACGGGCAGCTTACGGATGAGCAGCTCCGTGGATTTCTGGTAGCAACGGATCTCTCTCAGAGCCACGGGCCAGTGACGGCGAGGCCTCTTCACTCTGCCGGTGGCCGGAGCGCCTCTCTGAGCAGCCCTGGTGGCTAGCTGTCTCCTGGGGGGCTTCTTCCTCCGGTAGATTTTACGGGCGGTCTGCTTGGTTCTTGCCATCGCTCTTTATTATTCTGTCTTATATTTCTTGCACGCCGCCTAAACTCCAGCCCGGCACCCGCGTCGTTTTCGCTACAGCTCCCGGTATGTCAAATTTCCCATTAGCACCGGGCGGCGGCCAAGTGCTAGCTAGCACTAGCTCCTCCCCGCTGTAACGTCTCCCGCTGCAAACAGTGGCTCCGTCCGCCGACCCGGGAGACCCCCGGGGCGATCCGTGCATCCGTGATATATATACAGAGTGAAAGGTGTAGAAAGAAGAAGGAAGATTAAAAAAAGGCTGTTGCAACGGGCAGCCGACTCGTGTGGCGCCACCGGTCCGGCGGAACCGGAAAAAAAAAATATATATATATATATATATATATATATACAGTATATATACTGTATATATATGTTTCATTGATCAGCCTCTTTTCTTGTTGAGAGATTGTTAGAGAATGTGTTCTGACAATAAAGCTGAACCTGAGAAATAAACTCAGCCTCATCCTTGAGCACATTCTCTACACTAGCTTTATTTGTTCTATAGTAATAGTACAAATGGAATATTAATTTTGACCTTTTGACCCAAAACCCATAATCAGGTCAGGGTGTATGCCATCCTGTCATGTGTCTGAGCTCATGTTTTCACTGCGCTCAGACCCTCACTTTATTCCTAAGTATTGTATGTCTGATTAGTTTGATTTTGTTAGTCTCCTGTATACAGTATATTTTTGAATTTGTTTACATTTGGGCCTCACCTTTTCCCAGACACTCCCTCTAACTGCTCACAGTCTGCTCCTCTCTCAGCTCAGCTGTGAGCAGTTGGTCTAATTAGGTTACCTGCTCGCTCAGTGACTCACACCTGCAGTACATTCACTTCTGTGTATTTTAGCACTGCCTATTCACTGTGTTATTGCGGCAATATTGGATCAACTTCTGATCACTCCACTTCTCCCAGCCTCTGAAGTGCCTTTTACTTCTCCAGAGCGCTCCCTGCTCTGAGGCTCATCCTGTAAGTTATACTTGTTTTGCATTTTTGTATTGTTGGCTCTATTTTTATACTTTGTTATTTTTGCTATTAAATGTCACAAACTCAATTCAGTACATGGGTCTGCCTTCCTGCCCTGTAGGGGCATTAATGACAGAATATTACCACCAGTTTAAGGCCCAGCTGTTGAATTTGTGCATTTTTTCCTTTTTTTATTCCTCCCACATACCTCATCTGTGGAGCTCATCATGTCCCCAGCACGTCGGTTCTCGGCCAACAAAGGAGGATCATGGCCGGGGATCCTAGCCTGGCAGAGCAGTGGGGGGCTCTCTTTATTCAGGACTGCATCTCCAATGCTCTCGCCTCTCAAAACCCAAAGAGAGTCCTACAGAATGTGGAGGAAGTGGTTGAGAGAGCTTTCCCGAGCTGACGTGGGGGGTGCCTCCAGCCAAACCGGTGCCCACACGAAGACGCACTCCACGGAAGAACGCCTCCAGTGCGCCCGCTTCTGCGCCGGCTTCATTAGCGCCACCACACCAGTGTCGCCCAGTTCCAGACCACCGAGGAAACGCCTCCTCCTCTCAGTCAGCAGCATTCCCTACATAGTGCCAGACAAATCCCGCAGCAGTTCCTTCCGCTTGTTCTTCTTCTCTGGCCATTCTACCAGCTTCCTTCTCCTCCTCTGCTGCTGCTAACCCCGTCTCGTCGGTGTATCCTCCCGCTGCTGAGGGTCCGGCTGCGTCCATCCCGGCTCCGTTCACCTCCACGATTACAGGAGCAGCTCCTCCACAATCCACTGAGGGGTCTAAGTCACCCGTAGCCACGGAGAGGGGTGACGATGCAGCAGACAACATCAAAATCCGGATGACTGGCAAGTTTTATTTCATTCTATTCCAACTTATGATGATATGCCTTGCCTGCTTCCCAGTAGAGAGACTCAGGTTGTGCAGTCCCCTGAGCTCTCTCTATCTGCTGTAATTAATAAAACCTCACCAGCCCTCTCCATATCTCCTTTGGCTCGAGTGTCCACTGACTCCAGGATCGAGCTGTCAGATGTGGGAGGAGCCCGTGGTGCTGGAGAACCAAGTTCCAGTGCCAATGGTGAGCCGAACCCCAGTTGCCACACCAGAAGAGCCACCAGTGTGGGTTACGTCGCCTGTGGAGATGAGGACTGCAACCACCATCATGCCTGCTGTGGAGGCCACCACAACAGAGTCTGAGGCCGAGCTGGATCTCCAGAGGACTGAGCCTAAGTTGACATCCCGTGGCTCTGAGAGAGATCTGTCGCTGCCAGAAATCCACGGAGCTGCTCATCCGTAAGCTGCCCGTCCAGCGCCTGGTGAGGGAGATCGCTCAGGACTTCAAGACCGTCCTGCGTTTCCTGAGCTTCGCCGTCATGGCTCTGCAGGAGACCAGCGAGGCCCACCTGGTGGTCTCTTCTTTGCTAAGGGGGTCACCATCATGCCCAAAGACTTCCAGCTGGCCCGCTGCATCCGCGGAGAGAGAGCTTAGACTTTCTGCTGCACATTCACCAGCCATAATGCTCTGCACTGTGTGTCTATATATATATACATTTATAGTAATATGGACATATGTTTACTAGATGTTGTTTTTTCTTGCCTTCTGATTGTTGCTCTGAGTGTTGCTATCCCTATGCTGTTGCAATCCTGGAATTTCCCCATTGTGGGACTAATAAAGGCTTATCTTATCTTATCTTATCTTATCATCGCCTGGATCGTCGGAGTCCTGGACGGTGGTTGAGCTTGAGCTCAGGCAAGTGCTCTCTTTTGTCTTCCTCTTATCTGTTTTAGAGCAATCTTGCCTGGCTCTTGGTGAGGAGAGCCAGATGCAGCCGCCTGCTGCACCTGAGCTCGCCTCACTGTGCTCCACCACTGCCAGTGACCCTGACCCCCTTCTCTATGTGTGTCTGAGCTTTCTTCCAGGGTCACCGGGAATGATCCAGCACAGCCAGAAGTCTCCGTGGGTCCAGGCTCGCTGCCCGAGGTCGCCAGGGGTCCAGCTCCCCCAGCGGAGGTTGTCATGGGTGCTCCGTCCCAGCCCGGGACCTCCATGGGTGCAGCTCCTCCTCTGCCTGAGGCCGTTGTCTGGGTTCTCCTCAGTCCGAGTCCCTGTGGGTGCTGTGTCCCGGTCGGGGATCCTAGTGGGTGCTGTGCCCCAGCATTAATCCTACGTGGATTAACTACCGCGGGTCCCAATCTAGGACCCCCGTGGGTGCAACCATTCCTCAGCCCAAGACCATCAAGGGTGTCGTGGTCCCCCTTCCTCCTCTGCCAGACGTCGTTGTGGTCCCCCTTCCGACCTCCACCACCAGACACCATCGTGGTCCCCCTTCCTCTGGCCCTGCTTCCGTCATTGGGTCTCCCCATGGGGGAGCAACCTCCTGGGTCACCCCTCTGGTCATGGTGGTTGAAGAACTCAGGCTGGCCACCTGATAGACTGAGCCACTGGGTTGGGTGGCCTACGCTCTCCGGCAGGCCACCTGACTCATACCACCTGGCCATCCAGCTGGTCTGGGACTTCGGTCGGCCACCCGAACTGTTTGGTTCTCTTGTCTAGAGGGGCCCAGGGGCCTGGTGTTGCATAGGTGCAGGTCATGAGCGGGTTTATGTTTCTCTCCTAGCCTGTTTCCCCCACCTCACACCTGGGGTGGTTTTGTGATGTACCTCTTTCTCTCGGGGGGATGGGGGGATCTTTTGGGTGTTACCTGGGGGTGTCTGAAATCCACCCCTTAAAGGGGGGGCTCTGTCATGTGTCTGAGCTCATGTTTTCACTGAGCTCAGACCCTCACTTTATTCCTAAGTATTGTATGTCTGATTAGTTTGATTTTGTTAGTTCCCTGTAAATATTTTTGGGTTTGTTTACATTTGGGCCTCCCCTTTTCCCAGACACTCCCTCTAACTGCTCACAGTCTGCTCCTCTTTCAGCTCATCTTTGAGCAGTTGGTCTAATTAGGTTACCTGCTTGCTCAGTGACTCACACCTGCAGTTCATTCACTTCTGTGTATTTTAGCACTGCCTATTTACTGTGTTATTGCAGCAATATTGGATCAACTTCTGATCACTCCACTTCTCCCAGCCTCTGAAGTGTCTTTTACTTCTCCAGAGTGCTCCCTGCTCTGAGGCTTATCCTGTAAGTTATTCTTGTTTTGCATTTTTGTATTGTTGGCCCTATTTTTGTACTTTATGTTATTTTTGCTATTAAATGTCACAAACTCAATTCAGCGCCTGGGTCTGCCTTCCTGCCCTGTAGGGGCATTTATGACACATCCAAGATTTGTCTTAGATGCAGCTATGGTATGGATTTGAAAAGCCTACATCATTTCTTTCAGTAGTTATTGTGTTTACAAGATTTAGGGAAAAACTGACCTCTGACCTTGACCTCAAGGTTTATAATTCCTGCAAAAATCACCTGATCAGAGTCAAATAGCAACATGTGCATCATCAGTGTATATTAAACCCTGGTACCAAGTTTCAAAACATTTGGAATAAACCTGCAGGAGGAACTGATTTCACAAAACAGTTACTATTAACTGAGATGAAATAGGACATCATAAGTCAGGGCCTTTAATGCCTGCAAAAATCATCCGATCAGAGCCAGATTGCAATATGCACATCATTAGTGTGTATTATTAGTGTATATCAAACCCTGGTACCAAGTTTCAAAAGAATTGGAACACAACTGTAGGAGGAGTTGATTTCACATAAGTGGTACAGACAGATGGACGAACCGCCCCATACCATAATCCCCCTTTAGGCTTTTGACCAGCGGGGATAATAAAATGTTTATGTGAAGATTTTATATTAGACTAAAACAATACCTTACTGAAATAAAGGGGTCATTGACTATAGTTTTTCCACATGTTGATAGCTCCCACAAATGAAATGCTTGTGAAATATTTTGGTCCAATTTTCTTTAATTATTTAATTGTCGCAGCATCATTGTTAAAACTCTTTTACAGTTTTCCTCGGAACGGCTCATTTCAGTGCACATCTCTTTAAATGCTCAACAACCACAGTAACTTCACCCTCCCTCTTAAGTCACTATTGCTGTCTTAGTTGGCTAGCTCCTAGTTTGGATAGCAAGCCAGAGCCAACTAACATAAACTGGCCTAAAAGAATGAATGAAATAATGCATCAGTCATGGACAGGGGTTTGTGGTTTCAGTGGTTGATGTGACCGATCCCAGGAGTACAATAACGACAGAAACATTTGTGAATGACTGGCTAAACTACCAGCTTCAGCTAACCACCTTGGATCTTGGAGAGAGAAAAATAATAATGCTAACTGTATGGTGTAGCATCATGGCAAAAATATAACAAGCTAGGAAGATAAAGTGATTAGTGGACCAGGTGGAAGCAGAGATGTCTATTAGGGTGACTGAAATCCAAAGAAAGCTGCACTTGGTAAGCCAACTCCCTGTAGCACTGTTAGCTCTGAAGCCCGGGCTCCCCGCTCATCTACACGTGCTAGGCTGACCAGCAACAGAGCAGGGGGCAGGTATCAAGGCTGGTCTTACCTTTTCTTGACATGCAGGATCAAACCTGAAAGTTAAAATGTCTCCTTGTGAACAGAAACAATGGACCTCTTGCACAATGTAGAGTAATGTACTTCCACATTCCAGTCCACCTGCATTTCTGGTTCCACCTCCATTATTCCCATTCCTTGGTGTTTTCTCATCAATAAATACATTTTATCACTTTCACTTATCATTATACATACTGAAAAGTGTGCGGGCAGATTGTTTTTTCTTTATAAAGTTCGTGTTTCACATTGTGATCGTTTATGTAACCATACTGAGCCAACGAATAGTTCCCCAGTTAGCTTAGCAGCTAGCAGTTAGCAGCTTTCGTGTTTGTTCATGTCTGTGCCATTCCAAATACTGTACCACTGCCTGGGCTGTAATAGACCTGTGTAATGGACATGTGTTATGCAAAGTCTTTACACGAGCTCATTCATGTTCATTTGAGTCCATGCAGTGTTATTAGGAATGAGTCAAAGTTTATTACAAGAATAAATAACACACTACCAACTGGAAGCTAACTAAGCTAACATCAATAACAGTAATGCTAGCATCAATAACCGAGGGATTCTGCATACAAAAATAATATTAAAAAAAAGTCAGGTGGTAACTGGGAGCCAGTCACATGTTTCAGTGAGTTTCAGAGGTCTATTACAGCCCATGCAGTGGTGTTTGGAATGGCACAGACATGAACAAACAAGACAGCTGCTAGCACAACTGGAGAACTATTAAACGGCTTGTATAATGGAACCAGAAACGCAGGTGGACTGGAATGCGGAAGTGCGTACCTACATTGTAGAGGTCCATATAAAGGCTGTTTTTTTTTAGAGAAGTAGTGAGTGTTTTGATATTTTTTGATAATCACGTGACCAGTAGATTAGGGTTGCCAACTATCCCGTTTTAGTCAGGACTGTTGTGTGGAGTGTGTGTGTGCTGCCGTACCTGCCCACAGTGTGACATCAGGCGGGCACGGCCACTTGTATATAGTTCTGTTCTCCATAATAAAGTGAAGTTTGCTGCATGACAGAAGAGACTCCAGTCCCTCATTCCTCATACATAACATTTTGGCAATGAGAGAGAAATTATGGGAGCATATGGGCTACCTCCATCCCTGCTACCGTTTCTGGAGTACACAGGAGAGCCAGTGATCCTGTGGCCTAAGTGGGTGGCCATGTTCAAGGATTACGTCGGAGCTCTGGGCCTAAGTAGATTCAACGGGAGATGAAGACGAGCACCTCTGGCCCACCATCTTGGCGTGGAAGGTCGAAGAATTCTTGGTACGTTGGGTGAAGCGGAGTGCTATGCAAATGCTGTTGAGTGGCTGGTTGAGTACTTTGCCGAGCAGATGAGAACAGGAATGACGCTGAGAGCCCTGGAGAAGAGCAGCTACAGCCGGGCATGGAGACGACACAGCGGAGTGCCTGGGACGAGGGTGCTGAGAGCAGCGACGAAGCACCTGGGTCGGAGAGTGACGCCAATGAGAGTGACGCCAGCTAGAGTGACGGTGAGAGCCCTGGGATAGAGCAGCGACAGCTGGACATGGAAACAGCGCAGCAGAGCGCCTGGAACGAGGGTGCTGGGAACAGTGGCGAGGTGCCTGGGTCGGCGAACGATGCTGGTGAAAGTGATGCTGTGAACCCCGGGAGTGAGCAACAACAGCTGGGCACGGAGGCTGCGCAGCAGAGCACCTCAGACAACAGAGCGGAGGTGCTGGGCACCGTAGAGGTCGGGCAGGGTCTCAGTGCCGGAGCTCAGGCCGCCCTGGACGAGGGTGCTGGGTCAGCAAGCGGTGCCGATGAGCAGGCTTCAGGTCTCCCCAGAGTTCGGCCACAGGGGGCCAGAGTGTTTGGAGCCATGACGACAGTGGTGAAAGCGGCCAGGGGCGGACCGACAGGCTCGGAGGGACGGCGTGCCGGACAGCAGCACTGCGGGTCCCGAGGAGTGAGGCAGTTGGTGGTGAAGAGAGACATTTTCGCAGAAGAGGTCAGTTTTGATCCAGGAGCCAGACAGCGGCCAGGGGCGCACATGCCGTGGTGCTGCCTGGGGCCTCCGAGCTGGTCTTATCTTCGGTGGCCAAGGGCGTGCATGCTTTGGGGCTGCCCTGGGCCCCTGGGCCAGTTTTATCTCTGGCTGCCGGTGGACATAGGTGTTACTGTTGAGGTAAATGTATATGGCGCTGGTGTGCATGTGAAGGGTTGTTGTGTTATGGGATTATTTTACTTATTTTAGAGACATGGTCCAATTTGAGTTATTTTTTGTGCAAATGCGATTGACTATATTATTACAGTTCATGGTTCCTTGTTTTCTTAGTGCATGATTCGGGTCCTAAATTGGGGAGGGTCTCGATTATGTGTGGTTTTGCACTTTTGTAAGGGGGGGGGGGAGAATGTTGTGTGGAGTGTGTGTGTGTTGCCGTAACCACCCACAGTGTGACGTCAGGTGGGCACGGCCACTTGTATATAGTTCTGTTCTCCATTATAAAGTGAAGTTCGCTACATGGCAGAAGAGACTCCAGTCCCTCATTCCTCATACATAACAAGGACGTCCTGTTTATTGGGATAAATATGTTTGTCCCGAGCGAGACGATCATTGTCTTGTGTATTTAAGGCCGCCTTAATAAACGAGCTAGGCTGGGCTGAAGCCCAGCGGCTTACGAAGATCAGGGCCTATCATGAGCCAATGAAAAAGATCACATTGTTGTTAATTGGTCACATTCTATGTCCATCACTTGATATTGATGTGTGGCTGCTGATTGGTCTAATTTACAAGTGCCCCACGTGCAGGGCCACCTTAACTTGCCATTAGGCTCTTGGGCTGAGAGGTTTTTTAGGCCCCACCAACAGAATCTCAGTTTAAAATATGTAACAGCTATGTTTTTAATAATGGATTGCATTTATATAGCCCTTTTTCATGACACCCAACACTTTACAATGAGTCCATTATTCATTCACTCCACAGACAATGATGGGGTAAGCTACTTCTGTAGCCACAGCTGCCTTGGGGCAGACTGACAAAAATGTGGCTACCAATCCCCGCCAAATGAACATTTATTCACATTCATACATGAGTGTCATGAACCATGAACACACTGGAGGCAAGGTAGGTAAAGTATCTTGCCCAAGGACACAACGGCAAGGTGGTGGTGGTGGTGGGGATTCAAACTGCCATCCTTCCAGTTATTGGGTGACCTGCTCTACCTCCGGAGCCACTACAGCCTCATTTTTGTTTCTCTTTGAGAAATAATGCAACTTTGAGCTAGAAAACACAACTACACTGCAAAAAGTCAAATATAAGTAAAATGAAATAAAATAAGGCTGTTTATGCTTGTCTTTTTGTCTGACAAGATATTTATTCTTGCTGTGCAGTTTGTGTGAGAAAATTTTACATGCTTTCAGATAGTTTTAACTTGTTTTAAGCAATTTGATAAGTCAAATTTTCTTGCTCTGTTGGCAGATAATTTTACTTAAAATAAGCAAAAAATTCCAGCAATAGATAATTCTAGTTAAAATTAGAAAAAAAATCTGCCAACAAAGAAAGATTAAATTTCTTAAAACAAGCAAAAACTATCTTGAAGTAAGTAAAATCTTATAGAAAACTGCACAACAAAAAAATTCTTGTCTTGTCAAAATTATCTTGTGAGAGAAAAACAAACATATAGCCTTGATTTAGGATATTTTATCTTACTAAGATTTTCATTTTTACAGTGACAGATACTACTGCCTTCAGCATAAACACAAATTAGTCTAATCTCTGTCTCTCGCTCTCCCTCAGACACAGACACACACAGCACCATGGCCTAAACAACACCAGGTATCAGAGGATGACACTGATCAATAATTACAGTCTAATGATCAGGGGTGGCAACAGGAAATTCTGATTTCAGCTGAAATCTAATTTGGTTGATTGACTTATGGGTGGTGGGGGGGGGGGGCGCAGCGCCCCTGAAGCTGGGAGGTTTTCAGTAAAACAGAAGTAATTTAGACTGAAAAAAATGATTTAAAAAAAAATGAAATTACTAGACTTGGATAAATCATTAAATTTAATGAAAAGTTAACTTACTTTTTCTTCAATGTTGTCTCACTGTCTTTAGTCCAACATATTTAACAGTTCTATAAGAGTTTATTGCACTATTTACACTGGTCACCAAGTCACTTCTAATGTGAAACTTTCTTCCTTTTGGCAGCAAGCTGTGTCAGTCTCTGAACTTTGAACTTCATCTCCTTTTCTGGTTTCTTCAGAAATTGTCCGAGTGTTTCTGTTACCTCGTTGAACTTTGAGCCAATTTTCACCTTTACCGTCACTTTTCTCTCAAGCCAATTCCATCAGAACTTATTTTTGACACTTTTGTCTATTTCTAGCACTGATGACTCCTGATCCTTCGATAAAAATCTCATAATTCCGCTGAAAACTATACCGAAAGCTCAGAATTCCAACACGAACCAGGGATGTGATTTGGGGTTGGGGAAATTATCTGAAAATTCAGCAGGGGGTCTGGGGGGCACAGTGGTTCCGTTGGGGGGGGAGGGGGGCAAGGGGGGCAAAGCCCCCCGAAGCTCCTGGGTTTTTATGATTTTTAAGTACCAGAACTGTGCTTAAATGACATAAAACAAACAGCTGAATGCCACTTATTACTGTATAATATTGACTTATGTTCCAAGAAGATAGCATTCCTAAAATATTCCAACAAGCATTATCCATCACATGCTTTAACACTTGATCAAATCAAAATCAGTTAATTTTATCTATTTCATAATAGAAATAAAATTCCAACATACCATTACTTTTTATAATTTCAGCATTCATTTCAGATCACCAGTTTCAATCTCCATTGAGACTTGAGCAGTTCATTTTGCACAACCACTGATGTAGCCAAGTCTTAGAAATATTCAAAAGTTATGAGTCAATGTCCACTGTGCACTGTCAATTTCAAACTGTTTGGAATCATAAAAGGGGATGGTAAACTTTTATTACCGTTTCCTCCCCGCGCAGCCCAGCTCAAACAGCCGTTGTACGCCGCCAGTAACAGAGCGTTAATGGCTCTCCACCTGGCCATACGCCACTTCCAGTCCTGCCTGAAAGGGCGCAGCTTCACTGCGTTCGTGGACCACAAGCCGCTAACGTACTTAACGTACTTTATCTTCCTGGAAGATAAAATAAAGCGAAATTCGGCGAATTAGCAGAAAATCACATCCCTGAGAACACGCCGCCATGAATTTTTGAAAAAGCATACAACAAGCCATTTGATTGGTCCAGTCGTTTGCAACTATCCAATCGCAGGGCTGTCAAGCTACTGCAATAC
The DNA here is from genome assembly GCA_020510985.1 of Pholidichthys leucotaenia. Lineage (NCBI taxonomy): Eukaryota > Metazoa > Chordata > Actinopteri > Cichliformes > Pholidichthyidae > Pholidichthys > Pholidichthys leucotaenia. The sequence goes on from CM035848.1 coordinate 156,116,432, forward strand.
AGCAGTAGCTTGAACACCACACATCCGGGTTATCGCGGGAGACGACTTACGGGGAAGCGCCGAGCGCTTATGTAATCGTGTTGATTTTCGCTAAAATCGGTAACAATAAGGTACCTTACCCCCCCTAAAATTTTCTCAACGGATTTAGACGATTCACAGAAATGATCAATTTGAAAATAAATCGGCGGAAATCCGCGGATCGGCGAAAAATTGCCATCCCTAAATGATGGCAGCAGAACACAAAGTTATATCAGTCAAATATTCCTGATTCAAACAATGCACAACAGCAGCAACTAGAAAAGCACTTAGAGAGGACATACCTCCCCCAAGGCTCCTTCCGTCCCCCATGGATGACCTTTATAATGTAATGGGTTCGTGTGTAGGCCACAAGCCAGTTCTGGTGAAAATTGCATCAAAGTCTATCCAGCAGTTTTGGAGGATTCTTGCTAACACACTGTGAGAAGAGCCTTGGCAGAGGTATGCATTCTCCAATCATCACCAAAATGTAATGGGTTCCTCTCTAGCCCAAGGACCATGTCTGATGACAATTTCATCCAAATCTATCCAGTGGTTTTTGTGTAATCCTGCTGCACAAATACAAACATGGTCCTTGGTGGAGGTATGCACTCTCAAATCATCACCGAAATTTAATGAGTTCATCCTTGGACCAAGGGCTACAGCTGGTGAAAATCCCATCAAAATCCATACTGTAGTTTTTGCATAATCCTGCTAATAAACAGAAAAACAAACAAACCACCCTGATCACATTACCTCCTTGGCGGAGGTAATTCAAAACCTGCACAGGTGACTGGAAAGCTGCAAATAGCATGTCTTACCTTTTTTTTTAATGCTTTCTTCTGGCCTTCTTTAATGAAAAAATTCTTTATTATGTCCTTCAAGTCCACCTCACGATTAATGTCATACTCTATGGACATCAATGTGAGGTTACACAGTCTAGTCTAGATCTAGTCTACTTTTTACCAAGCTCCAAGTCTACTGTCCCACGCACAGCTGTCTGATGTAAGCAACGATGGCCTTACATCAGACCTGACTTTTCTTGTGCAGGTCTCCATCTCTCAGCTTGCCTTCTCCACTGGCCTGCAATCTTTCGGCAGGATCTGGTGGTCTTCTCCTCCAGGTGAGTGCTTTAATGGCCCACCTGTCTCCTTGGTGCAGTAATTAGCAGCCTCCTCCACTCATTGCTCCAGCTTAGAATAATCTTTTCTTTAACGAAGGCCAGAGGAAAGACTTCTAAAAAAGTAAAACATGCTATTTTCAATGCTTTCCAGACATCTGTGCAGGTTTTTCCAATTTGCTGCTGTTGTGTTTGTTTGATGTAATTTCATGCCAAAGGCAGTATCTGTCACACTGTAAAAAGGGAAATCTCAGTAAGATAAAATATCCTAAATCAAGGCTTTATGCTTGTTTTTCTCTTAAAGCATAAACAGCCTTAATTTATTTCAATAGGGCCCGAGCTACTGACAACGTCAGTGGGCGAGAGCCCTATTGTAATCTTATTATTATTCCGCCTAAACAATCGCATTTTTGACCCTCTAAACGTTAACCAAAGTGCAATTTTTTTTTCGCACACACCTCAGACCCAGTGAAAAATTCCCCCCACTCCCAATTTTTGTGGGTAGGGCCAAACGTGCAAGGTCAGTGGAGACCGGCAACCATAAAGTTTGCCGTACAGACACGAAATTTGGGTGAGGTATGCACCACCTCAAGACATGCAAAAAAAATAATTGTGGCCCTTACCCACCGCTAACAGGAAGGTCGCCATCTTGCCTCAAAGTCGCCCTATCTCCAATTTGGCCAAAACCCTCCCCTCTCATTTGAACAAACTCCTCCTAGGGGCCTGCTCCGATTGAGCTTATTTTCACATGGCGACATCTATAGGCATTGGCCATTAAAAGTTATCAAATGTAAGTCGCAATCTCAAAAGGTGTGGCCAGGCGCCATGGCGAAGTTTGATTCCTCCCCTTACAACACCAAACAGCTGTAACTTGAGCAAAACTTGTCCGATGTCCACTAAAGTTTCCATGATGGAAAATAGTCCCGACCTGAACGTGTCTATATAAAAAATACCTGACAAAAAATATACCGCCACCTAGTGGTTAAAGGAAGAATTGCTGAAAACTGTTTTATTTATTACTCCCGCGCTACTTGCCAGAATGACGTGAAATTTTCTGAGATTCATCAGACCACAGGGATGATCATAACTGCACATCAACTTTAGCATGACGTCACACTTGTTACCATGGGCATGCCCTCCTTGCCATTCAATCCGTGATCTTGTGGGGAGGGTTGGGAAGGTCCTGAGTCATAAAATCTGGACCACAGGGAGAGGTGACTGTCCTCTCTAGTCCTATATGCGTCGGCAACATTTAACTGATAGGTAAGTGTTGCCATGGCGACATGGCGAAGGTTGACTCCTCGCCATGGAACATCGGAAAGTTGTAACTTGGATAAACTTTGTCTGATTTTCACCAAATTTTCTACGATGGATATTAGTCCCGCCCCGCACGCTCCTACAGAAAAATGGTTGACAACACTTATAGCACTGCCTACTGCTCACGGGAAGTACTGCACCAAACGGTTTTCTTTATTATTCATGCAGCACTTGCTGTGACGACGGGAAATTTTCCGTGCCGGCTGGGTCCGACGGGTGGTAGGGTCTGCGGGTGCGCGAGTGTCCGCTTACAGCTGCTTGCAGCTTTAATTTTACTTATATTTGACATTTTGCAGTGTAGTTGTATTTTCTATCTCAAAGTTGCATTATTTCTCAAAGAGAAACAAAAATAAGGCTGTAGTGGCTCAGCAGGTAGAGCAGGTCACCCAATAACCGGAGGGTTGGTGGTTCGAATCCCTGTATCGCCACCTTGCTGTTGTGTCCTTGGGCAAGACACGTTACCCACCTTGTCTCCAGTGTGTTCATGGTTCATGACACTGATGTATGAATGTGAATAAATGTTCAGTGGTGGTCGGAGAGGCCGTTGGCATGGATTGGCAGCCATGTTTCCGTCAGTCTGCCCCAGGGCAGCTGTAGCTACAGAAGTAGTTTACCACTATCATTGTCTGTGGAGTGAATGAATAATGGACTTATTCTAAAGTGTCTTTGGGTGTCATGAAAAGTGTTATATAACGGCAATCCATTATTAAAAACATAGCTGTTACACATTTTTAAACTGAGATTCTGTATTCTGTAAAATCTGAAATTTCTAGGTTTACAGTGTGGTATATTTTCTCCTGGGGTTGCTGTGGCGCAGGTGTAGTGTGACCGACTACTGATTGGAGGGTCATGGGTTCGATTCCCTCTCTGTCTGCATTCTGCATGTCGAAGTGTCGTTGAGCAAGACACTGAACCACCAGTTGCTCCTGGTGGCCAGGCTAGTGCCTGTGTGTGAATGGCAGCTCTGCCGCCATCAGTGTGTGAATGTGCGCGTGAATGGGTGAAAAGCAGGATCTGTAAAGTGCTTTGGTCATCCAGAGATGAGAAAAAGTGCTATATAAGTGAACGCCATTTACCATATTTTTTCTTTGTAGTAGTAAACATGACATTGAATACCAGTATTTTTTAAGGTATTATCAAGGTAAAAAAAAATCCCAGTATTATGACAACACTAATGTCCACAACATCGTGGCAGTGAGCAATAGTTAAAACTCTCTGTCCCTTATTTGGCTGTGAGAAAGTTGGCAACCCTACAGTAGATGCAAATCAGAACGTTAAAACCTACAAAAACACAATTTTTCAGTCAATGACCTCTTTAACCTTGATTCACAAGACAGTTATAATTGCTAATTATAAATATTTTATAAAGCATGAAACATATTTTTATTATTAAAATACAACAATGAGAAGAAGAGCTGAAAAGCATATCAAAGCAGACGTTCTAAACTCTAATTGCCATATAAAATATTGGCAGGAACAGTTGGCATGATTTGGGTGTTCTTCATGAGACAGCAGAAGGATCCATTAAATACACGTCACATCTCTTCATGCCATGCAGTAGTGTGCTATACTACGTGTGCACCATATAAAGTCACTGGTTAGGAAAAATAATGCACAACAATGGTCAGAGATACAACTTCAACAGGACAGCTGAGATACACTAGAGTAGTATATCATTAACAGGGACACAATGGTACTAACCTCGTTAACTTCTGGTTTGTTTTTTGTTTTGGTCATTTGATGATTTTCAAAAATAAATCTGCTGTTTGATGATAACTATTTCAGTTTAAACGAATAACACCTTTTACTGAACATGCTAAAATACTGGTTGCTTGTACGCAGTCTGAGGTAGCTCCAACCACTAAATCCAGACAGATCTTGACTCGCACCGCTCCTCTTATGAATCAAGATGAAACTACGCAATCTAAAGAGCTCTACTAAAGGGCCTACAGGCTTTGTTTCAGGGGCATTTTTATTAAGACGTCATAAAAATTTGAAACACTGCTCCGCGTTTCAGGAGAGCACTGTGAGGATGACGGTCCCCTTGGTTCTTTTCAGAACCTCCACAGCTTGGGCGTGAGTCACACCCTCCAGGCAGTGTCCGTTAACGGCGATTATCTGGTCTCCACGTTTCAGCCTGCCGTCCTCCACGGCTGCCCCCTGCGGTACAGAACACATCATCATGGTCACACAGCACGTAGATCGGAAATGCCACACACGGAGAACGCTAGTAAATGACAATGAGAATGACTGAGGGGGAAGAAAGGGATTGCTGTGCTGACTTACAAAGATTCTTGCTTTTCTGTTGCCAAAATACAACTGCCATTCCTAAACTCTTCTATGAAAAGAAGAAGGCATTGTGGATGTCTCCTTACCTTGTCAAAGATGGTCTTGATATAGATGGGCAGGTCTCCATGAGGGCTGCCAAAGCCCCCTACAATGCTGAAGCCCAGGCCCGACGAGCCTCTCTCCAAGGTGACGGTCTTATACACGCGAGCGCTGCAGGAATGAGACGCAGAAGTGGTCAGAGGCGGAGGAGACCGTGCCAGTGACCGCTGCCTCTACAGGGGTGTGTATGCTCCTTATTCTGCGGGTGCATTCTTACCAAAGGTCATTGTGGAAGCAGGGCAGGCTGCTAGGCTGACTCACATCGCTGTGATCCCGGGTGCTGCATCCCCGAGGAGCTGTCGCCACCTGGAAACACACAGAGGCTGTGGTTAAACAGACTCAATTTAGCCAACTTAGAAATGTTAATTATTTCCGATTCTGTTTAATTCGTTTCCTCGAGCATTCATACATTCACAAGAACCACCGAGGCTGCTGAGCCAGTTTGAAGTTACTGTGCATAAAGGCAAAAGGAACTGAGGATTGACTAAGTTCAGAAGAGTCTGCCTGAAGAAACTGTGCAGGCTACTTCAATTTCATCCTTTAATCACTTTTAAAAACTCCTTTTTAAAAACTGTCTTTCATGTGAATTTTTGTCATTATTTTAATATTTTCTTTGTTCTTCATGCTGTATTTGCATAATTTTTATATTTTTCATTTGGCTGGTTATTATTGAGGAGCTACATGCTCCATATTAAACAATGCGTATTATACCCTATTTACACAGGGGTGGAGATTGTTCTCCGCTGTAGTCTTTCAGAGGACTCTACTGGTCTTTCATTAAACTATCAGCAATCCCGGACTGATCTCTCAGACATCTTTGGAAAAAATTAGCATTCATTGAAAGATTGCTTTGTTCGTCTACGTTTGCCACTCCATGAGATACTACCCTCAAGGATCTTTCACAATTGAATTTTTGATCACACAATGATCTCTCAAATATTTACACAGAAACAGCTTTTTCGAGAGTTTCGGAGGTCGTTGAGAGATTGCACCAATTTTTGATCTCTCAGTGGTCACCCAACGATCTCCATCTGTGTAAAGGGGCCCTCAAGGAGTGCTAGTTTAGCAGCAAAACATCTAATATCTGAAGTTTTGTTTACTTCACTTTTCATAAAATAATATACTATACAGTTTTTTTTTCTTTGTTGAGGTTATTCCCTGAGCTAAATAAAGATCGGGTGAGTTCAGGTAGGCCACAGGATAATGTGTAAAGCTGTTTTACCCCACCAACAGACCCTGCTGCACTGCACCCGTCTGCAGGCCAGCTTCTGCGTTCCATGCTGCCTCCGACTTAACAGATGTCTGGCCTGTTTATCGAGTGCTGCTTATAGGGAAATAGCCATACTCCCAAATTCAAATAACTAAACACAAAGTAACAACTTTGTTTTGAATAATGTGTTCCTAACTAAACTGCAGTCGTAAGATAAACAGCTGTCTCAGTCCTGCAATAACACTGTTACGCTTGTCAACCATTTCAGTGGGAGAACACAGATAAAAACCTTTTCATATCCATTTAAAACACAGTCCACATGCCAAAACAACAGACACACTGTTGGTTACAAGTACCCCATCCCCCCCACAACAAATCTTAATACACAAAGACAGTGTGAAAAGAGCGTCAGACACACTATTTAGCACATTACAGTACAGTATATTTGCAAAACACTGATAAAGAAGGAAAGACCTCCTCCTTCAGCCTTGTGTTGGAGTCACGTGTAGAGTGCCCCTTCCTGATTTCTTATATTTTTGCATATTTGTTATACCTAAATGCTTCAGATCATCAAATAAATTTTAATATCAGACAAATATAACCTGAGTAAATACAAAATGCAGTTTTCAAATGATCATTTCATTTATTAAGGGAAAAAAGCTATCCAAACCTACCTGGCCCTATGTGAAAAAGTAACTGCCCCCTAACAGCCCCCTAAACCTAATAACTGATTGTGCCACCATTGGTGCCAACAAGCAATGAGTCTTTTACATCACTGTTGAGGAATTTTGACCCACCCTTCTGTGCAGAATTGTTTAAATTCAGTCACATTGGAGGGCTTTATGAACTGACGGCTGGACATTCTCCTTCAGGATTTTTTGGTAGAGAGCAGAATTCATGATTCTGTAAATTTGGCCAAGTTGTCCAGGTCCTGAAGCAGCAAAGCAGCCCCAGACCATGACACTACCACCACCACGTTTGACTGCTGATACAATGTTCTTTCTATGAAATTCTGCTTTAGTTTTATGCCAGATAAAACAGGACACGTCTTCCAAAAAGTTCAACTTTTGTCTCGTCAGTCCCCAGAATATTTTCCCAAAAGTCTTGAGGATCATCAAGACGTTTTCTGGCAAATGTGACATGAGTCTTTGCGCTCTTTTTGTCCAGCAGCGGTTTTTGTCTTGAAACTCTCCCACGGATGCCATTTTTACCCAGTCTCTTATTGTTGAATCATGGACCAGTATCCAAACTGAGGCCAGTGAGGCCTGCAGTTCTTTAGATGTTGTTCTGGGTTTTTGTTTCTCATCTGATCCTGAATTTCTTCTCACAGTGGGATGTGCTGTTTTTTGAGATCTTTTAGCCTACTTCAGGTTGTTAGACAGGTTCTATTTAAGTGATTTCTTGATTCATCAGATCTGGCAGTAATCAGGCTTGGGTGTAGCTACTGAAACTGAACTCAGCTTTCCAAAAAATGTGGTTAGTCACAGTTAATTCATGATGTAACAAGAGGGGGAATTGCTTTTTCACATAGGGCCAGGTAGGTTTGGATAGTTTTTACCCTTTAACAAATGAAATCATCATTTGAAAACTGCATTTTGTATTTATTCATTTTATCTTTGTCTGATAGTAAAATTTGTTTGATGTTCTGAAACACTGAAGTGTGACAAATATGCAAAAATATAAGACATCAGGAAGGAGGCAATTACTTTTTTACAGCACTGGATATGAAATGATGTCTGGATGTTTGAGAAATGTAAAAAAAAAAGAAAAAAAAGAGAGTCCCAAAGGCAGCAGGCTATGAAGAATTGCTGTCTTACTCTGACAAAGCATAACAAAAACTTGCTGATGTTACCACACCGAAACTTGGTGCCTCACAGGCAGTACCCATCTCTCTCTCTCTCTCTCTCTCTCTCTCTCTCTCTCTCTCTCTCTCTCTCTCTCTCTCTCGTGCGCATGCGTGGGCGTTTGTGGGAGCAGGGGTGTGGAGTGGTGTCGAGTGAGTACTTTAAACTTTGTATTTTCTAACTTTTTCTCTATCTTGTGTGTTTGAGGTGTGTGTGTTTAATATAGTGGGTTGAGTGTGTGTGTGCTGGGGTGTGAGTGTTGGAGTGAGTGTGTTGGGGAACGGTAGCTTCTGCTGCCGGTTTTTCCCGGCCGGCATCATGCCGGTGATTGATGGTGGTGTGGAGTTTGAGCGCTTAACCCGGCGTCATGGTGTGAGAATCCTCCCGACAGTTCCCTGTTCTGTGGAGGAGGCCAGCCTCGCTGTAGGACAGGTGGTTGGGCATGGCAGCATAAAATCAGCATCGAGGATGAACAGCGCAATTGTGATCTTTCTGGATTCGACTGAAAAAGCTGATCAGGTGGTGGCACAGGGAGTGGTCATAGGTGACACTTTTACTCCCGTTTTACCGCTGGCGAACCCGTCTAGGAGGATCACCATCTCAAACGCTCCTCCTTTCGTTAAAAATGATCAGCTGATTAGAGAGTTGTCCCGTTTTGGCCAGGTTGTGTCCCCTATCAGAATGGTCTCTCTGGGTAGTAAATCACCCCTGCTGAAGCATGTTGTATGTCACAGGAGGCAGTGTTTCATGGTGTTGAAAGACAGCTCTGCTGAACTGAACACGTCTTTTAATTTCAGGATTGACGGCTTTAGCTACTTGGTGTTTGCAACATCTGAAACCATGAAGTGTTTTGCATGTGGCGCAGAAGGCCATCTTATTAGGTCATGTCCTGAAAAGGCGAACACAAAGAGCACTGGCGGTAAGAAAGGTGACGCCGCTGTTTCTGGTGGTCCGGAGGGTAGCGCTACATGTGGTGCGGCGGATGCCGCTGCGGCGCCCGCTTCTGCTGGGGCCGCGTCCGCTTCTATTTCTGCGGGGGCGTCCGCGTCCGCGTCCGCGTCCGCGTCCGCGTCCGCTTGTGCTGGGGCGGCCGCGGCCGCCTCTGCTGGGGTGGCCGCGGCGGGCGCGGTAGTTGCCCCCCCAAACAGTGATGGTGGGGAATTTCTGTCTGGCGGCAGCTCTGATCATTGTGACGAGCCTGTCGCCCGGGATACACAGGTGGAGGGTGTAAGTAAAAGTGCAGTTAAACGAAGGAACGTGAATGAACAGACTTTGCAGGCGGGGGAGGAGCGGTTTGAGGCTGTAGGGGACACACAGAGCAAACACTGCATGACAAACGTTGCAGTTCATGAAGAAATGCAGGAATGTAGTTTTGTTGAAGAGGATCCTTTTAAAGCTGCACAAAAAAGAAAAAGTGCTGAAAACTTGCAGAGCTCTGCTAAATCTAGTAGGGTTGGGAAGTTAGATTTACTAGATGAGAGCGTCTCTGACGAAAGTGGAGCTGAGTCTGAAATGATGCAGACGCAGGAGGAGCAAAGCTCCTATTGTTTTACCAAAATTAGGCAATTTCTCCAGGTGACCAAGGGGAGCAGAGCTGTGAAAGTGGAAAATTACTTTCCAGATCTGGAGTTATTTGTGGCATCAGCTCGCAAGCTGATGAAACTGAATGATGGGAATGAGACTTTTACTGATCAGGAAATTTTTCGTTTAAAGAAACTGGTTGTCAAACTGAAATCACAAATTACTAACAGTCATGTTGACTCTTAGTTTGTTTCTTCCCTTTTATGCTATGTGTGTGTTTTCTTACTGTACCTTATTTTTATCCTTTTTAATGCCCCACCTTAGAATTGGCACTCTTAATATAAACGGGGCCAGGGATGATGTAAAAAGGGCCTCTTTATACAAGCTTTTTAATTTAAAGGCACTTGACGTGCTGATGGTCCAGGAGACTCACAGCACTGTAGACATTGAGTGCCAGTGGAGAAAAGAGTGGGATGGCTGCATTTTTTTTTAGCCACAAATCCAATAATAGTGGAGGGGTGGCTGTACTTTTCTCTAGGGGTTGTGTGCCTGTCTCTTATGAGGTAGAAGAGGTGGTGAAAGGACATGTACTCTTGCTAAAGGTACAGTTTGAAAACGTAAACTTGGTTCTTATAAACGTGTATGTACCAACCCAGAGAGCAGAAAGGATCAGGGTCTTTAATATGCTATCAGATACGGTTAGATCCTGTAATCCAAATAGTTTTTTATTTCTGGGGGGTGATTTTAACTGTACATTAAACCACAGACTGGACAGGAACCATCAGGAACCTCACCCTGCTTCTGCCAATAGGCTGAGGGAACTAGTGAAGGCACATGAAATGGCCGATGTGTGGAGATCACATCATGGGGACCAGAGGCAGTACACCTGGAGCCATGCTAAAGATAACCTCTTATCTATGGCTAGGTTAGACCGTTTCTATGGTTTTAAACACCAAATGAGTGTTTTTAAAAATAGTTGTATCTGTCCTGTTGGTTTCACTGATCACTGCCTGCTGATTTGTTCTGTTTTCATTGAAAATGTAAAGTGTAAGAGTGCTTTTTGGCATTTTAATAATACACTTTTAAATGATGTGTTTTTTAAGGGAGTTTTTCATGATGTATGGAAGTCACACAGGGAACAAAAATCTTCTTTTAGTTCTCTCCAAATGTGGTGGGATTTTGGTAAGGCACAGATAAAACAATTCTGCCAACAGTACACTCAAAATGTCACTCGTAGCTTGACCCAATCCTTGAAAGTTCTGGAGACTGAGGTGGTAGAGCTAGAGGAGTTACTCAGTTCTACCGGAAAACAGGAGCACTTAGAGGCTCTTAAGTCAAAAAGGTCAGCCTTGGCTAGCTTGCTAGGGGTCACCGCACAGGGTGCTCTGGTCCGCTCGCGCTACATGGATGTAGCTCTGATGGACTCGCCCTCCCAGTACTTTTTTGGACTGGAGGGGAAAAATGGACAGAGAAAGCTCATTCACTCCTTGTTGGGCGATGACGGGAGAACAATCTCCACAGCAGCAGAGATCAGGAAACAAGCTGCTAGCTTTTACAGTGAATTGTTTAGAGCAGAGTGGAGGGAGGACACGTCACTGGGCCAGGTTTTCCTTGATGGTCTTCCAGTGCTCTCAGAGGACCTTGTTGCCGGCTTGGATGCTCCACTGTCTCTGTCTGAGCTGCATACGGCGCTAATGAGCCTCCAGAATGGAAAATCACCAGGCATAGATGGTCTCTCTGTGGACTTTTTTAAGGAATTCTGGCCCCTGCTTGGTCCAGACCTGCTGGAGGTTCTCCAAGATAGCTTGGAAAGGGGGACCCTACCCACGACCTGCAGGAGGGCCATCATCACACTGTTGCCGAAAAAGGGGGACCTCCAGAGCCTAAAGAACTGGAGGCCAGTCTCTCTGCTCTGCACAGACTATAAGATTCTCTCAAAAGCTCTGGCCCGAAGACTGAGAAAGGTGATGAGCGAGCTCATTCATGTAGACCAGACTTACTGTGTGCCTGGCAGGCTGATTAGTGACAACGTCACTTTAATTCGGGATATTTTGGAGGTCTCTGGTTCATTGGCGGTAGAAACTGGTTTGATTTCAATTGACCAGGAAAAGGCGTTTGATCGGGTTGAACACCAATATTTATGGACAGTTTTAACAGCTTTTGGGTTCAGCCCAGGCTTCATAGCCAGGATACGGGTCTTGTACAGTGACATTGAGAGTGTACTGAAGATAAATGGGGGCCTGTCTGCCCCTTTAAAAGTCCAGAGGGGGGTTCGGCAGGGCTGCCCTCTCTCAGGGATGCTGTACTCCCTCGCCATAGAGCCTTTGCTTCACTGCCTGAGAAGGGACCTATCAGGAGTCACTTTTCCTGGCTGTGACACCACGTTCAAGCTGTCGGCCTATGCAGATGATGTAGTCATTCTGCTAAATAAGCAGAGTGACATTGACGTTCTGGTTAGGAGTGTCAATCTTTTTGGCCAACTTTCCTCTGCAAAAATAAACTGGGGAAAAAGCGAGGCTCTGATGGTGGGGGAGAAACTAGAAAATCAGCTTACGCTGCCTGGTGGGTTGATTTGGAAAAAAGGAGGTTTTAAGTATCTTGGTGTCTTTATTGGAAATCAGCAGTTTGAGCAAAAAAATTGGGATGGGGTCATAGAGAAAATTAACGGGAGACTAAACAAGTGGAAGTGGCTAATGCCAAGAATATCCTTTAGAGGAAGAGTGCTCATTTTAAATAATCTTGTTTCCTCATCCCTGTGGCACCGCCTCATGTGCATGGACCCCCCTGCTGGTTTGTTGTCCAAAATTCAGTCTGTTTTGGTGGACTTTTTTTGGGGGGGTGGACTCCACTGGGTTCCTCAAGCCCTGTTATTTCTTCCCAAAGAGGAGGGGGGGCAAGGAGTGATTCATTTAGCTAGTAGAGGTGCTGCTTTTAGACTGACTTTCATACAGAGACTGCTGACGGGCCCCCAGGACCTGGTATGGAGGCCTTTGGCCTGTGTTATTTTACAGAGAGTCCTTGGGCTTGGGCTAGACCTCCCTGTGCTTTTAATGGATTTTAAGAACTCTAATGCACTGTCTTTACCCAGTTTTTACCGCAGTCTCTTTTCAGTGTGGACTCTTTTTAAAAAACAAAGAGGGCCATGCGATTCCCTCTACTGGTTGTTGAGGGAGCCGCTGGTTTTTGGTGGTCGCCTTGGTGTCCTGCCGGGAGTTGGAAGGACCTTCCTTGATAGGCTGTGTTCCAGGAACATTCTCACTCTGAAGCAAGTGGTGGAACTGGCTGGTCCTGGCCTCAACAACGCCTCAGCTTTAGCAGCTCATCTTGGTGTCAGGTCGAATCGTTTCATCGATGGTCTTCTTGCACACTGGAAACAGGAGCTTCATGGACTTGAGCACTCCCTACTCTTGGACTTTAGCAATGGCACGCTGCAGCCAGAAAGCACTGACCCCTTTCCCTCTCTCACGCTCTATATGGACTTTGACGTCGCTCCTTGCTCCTTACTGGCATTCTGTGCTCCCACTGGTGTGGACTTTGGAGGAGCCAGTGGTAAGGCACTCTACAGACTGGTGGTGATGGCACTCAACAAGGACCGATTGAACACCTGTGTGGACACTCCTTGGAGAGCCTATTTTAAACTAGGAAAAGGGCATCGGCCTGCCTGGAGGGCTCTTTACAAAGCCTCTCTCCCTAAGAGGCATGGAGACTTACAGTGGAGGGTCCTGCATGGTATTATAGCTGTCAATGCTTTTGTTTCTGTGATTAACAGCAGTGTCAGTGATCAGTGTGTTTTTTGTTCCTCTAGGGAGACTGTTTTTCATTGTTTTATTGAATGTCAGCGCCTGAGTGGCCTCTTCGAACTTCTCACAAAACTTTTTCATATTTTTAAGGAAGTTTTCTCTAAGCAGGTTTTCATTTGTGGTTTTATGTACAATCGTCGTTTTAAGCAGAAGTGTCAACTACTGAACTTTGTTTTAGGGCAGGCAAAGTTGGCTATCTATGTAAGCCGGAGAAGAAAACTTGAGAATGTTGAGAATGATGTTGATGTCAAAATTTTATTTGTGAGGCTACTTAAAGCCAGAATCAGGCTGGACTTTCAGTTTTTTATGGGGAATGGGGATGTGGAAGGTTTCAGGACCCTCTGGTCCCTGGAGAATGTCCTCTGTTCAGTTCATGATGGACAGCTTTTTTTGGGGCGTTTTTTGGGGGATTAATTTTCTGTGTAACATAGCATGATATAGAAATTGTATTGACTGATGGACAAGTGTGTTTATTAAAGATCTTTTAAAAATCAAAATCTCTCTCTCTCTCTCTCTCTCTCACACACACACACACACACACACACACACAGACTGTGACACTACCTGCAGGATAACGGTGCCACTGGCGTTCTTCAGCAGGGCTCCAGCCTGGACATGAGTCATTCCCTCAGTGGAGACATCATTGATGCTGAGGATCCTGTCTCCTATCTGACACACACACACAGAGAAAGAGAGAGAAACATATTGCAGCCATAAACCCCCCCATGTTTACCCCAAAGACGTCTATAAATTGTGGGTAGCTTCCACACTTCAAGACCAACAGAATATAAATATTGTTCATATTCAAAACAAAAATCAAAACCAGTGTCATCACTTGTCCATATGTGATTTAAACTCTGCTTTTAAGAAGGCACATTTATGATGATGATTAATAATTAATTGAGTCATCAATTTACACTTAACCCCAATGACCAGCCCCGTCTCTTGCTAGACACGCACACGCACACACTAATGTACACAGTCCACTCCCCACCTGCAATTTCTGTGTTTTGGCAGCCAGTGCACTGGTATCCATGGTAGCAATAAAAAGAGGCACGTTGCCATGGGGACTGCCCACTCCTCCAGCTACACCGAGACCCAGGGAGTCACGTGGAGCCTGTGGTGATCAGTACACAGTCACCACAGAGCCTGCTCGGAGGGGTGCTTCTGCCCATTAAAAATGCACATCTAATGTTATGTCATTTTAAGCTTCAGGCATTTGAGCCGTTATAACCTCTATTTTGGAACGAGCCACGAGAGATGGAGAAATCTCCACCAATCACAGGCTTAAAACAGCTTATTGTAACAGTGTGTGGCACTAAAGTCTGCAGGGATCGTGTGTGTGTTACCTTTTGTATGATCACCTGCCTTGTGTCAAAATCTCGAAAAGCTGTGTGGAGAGGCAGACCTAGTTTTCCTTCAATGAAATATTTAAAACTTTCTGTTGATATTAATGATTTCTACCTATATAAAATGGACGATGGAATTTATTTAACATGCACCTAAAGCTAACCGTCACTTACTGTGGCTCTCTGTTTTGTTGTCTGTCTCCCTCTGGTGGCTAAACGGTGCTTCACAGCCAGTGGAACTGTCAAAGTCTTCGCTCTGGATAAAACACAACTTAAAGTACTCCTAGGTTCACAGAGTATTGTTATTAAAGTATTGCATGACACACAACTGAACTAAAATCATTTTTAAAATGAATAAACTACAAATGTCATGAATATCAGCACACTACAATCTTTAAATGCACAGGGATCAACAGTGCATCCAGAAAGTATTCACAGTGCTTCACTTTTTCCACATTCTGTTATGTTACAGCCTTATTACCTCCGCCAAGGAGGTCTGTTTGTCTGTCTGTCTGTTGGTTAGCAAGATAACTCAAAAAGTTTTGGACGGATTTCGATGAAACTTTCAGGCGTTGTTGGAAATGGTACAAGGAAGACCTGATTAAATTTTGGTGGTGATCCGGATCACCGTCCAGAAGAAAACCGCCATTACGGCAAATGCCATTTCCGTGAATAATTACTGAACCACTAATCCTATCATTGTCAATCCAATTGCTAGTCATATGTTTTCGTGGTCAAGGAATCTGAAAACGTACACACAAACACTGTATGGGGGGGAACTGTGGCCGCCATTACGGAAAATGCCATTTCCCTGAATAACTACTGAAACACTAATCCTATCATTGTCAATCCAATTGCTAGTCATATGTTTTCATGGTCAAGGAATCTGAAAACGTACACACAAACACTGTATGGGGGGGAACTGTGGCCGCCATTACGGCAAATGCCATTTTCCTGAATAACTACTGAAACACTAATCCTATCATTGTCAATCCAGTTGCTAGTCATATGTTTTCGTGGTCAAGGAATCTGAAAACATACACACAAACACTGTATGGGGGGAACTGTGGCCGCCATTACGGAAAATGTCATTTTCGTGAAGAACTACTGAACCACTAATCATATCATTGTCAATCAAATTGCTAGTCATATGTTTTCATGGTCAAGGAATCTGAAAACGTACACACAAACACGGTATGGGGGGAACTGTGGCGCTTGGCGGAGGTCTGCGCTCTCCGAGTTCTTTTCTAGTTCCAAAATGGAATAAATTAATTTTTTCTTCAAAATTCTACACACATTACCCCATAATGACAATGTGAAAAAGTCTTTCTGAGATTTTTGCAAATTTATTAAAAATAAAAAACTAAGAAATCACATGTACATAAGTATTCACAGCCTTCACTCAATACTTTGTTGATGCACCTTTGGCAGCAATTACAGCCTCAAGTCTTTTTAAATATGATGCCACAAGCTTGGCACACCTATCTTTTGGCAGTTTCGCCCATTTCTCTTTGCAGGACCTCTCAAGCTCCATCAGGTTGGATGGGAAGCATCAGTGCACTGCCATTTTCAGATCTCTCCAGAGATGTTCAGTTGCATTCAAGTCTATGTTCTGGCTGGGCAACTCAAGGACCTTCACACAGCTGTCCTGAAGCCACTCCTTTGATATCCTGGCTGTGTGCTTAGGGTTGTTGTCCTGCTGAAAGATGAACTGTCGCCCCAGTCTGAGGTCAAGAGCGCTCTGGAGCAGGTTTTCATCCAGGATGTCTCTGTACATTGCAGCATTCATCTTCCCCTCTATCCTGACTAGTTTCCCAGTTCCTACCACTGAAAAACATCCCCATAGCATGATGCTGCCACCACCATGCTTCACTGTAGGGATAGTATTGGCCTGGTGATGAGCAGTGCCTGGTTTTCTCCAAACATGACGCCAGGTATTCACACCAAAGAGTTCAATCTTTGTCTCACCAGACCAGAGAATTTAGTTTCTCATGGTCTGAGAGTCCTTCAGGTGCCTTTTGGCAAACTCCAGGCGGGCTGCCATGTGCCTTTTACTAAGGAGTGGCTTCCATCTGATCACTCTACCATACAGGCCTGATTGGTGGATTGCTGCAGAGATGGTTGTCCTTCTGGAAGGTTCTCCTCTCCCCACAGAGGAACACTGGAGCTCTGACAGAGTGACCATAGGGTTCTTGGTCACCTCCCTAACTAAGGCCCTTCTTCCCCAATTGCTCAGTTTAATTACAGTATATAGACATAGTTTATTGGTTTATTTGTCAGGGACCATGTACAGAAAAACATTAAACACAGGGTAAAGATGCTCTGTACCAGATTATAGCGTTCTCACTAATTTCCATCTGTAGTCCCTGAGGCAGGCAGGAAGATATTAAAAGAAAAACAGCGCATATAGAACACAATTCAGATCAGATTTCAGAAACTGTTGTCCCTGAAACAAGCAGGGAGTAACTTTAAAAGGTAAAAAGATAAGAGAACAGCACACATAAAAACAATTTAAAAGTACAATTTCAAATCCCATTTAAGGGAGACAGTCAGTGCTGGCAGGCTTGATTACTTAAAATCCATTTTTTAGTCTCTGTGGAAAAGTCTCTGTAATTTGTTCTGGTCTTCAGTGCAGTGGGAAGCTTGTTCCATTCCACTATTATTTGCATGAGAACATTGATTGTCCAAAAGCAGTTTTATGTAGGGGGATGCAACAATGCCACCTAGAGGAAGTCTTTGTTATTCTGGTATTTTGTTCAGACGTTAACTTCTGGCCAGCTGGCCAGCCAGCTCTAGGAAGAGTCCTAGTGGTTCCGAACTTCTTCCATTTACAGATGATGGAGGCCACTCTGCTCATTTGGGACCATCGAAGCAGCAGAAAATTTTCAGTACCCTTCCCCAGATTTGTGCCTCAAGACAATCCTGTCTCAGAGGTCTACAGACATTTCCTTTGACGTCATGCTTGGTTTGTGCTCTGACATGCACTGTCAACTGTGGGACCTTATATAGACAGGTGTGTGCCTTTCCAAATCATGTCCAATCAACTGAATTTACCACAGGTGGACTCCAATTAAGTTGTAGAAACATCTCAAGGATGATCAGTGGAAACAGGATGCACCTGATCTCAATTATGAGCTCCACGGCAAAGGCTGTGAATACTTATGTACATGCTTTCTTAGTTTTTTATTTTTAATAAATTTGCAAAAATCTCAAAAAATCTTTTTTCACATTGTCATTATGGGGTATTGTGTGTAGAATTTTGAGGAAAAAAATGAATTTAATCCATTTTGGAATAAGGCTGTAACATAAATTGTGGAAAAAGTGAAGCGCTGTGAATACTTTCCGGATGCACTGTAATTATTAGCCCAAAGAAATCTAGTACCTGACTACGCAGAGAGTACTGCACCCCAGCTTTAAAACGAGCCACCTCCAGTTGGACTGCTGTGGTGCAAGTCTGGAAGCAAGGAGACACATCTTTAGTAGTGATGAAGCCATAAAAAATGTGAGACTTCCCACTTATTAAATTATAAAGCACACATGTTGGACCTGAAGAAGTTTCTGTGCATGCTCCTGTGAGGCTGCACGGACATCTTCCCCGTTGATTGACAGGATCTGGTCTCCTAGCAACAGCCTGCCATCCAAATCAGCTACTCCTCCTTTGATGATATCTGACACGAAGATGCCAGTGTCATTACTGCTGGAAGGAAACAAAGGTCAGAAACTGTCTGTTCCAGGCTTACAGGGTATGTGACCTCTAAAAGTCTGCTCTGCATAATGTCACTCTTGAGGTTGCAAGTACACATAAACATAAAACATGAACACAATGCATGTCTTTTTTGCAGGCACCTAAGTATTGTGTTGTTATTTTTACCTTCATCCTTTGGATTTCTGTCATGGTTTCATGATCAGAGCTAATGATATTTAGACTGAAGCAACGTTTAAAATCATTGATACTAACCAATAGACATCCATTGTTTTTTTATGTGTTAAAGAGCATTTAGACTGTACCTCTTCCCCACAGTAGTGAAACCCAGCCCCTCTCCAGGACGAGACCCAAGTTCCAAGATGAAGACGTCCCACAAGTCTTCCTCCCTGTAGGCCTCCTGGTGCCTGAAGACACAAAGGCGGACGCGCTGGGTGGTGAGCCGCAGCACAGCAATGGCCTCGTCATGAGTGGCCTTCCTCAGGTCTATGTCATTCACCTTCAAGGGTGTGAGGATGAGAGCGAAACTGAAAATGTGACATCTGACAGAAAACCAGACATTCACTATGTTGCAGCTTAATTACTGTGGACAACAATCAAACATGATAGCTCTGGTTGTAGCAAACACCATAAAGAGAGAAGTTCCATAATGGAGACGCGTCTTCACCAGTTAATTATTATAACATTAAAAAAAAAAATCCTGTAACCTTGGTATTATGGAGCTAAGTAGGGTAGCCAGAAACTTCACTCACTGAAAAATAGCATTACTTTATGGCATTAATTAGATAAGATAAGATAAGATAAGATAAGCCTTTATTAGTCCCACAATGGGGAAATTCCAGGATTGCAACAGCACAGGGATAGCAACACTCAGAGCAATAATTAAGAAGATACAGAAGATATAAATAAGAGCAGTGGATATACATACATACACATAAATATATGAATATATATACAAAGTGCGGAGCATTGTAGCAAGATGGAATAAACAGCATAACCGTCTACTTAGTTATCCTACATAGTATGAATATGTACCCATACATATTGTCACCCTCTGTAGTGACCGATATTGTCCTAGTTGTGTATACTGGAGGGGACCATTGTGTAAGTCTATTGCGTCTTTTGCATTCAATACTATTAGGTCGTCACGTTTTTTTGCTATCTCTGCGAGCAGCCCTGCTTAGGTTATACAGTCTGACAGTCGTAGGAAGGAAGGACCTGCGAAACCTCTCGGTTGCGCACCTAGGATGATGTAGTCTGCTGCTAAATGAGCTCCTCAGTGCGTTCAGTATGTCCTGCATAGGGTGGGACTCGGACTCCAGCAGAGATGACAGTTTAGCCACCATCCTTCTCTCTCCTATCTCCTCCACTGGGTCAGGGCGCTGCCCCAGGACAGAGCTAGCTTTCTTGATCAGTTTGTTCAGTGTCTTCCTATCGGCTGCTGTAATGCCACTGCCCCAGCAGACCACTCCAAAAGTGATGGCTGATGCCACCACTGTGTCGTAGAATGTCTTCAGCAGCGCCCCTTGTACACCAAAAGACCTGAGTCTCCTCAGTAGGAATAGCCTGCACTGTCCCTTCTTGTAGAGTGCGTTGGTATTGTGTGACCAGTCTAGTTTATTGTTCAAATGAACATCCAGGTACTTGTAGGCTGTCACCATCTCAATGTCTGTTCCCTGTATGTTTACTGGTGCTGTGAGGGGTTGTCCTTGCCTGCGGCAGTCCACCACCAGCTCCTTAGTTTTCCTCGCGTTGATCTGGAGGCACTTCCGATGGCACCAGTCCACGAAGTCCTGGATAAGTCCTCTGTACTCAGCTTCATCTCCGTTAGAGATGAGGCCAACGATCGCAGAGTCGTCAGAGAACTTCTGTAGATGACAGTGTGTTGTGTTGTGTGAGAAGTCCGCAGTATAAAGGGTGAACAGGAAGGGAGCCAAAACCGTTCCCTGGGGGGCCCCCGTGCTACCAATGATCGTGTCGGACACACAGTCCCGGGTTCTCACAAACTGTGGCCGGTTAGTGAGGTAGTCCAGGATCCATGATGACAGGTGCTGGTCCACCCCTGCGCACAGCAGCTTGTCCTTCAGGATCATCAGTTGGATGGTGTTGAAAGCACTGGAGAAGTCAAAGAACATGATCCTCACCGTATTCCCGGGCTTCTCCAGGTGGGACAGAGAACGGTGAAGGAGGAAGATCACCGCATCCTCCACCCCAATGCCATGCTGGTAGGCGAACTGGAGTGGATCCATTGCTGGTCCCACCAGGGGGCGGAGGTGAGCAAGGAGCAGTCTCTCCAGGGTCTTCATCATGTGGGACGTCAGGGCCACTGGTCTGTAGCTGTTCAGGTCTTTGGGGCGGGAAATCTTTGGTACAGGTATCACACAAGATGTTTTCCACAACTGTGGTACCCTCCCCAGCTTCAGGCTCAGGTTGAAGATGAGCTCCACAATCCCACACAGCTGATCTGCACAGGACTTGAGGAGCTTTGGGCTGATGCCGTCCGGTCCCGACGCCTTCCTCGCCTTGATCTTCCTCAGCTCCGTCCTCACCTGGGTCTTAGTGAGGGTCATGTTGGGGAGCTGTGTGTTGGGAGTGGGGGGGTGTTGGTGGAGTGGGGTGTGGGCAGCAGGACTCGATGTCTTGAGAGGCAGCAGTGGTTGTTGTGCAGTCGGGGGGGAGGGCGGTTGGTCAAACCTATTAAAAACAGGTTCAGATTGTTCGCCCACTCCCTGCCCCCCGTAGCCTAGGAGGAGGTATTTTGGAGCCCAGAGACAGTTTTAAGGTTTCTCCAGACCCCACCAATGTCACTCTGTTGCAGCTTGTCCTCCATCTTCTTCCTGAAGCTGTCCTTGCCTTCTCTGATCTTCCTCCTCAGCTCCCTCTGTACGGACTTCAGCATCTACTTGTTCCCCGACCTGAAGATCCTCTTCTTCTCTCTCAGAAGTGTTTTTATCTCAGGGTTGATCCAGGGTTTGTTGTTCGAGCAACACCGCATGGTCTTGGTGGGTACGGTGTTGTCCACACAGAAGCTGATGTAGTCCGTGATGGTGTGAGTGAGGCCATCGATGTCCTCACCATGTGGATCGCAGAGCTGCTCCCAGGCAGTGGTTTCAAAG
The DNA here is from genome assembly GCA_020510985.1 of Pholidichthys leucotaenia. Classification (NCBI taxonomy): domain Eukaryota; kingdom Metazoa; phylum Chordata; class Actinopteri; order Cichliformes; family Pholidichthyidae; genus Pholidichthys; species Pholidichthys leucotaenia. Next base: position 156,137,815 of record CM035848.1, read on the forward strand.
CAGTCCTTTAGAGCGTCCATTGCCTCCTCAGACCATAACTTCACTGTGCGCGTGACCGGAGGTTGTCTGTGCACTAGGGGTTTGTACACCGGCAGGAGATGAACCAAGCTGTGATCCGATCTCCCGAGTGGGGGGAGTTGTGATGAGGTGTACGCCTCCTTAGTGTTTGCGTAGAATAAGTCCAGTGTTTTATTGTCTCTAGTGTGGCATGTGACATACTGGGTGAATGTGGGTAGAATGGGAGACAGTGAAATATGGTTGAAATCGCCTGAGATGAGGAGAAGAGCATCTGGGTGTTCTGTCTGCAGCCTGCCAGTTACTGAGTGGATGACGTCACGCACTGTCCCAGCGTTCGCTGTCGGATTTGCATAAATAACAGTGCAGATCACGTGTGAGTATTCCCTCGGGAGGTAGGTAGGCCGCATGCTAACAGCTAGCAACTCAATGTCTTTGTTGCAGTGTTGTTGTTTAACCGTGATATGTCCCGGTCTGCACCAGTTGTTATTGACGTACATCAACACTCCACTGCCCCTTGCCTTCCCACTGTCTGGTGTTCGGTCTGCCCGTATCGCGTGGAAACCCTCCAGTTCAATATTAGCATCTGCTGCTAGTCCTGTTAGCCACGTCTCTGTGAATAGCATCAGACTACACTCCCGGTTTGTGCTATCGTAGCGGGAGATAGCCGCAAGCTCATCTGTTTTTCCGAGTATCGATAGTACATTCCCCATAATGACAGATGGGAGGGCGGGCCTGTACCTTATATTCCTTGCCCGCCATCTTACTCCAGCACAACACCCACGTCGTTTTCGTCTTAATTCTCCCGGTATGTCGAGTTTTTTCGTTAGCATCAAGGGCCGGTTGAGTGCTAACAGCTGGTCCCTGTTATACTGCCTCCTGCCAGAAACAGGGGCTCCGTCCGCTGACTCAGGAGACATTTGGACGATCTACGTGTTCGGATGGAATAAAGGTGACGCTGGATCATAAAGATTGGCAAGAGAGCCAGATAGTGATGAATAGATAGGAAATACATAGGAAAATAGATAGGAAAATAGATAGGAATTGTATAGTAGAAGGAGTCCTTGTCTAATTTGACCTTGTTGTTATATTATACAGTTTCTTTTAACCTGTACTGTACTATCCAAAATAAAATAAATTCATTCATTCATAGTAATAGAAATAGGCAGAAATTGATCCGCTGTTGCAAAAGGCAGCCTACTCGTGTGGCGCATATGGACGAGTAGCAAAAACAGACTGAAGCACTATTGAAGTTACCAGAATGTTAAATAATGACATAACTCATTTTCATGTGTGAACTTTTTCCCCTCAGTTTTGTGCTACCCATGACTTATTTTTCCCCCTCATCATTTTTGGATGTTTATTTATAAATTTTATATTTTTATTGCCAATTTGTGAGGTTTTTCCCCTTAAATACAGTGGTGTGAAAAAGTGTTTGCCCCCTTCCTGATTTCTCTTTTTTTTGTATGTTTGTCACACTAGACAAAGATAACAAGTAAACACAAAATGCAGTTTTTAGGACTTCCGGTCTAGACACCATGGTGATAGCAGCTTAACGCTGAAGCTCTCAGACCCAATCTAGGAAAATATCTTGAAAATCGGATTTAATGGATTTTTGGAAGAGTGAAAATCGGGGGACAAGGTCATCATGCCTAAAGGAAAACAGAGGAAATCGACATTTACCAGGCCAGCGCACGCATCGGCCGAAGAATCTGATCCAGAGGATTTCCATTCAGAAGACGAGGAGCTGAATGAAGCTAACAAAAAGGTTAGCTTGAAAATGGTATATAATGAATTAAGACGATTTCGCCGAGAGTGTTGGGCCGAATTTCATGAATTCAAAGAAGAATTAAAAAGGACAAACAGCAGAGTGGACCAGGCTAAGAACCGAATCTTGGAAGCAGAGGAAAGAATAAAAGCGCTGGAAGATTCCGTGCTGGATCTACACAAAAGGCAGTCAAGACTAGAGGCTAAGCTAACCGACCAAGAAGGAAGACAGAGAAGAGACAACATAAGAATTCACGGTCTGAAAGAAGGAGTCGAGGATGGTTTCAACACAATGGCGGCATGTGTGGAATCCCTATTGAGAGAGAAGCTGGATGTTCCCCAATCCACCGACTTGAAGATAGAAAGGGCGCACCGTACATTAGCACCTAGGCCGGCGGCGGAAGCGCCTCCACGCTCGGTGGTGGTGAAGTTTTCCAACTCCAAAATAAAAGAAGAGGTTGTAAGACTGGCTTGGCAGAAAAAAGGATTTATGCACCAAGAGAGAAAAGTTTTCGTGGAACACGATTACGCCCCGGAGGTCCTTAAAAAGCGTCGGGAATACAACGACGCTAAAAAGGTTCTACGAGAGAAAAAATTGCGCTTCCAGACGCCATTTCCGGTGAAGTTAAGGGTTTTCTACGGGGCAGAGACATGTCTCTATAACTCGGCAGAAGAAGCAACCGAAGATATGGCGAGAAGAGGACTCCCGGTAACGGTGTTTAAACCCGCAGCAGACCCGATCGAAAGGATCAAGGCTCAAACGTGGTCCACACAGAGACCCTCAAAACCCATGGGCCAGCAGCAGGAATCCCAGCGTCAGAGCTACAAGGAAAAACTGGCCGTTTACAGGAGGGAATAACGTTTTTTTTTTTTAGTCAGTCTGCACATCCAACCCCCCTCCTACAAGGTAACAAACATTAAAGGAGATGCAGAATCAGCATGTGGTAAAACATTTCATGGTACAGTCATAATATTAGAAACAAATAAGTCTTTAAAAAAAAAAAAAAAAACAAACAAAAAAAACTTGTTAAAATAGAAATGTGACAATGATCCACATGTTCTCCCCACACTAACAAATACTGTATTAACATGAATGTTTGCTGTGATGGTGGTGGGAGTGTGCACACAATTTCATAAGGTATAGGCATAAAAAAAAATCATTACAAGTTTGGATTGGGATCTGAAATTCATGTTAAAAACATGGGACAACTTACAGGGGTAAGAGAGGGCCCTCAACACGTAACGGAGTTTGAGGAATTTCCCTCAGAGCCTACACTCCATCAAGGCTCTTCTAAGGTCACTAAAATGACCTCAGCTCAGGAAGTTCTTTTGTCAGTTTTTTGTTTTAAAGTTTTTTACACTATGTTCTTAATGTTTTTTATGTTCTTAATGTTCTTTCAGTTTCTGGGTAGCATAAAAAAGGGCCACCACACTGTTATACTAAATAAGACAACACAATGGAGAAACAGGGTGTAACCAAAATAATCTCATATAATGTAAAGGGGATCCTGAATCCAGTTATAAGATCCAAGATTCTAGGCAAAATGAAAAAAGACAAAGCAGGAATAATATTTTTACAAGAAACCCACCTAAGAGACGTGGAGCACACTAAACTCAATAGACAAGGGTTTAATATGATCTCTTCATCTTCATATAAGTCAGGGAGGAGGAGGGGAGTAGCGACATTGATCTCAACCAAAATTACATTTGAAAAAAAGTCAGAACACAAAGATAAAGAAGGGAGATACAGTTTGGTAATTGGGCGGCTAGAGGGAGAAGATATCACCCTGCTGAATGTATATGCACCTCCAGGGGCTAACTGGAAATTTTATAAAAATGTATTTGACCTAATGATAACTAAAGCCCAAGGTTTAGTGATATGTGGTGGAGACTTCAATCTAAGACTGAATCCATACTGGGATGCATCAGGTAATTCTCCACATCAAAATAATACTCAAAGTAGAAAAACTCGGATGCTACTAAAAGAAATGGGAATCTGTGATGTGTGGAGGGAGTTCAACCCCAGTGTAAAAGATTATACATTTTACTCAGCGCCACATTCATCATACTCAAGGATTGACTATTTTTTTATGTTTAATAGAGACATTGGAAGAGTAAAAACATGTAAAATAGGACTGATGGGCCTCTCCGACCACAGTCCGATCTATATGGACTTAAGTATCCAAAAATTCACAAATAATACATTTTCTTGGAGGTTGAATTCAAATGTCCTGAAAGGACCACTGAAAGATGAATTGGAATCAGATATTCTCAGATATTTGGAAGAAAATGATAATGGAGAAGTATCCTCTTTAATACTGTGGGATGCATGCAAAGCTGTAATAAGAGGAAAGATTATCGCAAAACTGGCAATCCAAAAGAAACTGAGACAAGAAAAACTAACCACATTAGAGTCAGAAACTTAAGAACCTAGAAAAAGAGCACAAAGACAACACTCACTCTAATGACTTACTCAAAATTAAGGAAATTAAAAAACAAATAAATGAGATCTACACAATAGAAATCCAGAAGAAACTTACATTTCTGAAACAAAAATACTATGAAGCAGGCAGCAAATCGGCAAAATTACTAGCCTATAAATTGAGGAAAGAGCAATCTACAAAATCAGAGACCCAGTATCAAAGGAAATAAAATTCAGAATTCAGGATATTCTTAAAAGCTTCGAGAACTACTATAAGAACTTGTACTCCCTCAAAAAACATAAAAACTCATCCGAAGCATTCCTAAACACATTAAACCTTCCCCAACTTACTGAGTCTCAAAATAAAACACTACTGTCAGAAATACAACCTAAAGAATTAGAAAAAGCAATTATGAAACTTAAAGCTAACAAATCCCCAGGAGCAGATGGCTATACAGCAGAGTGGTACAAAACCTTTAAACAGCAAATATCTCCTCTCCTCCTGAAAACATTTAACTATGTCCTCCACACAGGGGAAATTCCCCCCTCCTGGAGAGAAGGGGTCATTGCAGTCATACCTAAACTTGAAAAGGATAAACTAGAATGCTCCAACTTCAGACCAATCAGTGTATTAAATCAGGACTATAAGCTTTTTACCACTATCCTTGCCAAAACGTTAGAAAATATACTGACAGACTTAATTCATTTAGACCAAACAGGTTTTATAAGACAAAGACAGACACAAGACAACATTAGATGCACTTTACACATAATTCATCATATAAAAAAATATAACTTAAATGCAGTCATATTGGGATTAGATGCTGAAAAAGCATTCGATTCGGTTGACTGGTCTTTCCTATATAGAATCTTATCCAGTTTCAATTTTCATAACAACTTCATTAGAACTATCCAGGCATTATATCAAAAACCAACAGCTAAAATAAGGATTAACGGTAATTTATCATCATCTTTTGAGCTGGAAAGAGGATGTCGGCAGGGCTGCCCCTTGTCTCCACTGCTCTTTGCAATCTTCATAGAACCTCTGAGCCAATGGATAAGACAGAATCAAAAAATTCAAGGTATTACACTTGGTCAGAAGGAACATAAAATAGCACTCTTTGCTGATGACATTTTAATATACCTGGGGCAGCCGGACACCTCTTTTCCAGAATTAATGTCAGTTTTTTCAGAGTACGGAGATTTATCGGGGTACGAACTAAACATGCATAAAACCGAAGTTTTAACATTCAACCATGACCCAAATCATTATTTACTAAGCAAACTCAAAACTAACTGGGAGATGGAATCTATGAAATATCTGGGGGTCAATATCCCGAAACAACTCAACAAAATTATAACACTAAACTATGATCTGCTGGTGGCAAAAATAACATCTGATCTAGCAAGATGGAATATGATACCATTCTTGGGTACTGCACAAAGAATTGAAGCAGTCAAAATGAATATACTTCCACGTCTTCTATACCTTTTCCAAACAATTCCGGTAGAACCTCCCAAAAAAACATGGCAGGAACTGGACAGAAGGATCTCAAGATTCATATGGCAGGGCAAGAGACCTAGAATCAGATATAGAACCCTACAGCTAAACAAAGACAAAGGTGGGCTCGCGCTGCCAAATATCAGGGACTATTTTAAAGCCGCACAAATTAAAACTTTAGTAGAGATATGTAACCCAGTCTACACTGCACAATGGAAGGAGATGGAATGCCAATAACAAGTGACATCCCCCTACAGGCGATAATAGGGAACAATGCCTTACCTAAACTTTTGAATAACACTAACCCGTGGATAGAGACCCCGCTAAAAATTTGGTTTAAGATAGTCAGAGAGAATCAAACTAAAGAGCCCTATCGATTTCTGCAATGGATTGCCTATGATCAAGACTTTACTCCTAATAAAACAGACACTAGATTTAAAAAGTGGAAAGAGAACGGACTGATAAAATATTATGATTTTTTTAAAGGCCAAATTTTAAGAAGTTTTGAAGACTTGAAAAAACAAGGTCTAATAAACCAAGACCTGTACAGGTTCTTTCAGCTTAGACACCACATAAACAATATACTTAAAAAGGAGGATTTGGAAAGGGCCCAGTCAGGTGTTCTGAATGTCTTCTTAATGGCATATAAAGGGATCCCAGGGATCAGATACAGCTCTAAAATATACCAAGGTCTTCAAGACTTAAACGGAGACAACCCATCATATATAAAAGAGAGATGGGAAAAAGAGGGGAATTTCACTTTACAACTGGAAATATGGGAAAAGCTAAATAAACAGCAATGGAAATGTACCTCTTCCCTGCAGTGGAGAGAATTTGGATGGAAAAATTTGGTAAGATTTTTCAGAACACCTGCACAAAACAAATTTACTCATAAGGGGTTGAATTGTTGGCGCTTGTGTGGTGAAGAGACTGCAAATCATTTTCATGTGTTTTGGTCATGCCCAGTTGGACCAATGTACAGACAATATTGGGGAAAATATTCAAAATAACAGTTCCCTTTTCTTTTGTAACTTTGTATTTGGGTTTACTACCGGATTCACTGGAAAGACGAGGAGAAAAATACTTATTCACTGTTTTAATATTGGCAAGTAAAAAAGCTCTAACTAAAAAATGGATGTTGAAGGACTGTCCTACACCTGAAGATTGGATTAACGTGATTCAAGACATTTACTCGATGGAAAAGTTGACATTCGCATTGAGACAGGACATGGATGGGTTCTTGAACTTTTGGCAACCCTGGATGTGTCTTCCATTAGATCTAATCTTTGACAAATACCATTTCAATAATGGCGCCGCTCTTTGTTCCAACGCTATTCAGATGCTCTTTTATTTTTATTTATTTATTTATTTATTTTAATTTTTTGTTTGTTTGTTTTTGTTTTTTGCTCTTTTGTTTGTTTTCTTCTGTTCTCTTTAATTTCACTTTTTCTTTCACTTAAAAAAAAGGGGTGTTGTAATAATTATTCTTCCAATGTTGTCAAATAACAAAAAAATAAGGGAACGTGATGAAAATGTAAACAACGCAATGCTGTAATGACATTGACTGTGACATTGACTGGCGCCTAGTGGCTGCCCCGGCCTTGGATGCGCTCTGCAGAGCGTGCCCAAATGCCAAGTCACGTTTCGTTACCTTGTATTCATACATGTGTAATGACAATAAAGTTGAATCTCAATCTCAATCTCAACATGTAGACCCTTTACAAAAACTTAAATAAAAAAAAAATGCAGTTTTTAAATGAAGGTGTTTATTATTAACTGGAAAAAAAATCCAAACCTACAAGGCCCTGTGTGAAAAAGTGATTGCCCCCTTCACAGCGCTGTGGAGGAATTTTGGCCCACTCATCTTTGTAGAATTGTTGTAATTCAGCCACACTGGAGGGTTTTCAAACATGAACTGCCTTTTTAAGGTCATGTCACAGCATCTCAATCAGATTCAGGTCAGGACTTTGACTAGGCCACTCCAAAGTCTTCACTTTGTTTTTCTTAAGCCATTCAGAGGTGAACTTGCTGGTGTGTTTTGGATCATTGTCCTCCTGCAGAACCCAAGTGCGCTTCAGCTTGACGTCACAAACAGATGGTCGGACATTCTCCTTCAGGAATTTTTGGTAGACAGCAGAATTCATGGTTCCATTTACCACAGCAAGTCTTCCAGGTCCTGAAGCAGCAAAACAGCCCCAGACCATCACACTACCACCACCATATTTTACTGTTGGTATGATGTTCTTTTTCTGAAATGCTGTGTTACTTTTACGTTGGATGTAATGGGACACACATCTTCTAAAAAGTTCAACTGTTGTTAGTCCACAGAGTATTTTCCCAAAAGTCTTGGGGATCATCAAGATGTTTTCTGGCAAAATTGAGATGGGCCTTTATCTTCTTTTTGGTCAGCAGTGGTTTTTGTCTTGGAACTCTGCCATGCAGGCCATTTTTCCTCAGTCTCTTTCTTGTGGTGGAGTCATGAACACTGACCTTAACTGAGGCAAGTGAGGCCTGCAGTTCTTTGGATGTTGTTGTGGGGTCTTTTGTGACCTCTTGGATGAGTCGTCGCTGCGCTCTTGGGGTAATTTTGGTCGACTGGCCACTCCTGGGAAGGTTCACCACTGTTCCATGTTTTGGCCATTTGTGGATAATGGCTCTCACTGTGGTTCACTGGAGTCCCAAAGCTATAGGAATCGTTTATAACCTTTTCCAGACTGATAGAAACTTAGAACCAGAACTGAGAAATCTCAATTACTTTGTTTCTCATTTGTTCCTGAATTTCTTTGGATCATAGCATGATGTCTAGCTTTTGAGAATCGTTTGGTCTACTCCACTTTGTCAGGCAGGTCCTATTTAATTAAATTAATTAATTAAATCACCCTTATTGTCATTCAACTGTACAACCAATCATGTACAGTAGAATGAGATTGTGCTTTACCTATCTACTGTGTTAATCACACACACCCCAGTGCAGAATCAGAGGGCCGCTGCCATGCAAGGCTCCGCCACAGATTTCTCGCCTCCATTCCATTATTGCTGAGCACCAAGCTGGATGGCAGAAAGTTCCACTTTTATATGGTCTTCGGCATGACCCGGCCGGGATTTGAACCCCTGCCTCCCGGGTGTGGGGCGGGTGCTCTACCAACTGAGCCACCACTCCGGTAAGTCAAGTTTAAGTGATTTCTTGATTGAGAACAGGTGTGGCAATAATCAGGCCTGGGTGTGGCTAGAGAAATTGACCTCAGCTTTCCAAAGATGTGATAAACCACAATTAATTTATGTTTTAATGGGGGGGGGGCATCACTTTTTCACACAGGGCCATGTAGGTTTGGATTTTTTTTTACCCTTAATAATAAACACCTTCATTTAAAAACTGCATTTTGTGTTTACTTGTGTTATCTTTGTCTGATATTTAAATTTGTTTGATGATCTGAAACATTTAAGTGTCACAAACATACAAATAAAAGAGAAATCAGGAAGGGGGAAAACACTTTTTCACACCACTGTATGTGATATTTTTCTTGTAAATTTACAGTCTTTCCTCCTCATACATTTGCATCTTTTTATTATAAATTTGTGGCTTTTCTCTGATAAATTAATTTTTTTTCTTATTAATTTGCAAAAATGTTTTGTGATAAATTTGCAAATTGCAACTCATTGATTACGCCTACATCTCCCAGTTGGTCTGGGAACGCCTTGGTATCCTCTCTGAAGAGCTGGAGCAGGTGGCTGGGGAGAGTGAAGTCTGGGCTTCTCTGCTTGAACGGCCTCTGCCTCTGCAACCAAGACCTCTGGAAAAGTGGTAGAAGATGGACAGCTAAATTTGCAACTTTTTGAAAAACCTGACAGGTGTAAGGGTTCCTGTCTGATCCGCCCGCCTGCCTCTCTCTCTCCCCGCTGATTGAGCACATCTCCTGGCAGCTGCATCACCACCTGCATCCAGTCAGTGAGGCAGTATAAGTGGGATATTCTCCCACTACTCTGGTCGCGTCTTAACAACACCCCATCTGTGTCCTGCCTGTGTCTAATCTGAATTAGGCACTGGAGGAATGGCACCATTGGCTGGAGGGGTCGGTCTTGCCTTTCCTCGTGTGAACCGACCACAAGAACCTTGAGTATATCCGTACCACCAAGTGTTTGAATCCACGCCAGGCCAGATGGGTCTTATTCTTCACCCAGTTCCAATTTACCATCACCTACAGGCCAGGGTCAAAGAACACTAAACCAGATGCTCTCTCTTGCCAGTTTTCCGCTGTTCCCGCAACCACGACAGCAGAAACCATCATCCCAGAGGGGTCGTGGTGGTGGCCCTCATCTGGGATATCAAATAGCGGATCCAGGAGGCACAGCGCACCGAGCCCAACCCGGGAGGCGGGGGGGGGGGGGTCCTCCGGGTTGGTTGTTTGTCCCTACAGCAGTCAGGGGTGACACTATTCACTGGCTCCACAGCACTAAACTCTCCTGCCACCCAGGAGTAGCATGCATCTTGTCATCCCTTCGGCGCTACTTCTGGTGGCCTGCCATGGAGAGAGACGTAAGAGACTATATCAAGACCTGTCCCCAGTGCTCCACAGGAAAGACCTCTACTGTCCCCCGCCAGGCTCCTCCAACCCATCCCTATTCCCAGCCATCTCTGGGCTAACATAGCTCTGGATTTTGTGACAGGGTTACCCCTTTCTAACAGGCACACGTCATCCTGACGATCATCGACAAGTTCTCCAAAGCAGCACACTTTATCTCACTAAAGAAATTACCATCGGTCTTGGAGACAGCACACCTCCTGTCGGTGCACGTGGTCAGGCTGCATGGCATCCCCACGGATGTCATTTCCGACCATGGTCCCCAGTTTGTTTCGAAGGTCTGTTGAGCCTTCTGCAAAGCCATCTGGGCCACCGTCAGCCTCTCCTTTGGCTATCACCCCCAGGGCAATGGTCAAAGTGAGAGGGCTAACCAGGAGATGGAAGTGATGCTCCGGTGTGTCATGGCATCTGATCTATCCTCTTGGAGCACCCACTTGCAATGGGCCGAACACGCCCACAACTTGGCCACATCAGCTACCACTGGACTCTCCCCTTTCGAGGCATCATTACGCTACCACCCACCTCTCCTCCCTGTTGCAGAGGAAGAGGTTGCAGTTCCTTCGGTGGCAGCCCACATCGCCAGATGCAAGTGCTTTTGGAGGGAGACTAAAGCGGCCTTGCTCCGAGAGGCAGAGGAGAACTCCAGGTGGGCCAACAAGAAGAGGCACCCCGCCCCTGGGTACCAGATTGGCCAGAAGGTCTGGCGCTCCACCCGGAACTTCCCCCTTAAAGCCAAGTCCAGGAAGCTCGCCCCCCAGTTTGTGGGTCCATTCACCATTACAGAGATCATCAACCTTGCCTCAGTTAGACTGGACCTCCCTGCATCTCTCCGGGTTCATCCAACTTTCCACTTCTCCCACATTAAACTAGTTCTCCAGTTCCCCGTGTCCACCATCTAAGCAGCCACCACCACCACCAAAGATGGTCGATGGAGGACTGGTTTACACCACAGGGGGCCCGGACTTTCGCCACAGGGGTCCGGCATCCAGTTCCTCATAGATTGGCAGGAGTATGGTCCCGAGGAGAGATCCTGCATCCCCAAGTCCTTCATCATGGACGATACCCTCATCCAGAATTTTTACTGTCGCCACTCTGACAAGCCACAAGTAATGCCAGGAGGCCCCCCTAGAGAGGGGGGTACTGTAAGGGTTCCTGTCTGATCTGTCCACCTGCCTCTCTCTCTCCCTGCTGATTGAGCACCTCTCCCAGCAGCTGCATCACCACCTGCAGCCAATCAGTGGGGCAGTATAAGTGGAACACTCTCCCACTACTCTGTCTGGTCACGTCTGACCAACACCCCCATCTGTGTCCTGCCTGTGCCTAATCTAAATTAACCTTGTGTACTATTCTGCCGTGTTCTGACTTTTGCCTGTCCCTAGACCTTGTGCCTGCCTGTTGTTTGGATTTGTCTGCCAGTTCTTACCTAGTCTGCTGTGCTCTGACCTGTGTCTGCCCTTGGACTCTGGAATCTGCCTCACGGACTAAACTTGGATTTTCTAAGACTGTGCACATCTTCATCTTCCCACGTAAGTTGACTTACCAATGTTTATCATTATAATCACCATCCCCCATTCCCAGCACTAAGGCCCAGCCAGCCTTTCCCCTTTGCCTGCTCACCTGCACTGAAGGACTCCTCCCCGGACTTCCACCATCATCAGGATCTGTTGTGTATCCCTGCTGCTCCCACCAGAGGAAACCTGTCAGCATATGAACAATATTAATCTCCCTGTCACTATTCCATATACTTGTGGAGAGTGCAAACAAAGGAACCAGACTTGCACGGCAGACAAACTTTATTTCTCTCTCTCACTTCATTCATACACAGAAAAAGACTCACTCAATACACCAGGGTCTCTCCTTTTATATCACTCCATTCCTTCCCCCTGCTGCCTGAAATCCTGCATCGCAATACATTCACACATCCACCCCTTACTGTCCCCGCAGCTACTCCTTCCTGCTGCATTACCATAACGTCTCCCATTACAATACGTACTACCCTCCTCCGTTTAATCCTCCACGCTCTACTGGCAGAGGAACTATTCCCCTCCCCTCTGCTTCCAGTCTGAGATGAATATCCCAGCGTGGGTTCCCTACATACTCACCGTTGTCTCTGCTCTCTTCCCTGTAGGGTTGCCAGATCCTCATCACCATTTGCAATATTTCTAACAGTACTGTCAATAAAGATTATTGTTCACTAACTTTATAATGCTGTCTTCCATGTCTGCCCCTGAGTCAAAGTGTTACACCATGTCAGCTGGGATGCAATTCAAATAAATGATAATCTAATCAAAAGTATCTCAAATGTATGACCAAATATACTTGAGTAAAATTTCAGGGTTTTTTTTCTTCATAAATGTACTCAAGTGAAAGAAGTATCCTACCATACCCATCAGCAAAATATAATTTGGTGAAAAAGTCACCTGAGTACATGTACTCAAGTAAATGTGACTAGTTACAGCCAACCTCTGCTGCATCATAATGTTGAGGACTGAGTACAACTAACAACATTAGCTGAGATCAGATTAGTCATTGGAGGCGACCCCATTACTAACCCACTACTTGACTTGGTATAAAAAAAAAAAGGTAACTCAGCTTAAACTAGAAAAGCACTCAGAGCCCATACCTCCGCCAAGGCTCCTTCCGTTTCTCATGGATCACTTCCAAAATGTAATGGGTTTGTGTGTAGGCCTATAGCCACTTGTGGTGAAAATGGCATCAACATCAGTTTTGGAGTATTGTTGCTAACACACTGTGAGAAGATAAGAGCCTTGGCTGAGGTATGCATTCTCAGATCATCACCAAAATATAATGGGTTCCTCTCTAGCCCAAGAACCACCTCTGGTGAAAATTTCATCCAAATCCATCCAGTAGTTTTTGTGTAATCCTGCTGCACAAATACAAACAAAGCCCTTTGTGGAGGTATGCATTCTCTGATCATCACCAAAATCTACTCATCTGTTCCCCGTACCATTACACACCTTTCCTGAAAATTTCGTCAAAATCCGTTCATAACTTTTTGAGTTATGTTGGTAACAGACAGACAAACAGACAGACAAACCCTGGTAAAAACATTACCTCCTTGGCGGAGGTAATTAATGGCAGCATTAAAGGAAAAGGAGTCAATAAATTACTTTCAGACAGTGAATAAGTGAACCAAAGCAAAATATATGATACGGTAAAAAGGGATGAATAATGATCTAACAAAACTATTTTAACAGAGTTCAAGAATAATGAGAGCACAATAAGTCCCTATAGAAAAATTGTCAGTTTTGATAGATGTTGCAGTGAAAGATGAATATGATGACACATTTCAGTTGTTTGACAGTGTTGTGTTGTAAGAATTAAAATTTAAAATATAATTCCATCAGATGTTAATGAGTTTCAAAGAACAACATGGCATCAACCCAAACTACTGAATATTGATAAATGAACTAAATCCAGATCAGTAATTACAACACTATTTGAAATATTGAAAGTTTTTGGAGATGCCTGTGGTTTGTCTTTGTGTGATACAAATGTGTTTTATCTTTTTAATGTTTGCAGCTCATGGAAAACGCCATTAATTGGATGACTGGAGATACATTTGGTACACAAGATTCAAGACTGCAACAACATCTACATGTGTAATACACAGTAGTGCCGGGCTTTAAAAATAAATGCTATCTATTTACACAAAATTAAAAACAAGCAAACAAAAGAAAAAACAGTTGGCCTAAACCAAGAACCACTAATACCATTTTACTGGTACAAGGGTGGCTCATTAAAGATTTCCCCTGACCCTGACCTTGTAGGAGGCTGAAATTACACATGTATGGCAATACACATCTCTATAGGTCACGTGGTAATTTGCAGCTCTGAACTCCTAAGAGTTTCTCTTTTACAGGTGCTAAGGTGGAGTAAGGTGTGACAATGGAGCCAGTTGAATGCGGAGCATCAGATTCCTGTACATGAGAGGCTACATGCCACAGGAGACGTTCAATGAGATGAAGCAGACTTGTGGGGAGGATGTGTGCAGGCAGGACTTCGGTGCAAAACAGGATTTATTCATAGTGAAACACAAGAAAACAAAAACAGCACGAGGGCTGAAACAAAGCTGGCTGACAGGCAAACACTCAAGGGGAACAACACACTGGGGAACTGGAGGGGAAAATTGACAAATGACGCCACACAGAATGAACACAGAGATTAATATACATAGGGAGACAGATAATCAGGGGAACACGGGACAGCTGGGATAACAATCAAGGGCTAAACAACAACACACGTGAGGGAAAGTGGCTATGGGTATGGAACACATGAGGGACTGGGAACAATAGGTAAACAAGTACAGGGGGTACACACGAGACTTGCACAGAAGACCAGCGAGAACACAGAACAATAACCACAGGGACAACATGACAGACTAAGGACCAGGGAACACAATGACAATCACAGAGGACCCAGGTGGAACACAGAAGGCAATAATGCAAATAATAACAATCACAATGACAAGGTAAAACACAACAACATCAAAATTAACTTAGAGCAGGGGCATGGTCCCAAACCATGCCCAGAGCATGACACATCACTGTGATCCAGACACTAAAGTCCAGTCAAAGCAATGGAAGCATTATGACTCACCATCTCCAGTGAAGGCACATGTCCAACATTTTGTGGCAAGGTCATACTCACAGTCTTTTAGGACCAGCATGGAGTATTGATGAGGGATTTCATGGCAAAGGGTACCACAATTACCAGGACTTACTACACTTCACTTCTGCCGAAATAGCGGAAGGCCATCAAAACAGAAAGGCGGCATGCTGACCAAAGTTGTCCACCTCCTACAAGATGATGCTACGGTTCACAACTCACATGTTGCCCAGATGGGAGCATGGTCCTGCGGTTATCAAATCCTTCCTCAACCCTCTTACTCTCATGACATTGCACCACCTGATGCCCACCTCACTCCAACCATGAAGTCATTTTTGAAGGACAAGCACTTCCAAGATGAAATGCTGATTTCTGATGTCAAGCCATAACTTCTGACGCAACCTGCAGACGTCTACAGGCGAGGGCTCTACAGTTGCATAAAGCGATAGAAGTGTGACCCTCAGTGGTACCTATGTAGAGAAAGACTAATAATAACTGTGCCAAATTTGTTTCCCCCCAGTCCATGGGAAATGAATCAAATGGTAAATGGCATTCACTTATATAGCGCTTTTCTTCTCATCTAGGATGACCAAAGCGCTTTACAGATCCTGCAATCCACCCATTCACACACACATTCACACACTGATGGCGGAAATCAAGGGAAATCTTTAATGAACAGCCCTCATACAGTATGTGCATCCACTTGCTACTGAGAGGAATGATGCTTTGTTCTTTTACAGAAATATATGAACTGAACCAATTGTGAGCAGCTGTAGACACAGAATCCCACAGAAAGCACTTACTGAACAAATTCTTTTGATCAGCACGCTCAAACAGTTGAAAGACTATGGTGTTGCTTTTATCATGTGAGTAAAGAATGTCATTAGCGGTGCATTTGTGGCAGAAACTGTACAATGGGCTGACTGACTGGGTTGACTGCTAAGGCTAAAGGGCATAATTAGACTCCAAGAAACAATGAGGGTGAATGCTGAACAGTGAATCTCAACAAAGCACCTTAGAGTTAGGTTAAAGGTTTTATATTGTGCATTTTCTAGGGATTATTTTTGTTTTCACATCCTCATGGCCAGTTTCCAAGCAAGCTGTCTATAAAGCTTTTCTGAAACAGTCTTTTTCAGTCTGCTAATTAATTAAAGAGAGCCCTATGATAATGATCATATCCTTCAACCACTTCATTTTAATAATTGGCCTATTATTGCTATTAATTACTGGTAAAAGTAGGGCTTTCTCTTAAAGCATGTGTAGTTTCCAGAAGTCATATAAGATAAGATAAGATAAACCTTTATTAGATATTTGGCAACAGTACAATTTATTCTAATAAAATGGGTAATAATCGAGTTTCCTATGAAGACAATTGCATGAAATTTTGTCCCAGAAGCTTTCACAGTAGAAGTTTGTTCCCACTGCATTGGCCAAAGATTTGGATTTTTCTAAACAATAGCACTCTGAGGCGAGTTTTTCTTTGAAGATCCCAATATGTTACTGATGGACAGCAGCATGCACCTTTTTCCATATAATTATAGTGGCAGAATGAAATTAGGAAAATCCTATCATCCATGAATATACAACAAAAATAAATTTATTCAACCCGTAGCTGTAGGTCCGGATCCCAAGGTGAACCTGTGTAGCGAGTTTGGTGACCCTAGCCTTCTTTGTTGTTGAGATATACTGTAGTTTATTTGGCATTTTGACAATGACCTTTGATCTTGTGATCCCAAAACCATAGTCACACTTCAGGGTCTCAGGGTGAGCCTATGTACCAGCTTTTGTGACTCAAGCTTTACTCGTTCTGTAGAATAGTGCAAATGGAATGTTAACCTTGACCTTTGACCCTTTTGGTCTTTGACCAGTGGGGGATAAAAATGTTATGGGAGAAAACTTCAAAGAGAAAAAAAAGGCAGTGACATAAGAGAGAATGTGTATTAACCTCTAAAATCTGGTCTCCAGCCTGTAATCTCCCATCTCTCTGGGCTGCTCCTCCATCATTTACTTCATGGACTATCACTGCCCCCTGGTGTAAAAATCAGAAATAATTCATTTATCATTACTACAAACCAATGCACTGTAGCTTTCTGCACAGAATTATTCTTTTAAATTAAAAAAAGACCTACACAGCCATATATTACCTAATTAAATGTAGTAATGATGATCTGGCATGATGATAATGATATTTTAGTTTGTTTTTTTTTTTTTTTTTTACCAGAGGTAGATTTGAATTTTGTTTTAACATTTGTCTGCATCTCATAATGATGTCAGATATCAACGGGCTGTTCTCACCAGCAGAGTGTCACATCCTCCAACAATGCTGAGGCCCAGGCCTAGATTTCCTTTGCAAATCTCTACGGTGGTTTCCTTGCCAGGAACAACTGGGCAACTCGTGGGGTCAGAAGTTGTGGAAGCAGCGTCTGGCCAATCAGTTCGCTCCATCGTTGCCGTCTGCATGGTACTGAGAGGCGAAGGGGAGGAGGAGGAGGTGACGACAGGAAGGATGTGGGAGGGAGCAGGAGAGGCAGAGTGGGGATCGGGATGGGGTGAAGGGAGAGGCAGAGACGAAATGGACGAGAGATTCTTGGGTCGGCTGATGGAGAGCTTGACAGTGACCTGGTGTTTGAGAATCAAACTAGACACCTGAATATAAAGAAGACAGCAAAGTCAAAAATCCTTACATCAGCTCAACCTTGAGGAGCCTAGTGAACAGCACGCCTACCTTGTCCACTGACAGGCCAGCGATGGGTTCATCTCCCACCGCAGTGATTCTGTCTCCAACACTTATCCTGCCATCCTGCAAACAGAAACACGAAGAAGAAAAAAAACTAAGATAAGCAAAATTTATTAAAGAGTTCAGTGTTTGTATAAGAAAGATGGAGGGGAAGTGAGATTGAAAATCAAACACTCCCTCTGGACAAATATCAGATGCCTCGGGCCGTACATGAAAGCTTATTGGTACATGATGGCATTGCCTTAAAATATGGTACCCATCACAATGAGGCAATCTGGTTCAAATTGCACCACAAAAATGATTTAACTATGAAAACTGTTAAAACCCCTACATCAGAGTTCAAACGTGCACATGAGCAAGTTTTTACCCATAAATGGCACAGCCTTTCTATAAAAATTCCGTATTGATGATGATATTGAAGCGCATGATAACAGTGATACCAGTGATGTCATACCTTACTGGCAGTGCCATGGTGAATCAGTGACCTGACACGCAGTCCGTCCTTGGAGCTGTCTTGTTCTAGACAAAGTCCAAGACCTGCGTAGTCCTATAAAGAGATGGTGTAACCAAACCAGACAAAACAAAATATTTGTTTGATCGCCGAAGAATTTGTATTTGCAGAAAGATTTAGGGGCAGATTTACTAACGTGCTGCGCCATCGTAAAACCGTGTTTTGATGTTAAAAAACTACTGTCGAGATTTACTAAAGGGCGCAGGGCAAAATTAGTGGTGGAAAGGCGTGGACTATGTTAATTTTGCACCTGGCCTCATTGCATATGGATTTGTGGGAGTTGTCATTTCAAAGCGCAAATTTGAGGGAGGTGAGTATTTAAATGACTAGCGCAAGGTGATTTATTAAGGTTTGCGGCTGTCTCCTGCTAAATGCGCCAGGATTTAACGTCCAAAAAACGTATGTCTTAATTCATCTGCGCCTGACATGATTGCGATCGTTGGTGCCAGGAGGAGACACTGGCGAGAACTGAGGACGTGTGGCCAAAGAGACAGAAGCTTCTCTCTGCACGTGACTTTATTTGGCATGGCAGAAGAACAGATTATACGGTCTGACAGAGATCGGTGTTATGCTGAACTGGATATCAGCTGGCAGTTTGTTTTTTTAAATTTCATTTGCTTATACTGTATATAGCCTACTACATGAATTTGCATCCATAAAATACAATAGGAGCCCTACCTGTCTGCAGTGGACATACAGATGGTGTCAGCCAATAATGACTTTTGTTCCTTTTTTCTGTGGAGGTTCAGACTCAGACTCTGGAGTTTTCCTATCAGCTCCCCCTTGCTCTTGAAGCAATATCTTCCATATTGTGAATTTTCTTCATTTTGTTTCCCTCTATCCATATTTTTATATTTATAGTATTTCTTTTTGCTGTGCATAAAACAGTAATTCAATTCCCTCTTCTCTCTATTTCTCTCTCCCAGTTCAGGATACACAATATTGGAGGAAAACAACAATGAGATTATTAACAAAAAGAGCACACAGATCCATAACCCCCCCCCCCCCCCCCCCCCCAAATTGCAACACCGTAACTCAATGGCATTTATAAAAAGTTATGAACTGGGAGACCTGTAGATTTTGTTAAAACAAAGTTATTCACATAATAAACCTCAGTCTCCATCAGACCATCTTTATGGTTCTACTGTTAATAAAATAAACACATTGGTCAAATAATCAATTTATTCATAAGTAGTCCTTTTTTAAATTAGATACAAATACTTCATTTATACATATTAATCAAAAAAAGTCTGCCATGTTAAATGAAAATTTAAATTTTGATATATACTGAACAAAATAAACTGTTTTAGTGGGATTTGCGCTTAAATAAAAGCTTAAAAAAAACCTTTATACAGTGGTGTGAAAAACTGTTTGCCCCCTTTCTGATTTCTCATTTTTTTCTATGTCACACTTAATTGTTTCAGATCATCAAACAAATTTAAATATTAGACAAAGATAACACAAGTAAACACAAAATACATTTTTTAAATGAAATTGTTTATTATTAACTGGAAAAAATCCAAACCTACATAGCCCTGTGTGAAAAAGTGATTGCCCCCTAAACCTAATAACTGGTTGGGCCACCCTTAGCAGCAACAACTGCAATCAAGCGTTTGCGATAACTGGCAATGAGTCTTTTACAGCGCTGTGGAGGAAATTTGGCCCACTCATCTTTGCAGAATTGTTGATGTTTTCTGGCAAAACTGAGATGAGCCTTTATGTTCTTTTTGCTCAGCAGTGGTTTCTGTCTTGGAACTCTGCTATGCAGGCCATTTTTGCCCAGTCCCTTTCTTATGGTGGCATCTGGAGTGAGGTCTGCAGTTCTTTGGATGTTGTTGTGGGGTCTTTTGTGACCTCTTGGATGAGTCGTTGCTGCGCTTTTGGGGTAATTTTGGTCGGCTGGCCACTCCTGAGAAGGTTCACCACTGTTCCCTGTATTGGCCATTTGTGGATAATGGCTCTCACTGTGGTTCACTGGAGTCCCAAAGCTTTACAAATGGCTTTACAACCTTTTCCAGACTGATAGCTCTAAATTACTTTGTTTCTCATTTGTTCTTGAATTTCTTTGGATCGCAGCATGACGTCGAGCTTTTGAGGATCTTTTGGTCTACTTCACTTCTTCTTCTTCTTCTATTAGATTCGACTGGCGGTTGGCAACCAGGTTACAGGTGCATTACCGCCACTGACTTGATTATCATCACTGTCTGTGTGTCTGTTTTTTCCTCATACCTTTAAAGAAGTCTTCCCACTTACTGGTAGCCTTATTCTTCATATAATCAATTCTTCATTAACTTTAGGCCATGTACCGCAGGCTTTTAAAACGGCTGTAATTAAACCCTTACTCAAAAAGCCAACGCTAGATCCAGGAGCTTTAGCTAACTATAGACCAATCTCTAATCTCCCTTTCATTTCAAAAATCTTAGAAAGAGTTGTTGCTACGCAATTATTTGACCACCTGCAGGGAAATGGTTTACTTGAAGAGTTTCAATCTGGGTTTAGAATCCATCATAGTACTGAAACAGCCTTAGCGAAGGTCACTAACGACCTCCTCATTGCATCTGATAATGGACTAGTTTCTGTACTCGTCCTTTTAGACCTTAGTGCAGCTTTTGATACTATCATAATATTCTACTTGATAGATTAGAACACTATGTTGGACTTAAAGGAACTTCGTTGCAGTGGTTTAGATCTTATTTATCTGATAGGTTCCAGTTTGTTCATGTTAATAATGAGTTTTCTTTCAACTCAAAGCTTAGTCATGGAGTTCCACAGGGATCTGTGCTAGGCCCTACTCTTTTTAGTTTATATATGCTTCCGTTAGGCAACATTATTAGAAAGCACTGTATACATTTTCATTGTTATGCTGAAGACACACAATTATACCTGTCAATGAAGCCAGATGATAGTAATCAATTAGCCAAGTTAGAAGCCTGTCTTAAGGAAATCAAAGCTTGGATGACTTGTAATTTCCTGCTATTAAATTCAGATAAGACTGAAGTCATTCTTGTTGGTCCAAAAAACCTTAGAAATTCCTTTCCAAATCAAACTTTCAGTTTGGATGCGGTTACTCTTTCTCTTAATAGCTCTGTGAGGAACCTTGGAGTTATTTTTGATCAGGATTTGTCCTTCAATTCACATATTAAATTTGTTTCTAAGACTGCCTTCTATCATTTGCGTAATATTGCCAAGATTAGGAGCATCTTGTCTCAGAGTGATGCTGAGAAACTGATCCACGCTTTTGTTAGCTCGAGATTAGATTATTGTAATTCTTTATTATCAGGCTGTCCTAAAACATCATTAAAAAGTCTTCAGCTGATCCAAAATGCTGCAGCAAGAGTTTTAACAGGTACTAGAAAGACAGATCATATCTCTCCGGTTCTGGCCTCCCTTCATTGGCTTCCCATAGAGTTTAGAATTAAGTTTAAAATCCTTCTTCTTACTTACAAAGCTCTAAACAATCAGGCTCCTTTTTATTTAAAAGATCTGATACTACCGTATTATCCTAACAGAGCACTACGCTCCCAAAATGCAGGATTACTTGTAATACCTAGAATCTTCAAAAGTACAATGGGAGGCAGAGCCTTCAGTTATCAAGCTCCTCTCCTGTGGAATCAGCTGCCAATCTGGATTCGGGAGTCAGACTCGATCTCTGTTTTTAAGAATAGGGCTAAAACCTACCTTTTTGATATAGCCTACAATTAGGGAGGGATCATGTGTTTCTGAACCCTCCCTTAGTTATGCTGCTAATAGGTTTAGTCAGCCGGGGGACCTCCAGTAATGCACTGGGCCTCACTCCTTTTCTCACTCTCAGTGAAATATTTTTTTTGCTGGTCATTAACATTTGTTTGTTCTCTCCCATAGATTGAGTCCCCATCATGCTCTTTGCTCTCTACATGGCTGTTCTTTTCTTCTTCTCTATCCCCTCACCCCCCAGCCAGTCGCAGCAGATGACTGTCCCTCCCTGAGCCTGGTTCTGCTGGAGGTTTCTTCCTGTTAAAAGGGAGTTTTTCCTCTCCACCGTCACCAAGTGCTTGCTCACAGGGGATCGCCTGATTGCTGGGGTCTTTCTGCAACTGCGGGGGTTCCCCCTACAGTTGATAGTGCTATGAGATGACTCCTGTTGTGAAATGGCGCTATATAAATAAAGTTGAACTGAATACCTTTGTGACGTTTTCCTCATAGCTTTGTGACGTTTTCCTCATTCTTCTTCTTCTTCCCTCGGTTACTGGCGGATAGCAAACAACTGAAAGGTGCATACCGCCACCTACTGTACAAGAGAGTGTAACATTTTGTCATCTGAGCCCGACCCCTAAAGTCTATGACTTAATCCTGTGTTATTTAGAAATGAGAAAAGAGCCCTTCTCGTGATTCTTAGTGCCTCTCCATCTCCCATCTGTTCCCAGAATCCCAGTTAAATCCCATTCCCTACCAGCCTCTCGAACTTCATTTTTCATTCTCTCTCTTTCATTTCCACACTTGTGACAGTGTAATAAGATGTGCTCGACATTTTCTTTTTCTCCACATTCTCTACATCTGTCACTTTTGCTTTTCCCCATGGTGAATAAAGTGCTGTTTAAACCTGTGTGATCCAGTCTGAGTCTTGCCATAATGATGTCTTCCCTCCTTTTGGTTGTTATGAAATTCTTTATTGCAATAGATTTTTGTATTTTGTAATACAACCTACCTTTAAGATCTTCATCCCATCTTTTTTGCCATAGCTCAGTTCCTTTTTTCTTGATTACTTCTTTCCCTTCACCTTTTCCAAGAGGCAATGATATAGTTATTTCTTTCTTCCCAATTGCACTTTTTGCTAATTTGTCTGCACAGTCATTCCCTTTCAACCCTTCATGTGCAGGAACCCAACAAAACTGAACTTCTCCACCACCCCTGTGTACCCTAAATAAACTGTGCTATAGCTCAATCACTTCATCAGGCAGGTCCTATTTAAGTGATTTCTTGATTGAGAATGGGTGTGGCTAGAGAAATTGAACAATCACTTTTTCACACAGGGACATGTAGGTTTGGATTTATTTTACCCTTAATAATAAACACCTTCATTTAAAAACTACATTTTGTGTTTACTTGTGTTATCTTTGTCTAATATTTAAATTTGTTTGATGATCTGAAAACATTTGTGTGACAAACTTACAAAAAATGAGAAATCAGAAAGGGGGCAAACATTTTTTCACGCCACTGTATATTATGGTCCTCCAAACTGGCTGTGCCTGTGCTGATGACCCGCTGCCTCATCAGCTGTGCCTGTGCACAATTTTGCGGTGCTCTTGGTGGATGGGTGGTCATTATTGAAATGATGTGTCTGCGTCTGTGTTCATAATTTTGCATGTTGTTAATAGATCGCTGGCAAAAATTGACCACTCCCTTAGGCACTCTCTCTAAATTGTGCACTCGCTAATTTGCGCTGCCTTAGTAAATCTGCCCCTTAGTGAGATAACTGTGATTTTGTACCAATAAGATAAATTTCTGAAGCAGTTATTTTCTATTTCTAGGAGACTTTTTGCTTGAGATGTTGCCAAAACTTAGCAGTCAGAGGTCTGACAGTGGTTAAAGCCTATTAAAGGAAATGTACCTGAGATAAGATAATGTCCTCAGCATCTTTGGATAATCCTCCACACTCTATAGTGTCTGTCTGGGAGTCAACTGTGTCCTCACTTCCTTTTTTGAATCTCTGGACCATTTGGCCTGCTTTATTTCTAGGAAAAAAAAGTACACCAATTACCCCTAAGTAGGTCACCAAAGACCGTAAGCATGTATATCGCCTGGGAGACGGTTGTGTTACCTGATGAGAATGATCTTGACTTTAGATGGAGCGTTATTAATGATGGTGGAGGCATTCTGGTGACTCCGTCCATACAAGATCTGGCCGTTAATCTAGAAGAAACATAAAGGCTTGTACGATCTCCTTACCAGTCCTCCCCTTTTCCCTGTTCATCTCCCCATTAATCTTCCTTACTGCCATCTCCTTCAAGTCTCTCCTCCTCCGCCTATTCACCAGGTACTCCTCTCCCACAATTTTCTTCCTCATCTCTATTACATGGCTGTTCATTACAAAAATCCAGACCACCACCAGACCACGCTTCAAGTGGTAATTTGTGTGATAAATCTACTTAGCAGGTTCTCAAAAGTCTCTACTCATCCATGCTTCCAACCCGCTTTTCTTTCTTATCTGCATTCATTTACTTTTATGAATTTGATATTTTTCCTGCCTTTAAAGGCTCACATTGTTCTTGGATTCCTTAATACCAAAATTCTACCAAGCCTAACTAACTCATAGTTATTCACTCTAGCTACTTACTGTCTTTCTTACCTCTAAAAGCTCATCCCCAACCTGTATCCTCCCATCTAAGCCAGCTGGTCCTTGCGGGTCTATGTCTGCCACATAGACACTCATGCGGGCCCTGGAGCCATCCTTGTTGCCCGTGAGGCTGATTCCCAGGCCGTGAGCTGCAGGGTCCTTGTCCAGCTCAATCATGTGGAGATCTCCGGACAGACTGCCATAGCGCTGAAGCATTTTTTCTTCGGAGAGACAGAGTTGACAAATTGTCAGGGGGAGGATATGACCGGTGAGCCAAAAAAAAGTTTCACAAACTACATGTACAGTGAGGACTGACACATGGAGACATGTGGAGCACAGCCGAGAAAAGTGTGTCTGTGTCTGTGTCTGTGTGCATGTGGGAGTTGCTTTTTTTTTCCTGGAAGAAAAATCAATCTTGTGGGAGCAAGGTGAATACTGTCGGCATTTTCGGACAGAGTATGAGAAAGGTCTGTTTGGATGTGTTTGTGGCTAGGCATATGCAAAGAAATGAGGAGCATGTGTATATACAGATATGTATTATTAAAATCCAGTGATGGATATTTATGTGTGTGAATGTGTGCTCGTGAATGCTTGATGGCCTGTCTATAACGTGTGTGTGTTGTGGGGTCCTGACTTGCATAAATAGGCATGCTGATATATCCGCTTGTATGAACAGCCTGTGGGGATTCTGACTACTAATAGAACTATGTGATAATACTTTTAGGGCTCCTGTCTTATTTGTCTGGGCGCATGAGCACATATATAAGCACATTACATGCTCTGGTCAATAGTTTCACACTATTTTAGAGATCCAGATGTCACGGGGGGGAGGGGGTGATTTGTGATCAGGCCCCCCCCTTTTGAGTTATTATCTTATTTTGGACTTGCTGTTATTATGAATTATTCTTGTCTAGTTTCAGGGTCATGATGAGAGTAGTTCTTGTGTTGTCCTTATCTAGGTTAGCCTCCCCTGGTCTTGGCTTATTCTGAAAGTATTTCTTGTATTATTCTTGTCTAGTTTAGTTTCCCTTGAGTTCAGGTTATTTTGAAAGCACTGTTTCAAACCCAGTTTTATGACGCTGTGGCTGCTTGGTCTTTTGTGTATTTTTGCCTCTTATTTTCCATCAGGAGCTTTCAGGAAGCCCTGGGGTTTGCTCGACTCCCTGACAGCTCAGCCACACCTCCCTCTCCTGTCAGTGGTATCAGCTGTGCCTCATTATTGGTTTGCACTCCCTCTCACGTTACACACACCGGCAATCTCTTTCCTCATTAGGTTTGGTATTATTTAAGCCCTGTGTCTACTGGAAGAGATTGCCGGATCACTGTCAAACACTGTGTTAGTTTTTCTTGGTGTTTGTACTCCGTCACTCATGACTAGATACACTGCCAGTTTTCCGGTACTGCATCACTCTGGGTGGCGCTGATCATCTCTAACTGTTTGGTTTTGTTCACCTGGATTATTACTCGAACCGACTCGGACTGCTCCAACCAGTGTGAGTACAATTTGTTTTGCCTCTGCCGTCCAGTTCCATTTGATGGTTCTTTTCCCGGGCTCTTTAATCCATTCCTCCGCTGCAGTCCCATCTGCCTACACCTTGGAACAATTTTCCCCTGTGCCTAACTCACTTGTGTCAGAAGAGCATCCTGGAGGATTTTCTTGTATATCTTGTACAACTCATCTACCATTTTGAACTGTTTTCTGTTAATAAAGATGCACAACATACTCCTGCATGTGGATTTTCATTCTTTCCTCCGTGTGCTGCGTAAAAGCGCACGGGGAATCATAACATTTGTTTAGTCTTATGTAACTTGATTTCCTGTTTTATTCTGAAAGGTGATTTCCAGTAGTCCTTGTTTATGATTTATTATTTACTTTTTGGGTTGCCTTGTTAACTGGCGATCTGTCCAGTGTGTATCCTGCCTCTCGTGCAAAGATGCTGGGATAGCCACCTCCCCCCCCGTGACCCAAAAAGGATTATGCGGAAGAAGATGGATGGATGGATGGTTGGTTACTTTGTTAGAGTGATTCCTTACACCTGTGTCCCCACCAGGTTTCCATTTGTGATTATCAGTTTCTCTATAAATTTAATTTTCCCTCTCCCCACCTTGCAGCAACATTATACATCACTTCTGTTCATGGATTGGTTTCTTCGGTGCTCCCTATGGTTTTGGTATCTTTTTCTTGCCTCTATTATATTAAGTTTAGTTAGTATGTTTCCTGCCCCCGTGCTGTGCTTTATTATCAATTATAAATAAATCCTCTTGAACTGGGAATTGCCTACACCTGAATCCTCTTCCTTTGCCTGCTCCACCAATCATAACACCAGAGATGACCAACAAAGGGACAGCCAACAAGTCAATATTTAAATGTACTTCTACTGTATGTAACATTGTCCCTCCATGGATCGCCATCTTATCATGCTGGAGGGGTTTGTGTGCCCTAATGATCCCAGGAGCCATGTTGTCGGGGGGCAACTTGCCCTTGCTAGGGTCTCCCAAGACAAACTGGTCTTGGGTGAAGGGTCAGACCAAGGCCGTCCCAGTGGATACCCATGAAAAGAGTTACATCAAGGACCCAGTGTACTTAAAGAAGCCACATGGGGCCGCCCTCCTGTGAGGTCACCACCTGCAGCTGGGATCGTGGGGATCATGGTGCTATGTGGCCTGGGCAGCAGTCTGGACTCCTTGGACTGCTGGCCCCGTGAACTGGACCCCCGGATAAGCGGTAGAAGATGGATGGATGAATATACTGTATGTAACTTTGGTGGTCTTATGAAAACATCCCAATATCACCAAGAGCCTTGCCTTCTCTCTCTTTATGCATGTGTGTATAGCCTAGGCTGGCTCAGAGTTGAAATAACAGATTCTCATATAACAGATACTCTGCATGCAGATCCACCTACAGATCATCATAGGTGAGTTTGGTGAGCATCTGTGAACAGGAGTAGTAGATGGGCAGATGGGACCACAAACAGATGGACACAAGGCTATGGCATTAGGTCGTTTCACCTTTGTCGGAATGAGCAACAAAAGTGCAAACTATCCACTCTGCAATCAGTATACTCAGAAAGAGCAGATGCAAATCTATGCTTTCATCTCAAAAAAAAAAAAGAAAAAAAGACAGGCACTCACAGTTCTTATATGAACAAACACAGTGCTTCTATTCCACAGAATATGTTCCTGAGAGAAACTTTCCTAGTATAAAATAAAATTGATATCCCCAGACCACCTAATAATGTGCCAAAATGTCAAATTTCAATGTCTGTGAGAGAACAATGTTTATGTGTTATAGCATGTTCTCTTGCAATGGATGTGTCACAAAGTTCTCTGTGTTTTGATGCTTTGGCGGATCCCTGTGTGTGTGTGTGTGTGTGTATGTGTGTGTGTGTGTGTGCGTGCGTGTCATCTTCATGATGCACTCACTTCGTCCAGTGCTGTCCCCGTTCTCAACTGCTGCCGCAATTGGCATGTCGACATCTACGGAGCTTCTCCCATCCATTCTATCGGTTGTTGGTGAATGTGCCTAGGGAGAACTTTTGCATTATTGAGCAGGCAGTTTGAAGTGCCTCGGGGGTCCTTCGGGCATAAGTTGGACTACCCCTGAGGCTTGTTCAGTACGCTTGATGAAGCATTGGTTAAAAAAAAAAAAAAAAAAAAACGAAGAAAAACCTGATGAACTGGATGAATTAATGAAGGCAGCATTAATGTCAGCTAAAAATAACATGAAAGATGACCAGAATCATGCATTAGTTTGCAAACAAATTACAAGTGCATGGGAAAATAACTTCAAAAGAATGTGCTATTCTATTTAGAGCTATGCATCTCCATCAAAGGGAAAAACAAAGCATTAAACAAAGAAAGTAGCTGCAAGGGACTTGGACCTAAAAGAGCTTTACATACAAATATGCACGTGAATTAACTTTTTGGGAGAAATGCAAGTGAAAGACAGTTTTTAAGATGCTGCATATCCTCATAACACACTGGCATGCAACCATGTACCAACCTTAAAAGGAGTAGGAGTGAAGGGGTTTGCAGAGGAGAGACTAAGGAACAAACCACCAACAGTTTCTCCTTCCTATGATCATGAGGGGACACACAGATATAGCTCCATATTGCCCCAAACCACTCAAAAAAAAACTTTATTCTGTTTTGGAATGTAGGTGTAAATGACTCATTGCTCGATATATAATGTAGTGCATACATAACAACATGTATTTGTTACTATACACTACACCCATGCAGAGCTCAGCAGCAACTGTGAGAAATTAAATTGCAAAATTCACGGCATGTTATCTTTTTTAAAAAAAAAAAAATATATATATAGCTATATCATTATGACCTTTAAAGCCCAAAAAAGTAGTCATTGCTCTTTAACTGTGTATAGCAGTGCTTTATTTTAATGGATATAATTTCCTACACTGGAACAGTAGTGGAATAGTACCATTATCTCAAGACTGGTGTAAATTCTAACACCACTGTTATCTCTCAAAAACAGAAAAACTGTAGCGTGAAGCTTAAAAATACCACAGAGAGCAGTGCTACCTTGCTACTGTGTGAGTTGGATAGCAGTGTTGGAGTCAATCTTTCATGGTTGAGGAGAGTAGGAGACTGTGGGCGAAACACAAGGTGCAGAGTAGGCATCTGAATATCCATACACTGTGAGACACGCACATACAGTTGAACACTTTATATTGCACTGTCAGTCAGTTATTTTTATTCACAATGCTTTATGTCTAGAGGACATATTGCAATGCTACGAACGCCCATGCATAACATTTCTCAAACTTCTGGTGGAGCTTCTGACTTTGCTGAGTATTGAGATTCAGTGAAGAAGACTGTAGGACCTCAAGAGACTCACCTAAATAAAGTATGCATATGTGAATATAAAAAATAGGCTGAATTTATGAGGCAATGAAAGTGTGCTAGTTTAGGTTTTGCTTGGCTGTGTACCTGAGATCGATGAAGTCCTGACTCCACTAAGAAGGTCACAGAGTCTCCAGCCCTGCGGATGGCCTCCACTGCCTGCTCATGACTGGCACCTCGTAGGTCCACACCAGACACCTTGACAAAAAAGGAAGACAATACACAATTTAGATATATTCATGTGAACATCTGATTTTGTGAAGACTTTATTCTGCATCAGTCAGGCACATAAGGATGATTTTGCATTGAAAAAGTATACAGATTACCTTGACGGGCCCATATCGTGTGAAATTGTGTTTCTGTGGATTTTAACTTTTGTTGTCAGTCACTTAAACTATTTATTCATGATTGTTCACATGTTGCCCATACTTAACTTGTGATTAAGTAATTGCAAAAATTAATCAAATATATTTTTTTAAATTATATATATACATTTCTGATATGTACCTTAAAGGGGTTTCAAGGTATATACAGCATATTCTTACCAACAAACAGACCTTCTGTGGTGGTTTGTCAGCCTGTGGCGCCAGTCAGGCCATGTTTTACCCTGAAAATGTATTTAATCTAAAAAAAAACCTTCCCCGCCATGGACTGGCGATCTGTCAAAGGTGTAATTTTTTGCTTTGCATCTGTAAAAAGATACATACATTTATAAAAGCACCTCTATTTTCACAAAGCCTTTTTAACTTCACAGATTCTTTTTGCAAACACAGTTTTTTTTTTTTACACATGTACAAGCCTGAATATCTCACACAGATTTATTCTACAGGGTGACAAAGTTTAATATACAATGGCAAACTCTGGAATCGCTTTTGAACAATAATTTACCAGACCAAAATCTTTTTGACCCTAAGCTGAGCCCATAGTTCTGGACTTTCCACTGTGACTGGTGCCAGCTGCAGGAAGCTGCTCACTCACTCTTCACCTCATCTGTTAACTGCTGTCTGTCATTGACAGATTTTTTTTTTTAACAATGACAGAAAAATCTGAACGCTGTCTGTCAATTTGACAGATTACATTGAGCAAGATCTATTGTAATATTTACTTGTTATTCTAGTGTTGTTGTTAAGACCTCATCAAGACAATACTAGACAAGACTGAGCTCAAGACCTACATATACTGTACAGTTGTCTTGGTCTTGAGTTGGTCTCGACCCCTTAAAAACTTGGTCTTTCTACACTCTGGTGTCGACTACAACACAAGGTAATTCCTATCTTTATAGAGCATATTAAATAGTGATTATCTCGTATTGTCCCACTAGTCTGCATTTATCAGTTTAGTTAATGCATAATCTGCAGGCTGCATCCTGTAGCTTCATCAGTAACACAGAATATGTGAAAAATTGAAGATCCCAATATATAACTGAAGGACAGCAGTTTTCAACTTTTCCATATAATTAATGGGGCAGAACCAAATTATGATTAGTCCATCATCCGAGAATATATATCAAAAACAGTTGTATACAACCCATAGTTGTAGGTCAGGATCCCAGGGTGAACCTGTGTAGCAAATTTGGTGACCCTAGCTTTAATCCTTCTATAGTAAGAGTGCAAATGGCGTGTTGATCTTTGCACCTGTTGACCCCAGACCCACAGTCAGAGGTGAGGGTCTCAGGGTGGCGTTTGAACAGACTTTTACAGATGTTTTGAAAAATCAGAGAAATTAGTCCAAAAATTGGTAAAATTACCTCTGTGAGCATGTTTTTTTAATCCAGCGCACACAAACTTTTATGAACTTTAAAGGAGCTTTTTAACTCCACAGCGTTGCTTGGTTACGGATGAGATCTGTCCGCTACAGTTCAGAGATGATGCCAGTCTTTCTCTTTGTCCATGAGTCTGAGAGTTGTGAAATTTCCTTCAGTTATATTATTGTTCATCCGAGCTTCTTTTTTAAACCAAGAAAGAGTGAGCCCTTCATCTTGGCCTGGCTTCTATTAATCTGCTCTGGTGAATGCAAAATTGTCGATTTAATTCAAAATAACCATCGGGATATTTTAATTTTGAGTCATTCTTTTAAAGGAATGGCAGTGAATGAGGTTAACAATGGAAGCGGAGCCAATAAATCCTGGAGAATGATTATGCATGGAGCAGAAAATTAAGAACAGTAATGTCATGACGCCGAGCGTGGGTTTGTACCATGCTCGGATCTTTGATTATTATTCTTTTTCTGTTTATATACTTAGTCCTGATTCTTTGTCTTTATTGTTTGTGCTTTTATTTTGACAGCGCCGTGACAGGACTTCCGCCTGTCAGGTCGGTTCACGGCCTGTCGCAGCTGTTTGTGTTTGGTTGCTTGCTTTCACTCCACACCTGTTTGTGCTTGAGTTCTGTGTTACTATTTAAGTTCGCTGGCGAAGCTTTTTCCTCGCTGCGACCTCGTCGTGTTCAGACAGGGATCCTCTCTCCTGATTCCTGTTTTAAAGTCTCAGCCTTTTTTCTCTGCTTTGTCAGGTTCACAGTAAGTTACCTCTCATGGTTTTCATTCATTTGTATTTTTCTGTAATCACCCCTTTTGTGGTCTTGTTATTAGTCTCTTATTATTCACCCCTCGTGGGAAGCTTTGTGTGCTTTATTATTGTTCATTAAATGTGCAAACTTACTGCAGGCGAGTGGTGCCTTGTTTCTGCCTCACAAGGGCCAATTATGACAAGTAAATTTTGCAATGAGGAGATTTTTTTTTTTTTTTTTTTGGAGGGGGGTCATATTTTGGTGGGATTTTTTTCTTTTATCTTTATTCCCCCTTCTCTCGCTTTTGGCACTCCAGCACCATGGACAGTGACAATTCTCTTGTTTTTTTTTCCATTCCAGCACCATGGACAGTGACAATTCTGTTGTGGGTTTTTTTTTTTTCATTTCAGCACCATGGACAATGACACTTCTCTTTTTTTTTTTTTTTTTTTTTTTTATTCCAGCACTATGGACAACAATACTTCTTCGGCATTTCTCCTGTGTCCATACATGTTTGAAGTGAGTTTTGATCTAAAAACATCTGCTTCTACCAGCAGTTCAGTTGACATTTGCCATTGGAGTTTTACTTAGGTTGACTTAGGCTCTGCACAGCGTAGCCCAGCACTCAGGAACTTTTACAAACTGAGCACCGCTTTCACCAATGTTTATTTGCAAATGTCGGTAAATTTTCAGCATGCTGAATAAAAATAAATTTTCAGCATGCTGAAAATTTTCAAAGAACACAACTTTCGCCAGCGTTCGCCAACAGACACCAGCTATCATTAACTCTTACCAACTTTTGCCAGCAGAGCCAGACGTTTGCCAAAACGTCAGTAAAAGTTGGTCCAAATGTTGTAGCGTGAATCCACCTTTAGAGACAACAATAGCATCAATTTGAAAAGCCTATATTAGATACAGTAGTTGTAACTAAGAAGCATCTTGGATGACTTATACCCTGACCTATGGGTTTGAGGTCAAAAGGTCAAAGTTAAGATTCCATTTGCACTATGGTAAATGGTAAATTTACTATTACTATAAAATGAGTAAAGCTAGGACCACCAAACCTGGTACACAGGTTCACCTTGGGATCCTGACCTCTGAATATGGGTTTGGGGTCAAAAGTCAAGGTTAGCATTCCATTTGCACCATCTATCTTTGGCAGTGGTGGCCTAATGGTTAAGGAAGTGGACTGGTGAGCGGAGGGTTGCGGGTTCGATCCCTGGACTGGCAGGATTAGGTCTGGGTGGGACAAATAACATAGCGGTGTTTGGCCCACCTTCCTTAACCCCACTGTGGTGCTCTTGAGCAAGGCCCTTAACCCCAGCTGCTCCAGTGGAGCTGCTCAGTGGCCACAGGTCAGTTTGTGGTTGTATTGGGCAGCTTCCTGGTGTGAGTGTAAACAGGGTGTCCTTGAAAAACAGAGGTTGCCTCTCAATGGAACTACCCTGTATAAATAAAGGTTAAATAAATAAAAATAAATAAATATCTATAAATGCAAATAATCTCTGTCTGTGTGTGTTCCTCACATATCTCTCAAACCGTTCGTCAGACTTTGTAAGTGCTTTGCTGAGGTTACGAGGGTGTGCATCCCTGAGTATGGAGTTGCTCAGTCAAAATATGTAATTTTTATCAATAAAAGTTTAGCCACCGCTATGTTTCATGCCCAGGCTTCTAGAAGTATGGGCGGGGTTTCGGACTGACTCCATACTGATTGGATAATATGCGGTATTATGGCATCAGTAACCACAGCGCTCCGTGAGCAAACCAAGAAAGTGAAAAGTGACAAATTTGACTTGGAAAAAGAGAATACTTAAGATTTAATGCTTAAAAAATTATACCATAAAGTTGCCATGACTGCATAGATCTAATGGATTATTTGGCATGGAGAACACAAGGTGCGCAGGTGCGCTGGGGGAGGGGGTGCTGGTGGGGACTCGTGGTGCCACAAATGACAGCGGTGGCACACGGGTAAAGCAGCAGCAGAGACTCCTCTTAACTGGGCAGGCTGGGCTTGGCTCCCTGAGATCTGTCAGTTCAGCTGCTGCTTCTCCGACACCGGTGATCGACCGAGTCGACCACGATCCTTCGCGGGGAGGCACACCCAGCCTGCCCGGTCAGTGGTGGACAGGAGTCCTGACTGTTGCTTCACCCGTGTGGTACCACTGTCCTTTGCAGGACTGCGAGTCCCGCTCCTGTGCGTGTATCTGAAAATGAAAAACTTAATAATAATACCACCATGATTGTGAAGTGGAATGGCCAGATCGATTGCATGTCATATGCGGACACATATGCAAACTTTGACTAAATGACAAGACACAAAAATGCCCAAATAATAAAATAAATCATTTTTATTTAAATATTTACAGACAAATGAGCAACACTGATGCAACAGTTGCAGCCAAATGGGTCATTCTGCTGAGTATAATAATGTTGGGTGTTTTGTACTTATAATATTGCTAAAATGAATGGCCAGGTACAGGAAATCTTTCCTGCCACATGCAATTTCACTGTACAATAACTCACTATGATGTTGTATTCTGGTCATAGCTATGCTGCCACACTGCACCTTACAGACTAACTGGTACCTCACATTTCACTCTGCTCCTGATAGTCCTTCTTTGTGCAATGGGATGATTCATGTGTTTATACGGGTCATCATCATATATTTAGCTATGATGTATATAGGTTCTATAGTCGTGTTAGTTTCTTTTTTACTTTCCATGGGTAATCCCTTTGTCTGTCGTGTGTGTTTCTGTTGTTTGGCTGTCAACTGTCATGCTGCTGTTACACTGCAATTTCCCAGTTTGGGATCAATAAAGTACATCTATCTATCTATCTATCTATCTAAAATATAAAAGGATACACTACAATGGGTCTCAAATATTGTAAACATGCCCTGCTATAGAACTGCATGAGTTTATTGATGATAGACTATAAACTACACATATAATTTCCCCATTGCGGGACTAATAAAGGCTTATCTTATCTTATCTTATCTTATCTTATCTTAAACTAAAAACAATTATAATGGTGACTGAAAAACTCCCATTCCCCAAATTCACTAATATTGGATGTCCCATTCATTTTCAGTTATTTTGTAATTAATATTCACACAATCAAATCAATCTCAGTTCAGCCCCTTTCATATTTGTCAAAGTCTAACATGTGTGATTGCCTACATAAAGGCTACACCTCTGTATTCCACTTTCAAACACAGCCTACATTTGGGCCTGTAAAGCCTGATTGGGCTACCTGTTTCAGACAGGAATACTTGCTTTCTACGGGCATGCACTAGTTACTATAAAACAAGTAAAGCTAGGGACACCAAACCTGGGGCACAAGTTCACCTTGGGATCCTGACCTCAGATGATGGGGTTGGGTTCTAATGGTCAAAGGTCAAGGTTAACATTCCCTATGCCCTATTACTGTACAATGGGTAAAGCTAGGGTCATCAAACTTGGTACACAGGTTCACCCTGTGACCCTTAACGGTGTGTAGCGTTGACCTTGGGTTCCAATCTATAAAATCATTCTTTGCTGAAGAAAAATTGTTTCAACTCAAAAGTCTGGTCACGAACTGCTTCTCTCACCCAAGGACCAGAGCTGTAACACAACCCATCGGCCATAAAGTGGAAGTTAATCGCTTCTGCAGGACTTAGTCATTCTCCCTTTTCTGCTCTTTGGCAAAGGAATGTTTCAAATGACAGATTTATGGTTGATATAATCCAGACTTGGGAGTCAAGATTCCTCATTAACCAACCAGACAGTTTTACAGTGCCATCTGGTGGACGACGCAGGAATATTTAATATTTTTTCCCCTCTCTGAAATGGAATCCCTGCAGCTGTGAACAATAAATTAATTCATATTCTTTCTCTCAACACAGCATCCACTACTGAAGACCTGGCTGAACTCAGGAATGGACAAGTGTGGTTTCAAATGTTTTTATTGATATAATTTAATATGTGTTGGTTTATTGTCAGGAAGAAATTAATTTTTGCATGCTTGCTATCACAAATTAATTACAGTTACAATGCCGAGACATTGTATGTTCCCTTAGTATTGAGTAGAATATCTTAGTCACTAAAGTTTAAGGAATTTATGCTTTATTCAGCAACATATGTGTTTTAGGAGGATTTTACTCTTCATATCAAATTTCACTCTCTCCTCTGTCTGTGGGAGACCCACACCTCAGAAATTTGAACTGACCAATGGGCTCCCAAACCTATCTTCATTGCCTTTTTAGTCAGTTTATGACTTCTACCAAACAAAGAAGCTCAAATGTAATTGGTTCAGCCCAGTTGTCACGAAGTTTAGTACCATCCTGCCACACCTGAGAAAAACTTGCTTTTTGTGTCCTTTGTTCAGTTTTGGGCTGTTGGTCAAGCTGTAAGGAGCAGACTTCTCTGCTCTCTCATTTTTTTCTAGCTTCCAAGTAAGGCCCAGAGCCTGTCATGCTCTGTGAAATTTTTTTCTTTTCTTTAAAGTTCACTTTTTCTTAATTTAATCTTTTTCTTCAAATTACCTTGTAAGATTTTGTTTGATTTTTTTAAAGCTTAAACCAACTCATTCCAGCCACAATACATCGGAAGAAATGGATTTGTGGTGTGTTTTTGTCTCAATTTGACTTTCTGATCGGACCTTGAACAATAAACAAATTCCTTCTTCAGGGCAAAAGAAGACCGGAGCTAGCCTGCTGAAGAACCAGCCCCTTTGTGATCTTGGGAGTAGGCCATAACCGTGGTAAGGAGCCTGTCTGCCAGTCTTCAACAGAACCCGCACCGGTCCAGTTGAAACAGAATCCAATGGACCGCCTGCTACCTACTGGGACACAATGATTTTGCTAGGCTGACAGTCTGTTGTTTAACCTCTTGCACTTCGGGATACCGTGGGCGGTCACGTCTCTGCGTCCTAGTGCGCCCTTGTGTGCACTGAAAAAAAAAAAGCTGCATTTCTGTTCTTCCACTACAGACACAGCCGCGAACAGAAAGCCAAAGGAGTGCTTTGATTGGTTTAGATTTGATTGACCTCTCATTCGACTAATAAGAGCCTTGAATTGGGTTTCTGAAACCTTGAAGAACCAATGACTGAAAACCTAGCAAGAAGGACCCGCCTACCAACGGCTGCGAATACAGCGAGCCAATTGAAGCAGAGAAGTTTGACGATTGAAAGCGTGTGTCCCGTGCGTAAAATCTGTTTTGTGTAAGCCGCTGTGTGTGACGGTAGCGTTCGCCAGTGTTTTTTTCTTACTACTGTTCTTATTTGTTTTGAAAAATCGTTCACCAAAACCGCAATCATGGAAGTGCAAAACCGCAATAATGGAATCATGGTTTGACCGGGTCGCGTGACCAGAACCACAAGTCGTAACAAGCGGACCAGCATCATGTTCGTCTGACAATGAGGAAGAGATGTTCGCCAGTGACACTGCTGTTGTGGACAGGTAAGTGCTATAAGCTAAATTATTCTTTATCACTGAAAATAGTAATAAAAATGACTTTTGACCGATTGGTAATTACAACTGTGCGTCATCACCACATGACGGATGGGACGAGAATGGTCGAGAACGGACGGGACAAGAACGCCCCCCCCCCCCGCTACTCCTCTGTAGCGGATTGCAGATATATTGCAGATATTTTAGTACAACTGTGCATAGTAGACCGCGGCATGTGCCGCGGTCCATCATGTGGCGATGGACGATGTCTGTCCTCTGTAGCGGGGGGGGGGGGGGGCGTGGGAATTGTTATCCTCTACATTACAGATATTTTAGTATAATTTGTATTGCACTGTAGGTTATTTTTTTCTTGTAAAAAAAAGCCACACATTTTTTACGTGGCAGGCTTCTTTGTGTGTGGGGGGCTTGTTTGTTCATTCATTCATTCATGAATGAATAAACAACCCCCCCCCCACACACACACAGCCCTGAGTGTCACCTTTCATTAGAGCCCAAGATCAAGCTTCTATATTGAATCATTCAAAAGTTATAGATGTTTTTCCAAACTGTGCCATTTGGCACAATTTGGCACAGTTCAAAAACGCCTGGGAACAACCTAACAAAAAAGCTGTGTAATATATTCATTTTTTGTGGTATTGTTACAAAATTTTGACCTCAGCTGGATAACACTTGGTTCTACATTTCTGTTGCATTTTCCAGCCCGTATCTGACAGCTGTGTGTTATTTGCAAGCATTTGTATCCAAAAAAACACCCAGGCGAAATTATTTTCTTCAAGTTCAGTATGTTTAGATGACTGTTACTCAGTGGGAGGAGCACTTAGAGAGATTATGACTGTTTTACCAAAAAATTCAAAGTGTTTTCGTTTAAATGAGACCAACCCCATGATGATGCTGCAAAGGGTTGAAGAACAGCTTTTGATTTACTTTGGGTACGTTATTTTTAGGCGTTTTTAAGGAAATTGACCAGAGTGCAAGGGGTTAATTTAAACTTAATTCCTCAGACTATTCCTGGTATAAGTTCTTTAAACTTAATTTCATGCAAACCCCCATCAGAATTTCAAAATGCATTTTGTCCTTTCATTAATTTACGCTCTTTTTCAGAGTAACACCAATTTTCCATTTTTCTAGATTGTTTACTCATCATTTTCTTCATAAAATTACATCCACTTCTCTTGACCAATGCTATTTTATGGTTTTCCAATTTCCAGTATACTGACAAATTAAACTATACTTCATTTGGTTCCACAAATGCTTGATTCACAAGTAACTCAGTAATAGTCTATAACGCCCATAATACATGTAGAATTCTCTGTTTTAAAGTTATCAAAGAGTGTTAACCTATTCTGACATTCCTTATTAAACTATTGAAAGACATATGGGAGTTATTATTTGATTTCATGTCTATCTTCTTGATTACCAGCAGACAAGAACTCACAACGTTTTTTTGTTTTTTTTTTGAGACTCATTCATAATTGGTACAAATAAAGAATTGTTAATAAAATTGTCCTTTTGGACTGGTGCCCCAACGAGCTAATGTGCCGATAAATGAAAATAAATTTTCATCCCTACTCACATTCATATTTACATTAATACTTGTACCAACAATAAAACACCTATAAAACCCATAAATCCACTACAGGTGACTATGGATTAGGGATCGCAAGGTCAAAGGTCAACATCAAAATAGCTTATAAGCTATATCTCAAGAACAAAGAAAGCTAGGGTCACCAAACCTGATACACAGGTTCACTCCAAGACCATGACCTCTGACTACAGGTTTGGGGTCACAAGGTCAAAGGTCAAGGTTGGCACGCCCTATGATCTCTTACTATAGAACGTGTGAATCTCTCTAAGGTCACCAAACTTGAAGGATGGCATTCATTGTTGTGTATTCGTGGATGATGGATTTATCATAATTTGGTTCTGTCACAGTAATTATATTGAAAAGTTGAAAACTGCTCTTCGTCAGTATTGGGATTGTCAAAGAAAATGGAGGCGGGGGATATTGCACTTGCCTCAGAGTGCTCTTGTACATAATTACTGGCATTTTTTTCATATCAGCACTTAATAGCGTTCATATTTACAGGAAGATACACTCTTTGTGTGAGCTTGTGCATGTGTGTGTGCACGCGTGCACGCACGTGCTTCCACTGTCATTTGGTGGGCTGTGTGTTTGTGTGTCGCATTTTATGTCTAGTGCCACACAAAGTGGGATAGCTTTTTTTTTTCGGACGGAGCTGTCATGGAAAAGAGGAACAGGGTATCACAGAGTGACATTTAATGCAGGGTGAACTGGGATGCAAGAATGAGCACAGAGTGGAGATGAACAGGGACACTGCCCAGTGCTGAACCAGGACAGGCTGATTTTGACTCGACAGCAGCTGGCGACGATCAGAGCTGCTACAGGCTTCACGGGAGTGACTGAAAAAAATGCTCTTTCAAGAAACTGGTCACTCTTAGCCACTGCCATGTGTGAGCCCACAACACCATCTGGAGGGGCACACCAGCTGGGAAAATGTCACCACCTCCTTCAGAAACCACATCCCGATGTCGGCTGCCTTCAGCATCAACCAAGCGGTGGTCAAAACTGTCATGAAGCTCCACCAGCCCATCTGTCCATCCACCCTTGGTAAGTCTCATTTTCAAACTAATTTATTCTCCTGGTAACGGCAGAATATCAATGCTGATTTGAATGTAATTTCACACTGCGTATAAACAAATTACAACATGAGCACAGAAGGACTGCTCGTAGCTGAGATTCCTGACAGCTGCACAGTTCCAGAAAGTTTGTAAGAATTAATAGAAAAGTCAACCCCAAAGCTCCAGTGTGGGAGCGTTTTGAACTGAAGCCAAATGAGCGAGGAGACTCCAGTAATGTCAGTGAGCCGGAATGTGGCTTATATTTGAAAACAGTTGTAATGAAAACTGAAAAATGTATTAAAAACATAACTGTCCCACTCAGTTTTTCCAAGTGGGAACAAAACTGCACTCAGACATACAGAGCCCTCCATTTCCTCAGTCTGGATTGACCAACACTGCAGTTATAGTGGTTAGCACTGCGGCAGCACAGCAACTCACCCTTGGCCATGGGATCCCTGGTTCGATCCCAGCCCCTGACCAACAGTGATCTGTGTGGAGTTTGCATGTTCTCCCCGTATCTGTGTGGGTTTACTCCGGGAGTTCTCTGGTTTCCTCCCACAAGCCAAAAACATGCAGGTTAGGTTAACTGGAGACTCTAAAAGTGGCCCTGGGGTGAATGTGTGTGTGAATGGTAAAGGGATAGCGCCGTACCGTGGCTGCTTCATCCATCCAGGTGGATGCCCTCAATTTCCCCTCTGGGGATCAATAAAGTATACAAAATCAAAAAAAAAAAAAAGAGTGAAAATTTACTATCAAAAATTTATTGTCTGACAAAATTTGTAATCATTACAGGCCTAATTATAAGACGTGGGATGCCACAGAATTTTTTCAATGCAAGGGTGCCATGGCTCAAAAAGGTTGAAAAACACTGCAATATGGGACCTTTAAAATACTCATACCTCTTCATTTAAAAGAGCGGCAGAAGCAGCGCTCATTTAAAAAGACAGCTACTGAAAGTCTGAAAATGTTCTTTTATCTCACAGTGCTGTTCACACAACTCAGCCCTAATACAGCAGATTGGCATGTTTTTCCCAAACTTCAATTGGCCATTTTTGGCGAATCCCAGTGCCCACTGCAGCCTGAAGAAATTCTGTTTCTGGCTGACAGGAGTGGAACCTGGCATGGTCTTCTGCCGCTGTTGGCCATCAGCCTCAAGGTTCGACATGTTGTGCATTCTGATGCTGCCACACTTTTCACAAATGGTTATCCGAGTCACTGCAGCTTCTCCGCTTGCTACAATCAAGTCTGGCCAATTTGCTCTGACCCCGCTCGTCAGCAAAATATTTGTCTGCATAGCTGCCCTTCACTTTTTTCCCCCTACATTTCTACTCTAAAGGCTGGAGCGTCATAGAGAAATTCCCAGCAAATACTGCAAGTATTTTTTATCCCAAATAGCCCATACAGCCCCAGCTATCATGTCCTGGTCACAATCACTTTGATCACATTAACTAAAAGTCCCAACAATTATGTACATGATCTTATAAATTACACTGCTAACACATTATTACCTGATCAGATAACTGTATGATTAACCAAGTGTGTAATCTGCTTAATAGATGGGGTTTAATTGCATTCTCTCGCGTGTCATTTAATGACAATGTAGCTGAACTTTCAACCTTTGACGTGTGACAGATAATGGGAAGGAGTGAATAGCATTTTCTGGGCATTTAGATGGCATTCTTTTCATCATTAGGGCATATTAGCATCAAATTGTCATCTTCCTGTACTACAGAAGCCACCAGCAGAACAACAGAATGTAATGAATGCATACATGCAGCAATCACATACACTCTCCAACACACACATGCACACAGATATGCACACACATATTTCCCGCAATTACATATCACTGTAGCACTTCTCCTTCTCTGACGTACACGAACACACCTCTAGTAGCCTGTCTCCAGTCTGTAGGGTGCCATTATGAGCCGCTGGGCTGTCAGGGCTGATGTGCTTGATGAAGACTCCCCTCATCATCTCTCCGCTGCTCAGTCTCTGGCCCATGCCTCTGCCTCCCATTATGCTGATACCCAGGGACTGGCCTGGCGCTCGTGTAAGCCTCACACTGAAATAAGAAAAGCGGGATACAAGAAAAATCCTCACACACTGAAATGCAAGACCCCCACAGTATAATCCTCTTTTGTGTGTCTCACAGGGACCTACTTGGTTTAAAACATCCGGGTAAAAAAAAGTGCAAAAGTGAGAATGAATCCAATAAGAATGCTTTATTGTCTTCTATGATCTGCTGCTTATAAGAGTTTCAGGGATTACACAGAAACAACAGAATAATACACCTGCCCAGAAGACTCAGAGAATTTGGGATCTACATACTGTGAATGTTATCTGATTAATGTAGTGCTGGCAGGTGATTAAAATATTTAATCCTGTTTAATTGTATATTTCCCCTAATTTCTTTGAATTAACCGTTAATTATTTTCCTATGTTTATACCCTTACACGGAAGTAGACCCTCTATAATGGTTCATCAGTTCAGAGTGCCAGTCAGACCAAGTTTTAGCCCTCAAAATTTTATTTAAGGTTTGGGGGGAAAAAATGAAACTTCACAAATTAATGAACGAAACCATAATAATTTTGGGAAAACTCACACAATATTCATCTAGTTAAATGCACCGCAATCAGCAAGAACAAGAAAACAATGAATCTGGTTTAATGTGAATATATTACAAGCGGCTGAAATGAGCTTTCTCCGTAGGATTGCTGGACTCACCCTCAGAGATAGGGTGAGGAGCTCAGTCATCCGGGAGAGGCTCAGAGTAGAACCGCTGCTCCTCCACATTGAAAGGAGTCAGTTGAGGTGGTATGGGCATCTGATTAGGATGCCTCCTGGACGTCTCCCACTTGAGGTGTTTCAGGCACGTCCCACTGGGAGGAGACCCCGGGGCAGACCCAGGACTCGGTGGAGAGACTATGTCTCCCAGCTAGTCTGGGAACGCCTTGGTATCCCCTCTGAAGAGCTGGAGCAGGTGGATGGGGAGAGGGAAGTCTGGGCTTCTCTGCTTGAACTGCTGCCTCCGCGACCCGGACCTCCGGAAAAGCGGTAGAAGATGGATGGATGGATGGATATTCAAAAAAGAGAAGGCAACAGAGTCTTTCATGCAATGTTCTGCTTTGTATACAGGTGTTCACAAAAGGACTTGTATTTTCAGTGTCTTTGTAATATCACAAATTCTCTTTGCAAATACAAATCTTTTCTACACATATGTCAACTTGAATTTCTCACAAAGATTTATTTTAAAAGGATAAACTACACCATTGACTATGGAGAAGCTCATTCCAGCCTGATGAAATCACCCCAAGAGTGCTCAGATCTCCCCATCTTTGACCTTGAGCACAGAAAAGATGCAGGCCCATTTCAGGATCATTGTGCATGAGTTTGTGGAACAGTGGGGAAATTGCCTAGGAGGAGTAACAATTTCCGTGAAATCACAAATGCCCAGATCTCCTGACCTTGGACAATGGCGTTGACCTTGAGCTCAATCTGGATGCAGACAAACCTGAGGATGACTGAGTCTGACTTTGTTGAGAATCAGGGCAACTGCCTAGGAGGAGAAGCAATTTTCATAAAATCACATAAGCACTGAAATCTCTTGACCTTTGACCCTGACCTTGAGCACAACCTTGATGCAGACCCACCTGATGATCATTTGGCATGAATTAGTGACAATTAGGGGAATTGCCAAGGTTCCAAGGTTGTCATAGCCAGGAGCGGTACTGGGGTTAAGCTCCTAGTGCTCATAAAATGCTCCTTACGGCGTGCGTCTCCAAAAGCCTCTGACAACTAAGTCCAACTCCTAGCCTGCCCGTGTGGTTTAGTCTCTAAGCCTGGCGGAACTGCTTTTACTAATAGGAGAAGGGGCGAGGGCGGATCTCTGGAGCCTTAAAACCAGATGCTTCGGGTAGATGGTGGCTCGTCAACCTGGGAAGGTAGCCCATCTAGGGGAAGATAAATCCTGATTTCAAACCTCCGCTGCCTTGCGGCACACCCGGTCATGGGAAAGGCTTCGGGAGTCAACCCTGAGGAAAAATCCGGAGTCGGAGCCCCTAAGGCAGTTCTCTGTTGTGCTCAACATCGTTCTGGCAGCTCCTGCGACGGCGCTGGTGCCAAACTATAGCAGCCCTGCTGTTCCTTTGGATTCATCAGTGACGTGGAGAGGGGGGACATGCTGCATGGGTAACATCTTGTCCTCCATATCTTCCTGCCCAGGCTTGAATCCTACCAACGCCCAACGCTGGAAGGTAGAACACCGGTGCGCATCGGCCTGTTTAGCCACAGGCGGTGCTGTTCCAGCAGAGTAGACGTTTAGGATTCTCTTCCATGGTCATCATAGACCGACGGAGGCCGACGAAGGGGAATTGCCTGGGAGTGTTTATTTTTCTGAAATCACATAAGTGCCCAGATCTCCTGACCTTTGACCTTGACCTTGAGCTCAACCTGGATGCAAACCTAACTGAGGATCATTGTGAGTGAGTTTGATGACCACTGGGGGAAATGCCTAGGTGGAGGAGCAATTCTCGTGAAATGTGGATGGATGGATGGATGGAGGGACAGCACATCATCGCATTAGCTCCTTTCAGCTTCACCAGAATGAGCTAGAAACTTGATTTGTGACTGCAAATGCTGGAAT
The DNA here is from genome assembly GCA_020510985.1 of Pholidichthys leucotaenia. Classification (NCBI taxonomy): domain Eukaryota; kingdom Metazoa; phylum Chordata; class Actinopteri; order Cichliformes; family Pholidichthyidae; genus Pholidichthys; species Pholidichthys leucotaenia. The sequence continues at coordinate 156,182,394 of CM035848.1, forward strand.
CATCTGAATTTCAAAAATTTGTAAGGTGCTGGATAATCAATAAAATTCAAGCGCAAATAAGCAGATCTGCACACTTAGGCTACGGTCACATTGCAGGTCTTAATGCTCAATTCCGATTTTTTGCCAAGATCTGATTTTTTTGTATGGGCGTTCACATTATAATTTAAATGCGACCTCCATCAGACTCCAGCGTGAACGGTCTACAGCTATGCAGTGACCCGCATGCACAGAAGAAAATGTAATGTCAGACGCAACGTTGTGTTTACGGAAGCAAATATGAGCCCCAAACAATTGAGGGGGACAGAACTTCTTCAACTTGATGCAGCACAGCAAAATAAAATGTTAAAATCATTCAGAAATGATTATGCACAAAAATAAAGGAGACCAGCTTCATTTCTCTACAGGCCAGATGACCACAGTGATCAGCTCCGCTTTAACAGAACTGATCGATTAAACAGCTCTGGTGAAAATGAGACTCTGTGTCTCAATGGGATTACCTGTATAAATAAGGTTAATAATAAAAAATCCTAGCGATTACAATAGAGCACTCGTCCACTGACATTGTCAGTGGCTCATGCCCTAATAAACAGCATGGCTTGTACCGGTGTAACACCGGTCCTGCACAGGAAGAAGAAGCCGCCAGAGACTCCCCTCTCCTGGACAGTGTGTTTTCGTACGCCCCTATCTGGCCATTCCGCTCCACAGTCACGTTGGTATTAACTATACATACTAGAAAAGCACTCGGAGAGCGCAGACCTCCGCCAAGCACCACAGTTCCCTCCATACAGTGTTTGTGTGTACGTTTTCAGATTCCTTGACCATGAAAACATATGACTAGCAATTGGATTGACAATGATAGGATTAGTGGTTCAGTAGTTATTCAGGAAAATGGCATTTTCCATAATGGCGGCCACAGTTCCCCTCATACAGTGTTTGTGTGTATGTTTTCAGATTCCTTGACCATGAAAACATATGACTAGCAATTGGATTGACAATGATAGGATTAGTGTTTCAGTAGTTATTCAGGAAAATGGCATTTTCCGTAATGGCAGCCACAGTTCCCCCCATACAGTGTTTGTGTGTACGTTTTCAGATTCCTTGACCATGAAAACATATGACTAGCAATTGGATTGACAATGATAGGATTAGTGGTTCAGTAGTTATTCACGAAAATGGCATTTTCCGTAATGGCGGTTTTCTTCTGGACGGTGATCCGGATCACCACCAAAATTTAATCAGTTCTTCCTTGTACCATTTCCAACAACGCCTGAAAGTTTCATCGAAATCCGTCCAAAACTTTTTGAGTTATTTTGCTAACCAACAGACAGACAAACAGACAAACAGACAGACAAACAGACAGACAAACCCTGTCAAAAACATTACCTCCTTGGCGGAGGTAATTACAGCGGCCAGGACTGTGCTGTTTACAGGGAAAAAGGAATTTGCAGCGTCCAGTAAATGTACCATTACTTTTTTTTTTTTAAAATATGTGCCGTTGCTGTGCGCCTGCTTGTCTGACGATTTCAGCCCCGACCCCCCCCCCCCCCGAAATTTTGGAGTTATTGTGCAGCCGGAGCCGACAAAATCTAAAAGGAAGAAGACTGATAAAAAAGAGAATACAAATCAGCTGTGTCTGCCATGCTTGCTGCATCCTCCACGCAGAATTGTAGCGTCTGTGTCACTTCAGTGAGGAGCAAGTCGGATGAAATGTGACATGACCATTTAGACTGAGGTCACATTGAAAAATATCAGATATGTATCCAATTTAGGACCACAAATAAAAGTGGCCTGGGTCTGGTGTGAAGAAATCGGATATGTGCTGTTCAGACGTCATTAAAAAATCAGATATGGGTCACATTTGTGCAAAAAAATCGGAATTGAGCATTAAAACCTGCAGTGTGACCGTAGCCTTAGTCTGTGCAATTTTCACTTTTAAAAATAAAAATTGCACTGACTGTGTGGATACCCTTGTTTGTGCTTGACAGTAATATAAATTGACACCATACTCCCCAGACTTGATCAGTGCAGCAGCTGATGGTTCTTCACAGGCTCTTCACTTTACCAACCCTCCTCTCTTCTCCAGGATATGCACTGTTGGAATTAATTAGTGAATGGGGCTGGCATGGATTGACTGATGCAATTTCTGCACACGCATTAGTTAATTTTGAGTTTGAAAAACAGTGCGGTTAAACTGGCACTACGTTAACTTGTTATTAATGCATTAGTGCTGACAGCGCTAGATTACTGCACAGACAATAGCACAAATATAGCCTGAGAAAGTAGTCACTTTCTCTGAATCTATGAAATGAGAGTGTTGAGTCTGCTGTGATGCTCATCCCCCGCTGTGTCTATGATCTAAGCCTGCTAGGATGTGGCAGAACTTTCTTTGTTACAGAAAGGATGGAGGGCAAAATGAGCAGAGTTGTTAAAAATGCCAGAAGACACATTTTCTGAATAGAATCTATTCACAATAGCTGCTTAAGACCCGAATTTGCTCACCTCTTTGTTTGATTCCAGGATGGTGTGGTGTGACGATGAAGCTCTCCATCGGGCTCATCTTTTCCATCCACCTTCATCGCCACTTTTGACTTTGGTACTTTGCTGTCATCAGCATTAACATTATCAGCTTTCTTTTCCAAAATGTCCCCATCGCTGCTGTCTTTTTTTCTCATGTGAGGGAGAGATTTTGATATTTGCCAACTGCAAATTAAAAAAAAAAGGTTAATTTTTACAATTTGATTGTTAGAAAACTCTGAATTTACCAATATCTCTCTATATAAAAGTACTGCATTCTGTTATAGCAATAATAGCGTCACAGTATTTATACTGTAAATTACCACAAGATTTAATCTTCACAACTTTGTTGCATGGATATATTTTAGGACTTTCCTAGCACATTGAGCATGTTATTAGACTTCATATTGTAAATAGTTGGGAAAGTTCATATTTCATGCACAGTGTATGGTGCCATATCCATTTTAAGAGACACATTTTGTATATTCTTATATGATTTCCATGCATTTTTTAAATAAATGTATCCTTGTTTATATGGATGGCTCACTTTGGTGGCTTTAACTTCTAAGTTTTAACTTATACTGTAAGTATAGTTATGTAAAGGCTTTTAGGCATTGAGGGTGCGGAAGGTGAGAACGTTTTTTTAATTACAGATTAAATTTTGATTCACAGAGTTGGACTGATACACAAAGATTTCAGCAACACCACCTGCAAAAAAGGATCATGATTTTATTATGGCTAATCCCCTTATAAATGCTGTCTTACCAGGAAGGATTTTTTTTTTTTTATCATCAATCTGTTATTCTTAGATTAATTAAGTTCCACTATTTTGACAAATACATAAATGTTCAATGTAATTTTTTTTTAATATTAAGTGGTTGAAATCACAGAGAGAGTAGCTGGGAATACCACAGATTTCAGTGCTTATCACCAGAGATCATCCTCCACATGAAAAGCTGATTTCTACAATACTCTGTGCAACTTAAGGTCCACGGTACAATGTGGATGTGCACAAGAGTTCAGAAAGTGTATTTTACTGAGTGATTTGAGTGAATAAAGCAATCATGAAAGAGTACCAGAGGTGCACACAAAAGTGGGGTGAATTTAAATCAAGTACATCTCTTAGTTTGTTTTAAATTTCATTGAATCATTATTATTATATCATTATAGAACTACCTCTGCCAAGGAAGTAATGTTTTCACCAGCATTTGTTTGTCTGTCTGTCTGTGTGGTTTAACAAGATTACACAAAAGCTAGCCGAAAGTGTCCCCTGGGCTACAGATGAATCCGTTCGATTTTGGTGGTGATCTAAGAGTGCATACACTGAAAAAAAAATTCTTTTGAACTAACATAATAAAATCATTGAAAGTGGTTCCACAAAATAAAGTTATGTTTTGCCAACATAATAAAATCATGTGCATGTTTCATGATCTGCATATGTACAATGGTGTGAAAAAGTGTTTGCCCCCTTCCTAATTTCTCATTTTTTTGTATGTTTGTCACAGTTAAATGTTTCAGATCATCAAACAAATTTAAATATTAGACAAACACAAGTAAACACAAAATGCAGTTTTTAAATGAAGGTGTTTATTATTAAGGGTAAAAAATAATCCAAATCTACATGGCCCTGTGTGGAAAAGTGATCCCCCCCTTCCCTCGTTAAGACATAAATTAACTGTGGTTTATCACATTTTTGGAAAGCTGAGTTCAATTTCTCTAGCCACACCCAGGCCTGATTATTGTCACACCTGTTCTCGATCAAGAAATCACTTAAACAGGACCTGCCTGACAAAGTGAAGTAGACCAAAAGATCCTCAAAAGCTAGACATCATGCTGCGATCCAAAGAAATTCAGGAACAAATGAGAAGCAAAGTAATTGAGACCTATCAGTCTGGAAAAGGTTATAAAGCCATTTGTAAAGCGTTGGGACTCCAGCAAACCACAGTGGGAGCCTTTATCCACAAATGGCAAAAACATGGAACAGTGGTGAATCTTCTCAGGAATGGCTGGCTGACCAAAATTACCCCAAAAGAGCAGTGACGATTCATCCAAGAGGTCACAAAAGACCCCACAACAACATCCAAAGAACTGCAGGCCTCACTTGCCTCTGTTAAGGTCAGTGTTCATGACTCCACCATAAGAAAGAGACTGGGCAAAAATGGTCTGCATGGCAGAGTTCCAAGACGAAAACCACTGCTGAGCAAAAAGAAGATAAAGGCTTATCTCAGTTTTGCCAGAAAGCATCTTGATGATCCCCAGGACTTCTGGAAAAAATATTCTGTAAACTGACGAGACAAAAGTTGAACTTTTTGGAAGGTGTGTGTCCCATTACATCCAGCATAAAAGTAGCACAGCATTTCAGAAAAGGAACATCATACCAACAGTAAAATATGGTGGTGGTAGTGTGATGGTCTGGGGCTGTTTTGCTGCTTCAGGACCTGGAAGACTTGCTGTGGTAAATGGAACCATAAATTCTGCTGTCTACCAAAAAATCCTGAAGGAGAATGTCTGGCCATCTGTTGGTGACCTCAAGCTGAAGCGCACTTGGGTTCTGCAGCAGGACAATGATCCAAAACACACCAGCAAGTCCACCTCTGAATGGCTTAACAAAAACAAAATGAATGACTTTGGAGTGGCCTAGTCAAAGTAAGATAAGATAAGATAAGATAAGCCTTTATTAGTCCCACAATGGGGAAATTCCAGGATTGCAACAGCACAGGGATAGCAACACTCAGAGCAACAATCAGAAGGCAAGAAAAAACAAGAACAGCTAGTAAACATATGTACATATTACTATAAATATATACAGTATATATATATATATATATATATATACTGTATATACTGTATATATAGTATATATATATACTGTATATATATATATATATATATATAGACACACAGTGCGGAGCATTATGGTTGGTGAATGTGCAGCAGAAAGTCTAAGCTCTCTCTCCGCGGATGCGGCGGGCCAGCTGGAAGTCTTTGGGCATGATGGTGACCCTCTTAGCGAAGAAGAGACCCACCAGGTAGGCCTCGCTGGCCTCCTGCAGAGCCATGATGGCGAAGCTCAGGAAGCGCAGGTCGGTCTTGAAGTCCTGAGCGATCTCCCTCACCAGGCGCTGGATGGGCAGCTTACGGATGAGCAGCTCCGTGGATTTCTGGTAGCGACGGATCTCTCTCAGAGCCACGGGCCTGTAACGGTGAGGCTTCTTCACTCCGCCGGTGGCCGGAGCGCTTTTCCGAGCAGCCTTGGTGGCTAGCTGCTTCCTGGGGGGCTTTTTCTTCCAGTAGATTTTACGGGCGGTCTGCTTGGTTCTTGCCATCGCTCTTTAGCGCCCTCAAGTCCTGACCTGAATCTGATTGAGAGGCTGTAGCATGACTTAAAAAGGCGGTCCATGCTCGAAAACTCTCCAATGTGGCTGAATTACAACAATTCTGCAAAGATGAGTGGGCCAAAATTCCTCCACAGCGCTGTAAAGGACTCATTGCCAGTTACTACAAATGCTTGATTGCAGTTGTTGCTGCTAAGGGTGGCCCAACTGGTTATTAGGTTTAGGGGGCAATCACTTTTTCACACAGGGGCATGTAGGTTTTCTCCAACCCCCATCATAAACACCTTCATTTAAAAACTACATTTTGTGTTTACTTGTATTATCTTTGTTTAATATTTAAATTTGTTTGATGATCTGAAACATTTGAGAGTGACAAACATACAAAAAAATGAGAAATCAGGAAGGAGGCAAATATTTTTTCACACCACTGTAACATTGACATGATTTTTTTTTTTTTTTTTTGACAGCATCATAAAGTCATGTGCGTGTTTCATGATCTGCATATGTTACCGTCACATGATTTTGTTGTTCTGGCAACATAATAAAGCCAACTTTATTGTCATTCAATCCATACAGCCAATCATGTACAGTAGAACAAAATTACATTTCTCTTACCTACAAGGTTAATCACATCTAGAATCAGAGGGGTTGCTACCGTGCAAAGCACTGCCACAAATCATGTCATGATTGAGATTTGAACCCAGGCCTCCTGGGTGTGGGGTGGATGCTCTACCAACTAGACCACCACTCCTAAAAACATTTGTGGACAAAATCGTGTCAATGTTACATATGCAGATCATGAAACATGACTTTACTATGTTTCCAAAACAACAAAATCATGTGAAGGTAACATATGCAGATCATGAAACATGCACATGACCAAAACAAACAAAATCATGTCAATGCTACTTATGCATATGTAACATTGACATGATTTTGTTAGCACGTGATTTCAGGAGTGGTGGCTTAGTTGGTAGAGCATCTGCCCTTTCCCCTCACCCAAGAGGCCACGGTTCAAATCCCGGCCGGGTCATGCTGAAGACCATATAAAAGTGGAACTTCCTGCCTTCCAGCTTGGTGCTCAGAAATAATGGAACAGAGCAGGGAAATTTGTGGTGACGCCTTATATGGCAGCAATCCCTCTGATTCTAGATGTAATTAACATTGTAGATAAGAGAAAAGTAATTTTGTTCTGCTGCATGGATTGAATGACGATAAAGTTGGTTTCATTATGTTGCCAAAATAACAAAATCATGTGAAGGTAACATATGCAGCTCATGAAACATGCACATGATTTTATTATGTTGGCAAAACACAACTTTATTTTGTGGAACCACTTTCAATGATTTTATTATGCTAGTTCAAAAGAATTTTTTTTTCAGTGTTCCTCCTCCAAGGCCCTTGTTTGTTTGTGTGCAGAATGATTACACAAAATCTACTGGACAGATTTTGATGAAATTTTCACCAGAGGTGGCCCTTGGACCAAAGATGAACCCATTAGATTTTGGAAGTGATCCATGAGTGTGTACCTGAAACCAAGGCCTTATCTCTCAATGAATGGACAGAGGGATGGACGGAGGTACGGAGGGACAGATGGATGGACAGAGAGACAGACAATTGGAGGGTGGGAGGGAGGGACGGATCCTTGGTGGAGGTATGCACTCTCTGAGTGCCCTCTATTTTATCTTAATTTTACACCTACACAAAATGTATATTGACTAGGGGTAGGGAAAAAAAAATCAATTTTTAGCTCATTCCAGCAAACCCGAAAGGAGCTAATGTAATGGCGTGGCGTCCGCCATCCGTCCCTCTGTCTGTTCATAGGAATCACTGCTCCTCCTAGCCAACTACCCTGATGGTCACCAAACCCACACACAATGATGCTTAGGTGGGCCTGCATCCAGGTGGTTCTCAAGGTCAAGGCTACTGTCAAAGGTCAGGAAATCTGGGCATTTATGATTGCATGAAAATTGTCACTCCACCTAGACAAACTGCCTCAATGTTTGGCAAACTCATGCACGATGATCCTAAAGTGGGTCTACATCTAGGCTGTGCTCAAGGTCAGTGGTCAGGAGATCTGAGCACTCTTGGGGTGATTTCATTGGGCTGGAATGAGCTACTCCGTCACTGACAGTCTGGTTTTTAGATGCAGTGTGGATGTGAAAGATTCTGAAATGATGCACAAATGTCAAAGAAACATTTTTTTTTCTTTTTTTAATCGGGGCTCTTGCAGCAGCCTTTGTCTGCTTATGCCAGAGCTGAAGAGGATGTAACCAGGTGTTGCAGCATTTGTAGTGGAATATATGCTGGTTAAATCTAACATCCCAGTTGACTTGGAACATCTTTCTTGTTTTATTAATAAAAGATACTAGAAGTAAATTTATTATGGCTCCTTATAAATACTTTGCTCTGAAAATACCAAGTCCTTACACAGTGGGACAAATGAAATCCTGAATATATAAAAAAAAAGAAGCCATCTCTGCTGTCATTTAGTCCATACAGACAGTCATGTAGAGTAGAACGAAATTACGTTTCTCCTATCTACAATGTTAATCACATGTAGAATCAGAGGGATCGCTGCCATGCAAGGCACGGCCACAAATAACTTTTCCTTCCCCAATTTTATTTTGCCGAGCACCTAGCTAGAAGGCCGGAAGTACCATTTTTATATGGTCTTTGGTATGACCCGGCAGGGACTTGAACAATGCTCTATCAACTAGGCCACCATAAAAATGATGCAATAATCATTTTATCATCACATCACATTTTTCTGAATTGTATTGGAATGGAATGGAGAGGTGACCAGAGATTCTCACCACTCGTACCGACTGGTTGCACTGAAAATTATCTTGTTGTGGTTTTACTCCTTAATTTCTACATTCACATTTGCAAAAAGTGTGATATAATCAACACAAATGCAAAATCAATGTATGTTAAAAGGTATACTGTTTTTTTTTTTTTTTAAACTACTGGAGTGGTGGCCTAGTTGACAGAGCATCTGCCCCACAACTGGGAGGTTGGGGGTTCAAGTCCTGGCCAGGTCATACCAAAGACCATATGAAAGTGGTACTTCCTGCCTTCTAGCTTGATGCTTAGTGTAACAGAATGGGGGAAGGAGAAGTTGTTTGTGGTGGAGCCTCGCATGGCAACGACTCCTCTGATTCTAGATGTGATTAACATTGTAGATAGGAGAAACATAATTTTGTTCTGCTGTACATGATTGGCTGTATGGACTGAATGACAAGAGAGATGGCTTCCTCCTCTCCTTTTTTTTTTTTTTGAAGTCAGGGTACACTGACACTTGACCAATTATGGTAAGTTATACAGCTGGGTCTTGGGAAGATACACCAGTTTAGGTGTAAACAGCCCTGAAAATGCAACAATTTTTGCCAGCGAGGTCACAGCAAAGTAGTGTTTTCATGTTTGTGTGTGCATGCGTGTGCGTTAACACATATACTTCAGTATCTCTGTGTATGTATACACACACACACACACACACACACACACACACACACACACACACACACACACTGTGAGAGTGTGGAAGAGGAAGGTAGAAGGATTTTTCATGAATATGTTTAGCGGTGGAGGCCTGTAATAAGCCCATGGATGTGAGTGATAGTGGTGCTATCTGCACAGTAGGAGCCTATAGCCAGTTAAGTTACAGAAGAGAGCAGAACAAATGGTTCCACCAGGGCTGAAGAAGAACAGCTAGGAGAGGGCGGGGGATAAGACCCAAGCAGGGGAGAGGGAAACTGAGGTGAAAAGAAAAAGACCAAAGCAAGATGACTGGGGGAGTGGGAGAAATGACAGACAGATATAGACATGCACAGAAAAGGAGACAAAGACAATGCACTGAAAGATAACAGCAAAGAAACATCTGTGGAGAGAAATGGAAGAGGGTGAGGGAGGAGAAAAGGAGAGGGAGGAAGACAGATTGAAAGCAGGGACAGACAGAAGCGAAACAATTCATTTTCGCTGACAGTCAGCACTAAGATCCATAAGCGAACAGCTAAATATAACTCAGAGATTCAACATTCAGAGAAGCTTTTGCCTTTACAACAGTGAAGAATGGAGAAGAGAAAAATACGGACTGGAAGAGAGGTTCATGCTGAGCTGGTTACACACTGAAACACATTGTTTCCTCATAGATGTGGTTAATTAAACTGTCAGATCATAACGCAGATGATTAGTATGACTTCACAGGCTGGGTAATTGAGTGATATGTTACAGTAATGAAACCATGGCTGTTATAAAATGGAAAATCTAAGGTTAATATGAAAGAATGTAGGAATTTCAGTTCTGTACAGTAAATATATCAACTTGTAATAAAGTTGGAGTCTTGAGGCATAATAAAACCTCAGACAGGTTTATCTTGCACTCTGGGCCTGGGGAGGGGATTAGGTGACTGTGAATAATAGGCTGCACCCTCAGGGTCTTATATTACCTTGGGTCAAGTGCTGTGGTGATGGCAGGGACCGTGGCTGGAGCTTGAAATGGAACGTTGAAGGAAGCAGATGGTCTGACTGTGCCTGGATCAGGAGGTGCAGCTTTAAATTTGACTGAGGCTGATGGTTTGAGCACTGATGCAGCCAAGGGGCCGGAGGGTCTGGGCAGGTCTGATGCAGACTCTAGAGAAGGAGTCGGTAGGGTGGGTGAGGGAGAACAGCTTTCTGCTGCAATTGATGCCAGAGGGGGCAAACAGAGGCGAGTACGATGCTCATCCACCTGATAGACTGGGACATAAGTTATACTAAGGGTGGGAGGGTGTGGGACAAGAAGTGTAGGGATAGGGCGAAGGAACAAAAAGAATATTAAACACTTAAGTCTGTACAACATTGGATTTTTATAGCTGCACATTTTACAGTTTTCACACTTTTCATCGATGACACACTGAGTAAAAGCAGCACAATGAATTAAAGAAAATAGCACAGCACGAGTCAATAATTTCTATAATGAAAATGAATAAGAGAACAATGGTATGTGATGACAGAAAGGAAATGTAAAATTTAGGGTTACATAAAAAGCTCACTTGAAAAAAGGACACGTTGTGTTTAATAACTTATGCTCCAAAAAAGAGGGAGGGAAAGAGGGATGCACTTGTTGGGTTTTCTGGCATCATCTTTCAACAAACCTGCCTGAATTTTCTAAGTCAAGAAAACAAATGCAGCTTGACTGCATTGTTACTTGTGATTGGCCCCGGGGCCAGCTCTAGCCACAGGTACATCTCAGTAAATTAGAATGTCATCAAAAGGTTGATTTTTTTTTCAGTAATTCAATTTTAACAAATGAAACTTCATTTCACACAGAGTGATATATTTCAGGTTTATTTCTTTTACTTTTGATGGTTTTGGCTTATAGCTCATGAAAACCCCAAATTCAGTTTCTCAAAAAATTAGAATATTATATAAAACTAGAAAAGCACTCAGAGAGCGCAGACCTCCGCCAAGCGCCACAGTTCCCCCCATACAGTGTTTGTGTGTACGTTTTCAGATTCCTTGACCATGAAAACACATGACTAGCAATTGGATTCACAATGATAGGATTAGTGGTTCAGTAGTTATTGACGAAAATGGCATTTTCCGTAATGGCGGTTTTCTTCTGGATGGTGATCCGGATCACCACCAAAATCTAATCATCTCTGACAATCTGTGAAAATTTCATGAAAATCCGTCCATACCTTTTTGAGTTATCTTGCTAACAAACAAACAGACAGACAGACAGACAAACAAACAGACAGACAAACCAACGCAGATGAAAACATAACCTCCTTGGCGGAGGTAATAATTTTTTTAAATTGATTTTTATTAGAAATGTTGGCCAACTGAAAAGTATGTCCATGTATGCACTCAGTACTTGGTCAGGGCTCCTTTTACATGAATTACTGCATCAATGTGGCATAGCATGAAGGCGATCAGCCCGTGGTACTGTTGAGGTGTTATGAAGGCAGAGGTTGCTTTTATAGCGGCCTTCAGCTCATTTGCATTGAGTCTGGTGTCTTTCATCTTCCTCTTGAAAATACTCCATAGATTCTCTGTGGGGTTTAGGTCAGAAGAGTTTGCTGGCCCCGACCAAGTATTGAGCGTGTACATGAACATACTTTTCATTTGGCCAACATTTCTATTAAAAATAATAATAAAAAATAATTTTATGTAATATTACATTTTTTTGAGAAACTGAATTTGGGGTTTCATTAGCTATAAGCCATAACCATCGAAATTAAGAGAAATAAACATGAAATACACAGTGGTGTGAAAAAGTGTTTGCCCCCTTCCTGATTTCTCATTTTTTTGTATGTTTGTCACACTTAAATGTTTCAGATCATCAAACAAATTTAAATATTCAACAAAGACAACACAAGTAAACATAAAATGTAGTTTTTAAATGAAGGTGTTTATTATTAAGGGAAAAAAAATCCAAACGTACATGGCCCTGTGTCAAAAACTGATTGCCCCCTAAGCCTAATAACCAGTTGGGCCACCCTTAGCAGCAACAACTGCAATCAAGCGTTTGCAATAACTGGCAATGGGTCTTTTACAGCACTGCGGAGGAATTTTGGCCCACTCATCTTTGCAGAATTGTTGTAATTCAGCCACATTGGAGGGTTTTCAAGCATGAACCGCCTTTTTAAGGTCATGCCACAGCATCTCAATCGGATTCAGGTCAGAACTTTGACTAGGTCACTCCAAAGTCTTCATTTTGTTTTTCTTAAGCCATTCAGGGGTGGACTTGTTGGTGTGTTTTGGATCACTGTCGTGCTGCAGAACCCAAGTACGCTTCAGCTTGGGGTCACGAACAGATGGCCAGACATTCTCCTTCAGGATTTTTTGGTAGACAGCAGAATTCATGGTTCCATTTACCACAGCAAGTCTTCCAGGTCTGAAGCAGCAAAACAGCCCCAGACCATCACACTACCACCACCATATTTTACTGTTAGTATGATGTTCCTTTTCTGAAAAGGTGTGTTACTTTTACAATGAATGTAATGGGACACACATCTTCAAAAAAGTTCAACTTTTGTCTCATCAGTCCACAGAGTATTTTCCCAAAAGTCTTGGGGATCGTCAAGATGTTTTCTGGCAAAACTGAGATGAGTCTTTATCTTCTTTTTGCTCAACAGTGGTTTTTGTCTTGGAACTCTGACATGCAGGCCATTTTTGCCCAGTCTCTTTCTTATGGTGGAGTCATGAACACTGACCTTAACTGAGGCAAGTGAGGCCTGCAGTTCTTTGGATGTTGTTGTGGGGTCTTTTGTGACCTCTTGGATGAGTTGTTGCTGCTCTCTTGGGGTAATTTTGTCTGCCGGCCACTCCTGGAAAGGTTCACCACTGTTCCATGTTTTCACTATTTGTGGATAATGGCTCTCACTGTGGTTTGCTGGAGTTCCAAAGTTTTAGAAATGGTTTTATAACCTTTTCCAGACTGATTGATCTCAATTACTTTGTTTCTCATTTGTTCCTGAATTTCTTTGGATTGCAGCATGATGTCTAGCTTTTGAGGATCTTTTGGTCTACTTCACTTTGTCAGGCATGTCCTATTTAAGTGATTTCTTGATTGAGAACAGGTGTGGCAGTAATCAGGCCTGGGTGTGGCTACAGAAATTGAACTCAGCTTTCCAAAGATGTGATAAACCATAGTTAATTTATGTCTTTACGGGGGGGGGCGCAATCACTTTTTCACACAGGGCCATGTAGGTTTGGATTTTTTTTTTCCACCCTTAATAATAAACACCTTCATTTAAAAACTGCATCTTGTGTTTACTTGTGTTATCTTTGTCTAATATTTACATTTGTTTGATGATCTGAAACATTTCAGTGTGACAAACATACAAAAAAAATCAGAAATCAGGAAGAGGACAAACACTTTTTCACATCACTGTATCACTCTGTGTGTAATTAATCTACATAATATATAATGGGAGAAATAAGTATTTGACACCCTGCTGAATTTGTAAGTTTACCCACTTACAAAGAAATGGACAGTCCATAATTTTTATGGTAGGGTTATTTTAACAGAGAGAGACAGAAGATCAACAAAAAAATTCAGAAAAAAAACATCAAATAAGGATTATAAATTAATTTTCATTTAATCAAGGGAAATAAGTATTTGATCCCCTACCAATCAGCAAAAATTCTGACCCACACAGACTGGTTATGTATCCATGAGACACATAAATTAGTCCTCTCCCTTTAGGAATATACTCTTAATCTCAACTTGTTATGTGTATAAAAGACTCCTGTCACAGAATCAGTCTCTTCAATTCAAACTTCTCCACCACCATGGGCAAGACCAAAGAGCTGTCAAAGGATGTCAGAGACAAGATTGTAGACCAGCACAAGGCTGGAATGGGGTACAAGACCATCAGCAAGAAGCGTGGTGAGAAAGAGACCACTGTTGGTGCGATAATTTAAAAATGGAAGAAATGTAAGATAGTCAATTGCCCTTGCTCTGGAGCTCCATGCAAGACTGCACCTTGTGAAGTAAGGACCTTAGTCACCAAGAAAACCATTAGTAACACACTTCACCATAATGGATTGAGATCCTGCAGTGCTCGCAAGGTCCCCCTCCTCAAGAAGGCACATCTGCACCTACACTACCGCATTGAAATGCAACTACGGGTATTCATCTCTAGCTGTCTGAATATAGGATTGGCGGTTTTATTACCACTAATTGTTTACCTAAACTAATCGTTTACCTCTATGGAGGTCAGAGTCCTTCTGGCTGCCATTGGCACCACGGGTTGCATCACTGTATATAGACTGTACATAGACTGCTGCTATTGCTGTTTGTTCTTGTTTTTCTTTTTTTTATCCAGCCTTATTCCTTTTCTTTTTATAGAATGCACACCAATGAAGAGAGAGAGAAATGCCATTTCAATTCTCCTGTATGTCCTGCATGTATAGTAGTACTGACAATGAAATCTTTGAATCATGAATCTGAAGTTTTACAATGAAGACCTGAATGATTCAGAGAAAGCTTGGGAGAATGTGGTGTGGTCAGATGAAGCCAAAATTGAGCTCTTTGGCATCAACTCAACTCGCCATGTTTGGAGGCCAAGAAATGCTGAATATGACCCCAAGAGCACCATCCCCACTGTCAAACATGGAGGTGGAAACAATCTGCTTTGGGACTGTTTCTCTGCTAAGGGTACATGAAAACTTCACCACATTGAGGGGCTGATGGACAGGACCATGTACCGTAGAATTTTGGATGAGAACCTCATGGCCTCAGCCAGAACAATGATGATAGATCGTGAATGGGCCTTCCAGTATGACAGTGACCCAAAACATATAGCCAAGGCAACAAAGGAGTGGCTCAATGAGCACATTAAGGTCCTGTAGTGGCCTAGCCAGTCTCCAGACATTGATCCCATAGAAAATCTGTCGTGGGAGGTGAAACTTTGAGTTGCCAATCGACAGTCTCAAAACCTTCAGGATTTGAAGGGTATCTGTAAAGAAGAACAGACTAAAATCCCTCCTGAGATGTGTGCACGCCTGGTGACCAATTACAAATGTCTGACCTCTGTACTTGCCAACAAAGGTTTCTTCACCAAGTACTAAGTCACATTTTTCTTGGGGATCAAATACTTGTTTCCCTCGATCAAATGAAAATGAATTTATAACCCTTATTTAATATTTTTCTGGATTTTTTTTTTTTTGGTTGATATTCTGTCTCTACCATAAAAATTACAGACTGTTCATTTCTTTGTATGGGGTAAACTTACAAAGTCAGCAGGGGATCAAACAATTATTTCCCCCACTGTATGTGTTTTATTTTTTTTTTTGTAATGAATTACTGAAATAAATCAACTTTTCGATGACATTCTAATTTACTGAAATCCACCTGTATTTTGGCACCTTAGGCAAGATTAGGGTTCTCCCACTCTATGACTTTTCCTGAATATGTGTGTTTCATGTTTTTTGAAGCATGGAATATCTTAAAATAAACCACACATGATTTCTGAGAACTTATTCCTCAGACCGCCATAGCGGTCTAACAGACTGAGTTCCTTTTAGACCACACGACTCCCTAAATCATCACTGACTGTGGAAACTTCACACTGGGCCTCAAGTAACATGCATTTTGTACCTCTCCACCCTTCCTCTAAACCACATGTGTCAAACTCATTCCATGGAGGGCCAAGACCCTGCAGATCCCCCACCCCCCCACCGTCCTGTCAAGCAGCTAGGCAAGCAGAACAGAAATCTGCTACCCTTATTGTGCCAAACAGATTCACTTCGTCAGAAGGAGCTTTGCTCATATTTGAGATGTACTGTATAGAAATATTATTTATAAACTCCTCTTATAATAACTTTTAATATTTTATTTAAATTGTTTTACTTATGGACCCAACGGGGGGGAATGGGGAAGGGAGGGTTGAGGAGGGGGAAAAGAAAGAAATAAACAGAGAAAACAAGCAGACTGACACAACTGATACAAACAGAAGACAAACTGTTTCTTCTTCTGGAAAGGTCTCATCACGAGTCTGATCCTGCAGGTTTTACCTCCACCCAGTGTCTTCAACAGGTGATTTCACTGAATTTCTTACCACTGATTGCTGATCAGTGAAAATACCTGCTGCAGACACTGAGTGGAAGTAAAGCATGCAGGGTCTTAGCCCTCCATGGAATGAGTTTGACACCCCTGCTCTAGACTCTGGGATCTTGATTTCCAAATGACAGGACTTAGCACCTGATTTGGGGAGACATGTCATCTGCTGGTGTTGGTCCACTATGTTTTATCAACTCCAAAATCAGTGCAGCCGTCAACCAGGAAATTTTAGAGCACTTCATGCTTCCCTCTGCAGACAAGCTTTATGGAGATGCTGATTTCATTTTCCAGCAGGACTTGGTACCTGCCCACACTACCAAAAGCACCAATACCTGTTTTAATGACCATGGTATCACTGTGCTTCACTGGCCAGCAAACTGGCCTGACCGAAACCCCATAGAGAATCTATGGGGTGTTGTCAAGAGGAAGATGAAATACACCAGACCCAACAATGCAGACGAGCTGAAGGCCGCTATCAAAGCAACCTGGGCTTCCATAGCACCTCAGCAGTAACACAGGCTGATAACCTTAATGCCACGCTGCACTGATGCAGTAATTCATGCAAAAGGAGCCCTGACAAAGTATTGAGTGTGTACATGGACATACTGTACTTTTCAGTAGGCCAACATTTCTATTAAAAAATCTACTTTTTTTCATTGATCTTGTGTAATATTCAAATTTTTTTCATTAAAAGAAATAAATGCATGAAATATATCAATCTGTGTGTAATAAATCTATATAATGAGTTTCACTTTTTGAATTGAATTACTGAACTTAATTAACTTTTTGATGATATTCTAATTTATTGAGATACACCTTTAAATCATAAAAAGATTTTACACTGTTCCAAAAAAGTAAAATAAAGTATGTTGGATTATTACCTCCGCCAGGAGGTAATGTTTATGCCGGGGTTTGTCTGTCTGTCTGTCTGTCTGTTGGTTAGCAAGATAACTCAAAAAGTTTTGGACGGATTTCGATGAAACTTTCAGGCGTTGTTGGAAATGGTACAAGGAAGAACTGATTAAATTTTGGCCATGATCCGGATCACCGTCCACAAGAAAACCGCCATTACGGAAAATGCCATTTTCGTGAATAACTACTGAACCACTAATCCTATCATTGTGAATCCAATTGCTAGTCATATGTTTACATGGTCAAGGAATCTGAAAAGGTACACACAAACACTGTATGGGCGGAACTGTGGCCGCCATTACGGAAAATGTCATTTTCGTGAATAACTACTGAACCACTAATCCTATCATTGTCAATCCAATTGCTAGTCATATCTTTTCGTGGTCAAGGAATCTGAAAATGTACACACAAACACTGTATGGGGGGAACTGTGGCCGCCATTACGGAAAATGCCATTTTCGTGAATAACTACTGAACCACTAATCCTATCATTGTCAATCCAATTGCTAGTCATATGTTTTCGTGGTCAAGGAATCTGAAAACATACACACAAACACTGTATGGGCGGAACTGTGGCCGCCATTACGGAAAATGTCATTTTCGTGAATAACTACTGAACCACTAATCCTATCATTGTCAATCCAATTGCTAGTCATATGTTTTCATGGTCAAGGAATCTGAAAACGTACACACAAACACTGTATGGGGGGAACTGTGGCGCTTGGCGGAGGTCTGCGCTCTCCGAGTGCTTTTCTAGTTACTGAAGAGATTATTGTTTTTCTAACATTGGTGTGTATGTTTATTTTCTTCTTTTTTGGGGGGAAGGATTATCTAAAAAGTAACAAACAAATTTTGATAACATTTTTGGACATGTTGCATACAGGACAAGGAACAATCCAAAAGATTCTGGTCATGATCCAGCTCCAATAATCTTTTTAAAGGATTCCAAAGTTAGAAATGTGCTGTATTCTGAAGGTTTATGATGCCTGGTTGATTTAACGGCCACTGACAGAGGGCCCTGTCAGTTAACATAACCTCCTGTCACTGCATGGTCAGAACAAGAGCACTCTGAGGCGAGGGTAATATCCCCTACCTCTGTTTTCTTTTAAGATCCAAATGTCTTACTAAAGGAGAGCAGTTTTCAACTTTTCCATGTGCATCATCAGTGCATATCAAACTCTGGTACCAAGTTTAAAAGCATATGCAACAAAACTGTAGGAGCAGTTTATTTCACAAGAGAGTTACTATTAGCGGAGGTGAAATAGGATTCTAAAGACAGGGGTATAACTCCTGCAAAAATCATCCAATCGGAGCCAAATTGCAATATGTGCATTATCAGTGTATGAAACCCTGGTACCAAGTTTCAAAACATTTGAAACAAAACTGAAGGAGGAGTTGATTTCACAAAACAGGTGGGACGGACGGACAGACATCGCTATAACATAATCCCCGCCGGTCGGATAGAAATCAGTTATAATGACTTGTCAGAGGTTTGCACTCTCTTAGTGCTTCTAACTTACTGTTTCTAATTTTATTTCAGCAAAAACTGAAAAAAATGGTGTCAGTCTATCAGGAAATGACTCACTTTTTTCAAGGTACAAAGTAATGCAGCAGATTATTTTTTCTTTAGGCATCTAGTTTGCCAGCAGACACAGAGAAATATTTAAGTCAGTCTGCATCATCAAAGGCTCAAAATCAATCCAGCTAAATTCATTAAAAAATACTAGAAGAATCATTTGAAAAACTCCCCCCCCATAGATGGTCTTATGCCTAAAACATCTGAGAAACTGGTGATTGTAAAAAAAAAATGGCTTTGGTGATTAAAAGACAGATTATGTATTCAATATGTATTAAAACCAAAAGTAGTAAGTTAGCAACAAATGTTTTAATTTGTCTGTACGCCAGAAAATTTTAAACAACTACCAACACTTAGTGTATATGTGACATTTGTAAAATCTTTTTCTGAAATTATAAATAAGCATTTTCCCATTCTGTGTAAATAAATAAATAAAAATCCTTTCAGTGTTATTCTCAGATTTGCTTTGCATAATCCTGGATCTGTTCAAGCTGTGACGTAAAAGATGTCAAGGACATCATTAAAGCCTCTTCCCCCCACTTCCATTTTTCATCTTTTGTTATATGACGCCACTAGCAGATATGGTTTCTGAATCTGCCGAAAGAGCCAATTTTTCATGTTTCATTCTGAGTGGTAGATTGAATATTGAGGTCTTTTACACTAAGCGGTTGTGACTGAGGCATGTGGACGACCTGTCTTGTCTCAATAGAGGCAGTCTGATAGTGACAAGCCCTCACCCATCTATGTGTCTTATTCTGAGGCTGCCGTCTGCCTCCACCCGCTCTCAGTTTGTCTGAAGTGCTGTCAGGAGGAGGCAGTGTGGCCATGTGTGCAAACTGATGAGTGTTTTTTTTTGTGTGTATATGAAAATGCACGGGTGTGTGTGTTCAACTCTGCGTTGCGCATGCATCTGTGAGAGACTCTTTAAAACGCTCTTTTATTCAGATACACACTGTTCAAGGTGAGATGAGTGATGAATTATTCAGAGATATTTCCCATAGTAGGAAGAGGGTGTTTTTGGAGGTTAGACCATTAAAAGGTTTGGTATGTGTGATAATGTGTGTGTGCATGCATGTGCGTGTGGAGAGAGAGCGAGAGAGAGAGAGAGACAGAGAGAGAGAGACATTAAGGTTGCGAGTGAGTGGGTGTTCTGCGGGGCAGTAGGGCAGAGGAGGTGGAGCACATTTCCAATCAGCCAAACAAGCTTTGCCAATGTGGAGCTATAACTGCTGATGTTAGAACAAGTAATAATTTACCCATTTCCCCCTCAGGCAATCTTTAAAATTTCATTATCTAATCTAATCTAACAAGAGTGTGGTGCCTCGGTGAGCTGTGACTGCAGCATCAAAAACAAGGTGGTAATGGAGATCCATAGTGAGACAAGATCATTTATAGGTGATGATGCAGTGAAAGTCATGTTTGTGACTGTGGATGTATTTATGTTTATGATGCATACATATATACTCACTCATGGGCACATCTAAAAAAAATATGATTGGCTTTCAATTACTTTTATTCAGCTTGGGGATCTCTGCATTCCCAGAAGACAATTTTACAGTAAATTCTCTCTAAAACAAGGCCATTATAAATGGCACATTTGAACTGAATAAACATAAGTGAATAACTGAAATATATTCTACATAGACCACTCATGCCCACCCCTCATTTAACGCAAGTCAGAGGATAGACTACCTTATTCCGGCCTGATGAACTCACCCCGAGGTCACCAAGAGCTGTCACTTCTTTTTCTATATACTGTATATAAGGGAGATAAGGGATAAGGACTTGCATAGCGGTTTTTCTAGTCACAAAGACCACTCAAAGCGCTTCACTAGTAGGCGCACTAACCCTCTTCTAAAGGCCTATCAGAGACAGATACCTAGGGACAATTTAGAGTCACCAATTAACCTAACATGCATGTCTTTGGATTGTGGGAGGAAACCGAAGCACCTGGAGAAAACCCACACAGCACAGGGAGAACATGCAAACTCCACACAGAAAGGTTCCTACTCCTGTCAGCCTGGGAATTCGAACCTGGAGCCTTCTAGCTGTTAGGCAACAGTGCTAACCACGGTACCACTGTGCTGCAATATATATTATATATTACATTATATTAGTGGAAATGCACTAATAACAGTGCAGAACCATTCCAACTGGTACGTTGTTTGTCCCTCCGTGCTAACAGCAGTGTCTGGAACAGGTGAATTTGACCATGTCTCTGCCAAAATTATGTCACTGTTCTGGAGGATTAATGAACATTAACATGCTATTTTCCATCCGCAGCTGCGCTTCATTTTCAAACTATACGATTTGCCAAACAATAACCAGGGCAATGAAACCGTCCCAGAGAGTACACTACAATTTGCATTATTTTCTCCCCAGAAATACATAAATGCACAGTAGTCACACTGCTTCCATCAAATGTCCGGTACTATCAAGAGCCAGTGCAGCCGCAGCCAGGCAGGGTACTGCCATCACAGGAAAATAACAGAAAATGGTGTGAGGCTATACTGTAAAGTAATCAATTACATTAACTAGTGCATGCCCGTAGAAAGCAAGTATTCCTGTCTGAAACAGGTAGCCCAATCAGGCTTTACAGGCCCAAATGTAGGCTGTGTTTGAAAGGGGAATACAGAGGTGTAGCCTATATGTAGGCAATCACACATGTTAGACTTTGACAAATATGAAACAAACTGAGCTGAGATTTATTTGATTGTGTGAATATTAATTACAGAACAACTGAAAATGAATGGAACATCCAATATTAGCCACTGTTTAAGAACCACGTGTTTATTTTTTTTGTCAGATCACTTATTTGTGTGATCTTTGATGACTTATATTCACAACAGTGTATCTTGCACTTTGGGGAATGGGAGTTGTTCAGTCATTATAACTTAGTTTATATGTGTAGTTTATAGTCTACCATCAATAAACTCATGCAGTACAATAACAGGACACATTTACAAATATTTGAGACCCATTGTAGTGCATCCTTTTATATTTTAGCAATATTATAAGTACAAAACACCAAATATTATTATTACATACATACATACATATATACCGTATATATACGTATATATATATATATATATATATATATATATATATATATATATATATATATTTTGTATTTGTATCTTGTATACTTTACTGATCACCAGAGGGAAATTCAGGGCATCCACATACGGCGCCAATCCCTTCACCAGTCACTCACTCACACACAAACACACACACACACACACACACACACACACACATTTGGCTGCAAGTTTTGCATCAGTGTTTCCCATTTGTCTGTAAATATTTAAATAAAAATGATTTATTTCATTATTTGGACATTTCTGCATCTTGTTGTCATTTAGTCAAAGCATGTGTCCACATGTAATATGCAGTTGATCTGGCCATTCTGCTCCACAAGGGAGTAGCAGTCGGGACTTTCGTGGGACTTTATGGTATATATTTTGACTGAGCGGCTCCATGCTCGTGGATGCAAACCCTGGTAACTTCAGCAGCAAAGCACTTCTAAAATCTTTGTTTGCGAAGCGCTCTGGTGACTGACAGATCGTGATGCTGTGTTATCCAATGAGCATGGTCGGGATGCCACTACTGTCCAGTCAGCGTGGCCATGATGTGGCGTATTCTCCAATGAGCATGGAGTCAATCCGAAACCCCGCCTACACTTCTTGAAGCCAGGGGGGTGAAGACATAGAGCGGTCACACAGTGGTGGCTAAACTTTTATTGATAAAAATTACATATTTTGACCGAGCGACTTCATATTCGGGGATGCACACCCTCGTAGCTTCAGGAAAGCATGTTTAAAATCTTAGGTCAGTGTGACGAACAGTTTAAAAGATATCTGAGAAAAACACACACAGACATACAGACAGAGATGTCTAATTTTTATAGATAGATGCATTAATATTCTCAGCCTTGATACGTGTGTGTGTGTGTGTATATATATATATATATATATATATATATATATATATATATACAGTATATATATACACTGTACATGCTGTCTTTTCTTTTAGATTGTCAATCGATTATGTGATGATGACGTCTTCTCTGCTGCCCTATATCAGTTGCTGTATTGGGGATGTCGCTGGTGGCTGCATTGATGACTGCATAGGCCAAACACCGAAGCACACCTGCACCCACAGGTTGGACAAGGAATACCATCTCCGGGTGGAGGGTTGAGTTCCTGCGCGTGGTGTCAGTGATCCTCCCTGACACGCATGCGTCAGACTTCAAAGAACTGAACAGCTTGATTGGTGGTAGAGGGCAAGGTGGAACGATCGGCGGCTAACTGCTTCAGGCTGGGAGTCGAGATGTTGTATTTCTTCAGTGAGGCCTTCAGGTTATTTTTGAACCACTTCCGCTGACCGCCAACTGTATGTCATCCGCTGGAAAGCTTTCCATAGAAGACCTTGTGGGACAACCGATCCTCTGGCATCCTAAGGACGTGTCCCACCCAATGTAGCTGCCTCTTGATGATCTGTGCCTCAGTGCTCACACAACCAGCTGTCTGATGAATGGTGACGTGGGGGACTCGGTCAGCCCATGTGAGACCGAGAATCTTCTGGAGACATCGGATCTGGAATGCTTCTAGGCGCCGGATATGCATCCTATAGAGCAGGGGTCACCAACTGGCGGACTCTGGTCCGGATCTGGACCCCGAGAGTCCTCCGTCCGGACCCCGAAGCCTTTTGATACAATTTAGGGAAAAGAGAGACTGTTTTTTTTTTAGTGGGAGAAAAAGCAGAAGTGAACTGCTGCATCTGCAACTGTCCGACAGATTATGGCACGAGCCCTTGGGCACTCTCCTCCTTAGTCCTGCTGCAGACTGCCCTCTTCGCTGTACCACAAATGCCACTCTCTGCAGAGACTCTGCGACTCCAGACGCTCCAGAGAGCAGCTTGCAAAATTTGACAGGTTCTCTGGGGGCGCGGGGACACACCCCCTGACCCCCACTTCCACACACACACACACACACGGCCGGTGTTATGCCGAGAATTGCTCGCTTGCCGAGAATTGCATCCCATCATCGCAAGCAGATGTTTAGTGTAAGTCAATGTCAGTACAACTATATACTTTGAAAATACTGTGAAAAGGTGATTACCCTTTTTACTGACAATGCATAAATGCGAAATCTCGACTTTGAAGACTGTAAAACGTGGAGTTGGATCAGTATGATTTCTAACCCGCTTTGAAGCACTTAAACGTCTGGTGAATAAACATAATTTAAAAATAATTTACAAGAGGTAATAACAATTTTTACTTCTAAAAATGCACAAATGGTTACAAGCCTGGCTGTAGTGTTATATTTTATAGTTTTGGCAGTGGTATACAATTCTCGGCAAGTGAGCAATTCTCGACATAACACCGGCACGTAAAAACACAGTAAAAACTCTGTGCTACTGAACATAAAAAGTTCCACCTCTCGTCTCCCTGTAACCATGGAGTTACAGCTCCATCCAACAGAGTTTACTGTTGGAATAAAAAAAAAAATGTTGAGGAATTCCATCATGTGGAATTATATTTTCTGTCCTTTTTTTTTGTCTTAGTTTGAAACAGTTTTTTTCTGCACTGAAAATATTGTATAGAGGTGGACTTTTTGTGAAATTTTGTTTTTTAGATATTAATCTTTTTTTTTAAATGCAATATAATTTAGTTTGTGTTCTCCTGTAAACCATTTTTAGGATTTTAGTTGTAGATTTTAGAATTTTTTATTATATATACACTACCGTTCAAAAGTTTGGGGTCACTTAGAAATTTCCTTATTTTTGAAAGAAAAGCACTGTTTTTTTCAATGAAGATAACTTTAAACTAATCAGAAATACACTCTAATATCTAATATACATTGCTAATGTGGTAAATGACTATTCTAGCTGCAAATGTCTGGTTTTTGGTGCAATATCTACATAGGTGTATAGATGCCCATTTCCAGCAACTATCACTCCAGTGTTCTAATAGTACAATGTGTTTGCTCATTGCGTCAGAAGGCTAATGGATGATTAGAAAACCCTTGTGCAATCATGTTAGCACAGCTGAAAACAGTTTAGCTGGTTAGAGAAGCTATAAAACTGACCTTCCTTTGAGCAGGTTGAGTATCTGGAAAAAATTATTATTTCAAATACAAATCATTATTTCTAACCTTGTCAGTGTCTTGACTATATTTTCTATTCATTTTACAACTCATGGTGGTAAATAAGGTGTGACTTTTCATGGAAAACACAAAATAATTGTCTGGGTGACCCCAAACTTTTGAACGGTAGTGTAAATATATATAAATGCACAAAATCTGTGTCTGTCTGTCTGTTCCACGCATATCTCTTGAACCGTTCCTCCGAATGATCTCAAAGTGCTTTGCTGAGGTTACGAGGGTGTGCATCCAGGAGTATCACTGAGTATGGAGTTGCTCAGTAAAAATATGTAATTCTTATCAATAAAAATTTAGCCACCGTTCTGTGTCATGCCCAGGCTTCTAGAAGTGTGGGCAGGGATTCAGACTGACTCCATACTGATTGGATAATACACGGCATTACAGCATCAGTAACTACAGGCATCAGTAACCACAGCTCTCCGTGAGCAAAACAAGGAAGCAAAAAACAACAAATTTGACTAGAAAAAGATAATACTTAAGATTTAATGCTTAAAAAATTATAACATAAAGTTGCTATGATTGTATATGGCTAATGGATAATTCGGCATGGAGAACACAAGGTGCGTGGGGACCCGTGATGCCGCAAAGGACATCACTGGCACACGGGTAAAGCAGCAGCCGAGACTCCCGTGAACCGGGCAGGCTGGCCTTGGCTCCCTGTGAAGGACTGCAATCCGTCGGTTCAGCTGCTGCTTCTCCAACACCAGTGTCCGGCCAGGTGCTACACTAACGTTCGCGGGGAGGCATGTCCAGCCTGCCTGGTCAGTGGTAGACGACAGACCTGACTACTGATTCATTGTGGAGCGGAGTGGCCAGATCAACTGCATATCATATGCGGACATATATGCACGCTTTGACTAAATGACAAGAAGATGCAAAAATGCCCAAATAGTGAAATAAAGCATTTTTACTTAAATATTTACAGACAAATGGGCAACACTGATGCAACAGTTGCAGCCAAATGGGTCATCCTCCTGTGTGTGTGTGTGTGTGTGTGTGTGTGTGTGTGTGTGTGTGTGTGTGTGTGTGTGTGTGTGTGTGTGTGTGTGTGTGTGTGAGAATGGTGAAGGGATTGTGCTGTACCGTGGATGCTCTGAATTTCCCTCTGGGGATCAATAAAGTATACAAGATACAAATACAAAAAAAAAAAATTATAATGTTCAGTGTTTTGTACTTACAATATTGCTAAAATATAAAATAATGCACTACAATGGGTCTCAAATATTTGTAAACGTGTCCTGTTATAGTACTGCATGAGTTGATTGACGATTGACTATAAACTACACATATAAACTAAATTATAACGGTGACTGAACAACTCCCATTCCCCAAAGTGCAAGATACACTATTATGAATATAACTCATAAAAGATCACACAAATAAGTGATCTGACAAAAAAATAAACGCGCAGTTCTTAAACAGTGGCTAATATTGGATGTCCCATTCATTCATTCATTTTCAATTATTCTGTAATTAACATTCACACAATCAAATAAATCTCAGTTCAGTCCCTTTCATATTTGTCAAAGTCTAACGTGTGATTGCCTACACATACTGTATGCTACACCTCTGTATTCCACTTTCAAACACAGAAAACACAGCCTACATTTGGGCCTGTAAAGCCTGACTGTCCTACCTGTTTCAGACAGGAATACTTGCTTTCTACTAGCATGCACTAGTGTGTATTATATATATATATATATACTGTATATATATATATATATATATATATGATGAACAGTGACAATGAAAGCAAATTTTGCATTTTCCAGAAGATTCCAAAGATCATACTACCCCAAGAGAAACAGCCAGGATCCCAGGTGATACAGTATGCTCATTTTTCCCTACATTTTATTAGCTTCAGTACATTATACAGTACACAATTAATGTTTATGAGCATTAAATAGCAATTAATTGTGAACTGCCATCTTCAGCGCTCTCTACAGATGTTTATGGAACTGAAAACTGGCAGTAAGCCTCAGGTCAATGACGTGCAGAAAAATGAGCCATCGCACCACACTCAAGTTGCCTTTTTTCCACTTCTATATTTAATCCATCCTTATTCCAGTTATCAGCAACATTTCTATTCCTTTCACCAAATCCTACCCACAGATCATGATCCTGCACAATCAGATGTGGCGTGGATTGGACATATTGCTCAGATTTGTGGCAGAGAAGCAGAAGTAAAATTCTCCTACCTTCACCTACTTTAAATGTTACATTAAAACTCTTGTCCTACAGTACACTTTGGAAACAAGAGTGTTTCGTTCTAGTCACTTTAGTCACACATAAAAGCCTGATCTCTGCAAGAGTGTTTTGCAGCTCTTTTAGAGTAACTCTTCTTGTAATCTGCTTGACCCTGAAACATCTCAAGGATAAAGCATTTGATCACAATGTTTTGAGTGTCACAGCGATGAACTGAATCAAATGTTCCACTTTTGAGTCTTAAAAGTATATATATTTTTCACTTTGTATTTGGGATTCTTGGGTGTACTTAAATTTAGGGGTAAAAGACAGTTTAATCTGGTAGGTGGCTGAGGCACCCTGTGGACTACATGGTTGAAAGCGTACTCCCCGGGGTGCACTTCCCCATAGAGTTCTGTTTTTCCACACTGTCACTATCAATTCAGTGAGCAATACTCAAAAATAAAGCTTTAAAATATGGTAAATGTAGAGTAAGAGGGTTGAATATTTTGCAGCACAATCATTTGGTAAAACATTCATTTATTAAACTTGCAACTAAAACAAAGAAAGCAAGTACACATAATTTGCTGTTGTACCTAATGTATGCAGATTTTCAGGTGTCTGTAATTGAGTGTTGATTTTTCGGACTGCTGCCAACATTTGGACGCAAATACCAGTAATTCTACTCCTTATATTTTCAAAATAGGGTTCTTACTTGAGTTTCAATACATTTGAGGGAAGGTGCTAAATGAATAGACAACAACAATGAACAGAAACGATGACCACTTTCTGTGCATATCACAGATGTAATGACACAATAAAAATCTGATAAAGTTATTAGACATCAAGTGTGTCACTCCATTGAACATAATCTTATAAGGTATTAATGGTGACATTAAACACTGTTTTTGCAAATTGTTGCATGTCTAATGTTCATTGTTTGTTTTTTTTGTCTTTTTTTTAGAATGGC
The DNA here is from genome assembly GCA_020510985.1 of Pholidichthys leucotaenia. Classification (NCBI taxonomy): domain Eukaryota; kingdom Metazoa; phylum Chordata; class Actinopteri; order Cichliformes; family Pholidichthyidae; genus Pholidichthys; species Pholidichthys leucotaenia. The sequence goes on from CM035848.1 coordinate 156,210,606, forward strand.
TTAATAGACTACATGTTATATTAATGACACCAGGTTTGAGCCAGCTATATGAAGAATGTCAAAAGATTTTTACTTTTATGCTTTAAACACATTTTTGAGTCTGCACTTGAAAAAAGAAGTTAATGCAGTACTCATACTTTTAAAGGTGAACTAGATAGTATTTTTGTGAAGACAAATATTAAAAAATATATCAACAAAACGCTTAAAAAGCTACAGAATTAAATTCTTTATATTCTTCAAAATATAATATATTGATAAAAAAATGTAAAAATTTTACAGGTTCGAAATAATCATACTATTTACATCTGAGCAGTTGGATGATGTGACTGGTGGCTGGTAACACAGATGTATATAAACACTAGATAGGACATGGCCGACATTTTCATTGCAAACGGAGGCGCCACATTCTATAACTAATTAATAATGGTTGACAGCATCTAGAGCATTATGATAACAGAATATACAAACAATTGTTCATTGTATTTATTGCAGTCATATAGTAATAATAACACTGGTCAACATCAAATTTATTGTCTAAGTTTTTTTGAGCTGATTTAGGACAATTTTGATGTGCTGAATCCAAAAATCACATTGGTTTTGCTCAATCAGGTCAACTTTTTGAACTATGGCCACATTTTGTTTTATACGTTTTTGTTTACATGTATGGGTATTTTCGCTGTATGTGATGCAAAATTCTTTTTTATGTCTTGAAATTCTCTGAATTTTGAACAATGATGACATAACATTCAATTTACATGTACTTGCCTTTATATAATGTTAAGTACATGCACAGTACTAAGTAAGTACAGGTGTTTACTTATCACCTGATCGAGAGAAACTGATGTCATTTTCGGATTCAGTGGTGCAGAATTGTCTTAAATCAGTTGAAAAAACACAGACAACTTACAAAAAAATTATTTTTGTAACCCTATGTAATCCATCAGATTTATATAGCACTTTTTCATAGACACTCAGATGCTTTACAATGAATACATTATTCATTCACTCCACAGACAATGGTAGTGGTAAGCTACTACTGTAGCCACAGCTGCCCTGGGGCAGACTGATGGAAACATCGGTGCCAATCCACGCCAAGGGCGTCTCCGACCACTACCAAACATTTTTACACATTCATGCCCAGTGTCATGGACACTGGAGGAAAGGTGGGTAAAGTATCTTGCCCAGGGACACAACGGCAGGACGTCTGGGGAGAGCGGGATTCGAACCGCCAACCCTCCGGTTATTAGATGACCCGCTCTACCTCCTGAGCCACTGCTGCTAACATTTCCCTCCTCCGTTCCATTTTTGCTGAGCACCAAGCTGCATGGCAGGAAGTGCCATTTTTATATGGTCTTTGACATGACCCAGCCGGGACTTGAACCCCAACCTCCTGGTTGTGGGTGGATGCTCTACCTCTAGGCCACCACACCAGTCAAGCTATGTATACAGAAAGCTTGATCTGGTATGTATAAGCAAGCTATGTATACGGAATGTGACTAGCCTGTTAGCTAGCCATGTCCCATCTAGTGTTTATATACAGTAGAGATCAAAATTAGAGAGCAATGTATTAATACTTGATTTATCCTGAAATATTGTTATTTTTCATTGTTCAGAATTTGGCAGAATATCAGCTATACCACTGCTACGTTAGCATGTTTTTTAAATAACCAAAGCACTTCAACATAAACATTTATTTTGTAAAAAAAACAAAAAAAAAACAAAAACGTGAGCAAAATTAGAGAACAGTGACCAGTGTGTCAGAAGGGAAGAGTAAAACAATGTTTTGTTTTTTTTTTTTTAGGGTTATAGCATTAAAAAAATTAATAGGAAGTGTAGAGGCCCTTGCTTTGAATGACTTCAGCACATCTGCGCCCAAAGGACATCACTAGTTTCTCACACTACTCTGGTTTGGGAGACAGGATTATATGAAGTCTCTCAATCGGGAATCGTTTCAACACTGCAGCTGGAACCGCTCACCACTGCTGAACAGGGCAAGGGTCTGTCTCGGCACACAGTGTCTCTCTGTTTTAAGACAATTTGGACTCAAAGCTCACTCTGCAGTGACGGAACCTCTCATCAGCAGAAAGAATACAGGTGCATCTCAATAAATTAGAATGTTATCAAAAAGTTGATTTATTTCAATAATTCATTTCAAAAAGTGAAACGCATATATTATATAGATTCATTACACACAGAGTGATATATTTCAAGTGTTTATTTCTTTTAATTTTGATGGTTATGGCTTGCAGCAAATGAAAACCCCAAATTCAGTTTCTCAGAAAATTAGAATATTTTATAAAATTAATTAAAAAAAAAAGATTTTTAATAGAAATGTTGGCCGATTGAAAAGTATGTCCATGTACACACTCAATACTTGGTCGGGGCTCCTTTTGCATGAATTACTGCATCACTGCTGCATGGCATGGAGGTGATCAGCCTGTGGTACTGCTGAGGTGTTATGGAAGCCCATATTGCTTTGATAGCGGCCTTCAGCTCATCTGCGTTATAGGATCTGATGTATTTCATCTTCCTCTTGACAATACACCATAGATTCTCTATGGGATTTAGGTCAGGAGAGTTTGCTGGTTAATCAAGCACAGTGATACCATGGTCATTAAACCAGGTATTTGTACTTTTGGCAGTGTGGGCAGGTGCCATGTTCTGCTGGAAAATGAAATCAGCATCTCCATAAAGCTTGTCAGCAGAGGGAAGTATGAAGTGCTCTAAAATGTCCTGTTAGATGGCTGCACTGACATTGGACTTGATTAAATACAGTGGAAAAACACCAGCAGATGGCATGGCTCCACATATCATCACTGACTGTGGAAACTTCACACTGGACCTCAAGCAACTTGGATTCCGTGCCTGTTCACTCTTCCTCCAGACTCTGGGACCTTGATTTCCAAGTGACAGGACTTGGCACCTGATTCGGGGAGCCATGCCATCTGCTGGTGTTAGTCCACTGTGTTTTATCAAGTCCAAAGTCAATGCAGCTGTCTACCAGGCCATTTTAGAGCACTTCATACTTCCCTCTGCTGACAAGTTTTATGGAGATGCTGATTCCATTTTCCAGCAGGACTTGGCACCTGCCCACACTACTGCCAAAAGTACCAAAACCTGATTTAATGACTATGGTATCACCATATTTTACTGGCCAGCAAACTCTCCTGACCTAAACCCCATGCAGAAGCTATGAAGTATCGTCAACAGAGAGATGAGAGACACCAGACCCAACAATGCAGATGAGCTGAAGGCCGCTATCAAAGCAACCTGGGCCTTCATAACACCTCAGCAGTAACACAGGCTGATCACCTTCATGCCACGCCACAGTGATGCAGTATTAATTCATGCAAAAGGAGCCCTGGCCAAGTATTGAGTGTGTGCATGGAAATACTTTGTCGGCCAACATTTCTATTAAAAAAATCAATTTTTAAAAATTGATCTTAATGTAATATTCTAATTTTCTGAGAAACTGATTTATGGGTTTTCATGAGCCGCAAGCCATAACCATCAAAATTAAAAGAAATAAACACTTGAAATATATCACTGTCAGAAATGAATCTATATAAAATATGAGTTTCATTTTATGAATTGAATTACTGAAATAAATCAACTATTTGATGATATTCTAATTTAGTGAGATGCACCTGTAAAATGGCTAGACTCGCCTTTGCTGAGGAGCATGTTGTGTGGACAGAGGAGAACTGGTCCAGAGTGCACTTCAGTGATGAGAGCAAGTTCAATTTATTTGGGTCTGATGGGAAACGATGTGTTTGGTGGAACACTGGGGTTAAGACTGAACGCAAAGTGTGTAAAGAAATCAGTTAAATTTGGAGGAGGAACTGTCATAGTTTGGGGATGTTTTCTGCAGCAGGAGTTGGGCCTCTTGTACAGCTACATGGCAGGGTGAATACAAATGTTTATGTGAACCTCAGCCCACAATTTTCATGCAAGACAATGCCCCCTGTCACACTGCAAAATGGGTTAACAGTTCCTTGAATCTAACAGTATTCAATAAAGTATTGATACATTCTTCTCTAAGTTTGATCTCCACGATAAGGATGTCACAGCCGGTCACCGCCAATAGCATTGCTGGGTTGGTTTCACGAGTCTCTTCCAACCAAAGGGGCAAGATTAAATGCGACCCCTACTGGCCAGGAGGTCAGAATGTTGTCTCTATAACCTTTAAAAGAGACATTTTACACATGTATCTGTGCTGCTACCTGCATGTGCACGTTTGTCACCTCTGCCTGTTCAGTCATCATCTCCAATGTAGACAGATCTGTAGTCAAAGGCTTGACATCTTGAAAATGTATGCAAAATGCATCAGGAACCAACAAATCAATCATCATGTGTAGAATACTATATAGTAAATATCAGTAAACATCTGAACTGACACACAATGGCAGTTAAACATCAATCCAAATTGGTGCTTTTGGAAAGGGATAATTCATCTTTCGGATGCTTGGGTACAGGTAATGAGCTACACCATATTTATCATTCAGCACAGAGCGGTCCACTGTAAGGTTTTAGGGCGATGCCTGTCTCCTCACCTCATCTCTGGCCCCATGACAGAGTGCCTGCGGAGCATGGCTCTGGCCTTGGCGCTGGTCAGGTTGGAGGTAGGTTCTCCGTTGATGGCCAAGATGGCGTCCCCCACCCCCAGCCTGCCATCCTGGCTAACAGAGCCCCCCTGGACCACGCTGCGCACCAGCATGCCTGAGCCGTCCTTGATAGCACTCACCGACATCCCTGCCAACATGCACACACAAACACCCACACACACCCACACACAAGAGCACACAGGAGCTCAGGTGAGTGGAGGGCTGGCAAAGCCTGCTTTGAATGCATGCCAAACAGAGAGACAGTCGCCCAAACAAACACCTGACAGTGGTATAATCAGCATAATCAAGACAGACACTAGGCAGATTAGCACACAGACATGGCTACACATGCTTGACATTTACACAGCATCATCCTTCACCATCACACTCATGGAAGGTGCACGGACACAAATCGGACACATTCACACCCACAGAGGGCAGAGGGCACAGGTGAGCAGAGGAGTAACACATGCCTGTCACACAAAAAACCCGACTTTGGCATTATCAATCTGGACACTAGGAGGATTACACAAACACTTCATTAATGCAAACAGGCAGAAGCTGCTAAATCAGGCATCACGCGTGCACGCCCCTTGCACATACATACATACACTGCAGAGAGGGAAGGCAGCAACAAATTAGGCAATCTGGTCTATGCTGCTGGCAGTCTAATGGCAAACTACATTCACAACACTATGGTCGTACATAATTTGAAGTTGATCAAAGAAATGACTTTGTGTTTTTTGATATAAATAGTTTATTGTTTTTTTCTTATTACATTCAAATTACAATACAATCATAGTGCTGGAATACAATTGACAGGAGACAAAGCTACTGACACTGACAGGACAAACAAAAGACACATTTCAAAGACATTCATATTTTTAAGAAATCATGCAGGATATCAAAAAAATTCCAACTGAGATGAATATTTTGACATGGCATTAAAATACATCATATTAGCACAAACTCTGTCAAACAATAATTTATAGTTCTTTGCTACATAGTTTTTCCTTGAAAATGTGTTTAACCTCAACAAAACTTTAACAAAGATTTAAGAAGTGCAGCAGGCTCACACAAATTGGTTCACATCATTTACAAAACAAGACTACAGTACAATAAATAGGCTGCTTATTTTTCTAGTTCTGTGGAGCAAGGCAAGGAGAAGATCCTATTTTAGTCCATCACACTGTGTTTTTTTAACAACTGTTTAAAAAGTCATCCAGACTCTTGTTCAGACCAACCAAACACTGTAATGAGAATAGTCTCATCCCCAACACTGGGTATAGGATTGTGGTCATGTATAACACTCTAAATGGCACCTAAAAACTGGAAGAAGTTAAAGTAGTACAAAAATGTTTGTTCTAATCATTACTACCATAAACCTTCCTCCAGATCCAAGTGATGCTGTCCACATTGAAGCTTTTGCTTCAAATCAAAATGGATATACAGTGGTGTGAAAAAGTGTTTGCCCCCTTCCTGATTTCTCATTTTTTGTACGTTTATCACTCTTAAATGTTTCAGATAATTAAACAAATTTAAATATTAAACAAAGATAACACAAGTAAACACAAAATGCAGTTTTTAAATGAAGGTGCTTATTATTTAGGGCGAAAAAAAATCCAAACCTACATGGCTCTGTGTGAAAAAGTGATTGTCCCCCCTGTTAAAACATAAATTAAGATAAGATAAGCCTTTATTAGTCCCACAACGGGGAAATTCCAGGATTGCAACAGCACAGGGATAGCAACACTCAGAGCAACAATCAGAAGGCAAGAAAAAAAAAACAAGCAAGCAAGAGCAGCTAATATACATATGTACATATTACTATAAAATATATACAGTATATACACACACACACACAGACACACAGTGCAGAGCATTGTAGCTGGATGGAATAAATATATGAATATATGAACACACAGTGCAGAGCATTGTAGCTAGATGGAATAAATATGTAAATATATAAACACCCACAGTACGGAGCATTGCAGCTAGGTGGAATAAATATGCAAGTATATAAACACACACAGTGCGGAGCAATGTAGCTAGATGGAATAATATGTAGATATATAAATATAAACACACCCAGTGCTGAGCATTGTAGCTAGATGGAATAAATATGTAAATATATAAACACACACAGTGCAGAGCATTGTTGCTAGGTGGGATGAAACAGCATAACCGTCTATTTAGTTATCCTACATGGTATGATTATGTGCCCATACATATTCTCACCCTCCATAGCGACCGGTATGTTCCTTAACTGTGGTTTATCACATCTTTGGAAAGCTGAGTTCAATTTCTCTAGCCACACCCAGGCCTGATTACTCCCACAACTGTTTTCAATCAAGAAATCACTTAAATAGGACCTGCCTGACAAAGTGAAGTAGACCAAAAGATCCTCATCATGCTGCAATCCAAAGAAATTCAGGAACAAATGAGAAACAAAGTAACTGAGATCTATCAGTCTGGAAAAGGTTATAAAGCCATTTCTAAAGCTTTGGGACTCCAGCTAACCACAGTGAGAGCCATTATTCAATTCAATTCAATTTAATTCAATTCAACTTTATTTATATAGCGCCATTTCACAACAACAGTCATCTCATAGCACTATCAACTGTAGGGGGAACCCCCACAGTTGCAGAAAGACCCCAGCAATCAGGCGATCCCCTGTGAGCAAGTGCTTGGCGACGGTGGAGAGGAAAAACTCCCTTTTAACAGGAAGAAACCTCCAGCAGAACCAGGCTCAGGGAGGGGCAGTCATCTGCTGCGACTGGCTGGGGGGGTGAGGGGATAGAGAAGATGAAAAGAACAGACATGTAGAGAGCAAACAGCACGATGGGGACTCAATCTATGGGAGAGAACAAACAAATATTAATGACCAGCAAAAAAAAATATTTCATTGAGAGTGAAGAAAGGAGTGAGGCCCAGTGCATTACTGGAGGTCCCCCGGCTGACTAAACCTATTAGCAGCATAACTAAGGGAGGGTTCAGAAACACATGATCCCTCCCTAATTGTAGGCTATATCAAAAAGGTAGGTTTTAGCCCTATTCTTAAAAACAGAGATCGAGTCTGACTCCCGAATCCAGATTGGCAGCTGGTTCCACAGGAGAGGAGCTTGATAACTGAAGGCTCTGCCTCCCATTGTACTTTTGGAGATTCTAGGTATTACAAGTAATCCTGCATTTTGGGAGCGTAGTGCTCTGTTAGGATAATACGGTAGTATCAGATCTTTTAAATAAAAAGGAGCCTGATTGTTTAGAGCTTTGTAAGTAAGAAGAAGGATTTTAAACTTAATTCTAAACTCTATGGGAAGCCAATGAAGGGAGGCCAGAACCGGAGAGATATGATCTCTCTTTCTAGTACCTGTTAAAACTCTTGCTGCATCATTTTGGATCAGCTGAAGACTTTTTAAAGATGTTTTAGGACAGCCTGATAATAAAGAATTACAATAATCTAATCTCGAGCTAACAAAAGCGTGGATCAGTTTCTCAGCATCACTCTGAGACAAGATGCTCCTAATCTTGGCAATATTACGCAAATGATAGAAGGCAGTCTTAGAAACAAATTTAATATGTGAATTGAAGGACAGATCTTGATCAAAAATAATTCCAAGGTTCCTCACAGAGCTATTAAGAGAAAGAGTAACCGCATCCAAACTGAAAGTTTGATTTGGAAAGGAATTTCTAAGGTTTTTTGGACCAACAAGAATGACTTCAGTCTTATCTGAATTTAATAGCAGGAAATTACAAGTCATCCAAGCTTTGATTTCCTTAAGACAGGCTTCTAACTTGGCTAATTGATTACTATCATCTGGCTTCATTGACAGGTATAATTGTGTGTCATCTGCATAACAATGAAAATGTATACAGTCCTTTCTAATAATGTTGCCTAACGGAAGCATATATAAACTAAAAAGAGTAGGGCCTAGCACAGATCCCTGTGGAACTCCATGACTAAGCTTTGAGTTGAAAGAAAACTCATTATTTACATGAACAAACTGGAACCTATCAGATAAATAAGATCTAAACCACTGCAACGAAGTTCCATTAAGTCCAACATAGTGTTCTAATCTATCAAGTAGAATATTATGATCGATAGTATCAAAAGCTGCACTAAGGTCTAAAAGGACAAGTACAGAAACCAGTCCATTGTCAGATGCGATGAGGAGGTCATTAGTGACCTTCGCTAAGGCTGTTTCAGTACTATGATGGATTCTAAACCCAGATTGAAACTCTTCAAGTAAACCATTTCCCTGCAGGGGGTCAAATAATTGTGTAGCAACAACTCTTTCTAAGATTTTTGAAATGAAAGGGAGATTAGAGATTGGTCTATAGTTAGCTAAAGCTCCTGGATCTAGCATTGGCTTTTTGAGTAAGGGTTTAATTACAGCCGTTTTAAAAGCCTGCGGTACATGGCCTAAAGTTAATGAAGAATTGATTATATGAAGAATAAAGCTACCAATAAGTGGGAAGACTTTTTTCAATAACCTGGTAGGAATAGGGTCTAAAAGACAAGTTGAAGGTTTGGATGAGGAAACTATTTTGTCTAACTCACAAAGGTCGATTGGAGTAAACTCATCAAGACAGACATCAATAGAAGGAGTTGTAGTAGTTACAGTATTTAAGTTAACTGTGGGAAGAATCTGATTGATTTTATCTCTGATGGATGAAATTTTATTATTGAAAAAGATCATAAAGTCCTGACTAGTTAGCTCTAAGGGAATGCTAGGATTGACAGAGTCCTGACTCTTTGTCAACCTGGCTACAGTGCTGAAAAGAAACCTGGGATTATTCTTGTTCTCTTCTATTAATGCAGAATAATAACTCGTTCTAGCTTTTCTAAGAGATTTTTTTATAAATTAAAAGATGATTTCTCCAAGCTAAACAGATTTCATCTAAATTAGTGGAGCGCCATTTTCTTTCTAATTGACGAGTCTTCTGTTTTAAGCTACGAGTTTCTGTGTTGAACCAAGGAGTTAGAAATCTCTGATTAGACTTTTTCTTTTTTAAGGGGGCCACCAAGTCTAGAGTCTGATGCAGAGAAGCTGTAACACTATCCACCATGTTATCAATTACAGAAGGAGCAAGCTGTCTATAGCTTATTTCCGTTGTGTTGACACATGGCATAGAGGAAACAATCTGCATAAATTTGGTAACAGCATCATCTGAGAGGCATCTACTGTAATAATATTTTTCTTTAGGAGCCAAATAGTCAGAAATAGTAAAATCAAAGGTTAACAGACAATGGTCTGACAGTACAGGGTTATGAGGAGACACTACAAGATTTTCTATTTCTATGCCATATGTCAGAACAAGGTCCAATGTATGGTGGAGGTAGTGAGTAGAATTTCCTACTTTCTGAGAAAACCCAATCGAGTCTAATATTGAATTAAATGCCACATTAAGGCAGTCACTATCTACATCCACATGTATATTAAAGCCCCCTACTATAATTATTCTATCAGATTTCAGCACTAAATCAGCTAAGAAATCAGCAAATTCGGATAAAAATTCTGAGTAGGTTGATGGGGGACGATAAACTATGGCAAATAAAATTGGGTTTAACCTAAAATTGCTAAAGTGCCCAATACTGAGGACCAGGCCCTCAAAGGAATTATAACATGTTTTTTGCTTTACATTAACTAGTAATTTGGAATGGTAAATTGTTGCTACTCCTCCTCCACGACCAGAACTTCTGGGATTTTGACAGTTTAAATAACCAGAGGGAGTTGATTCATTTAAACCAACAGAATCCGCTTGCCCTAACCAAGTCTCAGTAAGGGAAATTAAATCAATCTGATGATCAATTAACAGATCATGGACTAACAGAGACTTGGGAGTTAGAGACCTAATATTTAATAAACCACATTTAATTTTTAAATTATGAGGAGGAACAGAGGCCAAATCATTCAATTTAGAGGCTTTATGTTTAATTTGAGTTTTACCAATATTTTGCTTAATCACTTTGGGATGCTTATATATTATATTTTTATTTACTTTGGAGGGAGCAGACAACGATTCTCTGATGGGGAAGACAGGGGCTAAGCTGAAGGGTGGCGGATGAAGAGAAGCTGCAGAGAGGCGTGTAAGACTGCAACTCTGCTTCCTGGTCCCAACTCTGAGTAGTCAATGTTTTGGAAATTTGGATAAAAAAGATGCCAGATTGTTAGATAAATAAGAAGCACCATCCAAAGTGGGATGAATGCTGTCTCGTCTCATAAGACCAGGTTTTCCCCAAAAAGAGCTCCAATTGTCAATGTAGCCCACGTTATTTGCAGGACACCACACAGACAGCCAGCGGTTCAAGGATGACGAGCGACTAAACATGTCATCACTGGTCAGATTGGGGAGGGGCCTAGAGAATACTACAGTGGCAGACATCGTTTTTGCAAAGTCACACACCGATTCTACATTAAGTTTCGTGACTTCCGACTGCCGGAGACGGATGTCATTAATGCCAGCGTGAATAACAATTGTGGAGTATTTACAGTTACTTTTAGCCAGCATTTTCAAATTTGACTCGATGTCGCCTGCTCTGGCCCCAGGAATGCATTTGACTATGGCCGCTGGAGTCTCTAGGTTCACGTTTCTGACTACAGAGTCGCCAATGATCAGAGTTTTTTCCTCAGCGGGTGTGTCGCTGAGCGGGGAAAAACGATTAGAAACGTGAACAGGTTGGTGGTGTACCGGGGCTTTGCGACTAGGCTTCCTTCTCACCGTCACCCACCCAGTCTCCTCGCTGCTGAGGAGAGCCGGGGGACCGCTAACAGGGGGGCCTAAGCTAGCTAGCTCCGCTGCAACTAAGGGGCGTCCATCAAGAGTAACTGGCGCAGACGGTGTTTCAATGCAGCGGAGCCGGGATTCCAAATCAGACAACCTCCCCTCGAGCGCCTCAAAAAGACAACATTTATTACATTTACCGTTATCACTAAAAGAGGCAGAGGTGTAGCTAAACATCTGACAGAGAGAGCACACCAGAGGAGGAGAGGAAGGAGAGCTAGTAGCCATCGCTAGTGGCTAACCCAAAGCTCAGGAGAGTGAGGAGAGCAAACCACACAGACAGACAGCAAAACAGGAAGTGACGATACGTTACCACAAGGAAGTGACGATCATCCACAAATGGCAAAAACATGGAACAGTGGTGAACTTCCCAGGAGTGGCCGGCCAACAAAATTACCCCAAGAGAGCAGCGACAACTCATCCATGAGGTCACAAAAGACCCCACAACAACATTCAAAGAACTGCAGGCCTCACTTGCCTCAGTTAAGGTCAGTGTTCATGACTCCACCATAAGAAAAAGACTGGGCAAAAATGGCCTGCATGGCAGAGTTCCAAGATGAAAACCACTGCTGAGCAAAAAGAACATAAAGGCTCGTCTCAGTTTTGCCAGAAAACATCTTGATGATCCCCAAGACTTTTGAGAAAATACTCTGTGGACTGACGAGACAAGAGTTGAACTTTTTGGAAGGTGTGTGTCCCATTACATCCGATGTAAAAGTAACACAGCATTTCAGAAAAGGAACATCATACCAACAGTAAAATATGATGGTAGTAGTGTGATGGTCTGGGGCTGTTTTGTTGCTTCAGGACCTGGAAGACTTGCTGTGGTTAAAGGAACCATGAATTCTGCTGTCTACCAAAAAATCCTGAAGGAGCATGTCCGGCCATCTGTTCGCGATGTCAAGCTGATGTGCAATTGGGTTCTGCAGCACGACAGTGATCCAAAACACACCAGCAAGTCCACCTCTGAATGGCTTAAGAAAAACAAAATGAAGGCTTTGGAGTGGCCTAGTCAAAATCCTGACCCGAATCCAATTGAGATGCTGTGGCATGACCTTAAAAAGGTGGTTCATGCTCGAAAACCCTCCAATGTGGCTGAATTACAACAATTCTGCAAAGATGAGTGGGCCAAAATTCCTCCACAGCGCTGTGAAAGCCTCATTGCAAGTTACTGCAAACTCTTGTTGCTGCTAAGGGTGGCCCAACCAGTTATTAGGTTTAGGGGGCAATCACTTTTTCACACAGGGTCACGTAGGTTTGGATTTTTTTCCCCTTAATAATAAACACCTTCATTCAAAAACTGCATTTTGTGTTTACTTGTGTTATCTTTGTCTAATATTTAAATTTGTTTGATGATCTGAAACATTTAAGTGTGACAAACATACAAAAAAAAAAAAAAGAGAGAAATCAGGAAGGGGGCAAGCACTTTTTCACACCACTGTACATTTACAACCAGACTGTCAATGATGGCATAGCTCATTCCGACCTGACAAAATCACCCTGAGAGTGTTCAGAGCTCCTGGCCATTGACCTTGACTTTAAACACAGCTTAGATACAGACCCATCTAGGATGTCCTTCAGGTCAAGGTCAGTGCCTAGGACAAGCAAAGTTTTTTGGAAAATTATAAGTTCCCAGATCTCCTGACCTTTGACAATGACCTTGACCTTGAGTTCAACCTGGATGCAGACAAACCTAAGGATGACTGTGTGTGAGTTTGTTGAGAATTAGGGCAATTGCCTGGGAGGAGTAACAATTTTCATAAAATCATATAAGAGCTGAGATATCCTGACCTTTGACCTTGACCTTTAGCACAACCTTGATGCAGACCCACCTGATGATCATTGTGCATGTATTTGTTGAGAATTAGGGCAATTGCCTGGGAGAATTGATTTTTCTGAAATCACATAAGTGCTCAAATCTCCTGACATTTCACCTTGTCCTGACGATGATTGTGAGTGAGTTTGGTGACCATCGTGACAAATGCCTATGAGGAGTGGTGATTCCTGTGAAATGTGGATGGACGAACAGAGGGACAGACAGAGGGACAGATGAACAGACGGAGGTACGGATAGCATGTCATCACATTAGATCTTTTTGACTTCTCCGGAATGAGCTAAAAACCAAAAACAAATCATGTAAACCCTTCACATTTGGAATTTCAAAAGAGCATTCTTTACTCAATGCATTGTATAGCAGGAAGGTCTACATTTTAAGCAGATATAAAAGCTACAGAATGTTCTGATACACAGACTGTAGGTTATGACCTTGATATTCTTAATGAACATTTGCATAATTTCAAACCTTCACACAAACACATGCACACACACACACACACACACACACACACACACACACACACACACACACACACACACGCGAGTAGCGTGGTGCCTGATTACAGTATGTTTCCAGCATACAAATTAGTGTGTTTGACTATACTTTCCATAATGCCCTAAGTCAAGAGTGTAGAAATGCTTTGCTCCCTTTTGTTTCGTTATCATGTCTGAATAGCCAGACCTTCAGCATTTGTTGGAGCGGTTAACACTGTATACTTGCAACAAAGCAGTATAAAAATATATGTATACTTTTATAAATATGTCATATATATTCTTTCTTTTATTTGCAATTGTTTCACTTTCATCACCTTACTAATTTTTCACCAAATAACACACACTCAGCAGTGCACACAAATTTAAATATTATCTCTGATGAGGAATTCATCACTTCACCACTCCTCTTCTGGGCAGTCGTCACCACCACCTCCTATAAGTGCCATTATCGCCATGCCCGTGATGTACACACACCAAGACACCATCAGCATGAGAAAGATGGAGAACATACCAAGGCTACGGTTGCCCCGCACAATAGTGATAGTCCGCTCAAAGCTGGTGCGGGGGGGCAGAGGCGGGGCTTGTTGCTTATTTTCATCTTCCATGGTGCCGAAGCGATGAAACAGCTGGTTTTCCTGAGACAGAGCAGGGGGCATGAGTAAGTAAGCATAGCAATCAATATATAAGAAGAGAATAGTCATGCTAGTCTGACTGACACAGTGGATATAAAAAGTCTACACACCCTGTTCAAATGCCAGGTTTTTGTGATGTAAAAAAAAAAATGAGACCAAGATAAATCACTTCAAAACCTTTTCCACCATTAATGTTACCTATAACCTGTACAACCCAATTGATAAATAAACTGAAATATTTTAAGGGGAAAAATTTAAAAAAAACTTACAATAATCTGGTTGCATAAATATGCACACCCTTTTATAACTGGGGACGTGACTGTGTTCAGAATTAACCAATCACATTCAAACTCATGTTAAATGGGAGTCAGCACACCCCTGCCACCATTTAAAGTGCCTCTGATTAACCCTAAATAAAGTTCAGCTGTTCTAGTAGGCTTTTCCTGACATTTTTGTAGTCACATCTTACAGCACAAGCCATGGTCCGCAGACAGCTTCCAAAGCATCAGAGGGATCTCACTGTTCAAAGATATCAGTCAGGAGAAGGGTACAAAAGAATTTCCAAGGCATTAAATATACCATGGAACACAGTGAAGACAGTCATCATCAAGCGGAGAAAATATGGCACAACAGTGACATTACTAAGAACTGGACGTTCCTCCAAAATTGATGAAAAGACGAGAAGAAAACTAGTCAGGTAAGTTGCCAAGAGGCCGACAGCAACATTGAAGTAGCTGCAGGAATTTCTGGCAAGTACTGGCTGTTTAGTACATGTGACAACAATCTTCCGTCTAGGGTGGCAAGACAGAAGCCTTATCTTGCAAAGAAAAACATCCAAGCCCGACTACATTTTGCAAAAACATTTGAAATCTCCCAAACGCATGTGGGAAAATGTGTTATGGTCTGATGAAACCAAGGTTGAACTTTTTGGCCATAACTCCAAAAGGTATATTTGGCGCAAACACAACACTGCTCATCACCAAAAGAACACCATACCGACAGTGAAGCAAGGTGGTGGTACCATCATGCTTTGGGGCTGTTTTTCTTCAGCTGGAACTGGGGCCTTAGTCAAGGTGGAGGGAATTATGAACAGTTCCAAATACCAGTCAGTGCTGGCACAAAACCTTCAGGCTTCTGACAGAAAGCTGAAGATGAAGAGAAACTTCATCTTTCAGCACGACAATGACTCAAAGCACACATCCACATCAACAAAAGAATGGGTTCACCAGAAGAAGATTAAGGTTTTGGAATGGCCCAGCCAGAGTCCAGACCTGAATCCGATCCAACATCTGTGGGGTGATCTAAAGAGGGCTGTGTATAGGAGATGCTCTCGCAATCTGACAGATTTGGAGCGTTTTTGCAAATTGAACTCTTTTAAGGGGAAAAAGAGGTGGCAAATATTGCCACATCAAGATGTGCCATGCTGATAGACTCCTACCCAAAAAGACTGAGTGCTGTAATAAAAGCCAACGGTGCTGCAACAAAGTATTAGTTTAAGGGTGTGCATATTGATGCAACCAGGTTATTGTGAGTTTTTTATTTTTTCCCTTAAAAGATTTCAGTTGTTTTTTCAATTGGGTTGTACAGGTTATAGGTCACATTAATGGTGGAAAAAGTTTTGAAATGATTTACATGTATCTTGGTCTAATTTTTTTTACATCACAAAAACCTGGCATTTGAACAGGGGTTTGTAGACTTTGTATATCCACTGTATTATACACACCAAAAATATTCAGAGGCCATAAGACCAAAATATGGCAGCTACTTCATGGAAATGATGGTTGCAATATCAGTAGTCTCAACTTTGCATTAAATGTAAGTTCTACACTTCAATAAATACCAGACCTTAAATGATGTAATAGTGCATTCTGTCCAGCTTTTAGTCTTTCCTGTTTTTTGAATGTACTGTAGCATCCTTGGACAAAGTAGCAGTATTGAAGCAGATCAGTATAGTAGATCACAGCTCTAATGAAGATGCTAATGTTGGCTGCTAGCTTTCAGACAATTTGTGAGGAGACCTGTTTTTAAACATGAATAAACCCACCTCCAACCCTCCTTTGGTGTCACTCCCTGCAGAAACCTCCAGGTCAGCCCTCTCCTTTGTGTCAGCCATTAGCAAGACTAAATTAATGCAAGGTTACCTGCTAATCAGAGACATGAGGATGCCATTGCTAGCTGTGGCATGGCTACAAAGGTGCTGCTATCTCATGACTTGTGACTGACTTTTACCTGGATAGAAACCCACCTGTGTATGCATTTGGTGAGCATCCAGGCAATTGCCTAGGAGGAGTCACGATTCTTGTGAACTGTGACAAGGCAGCACCATGGCATAAGCTCATGAGAAGCTCATGGCATAAGCTAACCAGATCATCAATGACAGAATAGCTCATTCTGGTTTGCTAAAATCACACCTCAGATCTCCTGACCTTAACCCTAAGCACAGCATAGATGCAGACCCACCTGAGGATCATTGTGCTAAAAACAACTGTCCAATGTTTGCAAAACATTCGGCAATTGCCTAGGAGAAGTAACGATTTTTGTAAAGTCATAAATTCCCAGATCTCCTCACCTTTGACAATGACCTTGATCTGAGCACAACCTGGATGCAGACAAACCAGAGGATGTTTGTGTGTGAGTTTGTTGAGGCAATTACGGCAATTGCCGAGGAGTAGTATTGATTTTTCTAAAATCACGTAAGTGCCCAGATCTCCTGATCTTGACCTTGAGCAAAGCTTGGATGCAGACTCACCTGAGGATCATTGTGAGTGAGTTTGGTGAGCATCGAGGCAATTGCCTAGGAGGAGTAGCGAGTCCTGTGAAATGTGGATGGACAGACGGACAACGGACACTGTGTCTTCGCATTAGCTTCTTTCAGAATGAGCTAAAAAAGAATACAGAAATTCTTTGAGTACTCAAGTATAAGTATAATATTCAATATGCAAGAGTTGCAATATTTCATAGTTGATTTTACTGTAACTATAGAACTTAATGGGCAAAGCATTTTTGCGAAAGATTCAAATTGCATTCAGTCATTATTATTACCTCTGCCAAGGGAGGAGGTGATGCTTTTAGTGGCGTTGGTTTGTCTGTCTGTTCGTAACATAACTCTAAAAGTTATGGATGGATTTTGATGAAATTTCCAGAAAAGGTATGTAATAGCACAGGGAACAGATGATTAGATTTTGGTGGTGATTCGGGTCACAATCTGGATGCAGGAATTTTTTTTGAATATGAGTCAAAGATTCAAAGATTTTTATTTGTCAATACTACTATAAAGTCGTGAAAAAATTAGGACACCCTGTATAAGCCTGTGTGTTTTTGTTTAACATATTTGGACATATGGATATTTAATATCAATGTTAAAAATACTGGATTCGACTTCCGGTTATGGCTGCCACGTAGGACGGACGTGTCTCGCTCTGCTCTGCTCCTGGAGAAAAAAAATCGGCAAATAACTCTCTCATTTGGGACAGAACGTATCTCAGCATTTGGGCGAGGATATGTCGGCGAAGCCTAAGGCTGGAAAACCAGGAAAAGGAAAAAGCGAGCCGCCGAAACAGTCCAAATTAACGGACTTTCAGGTCTGTGACGCAGCAAACAAAATTCCATATATGGCGGAGGAGGCTGGCAACGGTGCGATGTCTGCGCGGGGAGGCGCAGATGCGCTGATGGCTGCCATGAGTTCAATGAGAGCGGACTTTTCCTCTAGATTTGATGGGATTATGACAGCGTTGGAAGGAATAAGAAAGGAATTGGGTGACTGCGTAGAACGAACGGCGCAGATGGAGCTCCGTCTCGCTAGTGCTGAAGATGACGTCACCCGTCTTCAATTAAAGGTGCGCACTTTGGAAAAAAAAAATAAATCTCTGGAAGATAATATTTTGGATTTGGAATCTCGGTCGAGACAGAATAATTTGAGGCTGGTGGGTCTTCCAGAGGAATCAGAAGGTCGGGACGTATGTTCCTTTCTGGAAAAGTGGATTCCGGAGGTGCTGGGCAGCGAGGAGTTGCAATCAGCAGTGGTTCTGGAAAAAGCACATCGTATTGGCCCACGGAGAGATAAGGGACTGCCGAGGACCTTAATTATGAAGTTTCTTAGCAACAGAGACAGGATGAAGATCTTCAACGCTGCACGTGCTAAAGGAGAGATTAAACACCAGGACCAGCAGGTGCGGTTCCACCCAGATTTGGCCACAGGAATCCAGCAATTGAGGAAGCAGTTTGATCCCGTACGTAAGGAGCTGCGCAACCTTGGGATTCGTCATGGTGTAATCTATCCTGCGAGACTGCTGACCACGTATGAGGGCAGAACCCACATCTTCAAGACCCCAGAGGAGGCGCAGGAGTTCATCAAGAAGATCAAAGAAGAAGAAGAGACTGGTGGGAGCTAAGCATGAACAAAATATAAGGTAGAATAATTAAGCATTTGCACAGGCATCTGACTGACTTGAAGTAAATAGTAAGTTTACAAAATATAGATTGTATTATATATTAAAAAAACAAAACAAAAACAAAACAAACAAAAAAAAAACTATGATGTACAAAGTTGTTAAAAATTTTGGAGTTAAGTTGGAAAACTACAGAGGAGAGTTAATGTTACGTCATTAAAAGCAGTAGAGTTAGGGTGATTGGGAGGATGAAGAAGGAGTGGCTTAGGCTGTTCCCCGTGGGTGTGGAACGGTCGATGGCTATATCGGGAGACAGAATTTTTCTTTTGATTTTGGGGGGTTTGCCACAAGTGTGGGAAGGGGAAATTTGTTTGTGTGTAGTTTGTAGGATGAATGTTCAACCACTCATGTTTTTGCTTCTCTGTATGAGCATGTTTACACTGCAAGGTAATCCCAAACTCTCTATTGATCATGGACCAAAGTGTTAATCTTAATTTAACTTCATGGAATTGCAGAGGTCTACAAAATTTAAAAAAACTTAAACAAGTTATGAATAAAATAAAGGACATGGGTTCAAGAATTGTGTTTTTACAAGAAACTCATCTGATAGAGGAGGATGTTAAAAGAATTAGGAGTAGATGGCAGGGAAGTGTATTCACCTCTTCATTTTCATCCCGAGCCAGGGGAGTTATGACTCTCATACATAAATCAGTTCCTTTTCAAGTGAAAAATGTAATTGGAGACAAATTTGGAAGATATGTAATCATTCAAGGTTCTTTGCTATTAGAAAATATAAATCTTGTGAACTTATATGGTCCCAATATAGATGATCAGAAGTTCTTTGCTAATTTATTTCTCATCTTATCATCACTTACAGGGCAACATATAATAGCAGGGGATTTTAATTGTACATTGAATCCAGGTGTGGATAGATCAACAGGACTGGATTGTACGCACATTGGATGTAGGATGACTATTAATCATTTTATGAAAGAATTGAGATTGTTAGACATATGGAGAGAAATGAAACCACAAGTTAAAGCCTATTCTTGTTATTCCAGTACCTACAAGACATTCTCACGTACTGATTATTTTTTGATTTCCACAGAATTAAGGTCCAAGATTCAAAACTGCTTTTATGATAACATCGTGATCTCTGATCATGCACCCTGTTGTCTAATATATGTAGATAAAAAATTGACAAAGGAATCAGGCAGATGGCAATTTCAGCATAAATGGCTTCAGGATGAGGAATTTGTCAAGTATATAGAAAAACAGATAGACGAGTTCTTTGACATCAATACTACACAAACATCAGCATGTGTAAAGTGGGAGGCTTTCAAAGCTTTTATTAGGGGACATATTATTAGTTATACAGGATCAAAATCTAAGAAGACTCGAGAGGAGAGAGCTAAATTGGAACATAAAATAAAAAGTCTTCAGGAAAAAGTGTATGCAGGAAGAGATCCAAGGTTGGAGAATGAATTACTGATTTTGAGAGCTGAATACGACAAAAAATCAGCGAATAGAGCTGCCTCGAGTCTTCTAAGATTGAAACAATCTTTTTATGAACAAGGTGAAAAATCAGGAAAATTATTAGCATGGCAGATTAAACAATTGGAAATTAAAACACCAATAACCAGTATTATAAGTAAAGGACAGGTAGTTATAGATCCTTTAGAAATTAATACAGCCTTTAGAGATTACTATGAAAAATTATATGATACCAAAAATGAACCTGATTTAACAAAACTAAATGGGTTTTTGAACAAACTATCAATACCGTGTATTCCAAATGAAAACAGGGAGATATTGGAGTCTAAAATTAGTCAAGAAGAAGTTGGGCTAGCCATTGATAATATGAAATCAGGAAAAAGTGCAGGACCAGATGGTCTTCCAGTTGACCTTTATAAAAAATTTAAGAATAAATTAATAAAACCTTTTTTGGAAATGGTTTTAGAAGCATTTTAAAATAATAATTTACCATCATACATAAATAATGCCTTAATTATACTGCTGCCAAAACCAGGTAAGCCCTCTAATAAATGTGAAAATATGAGACCAATAAGCCTATTAAACGCCGACCTTAAGATAATCTGTAAAATTTTAGCAAGACGAATACAAGAAATTTTACCAAATATTATTAATCGAGATCAGAATGGCTTTATAAAGGGTAGACAAGGCTTCCATAATGTAAGAAGACTATTTAATATTATTTATTTTAATAAAGAAGCACCGGATACAGCTCTCCTATCATTGGACGCCGAAAAGGCCTTTGATAGAGTTGAATGGCCCTTTCTTTTTGAAGTCCTACAAAGGTTTGGACTTGGAAATAATTTCATAAAATGGGTTCAAATAATATACAATAATGCTACAGCAGAAATCCTAACAAATAACAATATTTCAAAACCAATAAAAATCAATAGAGGATGTTGACAAGGCTGTCCACTTTCACCTTTACTGTTTACTATGGCAATTGAACCTTTAGTGATAGCGATACGTTTACATTCACAAATATATGGAATTAAAGTTGGACCAACAGAACATAAAATCTCCCTGTACGCCGATGATATAATTTTGTTTATGTCGAATCTAAAAAAATCAATTCCAACCTTGTTGAATTTAATAAAGAATTTTGGGGAAATATCAGGATATAAAATAAATAAAACTAAATCTTCAATATTAATGCTAAATGAGACCCAGAGAAATTACCCAGCCCCTGAGGTAAATCAATTCAATGTTGTAAATCAGTTTAAATATTTAGGAATCCAAATTATGCCTAAGCTAGAATCAGTCGCCAGTGTCAACTATGAAGCCTTAATGTCAGATATCAATGAGTTAACTCAGAGATGGATGTCACTACCAATGTCGATGATCGGGAGAATCAATATACTTAAAAGTAATATTTTACCTAAAATACTTTATTTATTTCAATACATTCCCTTATCACCACCTTTAGATCTATTCTCAAGAATAAAAAAAAAGTTAGTGGAATTTATATGGAACAACAGGAGGGCTAGATTATGTTTGTCTTTATTATATTTACCATTTGATCGTGGAGGTCTGAAATGTCCAAATTTTATGTTGTATTATTGGTCTGCACAACTGAGGTCTATGACATATTATTTTTCATCAAATGATCTCCCTCACTGGACTGAAATGGAATCATACAATTTACCTTTACCTCTTCCCATATTCATATACTCAGATTCGGCAAAAAAATTACAAAAACAAGTTAAAAATCCATTTGTAAAGCATATGATCAAAATATGGTGTGAAGCTAAAAACTATTTAAAAGAACCACAGTTATTGTCACAATTTAGTCCAATATGGGGTAATCAATATTTTAAACCAGGGAGAGCGGACGCTGTATTTAAAGTATGGAATTTAAAAGGGATACAAAAGATTCAGGATTTATATTTGCCATGTGCAGACAACATAATGTCTTTTGAAGAGCTGAGGATCAAATTTAATCTCAATAGAACACATTTTTTTAAATATCTTCAACTTAGAAACTTTATTCGATCAAATCAAAATAAAGCTCTCACTCGACCTATTTATTCATCCTTGGAAAAAATGATGATGAAAGATAGTAAAAGAAAGGGTATTATTTCAGAGTTTTATAACTCATTGACACTATCTTCAAGTGAAAATTCACTGAAAAGATTAAACTACTGGAAAGAAGATCTGCAAATTGAAATTTCAGAGGAACAATGGGAATTGGCTTGTACAGAAGCTCAAACCAAATCAATAAATGCACGCCTTAAATTGATACATTTCAAATGGTTAATGCGGATGTATGTTACACCGGAGGAGTTAAATAGATACAACAAAAATATACCAGATACATGCACAAAATGCATGGAAAGTAAAGGAACCCTATTTCATTGTTTATGGGAATGTAGATTAATAAGAATGTTTTGGGAAGAGGTGAGGGTAACAATTGAAAAAATAATCTCAAAACAAATCATATTGAATCCTAAACTGTTTTTGTTGGGTCTGTACCCAGAAAAGCATAATTTTAATAAAAGTGAAAGAACATTCATAGACCTCAGTTTGCTTAATGCCAAAAAATGTATTGCACTATTATGGAAAAAGACTCATAGACCAGATGTGACTCAGTGGTTAAGACAGATGTTAACAAACCTTCCATTAGAAAGAATAACATATATACTGAAATCAAAGGAAATTGTGTTTGAGAATATATGGAGACCTTTTATTGATTATGTAAAAAATTTAAACATAACTCTTGAAGAAGAAGGTGAATGATGTGTGTGGACCTTGTAAATTCCAAACTGGTGAACATAATATGTATACTTATGTATTGGATTGTCTAGACTAAACAGAGGAGCATTGTTGAAGACTTGATTTTGTTGGTGGTTGTTGGTGTTTTTAGTGCATTTTTTTTTTTTGTAGTACTTTAGTGTTAGTGTTTGATTGTTTGTATCATGTTTGTTAAAAAAAAAAAAGGTTCAATAAAGATATTGTGGAAAAAAAAAATACTGGATTCATGTAATACAACTAAACAATTAAAAATGAATTAAAGACTTTTTTCAAATTTTCTGTAAAATGTAATTCGAAACAAATAGTGAGGAATAAATTAGGACACCCCCCATCTTTTTTAGGACACCCCCACATTCATTCCTGTCATAAACCGAGCCGGTTTGTCCTTCAGGCTCGGCTCTGACCTTTCTCTGTGTTTCAGGTTCATCTGTGTATTTTGTGTATTTGGTTCTGAGCCAGGATTCTCCCAGGCTCAGTCTCACATTTCTCTGTTCCATATTTATTTGTGTATTGTTTTATTTTTTGAGTTTCTTATACTTTCTTTGTTCCCTAGTTTAATTTCCTGTACCTGTAGACACTGTTTTCTGGCCGGCAGCTGTGAGGCAGCCTTCTTTGGCCTACACGTATGTGGACACTGCCTGACGGTCTGCCGGTCCGACCACATCCTCTCTCTCTTGACAATCAGCTGGTTCCACTACTCGTAATTACTTTTCCTGCTCCTCGCCCAGGTGCACCCAATCTCTCTGCCATCAGTATTTGTATTTAAGTTACTCATCTGCTGTCTTGTGTTGCTGGACTATTGAACCTGGAGAGCTCCCATCTCTCCAGGATCTGTACATCTCCAGGACCCGGAGGCGTGCTGGCCGGATCATAGCCGATCCCTCACACCCTGGTCACGTACTGTTTGCCCCCCTCCCCTCTGGTAGAAGACTTCGGTCCATCCAGACTAAAACCTCCCGTCACATGAACAGCTTCTTCCCCTCTGCCATTAGACTGCTGAACACTAAGTGACTCTCGTGCACCATGTACAGCAGCTCAACCAGACTCATGTCAATCATCACTGTTTTCTTCCTGCATTACCGACTGCACTATATAGTTCTCCACAGTATCTGCTGCTGGCTAATATATATTTTAACTGTTGACCAGTATCACTTAATCTTATCCTACACTTTATTACATGTATAGTTTATTTCTCTTATCTTATCATGTTTAATGTTGCAGCATTGTACCGAGACAAATTCCTAGTTTGTGCACTACATGAACAATGGCAATAAACCTGATTCTGATTCTGATTCTGATTCTGAACTTGTCATGTGTATCTGTCTTGGCCACGTTCAGCAGTGGTCTGCCCTCACAACATTACTCTGTGGTCTGCCTGCAACACGTTCCGTCACGTTATTCGTAAGTGTATCCTGTTACCTTTTTGTATGTCTGCACTTTTTGCGAACTGTGAATCCTTACTTTAATAAATGTGTCTGTGGTGTTACCTGCATGTAAATCCATCTCTCTTCTTCTCAGTGCACTGCATAAAAGCGCATGGGGAATTTGTGACAGAATAGTCCAGCCATTTAAGGATTCAAGGATTCAAAGATTTAGCAGGTTACAGACAGATATTACTTTTTCTTTTTTTTTAAACTGTTTTCCACTCACCTGTTTTGGAACGCAAGCATGGTCCCAGCAGGTGAAGCAGTCGGGAGGAGAAGATGGAGTCAGGACGAGCTAAAGTGTGTGGCTGTGATTGAAGACCTGACAGCTGCCGCCCGGAACTGCTCGTCCCGAAAGGACGTGTTGTCATGCTGGGGTGGAGTTGTCAACCAGCTGGAGCTCAGAACCAGCGTGCACTCTCATCCCCGGGTGATCGTCCTTTACCTTCCTCCACTTCCATCTCTGCCTTTGGCTTCCTCTTCGGCGTCCCCGGTGCGCCGCGTCCAAATCAACAGAAGAGGTTTGGCAGCAGGGACTCTGACTGTGGAGGAGGAATGGGCGGTGGCCTACATCTAGGATTTCATGGACAAGGCCCACGAGGCCCACGGACCGAGGGTGAAGTGGAGCTGCCTGGATGCAGCTGTGGGAATTCTGGAGGCGCATCCCGGGCTCTGGAATTATCCACAGTACGAAGAGCTGTTGTCGTCTGTCGGGATGTTACAGCAGGCTTTTCCAGACCTGAGGAGGGGGGCGCTCTTCTCGGAGCCCAAACAGAGATGCTCTCCACAGCCTGCAATCTTCTCTCCTTCAACCTCGCCATCAGCTCCAGCCGCCCGCAGACAGCGTTGTCCTGCGTTGAAACATCGGGGGAGGCCTCATCCTCGGTGGCCATCTTCCCTCCAGCTGCCGTGAGGTCTGTCAGGGTCACCCGAGGAACGCCCACCTCCGTCGCCATGGAGACAGCTCCTACACAATCCTTTGATGGGGCCAAAATAGCCATTGACACGGAGAGGGATGACTGCCTGTCTTCTGCAGCTTTCAACATCAAGATCCGGGATGACAGGCAAGTGTTTTTTCATTCTGTTACACCTTACAATGATAAACCTTGTCTGTCTCCCAGGAGAGAGACCCAGTTTAAGCAGTCCCCTGGGCTCTCTCCTCCAGCTGCACATGTTATCTCTTTTTCTGTCCTCTCCGTGTCTCCCCTACCTATCCTTGAGGATGCGTCGGTCCATGATCAGAGCCGTCAGATGGTGGAGGAGCCGGTGGCTTCAGAGGATTCTGCTCCGGAGCCAGCACAGAGCTGTTCCCCAGCTACCACACCGGAGGAGTCTCCAGTGTTGCAGCTGTTGCTAGGGAACTGCAGGATGTGCTACCACCACCTTGCCAGCTGTGAAGGCTATCGCGGCGGAATGAGAGCCAGAGCTGGACCTGTTGGAGGCCGGGCTCGAGATGTCATCGCCAAGTTCGATGGAGTCCTGGATGGTGGTGGAGCTCGAGCTCAGGCAAGTGATCTCTCTTTCTTTTCTCATGTCTGTGTTAGAGATCCTGTCTGACTCTTGGTGAGAACAGTCGGGTGCAGCCCTCTGCTGCATCTGAACTCCCCTTGCCGGGCTCCGCCGCTGCTGGCGACCCTAACCACTTTTCTACTTCTGCTATTCTTGAGCCTTTTCCTAGGGTCGGCAGAGGGGATCCACCACCACCAGGGGTCCTTGTGGGTCCGGTCCAACCAGTGGATGACATTGCGGTTCCAGCTCCACCCACCGAGGTCATCAGGGCCCCTCCAATAGATCGCCTCCTCAGCGTGGTGCTACTGCGGGTTGGCCCGCTCACCGTTGGTGCAGCGTTAGCCCAGCCCGGGTCCACCGTGGGTGCAGCGTTGGCCCCACCTGGGTCCACCGCGGGTGCTGCAGCTGAGCTCCTGCCCGGAGCCACCGCGGGTGCAGCCATGTCCCAAGCTGGGACCACCGGGGGTGCAGCCATGACCCAGCCAGGGTCCACCGCGGGTGAACTATGTTCCAGACTGGGACCCCCGTGGGTGCTACAGTTCTCCCTCCAAGGGCCAGCGAAGGCGTCGTTCTCTCCTCTCCTCTGCCAAATGCCGTCGTGGTCCCCTCATCTTTCCTGCCTGACGTCTTCGAGGTTCTACTCTCCTCTTCCCCACCAGACGACGTTGGGGCATCCCCTCCTCGGTTCACCTTTCCACCTCCCTGGCCAGAGCGTCCGTGCTGATGGCTGAAAAACTCAGGCCGGTCGCTCGACAAACTGTGCGGTTGGGTTGAGTGGCCAGTCTTTCCCGGTAGGCCACCTGACTGGGTGCACCATTCCATCTGCTGGACCTGGGACTCTGGACGGCCTCCCGAGCCTCCACACTTTTGGACTTGGGGGGGGTAATGGTTGTTCCTCCGTTGTGAGCCCTGGGCGGGGTTGTACTTTGTTCCCTCCTGACCTGTTTCCGCCTACCTCACACCAGGGTTTGATGGTGGTTGTTCCTGCGGGGGAGGGGGATGTTTTCTCCTTTTTTCTTTGATGGTTTTTGGGTGTGTCTGGACTCCACCCCTTGAGAGGGGGGCTCTGTCATGAACCGAGCCGGTTTGTCCTTCAGGCTCAGTTCTGACTTTTCTCTGTGTTTCAGGTTCATCTGTGTATTTTGTGTATTTGGTTCTGAGCCGGGATTCTCCCAGGCTCAGCCTCACATTTCTCTGTTCCATATTTATTTGTGTATTGTTTTATTTTTGAGTTTCTTGTACTTTCTTTGTTCCCTAGTTTAATTTCCCGTACCTGTAGACACTGTTTTCTGGCCGGCAGCTGTGAGGCAGCCTTCTTTGGCCTACGCGTGTGTGGGCGCTGCCTGATGGTCTGCCGGTCCGACCACATCCTCTCTCTCTTGACGGTCAGCTGGTTCCACTACCCGTAATTACTTTTCCCGCTCCTCGCCCAGGTGCACCCAATCTCTCTGCCATCAGTATTTGTATTTAAGATAAGCCTTTTTATTATTAGTCCCACAATGGGGAAATTCCAGGATTGCAACAGCACAGGGATAGCAACACTCAGAGCAACAATCAGAAGGCAAGAGAAAAACAAGAGCAGCGAGTATACATCCATCCATCCATCCATCCATCTTCTACCGCTTTTCCGGAGGTCCGGGTCGCGGAGGCAGCAGTTCAAGCAGAGAAGCCCAGACTTCCCTCTCCCCAGCCACCTGCTCCAGCTCTTCAGAGGGGATACCAAGGCGTTCCCAGACCAGCTGGGAGACATAGTCTCTCCACCGAGTCCTGGGTCTGCCCCGGGGTCTCCTCCCAGTGGGACGTGCCTGAAACACCTCAAGTGGGAGGCGTCCAGGAGGCATCCTAATCAGATGCCCATACCACCTAAACTGACTCCTTTCAATGTGGAGGAGCAGCGGTTCTACTCTGAGCCTCTCCCGGATGACTGAGCTCCTCACCCTATCTCTGAGGGTGAGTCCAGCAATCCTACGGAGAAAGCTCATTTCAGCCGCTTGTATCCGCGATCTCGTTCTTTCGGTCATTACCCAAAGCTCATGACCATAGGTGAGAGTAGGAACGTAGATTGACTGGTAAATCGACAGCTTTACCTTAGAACTAAGCTCCCTCTTCACCACAACAGACCGGTACAACGTCCGCATCACTGCAGATGCTGCTCCAATCCGTCTGTCGATCTCTCGCTCCATTCTCCCCTCACTCGTGAACAAGACCCCAAGATACTTAAACTCCTCCACTTGGGGCAGGAGCCTGTCCCCAACCCGGAGAGGACAATCCACCTTTTTCCGGCTGAGGACCATGGACTCGGACTTCGAGGTGCTGATTCTCATCCCAGCCGCTTCACACTCAGCGGCAAACCGTCCAAGCAAGAGCTGTAGGTCATTGCTCGATGAAGCCAACAGGACAACATCATCTGCAAACAACAGAGATGAGATCCTGTGGTCACCAAGCATGACACCCTCCATTCCCTGGCTGCGCCTAGAAATCCTGTCCATAAAAATTATGAACAGGATCGGTGACAAAGAGCAGCCCTGGCGGAGTCCAACTCTCACTGGAAATGACTCCGACCGAGTGTTGGCAATACGAACCAAACTCTCACAACAGTCGTACAGAGACCGAATAGCTCGTAACAACAAGCCCGATACCCCAAACTCCCGAAGCACCCCCCCACAAAAATCCACGAGGGATGCGGTCAAATGCCTTCTCCAAGTCCACAAAACACATGTAAACTGGTTGGGGAAACTCCCACGAACCCTCGAGAATTCTCGAGAGGGTAAAGAGCTGGTCCGATGTGCCACAGCCAGGACGAAAACCACATTGCTCCTCCTGAATCCGAGGTTCGACCAACGGCCGGACTCTCCTCTCCAGTACCTTGGCATAGACCTTCCCAGGGAGGCTGAGGAGTGTGATCCCTCTAAAGTTGGAGCACACCCTCCGGTCCCCTTTTTTAAAGAGAGGAACCACCACCCCGGTTTGCCATGCCAAAGGCACTGCCCCCGACCTCCACGCAATGTTGCAGAGGCGTGTCAACCATGACAACCCAACAACATCTAGGGCCTTGAGGTACTCAGGGCGAATCTCGTCCACCCCTGGGGCCTGGCCACCAATGAGATTTTTAACCACCTTGGCGACCTCAGCCCCTGTGATAGGCGAGTCATCCCCCTCGTCCCCAAACCCTGCTTCCACTGTGGAAGGCGTATCAGTGGGATTGAGGAGATCCTCGAAGTATTCCTTCCACCGCCCGACGATGTCCCCAGTCGAAGTCAACAGTGTCCCATCCGCACCATACACAGTGTGGATGGGGAGCTGCTTTCCCCTCCTGAGCCGCCGGACAGTTTGCCAGAATCTCTTTGAGGCCGACCGAAAGTCTTGTTCCATGGCCTCACCGAACTCCTCCCATACCCGGGTTTTTGCTTCAGCAACCACCCGAACTGCACTCCGCTTGGCCTGCCGGTACACCTCAGCTGCTTCGGGAGTCCCACAAGCCAACCAAGCTTGATAGGACTCCTTCTTCAACTTATGTACAGAGTATACATCTGTACATATAAATATAAATATATATATATAGACACACAGTGCGGAGCATTGTAGCTAGATGGAATAGATATATAAATATATAAACACAGTGCGGAGCATTGTAGCTGGATGGAATAAATATATGAGTATATAAACACAGTGCGGAGTATTGTAGCTAGATGGAATGAATATGTGAATATATAAACACAGTGCGGAGCATTGTAGCTAGATGGAATAAATATATGGATATATAAACACACAGTGCGGAGCATTGTAGCTAGATGGAATAAATATGTAGATATATAAACACACAGTGCGGAACATTGTAGCTAGATGGAATAAATATGTAAATATATAAACACACAGTGCGGAGCATTGTAGCTAGATGGAATAAATATGTAAATATATAAACACACAGCGTGGAGCATTGTTGCTAGATGGAATAAATATATAAATATATAAACACACACATTGCGGAGCATTGTAGCTAGATGGAATGAAACAGCACAACCGTCTACTTAGTTATCCTACATGGTATGATTATGTACCCATACATATTCTCACCCTCCATAGCGACCGGTATTTTCCTAGTTGTATACCGGAGGGGACCATTTGTGTAAGTCTACTGCGTCTTTTGCATTCAATACTATTAGGTTGTCACGTCTTTTTGCTATCTCTGCGAGCAGCCCTGCTTAGGTTGTACAGTCTGACAGCCGTAGGTAGGAAGGACCTGCGAAACCTCTCGGTTGTGCACCTGGGATGATGTAGTCTGCTGCTAAATGAGCTCCTCAGTGCATTCAGTATGTCCTGCATAGGGTGGAACTCGGACTCCAGCAGAGATGACAGTTTAGCCACCATCCTTCTCTCTCCTATCTCCTCCACTGGGTCAAGGCGCTGCCCCAGGACAGAGCTAGCTTTCTTGATCAGTTTGTTCAGTCTCTTCCTATCGGCTGCTGTAATGCCACTGCCCCAGCAGACCACTCCAAAAGTGATGGCTGATGCCACCACCGTGTCATAGAATGACTTCAGCAGCGCCCCTTGTACACCAAAAGACCTGAGTCTCCTCAGTAGGAACAGCCTGCGCTGTCCTTTCTTGTAGAGTGCGTCGGTATTGTGTGACCAGTCTAGTTTATTGTTCAGATGAACACCCAGGTACTTGTAGGATGTCACCATCTCGATGTCTGTTCCCTGTATATTTACTGGTGCTGTGAGGGGGTGTCCTTGCCTGCGGCAGTCCACCACCAGCTCCTTAGTTTTCCTCGCGTTGATCTGGAGGCAGTTCTGATGGCACCAGTCCACAAAGTCCTGGATAAGCCCTCTGTACTCAGCTTCATCTCCGTTGGAGATGAGGCCAATGATCGCAGAGTCATCAGAGAACTTCTGTAGATGGCAGTGTGTTGTGTTGTGTAAGAAGTCCGCAGTATAAAGGGTGAACAGGAAGGGAGCCAAAACCGTTCCCTGGGGGGCCCCCGTGCTACCGATGATCGTGTCGGACACACAGTCCCGGGTTCTCACAAACTGAGGCCGGTTCGTGAGGTAGTCCAGAATCCATGATGACAGGTGCTGGTCCACCCCTGCGCACAGCAGCTTGTCCTTCAGGATCATCGGTTGGATGGTGTTGAAAGCACTAGAGAAGTCAAAGAACATGATCCTCACCGCATTCCCGGGCTTCTCCAGGTGGGACAGAGAACGGTGAAGAAGGCAGATCATCGCATCCTCCATCCCAATGCCATGCTGATAGGCGAACTGGAGTGGATCCATCGCTGGTCCCACCAGGGGGCGGAGGTGAGCAAGGAGCAGTCTCTCCAGGGTCTTCATCATGTGGGACGTCAGGGCCACTGGTCTGTAGCTATTCAGATCTTTGGGGTGGGAAGTCTTTGGTACAGGTACCACACAAGATGTTTTCCACAGCTGTGGTACCCTCCCCAGCTTCAGGCTCAGATTGAAGATGTACTCCACAATCCCACACAGCTGGTCTGCACAGGACTTGAGGAGCTTTGCGCTGATGCCGTCCGGTCCCGACGCCTTCCTCGCCTTGATCTTCCTCAGCTCCGTCCTCACCTGGGTCTTAGTGAGGGTCAGGTTGGGGGGCTGAGTGTTGGGAGTGGGCAGCAGGACTTGATGTCTTCAGAGGCAGCAGTGGTTGTTGTGCAGTCAGGGGGGAGGGCGGTTGGTCAAACCTATTGAAAAACAGATTCAGATTGTTTGCCCACTCCCTGCCCCCCGTGGCCTGGGGGGAGGTATTCTGGAGCCCAGAGATGGTTTTAAGGTTTCTCCAGACCCCGCTGATGTCGCTCTGTTGCAGCTTGTCCTCCATCTTCTTCCTGAAGCTGTCCTTGCCTTCTCTGATCTTTCCCCTCAGCTCCCTCTGTACGGACTTCAGCATCTCCCTGTTCCCCGACCTGAAGATCCTCTTCTTCTCTCTCAGAAGTGTTTTTATCTCAGGGTTGATCCAGGGTTTGTTGTTTGAGCAACACCGTATGGTCTTGGTGGGAACGGTGTTGTCCACACAGAAGCTGATGTAGTCCGTGATGGTGTGAGTGAGGCCATCGATGTCCTCACCATGTGGATCGCAGAGCTGCTCCCAGGCAGTGGTTTCAAAGCAGTCCTTTAGAGCGTCCATTGCCTCCTCAGACCATAACTTCACTGTGCGCATGGCTGGAGGCTGTCTGTGTACTAGGGGTTTGTACACCGGCCGGAGATGAACCAAGTTGTGATCCGATCTCCCGAGTGGGGGGAGTTGTGATGAGGTGTACACCTCCTTAGTGTTTGCGTAGAATAAGTCCAGTGTTTTATTGTCTCTGGTGTGGCATGTGACATACTGCGTAAACGTGGGTAGAATGGGAGACAGTGAAACATGGTTGAAATCGCCTGAGATGAGGAGAAGAGCATCTGGGTGTTCTGTCTGCAGCCTGCCAGTTATTGAGTGGATGACGTCAATTTAAGTTACTCATCTGCTGTCTTGTGTTGCTGGACTATTGAACTTGTCATGTGTATCTGTCTCGGCCACGTTCAGCCGTGGTCTGCCCTCGCCACATTACTCTGTGGTCTGCCTGCAACACGTTCTGTCATGTTACTCGTAAGTGTATCCTGTTACCTTTATGTATGTCTGCACTTGTTAGGAACTGTGAATCCTTACTTTAATAAATGTGTCTGTGGTGTAATCTGCATGTAAATCCGTCTCTCTTCTCTGTGCGCTGTGTAAAAGCGCACGGGGCATTCGTGACACATTCCCACTTAAAATGGCTAAAATAAATTATAAAAATGTAAATAAAAACAAAAACAAGGTTAGACATAGATACGTGAACATTTCTTAATAAAGAACTGAATATTTAAAGGGGTGTCCAAATTTTTTCACGACTGTATTCATGTTCAAATTTTCAGGAAAGGTGTGCATTGACACACTGAATAGATGATTAGATTTTGGTGATGATCCGACAACACATACCGTACCTCCACCAAGGCTCTTATTTTCTCACAGAATGTTAGCAACAATACTCCAAAACTACTGGATGGACTTGGATGAAATTTTCACCAATTGAGCATTAATTTGTAGCCCATTTTCTTGGGCTACAAACAAATCCATTACATTTTGGTGATGATCTGAGAATGTATACCTCAGCCAAGGATCTTTCACAGTGTGTTAGCAACAATACTTCAAAGCTAATGGACAGACGTTGATGCAATTTTCACTAGAAGGGGCTCTAGACCTACACACAAACCCATTACATTTTGGAGGTGATCCATGAGGGACAGAAGGAGCCTTGGCGGAGGTATGCGCTCTCTGAGTGCTTTCTCATTTATATAGAAATGATGCTAAAAGCTTTGCAACGATGGTAATTCTAACTTAGACATTTTATAACTTGACATGAATCAGCATAGCTACAGCAAATTTTGTGTCCGTATAGTTACTGCTACATTGGCAGTTGCTCACATTAAATATTTTCAAAGTTTTAAGTAACATTGTGAGGATATTTAAAAGGAATGCCAATAAGACAAAAAGGTCAGGCTTTAAACTGTTCTTCACACCTGGTTTAAGGCAGTTTTGTCTTGTTTGAATGTGTATGTCATCAGAAAGATAAGATACTTTAAATATAATCAATTTACACACCCAGCTGTGAACCCACCAACCCCACCAACCTGTGACTTTATGAAAGAATGTTTAAAAAAATTGCAAAATGTACAAGAATTACCAAATAAACAAAATCTAAAATAAGAAAATAGAAATAAAAAACACATATGCTAAATTTATCCCAGAATTAGAGAGAAAAAATTACTAATATACAATTAAAATAAACCTGGAAATTTACAACTGAAACTGCAAATTCAGAAATTAAAATAGCTCAGGTAGGTTCATTTTGTCTTCTTTTAATTATTTACCTTTAATTATTTACCTTTTTTAATTATTTACCTTCTGACAAAGGCTGCAGTGCACAGTCGAAACATGTAAAGAAGGTAAAAACATCTCCTTTCTATTTTTGTCTTTAATAAGAACAAAAGGTAAATACAGAAATTAAAATCTCACCTATGAATGAAGTCACAAACTCAAAGATAAAAAAAGTTACAAATTACAAAAGTAATCTCAAATTTACAGTATGTTAAAATGCATATTTACAAGAACAATGTCTCATATTTACAAACTTCAAATTTCACAAATAAAATCACAAACTGAGAAGAAAAAAATATACCAATATAAGTAGGAGACACAAATCTACAAGAAAAAAAGATTTAAGAGCAAAATTAATTTTGAAAAAAAAAATGCCAGAAAACATGAATATTTGAGAGGAAAAAAAATCTTAGGTAAAATAAAATCCTCTTGAAACTAAAAAAGTCTCTTCCTTGGCAATTTATGAGGCAAATATTTAGATACTAGACAAAACACTACAACAGTGACTTTTAGTAGCATAAAGAGAAAAGCAAGAGAATCATAGAAAATAAAGATTCCCCCTCTGTGTAATTATGGTGGTATGTTCTATTGCAATAAATTTGATTATTTTAAGACATTAGGCAGATTTTTAGCCTGAAAGAAAGTAAATATAATAGTGGTAAACTAAAAACAGTGTGGCACTAGAGTTAGAATTTTTGGATTATCCATTCAGTGGTGATTCAGAAATGTTAAGATATTCATTTAGTGCTAATCCCCAAAACAGCCACGATTAAAAAAAGAACATATACTTTACATCAGGAAACAGAGACTTCTAAAAACCCAACACTGTAAGATAATGGCCACTAACTCCTAAATTGCAATTACAGCCATCTTTTTGTTTGACACAAAAAACAGTTCTGAGACATTAACTCTCATGGGTGAAGGCCTTCGGAGTTATTCTGAAATGTAAAACACTCAGAAAGTTAAAGTTCCGAAGTTCCCTCGGGCACATCACAAAGAGAAAGAAAGGGCAACAGGGAGGTCTTTGAATCTTCACAGAAGCTACAAGCAGCACTGAAGTTCTGAGGCTACCTTTGCAACAAGCTCGTCTTTGATAAAAAACTCTGACACTTTCTCTAAGTCTCTCTGCATGTATGTGCAGCAGAACTGCACATCCTTGAGCTACCATGTGCCAATGTCATTAAAGCAGTAAGCACTTTTCACTGAAAGGCAATTGTTGGTAATTAAACAAATGTGAGCACAAAAGCTGGGCTCAATGGGACTGAGTCAACGCCTCAATACAGGAGCAAGTCTTTGACACTGAGCACTTTCCCTGTCCCCGACCCAGTAATTCCGATACAGCCGTCTCTAATCTCCCCACTATAGAATGTGAATGGAGGAGAACAGACACACAGTGACATGGTAATCTGCTTTGGAGCAGCTAAAATGGCTACCCACAGATTCTCAGGTTTACAAGCAATGCTTTCTTTGTTATAGACTGCAAGGTCCTGACTAATGCAGAGCTGATGTGTCAATGCTCATATGTTTCCATTAGTCTAAATCATTAAGTAAATACTCATTTTTATTGGTTGGTAATTGTACATAATCATACAACAAATGAGGGTGTCCTTCTTAAATATGGAGTAAACTACAAAAAGATGGAGTAGTGAGAATTAAATGAACTTGAAGTACACTCCCCCTTACCATCATGTATTAGGGCTATCTAAAAATGGAAAAAAACCCCACTTGGATGGGGGAGGATACTTTTTAAAAAAAAGTTAAATATTTATGTGGAAAAAGTGGCAAACTTATGAGGAAAAAAGTGGAAAAGTTGTGAGAAAATTTTGAAAAATTTACAAGAAAAAATAAGCATATTTATGAGAAAAAGTTTCAAATTCATGTGAAATAAGTGGCAAATTTACTAGAAAAATGCAGCAAATTTATGAGAAGCAAACAGCAAATTTACTAGAAAAAGGCTGCAAATTTATGAAAAACAACAGACATATTTAAAAGAAAACAGTAAAAAAAATAGAAAAATATTGACAAATCTATGAGAAGACATTGAAAATTTACAATGAAAATGTGGCAAATTTATTTGAAAAAGTTATTAGTAAAAAAACCCTTTGACTGTAGCTCTAAATCACCAGTATTTCCTTGTTCTAAGTCTAATTGAAAAGTACTTTATAATTTGATCACCCACTGCAGATACAACAGAGAGCAAATCCATATTAAATCCATTCTTGCAAAGTAAGACAGAAGTAGAGTTGTCCCTTGACTAAGAAAAACAGTTTCACAAGTTATTTGCTTTTAGTTTATCTTTTTTAAATTTTCCATTTATTTTCTCAAAATTTGGTATTTTTTTCCTTGAAAAATTTGCCCCTTGCCCAGGATTTAAAAAAATAATGAAAACTTCTCAGGTGCCCCAATACAACACAACAATCCCAACATTTCTGATATTCAAACAATTCTGCAGAAGTGCACCTGACCCCAGGCTCTGATGTTGGTGTTTGTCAAGGCCAACACAAGAGACATACACACTGCCCGTCTATTACTTTGTCAAACCACAACAGCAAACAAGCTAACAAAGTATTTACGGACAACTTCTGTGGCAGTCACTCATGCTGTGTTCAATAACATACCGTGTAGTGCAGCTGGTTGACGCTGTTGTCCCCAGAGTTGCAAGCGGCGGCGTTGATGTTAGCTTCAGGCGCCTCGGCTACCAGGCTGACCTGAGTGTGGCTCTCATTATCATCACAGGACGCCTGTGTGCTCCTCTCTGAGATGGGCGTCAAGCCGCCGCACAGCTCCAGCTGAAAACCAAAATATTCGCAAGTTGCAGTGTATGATCTCGACAATTAAAAAAAAAAAAAGTATATGCACTTCAAAAGAAAGTATGCAGTAAAGCAAACAAGCCAGAGGAGGTGGCTATAAATTAGACACCCTGCTCTGCTCTCCTCTCTCTGCTGTCTCCATCTGTAGTGTGGTCAAGCATTGTGTTCATCTCTTAGCTGCATTAAATATTCACAAGGCCTGTAACTGGATTCTCGGTTCGGTGTTACTAAGCCACAGTCCACAACACAGAGGAGAAAAAATGTTGTACTTTTACTATCTTGCTGATCTTCTCTGGCTGGAGTTATGTTGTATATCATACAGTGGTGTGAAAAAGTGCCCCCTTCCTGATTTCTCACTTTTTTGTATGTTTGTCACACTTAAATGTTTCAGATCATCCATCCATCCATCCATCCATCCATCTTCTACCACTTAATCCTTTTCGGGTGGGGGGGGGGGGGGGGGCTGGAGCCTTTCCCAGCGTCTTTGGGCGAGAGGCAGGATACACCCTGGACAGATCGCCAGTCCATCACAGGGCCAACACGAAGAGACAGACAACCATTCACTCTCACATTCATACCTAAGGACAATTTAAAATCCCCAGTTGATGCCAATTAATCTAACCTGCATGTTTTTGGCCTGTGGGAGGAAACCGGAGTACCCGGAATAAACCCACGCAGACATGGGGAGAACATGCAAACTCCACTGTTTCAGATCAAATAAATTTAAATATTACACAAAGATAACACAAGTAAAGACAAAATGCAGTTTTAAAATAAAGGTGTTTATTATTAAGGAGGAAAAAAAATTCAAACCTACATGGTACTGTGTGAAAAAGGGATTGCCCCCTAAACCTAATAATTGGTTGGGCCACCATTAGCAGCAACAACTGGAATCAAGCGTCTGGGATAACTGGCAATGAGTCTTTTATAGCGCTGTGGAGGAATTTTGGCCCACTCATCTTTGCAGAATTGTTGTAATTCAGCCACAGTGGAGGATTTTTGAGCATGGACCGCCTTTTAAAGGTCATGCCACAGCATCTCAATCGGATTCAGGTCAGGATTTTGACTAGGCCACTCCAAAGTCTTCATTTTGTTTTTCTTAAGCCATTCAGAGGAGGCCCCTCATGGATTGTCACCTCATTGTGGTGGGGGTTTGCGTGCCCTAGTGATCCCAGGAGCTATGTTGTCCGGGGCAATTTGCCTCTGGTAGGGTTACCCAAGACAAACTGGTCCTGGGTGAAGGGCCAGACTAAGAACAATCCAACAGACTCTCATGATGAATGCTAAAACAAGGATTTAGTGTACCCCGCCCGGTATGGGGTTACCGGGGCCCCACCCTGGAGCCAGGCCTGGGGGAGAGGCTCAATGGCTAGCGTCTGGTGGCCGGGTTTCTGCCCATGGGACCCGGCCGGGCTCACCCCGAAGGAGTTACATGAGTCCGCCCTCCAGTGGGCTCACCATCTGCAGGAGTGACCATGGGAGTCTGGTGCTATGTGGATCAGGTGGTGGTCAAAGGCGGAGACCTTGGCGGTCTGATCCCAAGCTTCCTAAACTGGCTTTTGGGACATGGAATGTCACCTCTCTGGTGGGGAAGGAGCCTGAGCTGGTGCATGAGGTTGAGAGATACCAGCTATATATAGTCGGCCTCACCTCAACACACAGCTCCGGTTCCGGAACCAGTTTCCTAGAGAGGGGCTGGAGCTTGGCCTACTCTGGAGTTGCCCTGGGCGAGACGCAATGAGCAGGGGTGGGTAGTCTTGTATCCCCCCACCTTGCTGTCTCGATACTGGAGTTTTCCCCGGTGGACGAAAGGGTTGTTTCCCTGTACCTTCGGGTTGGGAAACGGGTCTTGACCATCAGTGCCTATGCACCAAATGATGGTTCAGAGTACCCACCCTTTTTGAAGTCTCTGACTGGGGTGCTGGAGAATGCTCCTCTTGGAGACTTCATTGTCCTACTGGGGGACTTCAATGCGCACGTGGGCAACAACAGTTAAACCTGGAGGGGGGTAATTGGGAGGAACGGCCTGCCCGATCTGAACCTGAGTGATGTTCAGTTATTGGACTTCTGTGCTAACCACAGTTTGTCCATAACAAACACCATGTTCAAGCATAAGGATGTCCTTATGTGCACTTGGCACCAGGACACCCTAGGTCACAGGTCGATGATCGATTTTGTTATGTCATCAGACCTGCGACTGTATGTCTTGGACACTCGGGTAAAGAGAGGTACAGAGCTGTCAACTTTTCACCACCTGGTGGTGAGTTGGATACAATGGCAGGGGAGGATGCCAGTCAGACCTGGTAGACCCAAACATATAGTGAGGGTGTGCTGGGAACATCTGGCTGAGGCCCCTGTCTGGGAGATCTTCAATTCCCACCTCCGGAAGAACTTCAACCACATTCTGAGGGAGTCTGGAGTCATGGAGTCTGAATGGACCATGTTCTCCACCTCCATTGTTGAAGCAGCTGCCCAGAGGTGCAGCCGCAAGGTCGTCGAGACATCTCGTGGTGGAAACCCCCGAACCAAGTGGTGGACACCAGTGGTGAGGGGGGCCATTAAGCTGAAGAAGGAGTCCTATCAAGCTTAGTTGGCTTGAGGGACTCCTGAAACAGCTGAGGTGTACTGACAGGCTAAGCGGAGTGCAGCTCAGGTGGTTGTGAAAACAAAAACTCGGGTATGGGAGGAGTTCGGTGAGGCCATGGAACAAGACTTTCGGTCGGCCTTGAAGAGAGTCTGGCAAACTGTCCGGCGGCTTAGGAGGGGGAAGCAGCTCCCTGTCCACAATGTGTATGGTGCAGATGGGGCACTGCTGACTTCGACTGGGCATATCGTCGGGCGGTGGAAGGAATACTTCGAGGATCTCCTCAATCCCACTGACACGCCTTCCACAGAGGAAGCAGGGCTTGTGGACGAAGGGGACGACTCACCTATCACAGGGGCTGAGGTTGCCAAGGTGGTTAAAAATCTTTGGTGGCCGGGCCCCGGGGGTGGACGAGATTCGCCCTGAGTACCTCCAGCCTCTGGATGTTGTAGGGCTGTCGTGGTTGACACCTCTCTGCAACATTGCGTGGAGGTCGGGGACAGTGCCTTTGGCATGGCAAACCGGGGTGGTGGTTCTTCTCTTCAAAAAAGGGGACTGGAGGGTGTGCTCCAGCTTCAGAGGGATCACACTCCTTAGCCTCCTGGGAAGGTCTATGCCAAGGTACTGGAGAAGAGAATCCAGCCGTTGGTCGAACCTTGGATTCAGGAGGAGCAATGTGGCTTTCGTCCTGGCCATGGCACATCGGACCAGCTCTTTACCCTCTCGAGCATCCTCGAGGGTTTGTGGGAGTTTGCCCAACCAGTCTACATGTGTTTTGTGGACTAGAAGAAGGCATTCGGCTGCGTCCCTCGTAGTTTTTTTGTGGGGGGTGCTTCGGGAGTATGGGGTATCGGGCTTGTTGTTACGAGCTATTCGGTCTCTGTACGACCATTGTGAGAGTATGGTTTGTATTGCCAACACTCTGTCGGACTCATTCCCAGTGAGAGTTGGACTCCGCCAGGGCTGCCCTTTGTCACTGATCCTGTTCATAATATTTATGGACAGACAGGATTTCTAGGCACAGCCAGGGACCAGAGGGTGTCATGCTTGGTGACCACAGGATCTCATCTCTGTTGTTTGTAGATGATGTTGTCCTGTTGGCTTCATCCAGCAATGACCTACAGGTCTTACTGGGATGGTTTGTCGCTGAGTGTGAAGCGGCTGGGATGAGAATCAGCTCCTCCAAGTCCAAGTCCATGGTCCTCAGCCGGAAAAAGGTGGATTGTCCTCTCCGGGTTGGGGACAAGCTCCTGCCCCAAGTGGAGGAGTTTAAGTATCTTGGGGTCTTATTCACGAGTGAGAGGAGAATGGAGCGAGAGATTAACAGATGGATTGGAGCAGCACCTGCAGTGATGCAGATGTTGTACCGGCCTGTTGTGGTGAAGGGGGAGCTAAACTCTAAGGCAAAGCTGTTGATTTACCAGTATAAACTACATTCCTACCCTCACCTATGGTCATGAGCTTTGGGTACTGACCGAAAGAACGAGATTGCGGATGCAAGCGGCTGAAATGAGCTTTCTTCGTAGGATTGCTGGACTCACCCTCAGAGACAGGGTGAGGAGCTCAGTCATCCGGGAGAGGCTCAGAGTAGAACTGCTGCTCCTCCACATTGAAAGGAGCCAGTTGAGGTGGTATGGGCATCTGATCAGGATGCCTCCTGGACGCCTCCCACTTGAGGTGTTTTGGGTACGTTCCTCTGGGAGGAGACCCCAGGGCAGACCCGGGACTTGCTGGAGAGACTATGTCTCCCAGCTGGTCTGGGAACGCCTTGGTATCCTCTCTGAAGAGCTACAGCAGGTGGCTGGGGAGAGGGAAGTCTGGGCTTCTCTGCTTGAACTGCTGCCTCCGTGACCCAGACCTCCGGAAAAGTGGTAGAAGATGGATGGATGGATGGATGGATGGATGGATGGATTCAGAGGTGGACTTACTGGTGTGTTCTGGATCATTGTCCTGCTGCAGAACCCAGTGCGCTTCAGTTTTAGGTCACGAACAGAAGGCCGGATATTCTCCTTCAGGATTTTTTGGTAGACAGCAGAGTTCATGGTTCCATTTACCACAGCAAGTCTTCCAGGTATGAAGCAGCAAAATAGCCCCAGACGTCACACTACCACCACCACATTTTACTGTTGGTATGATGTTCCTTTTCTGAAATGCTGTGTTACTTTTACACCGGATGTAATGGGACACACACGTTCCAAAAAGTTCAACTTTTGTCTTGTCAGTCCACAGAGTATTTTCCCAAAAGTCTTGGGGATCCTCAAGATGTTTTCTGGCAAAACTGAGACAAGCTTTTATGTACTTTTTGCTCAGCAGTGGTTTTCGTCTTGGAACTTTGCCATGCAGACCATTTTTGCCCAGTCTATTTATGGTGGAGTCATGAACACTGACCTTAACTGAGGCAAGTGAGGCCTGCAGTTCTTTGGATGTTGTTGTGGGGTCTTTTGTGACCTCTTGGATGAGTTGTCGCTGCACTCTTAATTTTGATCTGTAATTTTGATCGGCTGCCCA
Organism: Pholidichthys leucotaenia; assembly: GCA_020510985.1. Taxonomy (NCBI): domain Eukaryota; kingdom Metazoa; phylum Chordata; class Actinopteri; order Cichliformes; family Pholidichthyidae; genus Pholidichthys; species Pholidichthys leucotaenia. Next base: position 156,252,363 of record CM035848.1, read on the forward strand.
CTCCTGGGAAGGTTCACCACTGTTCCATGTTTTGGCCATTTGTGGATAATGGCTCTCACTGTGGTTCGCTGGAGTCCCAAAGTTTTAGAAATGGCTTTATAACCTTTTCCAGACTGATAGATCTCAATTACTTTGTTTCTCATTTGTTCCTGAATTTCTTTGGATCGCAGCATGATGTCTAGCTTTTGAGGATATTTTAGTCTACTTCACTTTGTCAGGCAGGTCCTATTTAAGTGATTTCTTGATTGAGAGCAGGTGTGGCAGTAATCAGGCCTGGGTGTGGCTGGAGAAATTGAACTCAGCTTTCCAAAGATGTGATAAACCACAGTTAATTTATGTCTTTACCGGTGGGGGGGGGGGGGGGGGGAGGCAATCTCTTTTTCACACAGGGCCATGTTGGTTTGGATCTTTTTTTTTTCCCCTTAATAATAAACACCTTCATTTAAAAACTGCATTTTGTGTTTACCTCTGTTGTCTTGGTCTAATATTTAAATTTGTTTGATGATCTGAAACATTTAAGTGTGACAAACATAAAAAATGAGAAATCAGGAAGGGACAAACACTTTTTCACACCACTGTATATTTATATTTTTTAAGAACTGCCACGGTTTTCTTGTACTAGATGCATATCTGAATCATTGTGATAACTGTGCTGCAATTGCCAATATGCCTGTGCACAGTCTTGTTAACCTTATCTTAAGCCATCTTTGTCATGATCCGAGTGTCGGTTCTGGCCACACTCGGGCCTCATATCTTATTTCCCTGGCTTTGGCAGCAGAGGATTCTTTCAGCTCCTCGGGCTTTTTTTGTGAAGGCGCCCGGGGGAGCTCCCTGCTGTCAAAGTCAGCTGCTGCGCTGCTGTCACGGCGAGCAGCTGCGCCGCATTGGGGTCATTAGCGGCCGAGTTAAAAGCCGGTGGTGAATGTCCTCCAGTGCGGCAGTCTCTGTTATGTTCAGCTACGTTCTGTTGTGCTCCTGTTATGCTTCGTTATGTTCCTGTTTGCCTTGCTCATCATTGTTAACGGACTTGGGAATCTGTAACCCGCCTGTTAACGTTGTCGTCTTGTAAGGTACGTTCCCTTAAGACTTCACCCTCACTATTGTCCGTCTGGCGCATCGGGTGCTCCCCGGCTCAGACGTCACCCTGCCATTATATGTATCCTGTGTGTGTTCATCCCTCTCTGTAATAAAATATCACTGCAACTCACTGGTGACTGAGGCGTCTTGTGATGGTCCGTGAGGGCCATCCTGACAGTAGACTGCCGCCAAACGCCCGGAGAGGAGGCGTTGTTTGAGACGTCATTCACCATGTAGTTTGCAGTAGTGGACTGTTTGTTCCTACCTGTCTGGGTGCCGTGTTGAAGCATGCCATCGTGGAGGTTTAGTGCTCGGAAGCAGGACGCTGTCCTCGCCGACACCCTCGAGCGCGTGGACGAAGTCCTTGTCGCCGCCTCCCTCCTCGACTTCAACAGCGAAGTGCCCTGGTACCTGGACCTAGCCGAGGAAATTCTGGATTCTCTTCCCCGCCTCACTAATCATCCAGAGGTAAGCGGGAGGAGAGATGACATCGCCGCCCAGCATGAGATACTCCGAGGGCTGGAGGGAAATCCCGGCAGAAAGCCGAAGCAGAGGAGACGTCGCCCCTCGCTTCGGGATCCCGCTCCTGCCTCCGTTCCGGCCCGGGAGTTCGCACCATCCGGAGGTCTTTTCCCATCGGGCATGTCGTCACTCGGGATTCCCCCAGAGAAGCTGCAGCTGACAGCAGACAAGCTCTGGGACCGGGTGGCTGCAGCTTGCTCCGCTGGGAATCCACCAGCGTGTATGAAGCATGTGGTGGCGGCGGTTAGACTGGTGGAGAGGAATCCAGCGCTGCGTGAGTTTCCTGAGTTCGCCGACTTGCTTGCCGCTGTTTCTGCTCAGGAACGGCTATTTCCGAACCTCACCTTCGCCTCACCCCCTACAAGGAACCGTCGTCACACCGGCTTCCAACTTCGGCTAGAACCCCGTCTGGATGCTGTTCCGGGTCGCCGCAAGGGCTCAACCCCCCACACAGCTGTCACTCCTGCGCCTCGTCAGAGGGGAATTCCCGCAGCCTCGTCTTCTCCCGGGCCCTCGCCTGCTGTCCCGTCAGCGCTCCATGCCCGACTGACCCCGGCTGTCGCCCTCTCCTCCTTGTCGCCTATCCTGGCTGCTGTGTGTCGCGGGAGCTCCGTTTCAGCGAGCCCCATCCCGGATCCGCCTCGAGTGGCCTCATCTCGTCTCCCCAGAGGGCCCTCTGTCGCCATCCAGCGGGGAAAGGAAGGAACGACGTCCCCCACAGCGGGAACCATCTTACCCTCAGGGGAAAGGCAAGTGCATGATAATTTCTCTCCTTTAGATATTGTTTTGCCTTGTCTGACTCCTGCGGGTGGAGTTCGGGGTATGCAGCCCCCCGAGCTCCCTCCACCTGCTGTGGATAAAAGTATTAACCCTGCTTCCTCTGTGTCTCCCTCCGCTGAGCGGTCCTCGATGTCAGGCCAACGTCGCTGGATGAGGAGAGGGCCTGCGGTTCTGGAGAGCCTGGTTCCGGTTCTGCAGCTACGCCATGGGCGGAGGAGGAGAGCGGACTGCAGCGTGGAGTCATCGCCGATGAAGAAGCGTCCCCGGGGTTCCACGGAGGAGCGGTCCGGTCCAGCAGGTCGAGATTCTCCTGCCACCACGCCGTGCGGGCCACCGGCGTGGACATCGGTACCGGAGGACTCTCTAGCTGCACACACCATCATGCCAGCTGCGGAGCCCGACGCAGCTGAGTGGGAGCCTGAGGACGACCTCCTGACTTCTGAGCCCAGATCATCGCAGTCCTGGACGGCGTCAGAACCCGAGCTCGGGCAAGTGCTCTGTTTTATCTTTCTTCTTCACTTTTTAGAGCACTTTTGCCTGTCTCAAGGGGAGATGAGCCGGGTGCAGCCGCCCGCTGCGTCCGAGCTTATCTCGCCGTGTTCTGGCGCTGCTGGTGATCCTGATCCCGGGTTTTCTCTCTTTTGTGAGTCTTCTCCCAGGGTCGCCGGCGAGGGGCTGCTCTCGCCAGCTGCGCCAGAGGTTCCGGTTTCAGGGTTGGAGGTCGAGTCTGGTGCCACGCCGACCGGGTCCGCCGGGAGTGCTGTTCCGGTCCAGTTGGGGTCCACCGGGTGTGCCTCGCCAGCCCAATCGGGGTCCACCGTGGGTTTGGTTCCGGAGGCCCAATCGGGGTCCACTGTGGGTGCTGCACCAGCAGGTCCTAGATTCGGTGAGGGAGCGGCAGATCCCCGGCCACCGGATGCTGGACAGGCTCGTTTCCCTCGTCACCCTCATCTCCACCATCATCCTCCTCGTCTCCCTGAAGAGCGCTACCCATCTCCACCTGGGGCCGTTGGGGTCCCGAACGCTCCGCCCGGTTCCCCCTCGTCTCCCCCCTTTTCAGCGGGACCGCCGGCTGCTTCGTCCCAACGGTTCTGGTGGGCTGGTGTTGCGGGGCGGCCGCCTGAAGGACTGTCTCGTTGGTCTGGTTCTCTGGGCCGGCCCCCCCACCTTTTTGTCTTCCTGTGCGGCGACCTGCTCCGGCCGCCTGAAACTCTCTACTCCCGAGCATGGGACTGGGGTAGGCCGCCCGAACTGTCCTCTTTTCCCCTCCCTGTTCTGTGGCTTTTTGATGCCGGACGACCCCCCAAACCTTTTGCCCCCATCCCTCCGGGTCAGGACTGCACCCTCCCCAGGTTTCTGATCTCGTCTGTGGGACTGTTGGGGTGTGCGGGGGGGAGGGGGATTGATTTGTGTTTTTGTTACTCACTATGTTGTTTCTGAGTTCGGCGGTTTTTTCCTCCACCTTATGTCACTTTGTATTTGCCAAAAGGTATATTGCCTATTTTGACTTTATTCTGGTTACCCACGTTTTTGGGATTATGTTTTTTTTCCCCTACCTTTATAGCCTTGTTGGTTTCATCATTTGCTTGCTCGTTGTTTGTCTCTCTCCCTCCTGCCAGCGCCCCATCCACCCACCCTAGGGGGGTGGGGGGGGAGGCTTGGATGTTACTTGGGCCGCTCAGAGCTCGGCCTCGAGGGGGAGGTACTGTCATGATCCGAGTGTCGGTTCTGGCCACACTCGGGCCTCATATCTTATTTCCCTGGCTTTGGCAGCAGAGGATTCTTTCAGCTCCTCGGGCTTTTATTGTGAAGGCGCCCGGGGGAGCTCCCTGCTGTCAAAGTCAGCTGCTGCGCTGCTGTCACGGCGAGCAGCTGCGCCGCATTGGGGTCATTAGCGGCCGAGTTAAAAGCCGGTGGTGAATGTCCTCCAGTGCAGCAGTCTCTGTTATGTTCAGCTACGTTCTGTTGTGCTCCTGTTATGCTTCGTTATGTTCCTGTTTGCCTTGCTCATCATTGTTAACGGACTTGGGAATCTGTAACCCGCCTGTTAACGTTGTCGTCTTGTAAGGTACGTTCCCTTAAGACTTCACCCTCACTATTGTCCGTCTGGCGCATCGGGTGCTCCCCGGCTCAGACGTCACCCTGCCATTATATGTATCCTGTGTGTGTTCATCCCTCTCTGTAATAAAATATCACTGCAACTCACTGGTGACTGAGGCGTCTTGTGATGGCCCGTGAGGGCCATCCTGACAATCTTAGATTCTTTTTAATACTCTAAGAAGTGCTATTAGGATATTTGATGTCTTGTATTGTTAATAAATCCCCTTAGCATTCCAGCCATTGTAAAACATCCAACGAATGGGACACCAAAATGTTAAGAGGTTAAATTGAAAGCATCTTGATTAAACTCAGATCCCAAATGCAATGTACTAAAAGCGCATACAACTTTAGTCAGACAGAGAACGTTTATATATTTTCATGTTTTGAATGTTAGCCTTTTCCTGAATACAATAGCCCAGAGAGTTCAACATGCTACAACTTAAAGCAACACTATGTAAGATTTTCACCTTAAAATAATGTTTACAAAATTATTTTGCTGGTACATCAATATTTGTCTGAGTGATGTCACTTCTGGTAGCCTGAGTGGGCCCACATTGCCTGCATCGGTTGGAGGAACTACAACTACGGTGACTATAATAATAATAATAATAATAATAATAAAGGATTAGGTTTATATGGTGCTTTACATGTCACATGACACCTCAAAGTGCTTACAGTGACACCATTTTTCATGCACTTCAGACAGACACTGATAGCAGTAAGCTATCAGTAAGCCACAGCTGCCCTAGGGCAGATTGATGGAAATGTGGCTGCCAGCGGCCTCTCCAACCACCACCAAACATTTATACACATTCATACACCAATGTCACAGACAATGGAGGCAAGGTGGGTAAAGTTCAAACCACCAACCCTCTCGTTATTGGCCGACCCGCTCTATCTCCTGAGCCACTACCGCCTCCATACCGCACTATGACCTGAGTCCCACCAACCAATCACAGGGCACAACTTTAGCTATCAAGAACTAAACACCCTGTAAATGGCTGTTGGGACTGAACTCATGGTTACCATAACTGTAGTCTTTTCAGTGTTCCTACACAGAACAGGAAAAGTTATATAAAGATGCTTTATCATTACAGCCGCCAAAATTTCCATACCCCCTAGAACTGCTGGGTGGAGTCACTTTTACTCTCTGCCTGTGCAGCGTCAAAAGTAAAAAAAAAAAAGAAAGCAAGAAAAAGAAAAGAAAATCACATTTATAAAAGCAGAAAGTTTTATTTTTCTATTTCTTTATTCCGACATGAACTAAGGCTTGTCAAAACAAAATTCAGCACATGGGAACAAGTTATTTTACCCTACAACTGCTTCATGTTTTCAAATTTCAGATAGAAAATATGTGTGTCCTAATTAGAATCTTACAGAAGAGCATTTAGAAAAAAAATGTTATGAATAATACCATGTCAGACAAAATGAACATGACGCACTTAATGCCAGCTGATATTGATTTCATCCCAGATTAAGAAAAATATATCAAGCTAAGATGAAACATATTCATCAAAATGGCAACAAAAACATGCTACAAAAAGTCACACCATTTACAACATAACACAACAGTGATTTGACGACAATAAATTGATTGACCACATGTACTAGCCTAGCCTTAGCCATGCTCATAGCTTGAAAATCCATAATCTGTTGAAACACACAGACGTTTTAGTTTGACTGCCACTTGTAAATGAAAAACAAATTACTGTTGTGGTCTGTCACTTTATTGGGTCCTCAGACTCACTTCTGTTGTGTTGGGAGTATTCACAACACGTTTCTTTATTTGGAAAGTATTGTGAATTTTTGCAGTACCTGTGTGATATTTTGTTAATTTGATTTAGTTTTTTTTCTATGTATTTGCACTTGTTTCCTAAAGCTGCAGTTCACTGAACTCTCTGGGCAACCATATCTCAGTGGTTTTAAACTGTCACAGGCATGGATGATGGTGACAGTTTTGCATAGAAATGGGCTTCGTTTAGATTTAAAACAGCACTATGTAACTTTCCTGTTCTTGGTAGCAATACAGACAAGAGCACTCTGAGACAAGTGCAATATCCCCCGCCTCCCTTTTCTTTGAAGATCCCAATACTTACTGACAGAGAGCAGTTTTCAGCTTTTTGATATAATTACTGTGACAGAAACAAATTACGATAAGCCCATCATCCACGAATATACCACGAAGTATACAACCCATAGTTGTAGGGCAGGATCCCGAGATGAACCTGTGTAGCAAGTTTGGTGATGCTAGAGAGCTTTACATGTTCTATAGGAAGAGAGCATAGGGAGTGCCAACCTTGACCTCTGAATTTTTGACCTCAAACCTGTAGTTAGAGGCCATGGTCTCAGAATGAACCTGTGTACCAGGTTTGGTGATGCTAAATTTACTTGTACCCTATGCCTTACAGTAATAAAGCATAGGGAATGCTGACCTTGACCTCTGACCATTTGACCCCAAACCTGTAGTCTGAGATCAGGATCCCAAGGTGAACCTGTGTAGCAAGTTTGGTGACCCTAGTTTTCTTTTGTTGTTGAGATATAGTTTATAAGCCATTTTGATGTTGCCCTTTGACCTTGTGATCCTAAAACCATAGTCACACTTCAGGGTCACAGGGTGAACCTGTGTACCAAGTTTGGTGACCCTAGCTTTACTCGTTGTACAGTAATAAGGCATAGGGAATGTTAATGTTAACCTTTGACCAGAGTCAGAGGTCAGGATCCCAAGGTAAACCTGTATACCAGGTTTGGTGACCCTGGCTTTACTCATTTTATAGTAATAGTAAATGTAGCATTTACCATAGTGCAACTGCAATGTTAACTTTGACCTTTGACCCCTTGACCCCAAACACATAGTTAGGTCATGGTGTAAATTGTCCAAGATGTGTATTAGATACAACTACTGTATCAATTTGAAAAGCCTACATCATTTCTTTCAGTAGTTATTGTGTTTAGAAGATTTAGGGAAAATCTGACCTCTGACCTTTGACCTCAAGGTCATCCGATGAGAGTGAAATTGCAATATGCATATCATCAGAGTATATCAAACCATGGTAGCAAGTTTCAAAACAATCGGAACAAAACTGTAGGAGGAACTGATTTCACAAAAGTGGGACAGATGGACGGACAGACTGACCCATGACATAATCCCCCTTCAGTCTTTGCCCAGAGGGCTCTTTGACCCCTTTGGGATTCGACTGGCTGGGGATAAAAAGACATTTTTCAGCCCACCTGCCAATCACAGAATGCTTTGTGAGTTGGTAGTTAAAGTCATGCTCCATGATTTGATAATAGGACTCAGGCTGTAAAATTCACCAGATGTAGTTTCTTTCAGTGTTATATAGGGGAAAAAATAACATTGTGCTGTTGTGCAGGTGATGTAGGTTCACTCAGGCTACAGCAGAAATGCCATTCACTTTGTCATGTTTATTTTACCATCACAATGATTTTGAAAACATTATTCTAAGGTAAAAATCTTACATAGTGTTGTTTTAAGCGGGGGGATGCAGTTTGCCTCAAAATTTTGACAATTTCTAAAATCTAATATGCTGGTTTGTGACTATGCAAAGTTCTACAAAGTGTGACTGGAGCAATCTTTGTTTTGATGAACATGTACTCAACCTTTAGTTATGTGATATGGCTCTTCCAAATGCTGAAACTATATTTTACTTCAGGTCTATCAATGTCCCATTAATATCCTGAGGCTTTAGAAGATTAGAAGAATATGGAGTCTCGCAACAGGGCTGTCTCACACCTTCCCTCCCTTTTTTTTAATCTCAGATATAATTCTGACTACAATTAAAAAAGTTATACTATTCACAGGATGATTTATAACCTTGATCATATCTTGTCATATGTGGAAATTATATGCCTCTGTGCCCATATCTTTCTTGTGGTTGCATTATGGGGCTGAGAATTACAGTTTTTTTCTTAACAACTCACAAATTTCAACATGCACGAGATCAAATACAATATCCTTCATTAATGGTTCTGATGTGCAGTATTAAAGTACATATACTCATAATGTACAAATATTCTGCTTAATTTTTACTCAGATATTTTTGTTGAAACTTTCAACTTTCAAGAGATTTATTCATATTAATGCATACCAATTTAAAAATATTATTTTTACAAAATAAAAGCTTTTTTGGCAGCTTTGACAGCAAAGTGTTTGATGTGAGATGTAACTTCCTCATGTAATTCATGCATAGCTATTAAAAATATATATTCTTAAAAATTCATAATAATAATTTAAAAAAGAGCATTTTATTCACATACCGGCAATGGTTTGGCAACACCAATGTGGACAGGCCCATAGCCAGTGGACTTTAGGACATGCACTGCATAATCCAGGCTGGATCCTTCCAGGTCTGTCTCATTAACAAACATGAGACGGTCACCGGGCAGCAAACGGCCGTCTTGATCTGCTACACCTCCAGGCACCAGGGAGCGGATTACCAGGACTGTTTTAGTTGCATCTTCTGGATCCTGAAGTTTAATATAAGGTTGAATAGATGTTTTCACTGAAAACATGCATGGAAATATTGACAATAATGATATACATTACTGCATAAAAAGCAATGTGAAACAAAGGGCTGATTAGCACATGAAAAGCAAATAGATCGGTTGAAAGGGATGCTGAGCTGCATAATATTACATCAGTATTTCAAGGCACAAATATACAAAAATACAGGAATTCTCCCTGCAGACTCTAGCAGTCCACGTCTCAGTTTTCTTAGTGTTCATCAAATCAAATTCAACACTGATATTCTTAGACTGCAGCCGATTTTCATCTGTCCTATTTGTAGAAAGGCTCAAAGGCGCGTCTCTGACCTGGTAGTCCAGGATACTGAAGCCCAGGCCGGACTCGCCTTTCTCCAACTCCACCACTTGAGCCTCCCTCTCCCACATGGCCAGAGGAGGTGACATGGGGGGCACACCACGCTTGGTGATGTCCTCCGCTGTAGGACAGGGAATGACACAGCCCTGGTCCAACTGGGCCAAATGGAGACAAGAGAGAGAGCACAGCAAACAGATGGATTTACAAGACGGGGAGAGCGTGTCGGTGATTTTTTTGTGTCATTTTACCAGAGGTGGTTAGAGTAGCCACAGATTTTACTCAAGTGAAAGAAGCACTACCTTAGGGCAATAATTACTCAATTACACATAAGTAGGAGTAGTCACCCCCCAAAAAATTAACAAAGAGTAAAAAATTATCTACTGGAAAAAAGTAATGACTTTTGCAGAGATTTTCTCTCAAATTATGTTTTCTGGTATATTTACCACTTTTTCTTCATAAATTAGATTTTTTACATACATTTGTAACTTTTCCACATGCATATCCTCCATAAACTTGGGGGGGGGGGGGTTCTATTTACTTGTACATCAGTGTGTGAATGTGTGTGTGAATGGGTGGATAGCAGGATCTGTAAAGCGCTTTGGTCATCAAGAGATGAGAATAAAAGCGCTATATAAGTGAACGCCATTTACCATTTTACCATTTGTACATTTGTGACTTTCATAAATTTGAGGTTTTTCTTATTAATTTGTGTCATTTTCCAATAAATTTGCGACTTATTTAAAAAAATGCACCAGTTTTGTGATAAAATTGCAACTTTTACTCATAAGTTTGTAACATTTTTCTCACAATTTGATAACTATTTTCTTGTTCTTTAGCAACTGAGCCAGAATAGACCAATGATTTCAACTAGGGCAGAGCAATATGGCTTTTAACATGTATCGCGATACATTTAGGGTTTTATTGCGATACACAATATATATCACGATATCTTGAGATCTCCTCCAACCACTGTATAAATGTAAAACCTTTGCATAAGATGACACTGGCATGATAACAGAAACAGATCCATGTATTGCATTTGGGGGGGGGGGGGGATAAAATCAAGTTAAATTTAGCAAACTGTAATAAACCAGACAACCCCATTCATAAATTTGCAACAAATCAGAATAAATAATGGTAGGCCTTCCTATTATGGCCTGTAATAAAACCATTAAAAACAAAACAAAAAAGGACTCAACACAATAAAAAGTGCATTAAGCAAGAATTCTAGAGAAAGATATTTTAAAATCATATAAACTAAAGTCCACTTTTTCTGTTTGGTCATGTATTTAACAATAAGGGCCATGTCTTTGGCAGTATAATTTGTGACCGCAGTTGTGATCTCTTTCAATTTTGCACTTTTGTTGTATGGGATAAATTTTCCAAATGAAGAAGCCATGTAGTCATTTTCTTAGGTCCGGTTCCTTTATTTATTTATTTATTTGTAGGAGCTACCTGGGACATTGAGAGCAGATTTTAATACATTCTTCATGTTATAGTAGATGTCATCTCAAGTGGTGAAACAAATTAGTGGTAGTGCAACATAATTTGCACAAAACTGTATTTTGTTCAAATTTTACTACTGCCAGAGAATGGAGCTGGTGCATTTTTCTCCTTTCGTTCAAGTCTGCTGTACTGCAGCCAGTATGTGTGTCATTTCTTTTTTTTTTTCCCTTCCCCGCGCTCTGCTAGTGTTGCCAAATTGTGCATAAAAAACAATCGTCTCTACTCCACGAAAACAGGCTCAAAACAAGCAGTTTCTAAAGAAAAAAATTGCCGGAAAAAAAAACCCAGACCTGGCAACAACCCTGAAATGAAACACGCTGTGAGGAGGTGGGGTAGGGGACAAGTACCTGAGTGCAGCTGTGAGAGAGGAGAAGAGATGAGAGAAACGCTGACAGAAAGAAGCAGCCGCAGAAATGTTCGAGATCGGTGATAAACACATCTTATATATCGCGCATAGTAGAATGTATCGATGCAACGAATATATTCGCTGTATCGCCCAGCCCTAATTTCAACACCAAACTGAAGGAAATAAGGCTTTATTATAAATTCACAGAAATGATTAAAGGTTCAATAATTTTTGGTTAGAACAAGTTATTACAGTACAAACAAGCACATTTCTATTTACATTGTAGCTTTTAAAATCAGTGAGATGAAAAGTTACTCCAATAGTACCACCAAATATACTTGAGTAAAAGGATACTTGTAAACTTTGTAAACTTTAATTTTATAAATATAATCAAAGTAAGACTAAAAAATATCCTACTATAAAATTACTGATAAAAGTGCAATTTTGTGTAAACGTTAACTTGAATAAATGTAACCATTTATGATGCACTTCTGCATTTTACATGTTGATGTACGATCTAATGTGACTTAAATGAAGAGGTTTAAAGAAAAAAATGCATGCTTAACCTCCACTTTGATTCTTCTTTACCTTATCGTTAAACCCAGCCAGCAGCTCTTTGAGGGTGAGGCAGACATCATCATCATCTTCCTCATCGCCGTCAGCAATTGATGGGAGTACAATGCGAGCACATACAAGACACACATGCACCGGCAGCTCCTTTAAAATATTGACCACCTCTTTATGTGTCTCTCCAATCAGAGGGATCCCATTCACCTGCCAGCAAGACACACAAGATTTCTAGTTAATTAAAAAAAAAAACATGTTTGCAGCATATATGTTGAATTTGTAACAATTACCAGAAATGTCTTTAATTTTTTGATGTGTCTGCAAGTGGGGGCTTTCTTAACTGAAATCTAATAATTTTTTTCAGGCATTATGCAGAAATCAATGGATACACCGCACTGGGTTGCAGCTAGAAAAATTAAAGCAGAAAGCAGGAATTAAAGGAAATGGGGCTCATTTAAATACAGAGATGAACAATAGCTTTTCCAGGCTCATGTCATCTAAAGGAGATCAAAGAGTTGAGCCGCAACACAGATGGCTGCTCATCCCTTTAAACACACAAATGATGCACGGCAGTCTGCTGCGTAGCTTATATTGTATGTTAAATTATAGTTATTTTTCCCCAGAGTTGGTCAGACTGCTCATCATGATGATTGACACGTGTGGATGTGTGAGCTTGTTTTTGCCCAGTAAGATCAAGCCTCTTGTGTGTGTGTGTTTACTTTTCCCCAAAGGTCTTATCCTGTATACAGGTTTAATAAATACTGAGCCTAATCAATTCTGAGTCTGTTGAGTCACTGTGTCAAGTGCACCTGTGTTTATTTTAAAAAATACATCTCATCACTCAAACATCATCAACCTAGTTTTAAACATAGTGCCACATAACATGACACCCTGGGTAAATTAGCAAATAAAGTGTAGTAGAACTGGAAAGCATAAATGCATGTCAGTGAAGATGACAGTATTTATATTAGGAGGAGTAGGGACAGTAATGGAAAAGGAAGTTACCAAAATTATTTTTTATGTTTTCATAATTACATGCAGTATGTATGTATATGCAAGGGTGGCACATGGCGGCACATTAAAGATTTCCTGTTATTGCAGGAGGCTGAAAATGCACATGTACAATAACACACATCTCTATAGATCATGTGGTAATTTGCAGCTCTGAACTCCTAAGAGTTTCTCTTTTACAGGTTATATGGTGGAGTAAGATGTAATAATGGAGCCAGTTCAATGCAGAGTGGTCGTCAGGTTCCTGTACTTGAGAGGCCTTTCTCCACAGGAGACGTTCGATGAGATTAAAGAGACTTATGGGGAAGATGTCCCATTGTATGGTGTAGTCAAGCACTGGCATCCACAGTTCAAGTGTGGCTGGACACCGGTGGAAATAGTACACATTCCCAGGTGACCACAGTGCACCGTTGATGAAGACACCCTCCAGCCAACTAGCCCAAAATGTCAATATCAGTGTGGGATCTGTGAAAAAGGTCATGTATGATCCTTTGCACATATGGTAGTTGTATAAATGATGGATTCCCCAGTTACTCAAACCTTTCCAGAAGCAGGAACAAGTCCTGTGCTCCCAGGCTCTTGGTCGTATGCCAAGAAAACCAGGAGGACTTCATCAGCAGACTAGTCAGGCAGGACAAAACATGGGTCCATCACTATGATCCAGAGACTAAAGCCCATTCAAAGCAATGGAAGCATTATAACTCATCTCCAAAGAAGGCATGTGTCCAGTTCTTGGTGGGCAAGGTCATATTCACGGTCTTTTGGGGCCAACATGGAGTACTGTTAATAGATTTCCTGGCAAAGAGTATCACAATTACCAGAACTTACTACGCTTCACTGCTGCAAAAACTGCGGAAGGCCATCAAAAGTAAGAGGCATGGAACCTGACCAAAGGTGTCCACCTCCTGCAAGACAACACATTTTGCCCAGACGGAAGAATGGTCCTGCAACTATGAAGTCCTTCATCACCCCCTTACGCACCCGACCTCGCACCATCTAAATTCCCCCTCTTCCCAACAATGAAGTCATTTTTACAGGGCCAGCACTTCCTAGATGATGAAATGCTGATTTCTGAATTCAATTTTTGGCTCCTGGCACAGCCTGTAGACTTCTACAGACAAGGGCTTCACAGCGGCATAAAGCAATGGGAAAAGTGTGTGACCCTTGATGGTACCTACAGTGGGGAAAATATGTATTGAACACTTCAACATTTTTCTCATTAAACATATTTCTGATGGAGCCAATGACCTGAGATTTTCACCAGATATCAGCAACAACCCAAGTATTTTATTTTTTTTTTGTATTTTGTATACTTTATTAATCCCAGAGGGAAATTCGGGGCATCCACGGTACAGAGCCAATCCCTTCACACACACATTCACACCTAAGGCCACTTTAGAGTCTCCAATTAACCTATCTTGCATGTTTTTGGCCTGTGGGAGGAAACTGGAGTACCTGGGGTAAACCCACGCAGACACGGGGAGAACATGCAAATTCCACACAGAAAGGTCACCAATGTTCAGTGGGTGGGATCGAACCCACGATGGTCAGCGGTGGAATCGATCCCATGACCTTCTTACTGTGCTGCCACAGTGCTAACCACTGTGAAACCGAGCTGCCAATTAATCCATACATACAAAGAAATCAAGGGAACTGTGTTCACAAAACAAATTATATTTAATAAAGTGGAATGACACAGAGGATAAGTATTGAATGCATGAAGAAAAAGAGGTGCAAAAAGGCATAGAAAGCCAAGAAACGAGCTGAAATCTATCAGAATTTAGGAAGTCATCCCATCCCCCATCAGTACAAATTAATTTTAGCTTAAGGTTAAGTCCTGACTGACAGTCTTTAAAAAGGTCTGTGAATATCAGATTGTCACACCACAAAGAATTCATCATGGGGAGAAGCAAAGAGCTCTCTCTAGACCTTTGTAACCTTATTGTTGCAAAACATAATGATGACATTGTTTACAGTTGCATTTCTAAACTGCTGAATGCTCCAGTTAGCACTGTTGGAGCCATGATTCGGAAGTAAAAAGAACATCATTCTACCATAAACCGGCCACGACCAGGAGCTCCTCGCAAGATTTCTGACAGGGGAGTCAAAAGAATTATCAGAAGAGTTATCCAAGAGCCAAAGACCCCTTGTGGAGAGCTCCAGCAAGACCTGGAGTTAGCAGGTACTGCTGTAACAGTAGTAAACAATAAGTAATGCACTCAACCAACATGGACTCTATGCCCACTCACCTCACAAGACTCCATTGCTGAAGAAAAATCATGTTGAAGCTCATTTAAAGTTTACTGCACAACATTTGGGCAATCCAGTAAAATACTGGGAGAATATAATCTGGTCAGATGAGACCAAAATTGAGCTTTTTGGATGCCACAACACACAGCATGTTTGGAGAAGAAATGGCACTACACATCCCATCATGGTGTGGGGGTGTTTTTCAGCACATGGTACAGACAGACTTCATATAATTGAAGGAAAGATGAATGGACAAATGTACAGAGACATCCTTGATAAGAACCTGTTGCCACCTGCCAAAATTCTGAAGATGAAATGGGGGTGGACATTTCAGCAAGACAATGATCCCAAACACACAGCCAAAGAAACTCTCAACTGGCTCCAGAGAAGGAAAATAAAGCTGCTAGAATGGCCCAGTCAGTCACCTGACCTGAATCCAATTGAAAATCTATGGAACAAAATCTTCTTCTTCTCATTTGTCAGATGGAACTTCCGTCTCTTCGATGAAGGTGACAGTACGCTGCAGGTCCCCCAACTTGCCGTAGAGCTTCCGGGCCACTGGAATTGGGGTAGGCCAGGTCCTCTCTTTGAGTGCTTCGTGCAGTGGGCAGGACTGTAGCAAATGTTCTTCCGTCTGGCTGCCTGACCTACAGGGACGCTGCTCTGTGTTACCAATATGGAATTTTGTGTATAGATGATAGTTCAGGCAGTTGTGGCCTGTCCTAAGCCTGACTAAGGCTACTTGCTCATGCCGGGTCAGCAAGAAGTATGGATCTTCTCCGTTTTGGCTTGGATGCTGCTGCCTCTACTTAGTCTGCTGCTTGGCTCTGATGATACTTTCAACTTATGCGTAGCTAGTAGATCCGTCCACCTGTTCCCGCGTCAATCCCTCTTTTGCTAATGAGTCAGCTGTCTCATTACCAAACACACGGTAATGGAAAGGAATCTACTGCAAGGCGACTGTGTGACTCACACAGAGGGAGACAAGAGAGGAGGACAGGTCGTTCAGGTCAGTGTCTCTATTGTATTGCAAAGCCTGTAAGATAGACAGGGCGTCAGTCAGAAAGACAACATTCTGATTGGCATGGAAGCTGACTTCAATGTAATTTGCGACTATTTTCAGGGCTTCTGCTTCAGCTTTGTAGTTGGTGGAGTACCGGCCGGTAGCAAGGCAGATTCTATCTTTGCTGCCTCCTGGATATTGTATGTAGACTCCTGCCCCTCCATTCCGAACTACATCCTCTGCAGAGCCATCTGTATATACATGAGTGCAAGAATGTTTGTGGTAGTGAGTGTGTCGGTATTCAAATGTGAGGGACTTTCTTACAGGGTCACTTTGGGGGTCTTTGGGGCCACCTCCGGGGATGCTGCACTGCATGAGGGGGACAGTTCCCTCACTCCAGGAAGGGACCGCCAGACAACGGAATATCTCCTTGGGATCATGATCAAGAAGACTGTGATTCTGTCGGTCAAGTATTCTGCTCTGGTGCATGAAATTCCTTCTCTTCAGTCTCCCCTTTGTGGGCTGTGACAGTCCATCTTTCATGGGGTGACCTTGCATCCTCCTGAACTTGGCAGCCTGGGTAAGGAGTTTAGCGTCTCTACAGTCGTCAAGAGGTTGGAGCCCTGTAATTGTTTCAAGCTCATGTATTAGCATTGACTTCATGGCCCCCGTGATGATGCGGGCAGCCTGTTTCTGACTCTTGCTAACCTGATCAAGGTTGGACTTGGTCGTGGTGCCCCATGCTGTCATGCCGTACTCAAGCATTGGCCTGACTCTGCCAGTGTACAGCTTCTTGAGGGTCATGGTGTTGGCGCCTCAGGCTGTTCCTGCCAGCTTTTTCATGAGAGCAAGTAGGACCCTGGCTCTTGTTTCTGCTTTCTTCCATGTCAGGCGTTTGTCAAATGTGACTCCAAGATATGTGGGATTGTCCTCTGCAAGCAGATTTTGCCCACTGATGTATAGATTAGCCTTCTGAATCTTTGGTGAGAGGCTAAAGACAGTGTATGTGGTCTTCTTGGTGTTGATTGTTACTAGCCACTGTTGTGTCCAACGTTCAAGTACATTAAGCGCCTGCTGCAACCTGTAGTTAGCGGTGGTGAGATATTCTTCAGAGTACCAGAGGACAAGATAGTCTGCATATATGGCTTCCTGGACCTTACGTAGCAGGTCTCTGACAATGTCGTTTATGAAGACAAGGAATAGGGTAGGGCTGAGTACACCTCATTGAGGGACCCCTTCTCTCAGTGTTTTGTAACATCATATGGAACAAAATGAAGATCAGAATTCATAGAAGACACCCACGGAACCTTCAAGATTTGACGACAGTTCGTGTGGAAGAATGGGCTAAAATCACTCCTGAGCAATGGCTGTGCCTAGTTTCTCCATACAGGAGGCATCTGAAAGATGTTATTACCAACAAAGGTTTTCCTACTAAATATTAAATGAACTTCACCAAGCACGTTCAATACTTATTCCCTGTGTCATTCCACTTTATTGAAAATAACTTGTTTTATGAACACAGTTGCCTTGATTTCGTTATATGTATGGATTACTTTGGATGTTACTGATGTCTAGTGAAAATCTCAGGTCAATGGCGCAATCAGAAATATGTTTAATGAGAAAAATGTTGACGTGTTCAATACTTATTTTCCCCGCTGTATGTACAGAATGACTAATAATTAACAAGTTTGATTCCTCTCAGTCCATCGAAAATGAGTCAGGGGAAATCTTTAATGAACAGCCCTCCTAGCTGCAACCAAAAATAGTATTATAATCTTTGCTGACATAATTTAGCTTGATATGAAAAAGAAATAAAATGCAGAATTGCTTTAAGATGTAGCATTGTTCACCACACCACTACCAGCAATGATAAGCCCAAAGACAAATACAGAAGGTTCTTTATATTTTAACCATTTTAATTAAATTGGATTATTCAATTCAACTTTATTTATATAGCGCCATTTCACAACAACAGTCATCTCATAGCACTTTCAACTGTAGGGGAAACCCCCACAACTGCAGAAAGACCCCAGCAATCAGGCGATCCCCTGTGAGCAAGCACTTGGTGACGGTGGAGAGGAAAAACTCCCTTTTAACAGGAAGAAACCTCCAGCAGAACCAGGCTTTGGAAGGGGCAGTCATCTGCTCTGACTGGCTGGGGGGTGAGGGGATAGAGAAGAAGATGAAAAGAACAGACATGTAGAGAGCAAACAGCACGATGGGGACTCAATCTATAGGAGAGAACAAACAGATGTTAATGACCAGCAAAAATATTTCATTGAGAGTGAAGAAAGGAGTGAAGCCCAGTGCATTGTTGGAGGTCCCCCGACTGTCTAAACCTATTAGCAGCATAACTAAAGGAGGGTTCAGGGGCACCTGATCCCACCCTAATTATAGGCTATATCAAAAAGGAAGGTTTTAACCCTACCCTATTCTTAAAAACAGAGATAGTCTGACTCCCGAATCCAGATTGGCAGCTGGTTCCAAAGGAGAGGAGCTTGATAACTGAAGGCTCTGCCTCCCATTGTACTTTTGGAGATTCTAGGTATTACAAGTAATCCTGCATCTTGGGAGCATAGTGCTCTGTTAGGATGATAGGGTAGTATCAGATCTTTTAAATAAAAAGGGGCTTGAGTATTTAGAGCTTTGTAAGTGAGAAGAAGGATTTTAAACTCAATTCTAAATCTTATGGGAAGCCAATAAAGGGAGGCCAGGATCTCTCTTTCTAGTACCTGTTAAAACTCTTGCTGCAGCATTTTGGATCAGCTGAAGAATTTTTAAAGATGTTAGGACAGCGTGATAATAAAGAGTTACAATAATCTAATCTAGAGCTAACAAAAGCGTGGATTAGTTTCTCAGCATCACTCTGAAACAAGATGGTCCTAATCTTGCCAATATTATGCAAATGATAGAAGGCAGTCTTAGAAACAAATTTAATATGTGAATTAAAAAACAGATCTTGATAAAAAATTACTCCAAGGTTCCTCACAGAACTATTAAGAGAAAGAGTAACCACATCCAAGCTAAGAGTTTGATTTGGAAAGGTATTTCTAAGGTTTTTTGGACCAACTAGAATGACTTCAGTCTTATCTGAAATTAATAGCAAGAAATTACAAGTCATCCAAGCTTTGATTTCCTAAAGACTGGCCTCTAACTTGGCTAATTGATTACTATCAACTGGCTTCATTGACAAGTATAATTGTGCATCATCTGCATAACAATGAAAATATATACAGTGCTTTCTAATAATGTTGCCTAGCGGAAGCATATATAAAACTAGAAAAGCACTCATAGAGCGCATACCTCCGCCAAGGCTCCTTCCGTTAGTCATGGATCACCTCCAAAATGTAATGGGTTTGTGTGTAGGCCTATAGCCACTTGTGGTGAAAATTGCATCAAAGTCTGTCCGTCAGTTTTGGAGTATTGTTGCTAACACACTGTGAGAAGATAAGAGCCTTGGCTGAGGTATGCATTCTCAGATCATCACCAAAATATAATGGGTTCCTGTCTAGCCCAAGAACCAGCTCAGGTGAAAATTTAATCCAAATCCATCCAGTAGTTTTTGTGTAATCCTGCTGCAAAAATACAAACAAAGCCCTTGGTGAAGGTATGCACTCTCAGATCATCACCAAAATCTAATCATCTGTTCCCTGTGCCATTACACACCTTTCCTGAAACTTTCGTCAAAATCCGTTCATAACTTTTTGAGTTATGTTGATAACAGACAGACAGACAGACAAACAGACAGACAGACAAACCGCGGTAAAAACACTACCTCCTTGGCGGAGGTAATAAAAAGAATAGGGCCTAGCACAGATCCCTGTGGAGCTCCATGACTGAGCTTTGAGTTGGAAGAAAACTCATTGACATGAACAAACTGGAACCTATCAGATAAGATCTAAACCACTGCAACAAAGTTCCATCAAGTCCAACAAAGTGTTCTAGCCTATCAAGTAAAATATCATGATTGATAGCATCAAAAGCTGCACTAAAGTCTAAAAGGACAAGTACAGAAACAAGTCCATTATCAGATGCGATAAGGAGGTCATTAGTGACCTTCACTAAAGCTGTTTCAGTACTATGATGGATTCTAAACTCAGATTAAAACTCTTATTCTAACTCTTATTATGCATGAGATGAGATGAGATGAGATATAAACTTGATTGCCTGAATGTGTAAATTTGTCTTGGGCAATACAGCAACAACACATGACAGACAGCATACAGCCTAGGGCTGTGCGATACGACTATATCGGATGATGAGATAAAAATGTCTATCATTTCATACAAAACACTATCATTTATATCGAGATGTCACAAAATACACTGTTTACAGCAATGTCTTTACAACATTTTGGTGATGGTTTGCAGTCTGCACATGCACAGTCCAGACAGAGTGTGCCCCAGCCGGCCTGGTCCCAACATGTTCCAACATGGCGAACTCTGCTAGAATGTAATTTCCCAGATTGGGATCAATAAAGTACATCCATCCATCCATCACTGGGGTCACCAACTGGCGGACTCCGGTCCGGATCTGGACCCTGAGAGTCCTCCGTCCAGACCCCAAAGCCTTTTGATACAATTTGAGAAAAAGGAAGACTGTTTTATTTTGGTGAGGAAAAAATGCGGAAAAAAGCGGAACTGAACTGTTGCATCGGTGACCGCCCAGACAGATTATGGCACGAGCCCTCGGGCGCTCTCCTGCTGCAGACTCCCCTCTTCGCTGTACCATGAACGTCACTCTATGCAGAGACTCTGCGGCTCCAACCGCTCCAGAAAGTCATTGGGTTGCAAAATCAAAGTTCACCCCACACACGCATGCGCGCAGACACAAGGCTGACAGCCAGGACATCCACCCCAAACAGACCCACTTCATTTCAGGTCTGTAACCATACCATGAAATGAAGCCCTGCTGTGAAACTGAATGCATTTACCGGGGCACTTCATCCTCTATTCTGCTGAGAGTAGTCTGTGCTGGGATGCAGAGGTGAGGTCACTGGTTACAGAGGCCCTTTTCGTAGCCTCCGATATCATGCAAAAACTCAGTAAAAGCGCTGTGTGTTACTGAACATAAAAAGTTCCACCTCCCTTCTCCCTGTAACCATGAAGTTACAGCTCCATCAATGCTGAAGAGTTTACTCTTGAGATTAAAAAAAATTCTGTAGTGTGGAATTATGTTTTATGCCCTTTTTTTTCCCTTTACAGTTTGAAACAGTTTTTTCTGCACTGAAAATATTGTATATAGGTGGACTTTTTGTGAAATTTAGTTTATTAGATATTAATCTTTTTTTTTAAATGCAATACAATTTCATTTGTATTCCCCTGTAAAACATTTTTAGATTTTTTGTTGTAGGTTTTAGAATTTTAGCCCTATTTATTTGGAGTCAACAAACACATTTAGCGTTCTCCTGTATTGTAAAATTTTATATTACATGTTTTGTTTGAAATTGAACAAAGAATTAATTTTAAATTTTTGGTTTAAAAATTAATATCGAGCTAAAACCAGCTAAAACATGAGCTTAATAAAATAATGTGTGAAAGCAAGTTAATGATATTCGCCTGTCTGTAGACAGCTGTGGTCTTCTGAAAGAATGTCAATGAAATGATGGCAGTTCTTAAAAGCACATTTTGAGATATATTTGTCCATGTGTCAGATTTCTCTTTCATTTGTTTTAATAAAAGATGTTGGAAGTAAATTCATGGGTCATTGCAAATACAGTACTTTGCTTTAAAAGGGCCAAGTTGTCACACAGTGGGAGGGAAAAATCCTGAATAGAAAAAAAAATGTGTCAAGATGCACTGAGAATGATTTTAGAATCAAGTCAGAGTTCTGAATCATAATCGAATCATGAGGTGCCTAAAGATTCCCACACCTACTGTAGTTCGGACCTTGGCTGGGGAGGAGGACCAACATATCGGACCTTTTGCAGTTTTAGTTGGTGATCCCCGATTTAGAAGCATGCATGTGAAAGACAGCATTTACAAATTAGAGGCACTAAAGAATCATCAGCTGGTAAAACTAAACACCGGAGTCAAATGGTAAAACGGGCTTTTGCCCACAGAACGCTGTATAATCAAGACTTGCAAAGATGGAAGGGATAACAGCAGCCATTTCAAGTGTCTTCATCTAGCCATCGGTGAGTTTCTGAATGCATATAAATGTATTTTATGAATAACAAATCATAGTAGGCTTTATAATGGGAAGACAAGGCTTCCATAATGTAAGAAGATTATTTAATATTATTTATTCCAATAAAGAAGCACCGGATACAGCTCTCCTATCATTGGACGCCGAAAAGGCCTTTGATAGGGTCGAATGGCTCTATCTTTTTGAAGTCCTACAAAGGTTTGGACTTGGAAATAATTTCATAAAATGGGTCCAGATAATATACAATAATGCTACAGCAGAAATCCTAACAAACAGCAATATCTCAAAATCAATAAAAATCAATAGAGGATGTCAACAAGGCTGTCCACTTTCACCTTTACTGTTTACTATGGCAATTGAACTTTTAGCGATGGCAGTACGTTTACATCCACAAATATATGGAATTAAAGTAGGACCAACAGAACATAAAATCTCCCTGTATGCCGATGACATAATTTTGTTTATGTCGAATTTTAAAAAATCAATTCCGACCTTGTTAAATTTAATAAAGAACTTTGGGGATATATCAGGATATAAAATAAACAAAACAAAATCTTCAATATTAATGTTAAATGAGACCCAGAGAAATCATCCAGCTCCTGAGGTAAACCAATTCAATGCTGTAAATCAGTTTAAATATTTAGGAATTCAAATTTTGCCTAAGCTAGAATCAGTCGCTAATGCCAACTATGAAGCCTTAATGACAAATATTAATGAGTTGCTTCAGAGATGGATGTCACTACCAATGTCGATGATAGGGAGAATTAATATACTTAAAAGTAATATCTTACCAAAAATACTTTATTTATTTCAAAACATTCCTTTACCACCACCCTCAGATCTATTCTCAAGAATTAAAAAAAAGTTAGTGGAATTTATATGGAACAATAGGAAGGCTAGATTACGTTTGTCCTTACTATATTTACCATTTGATCGTGGAGGTCTGAAATGTCCAGACTTTATGTTGTATTACTGGTCAGCACAACTGAGGTCTATGACATATTATTTTTCATCAAATGATCTTCCTCACTGGACTCAAATGGAATCATACAATTTACCTTTACCTCTTCCCTTATTCATATACTCAGACTCGGCTAAAAAATTACAGAAACAAGTTAAAAATCCAATTGTAAAGCACATGATCAAAATATGGTGTGAAACCAAAAAATATTTAAAAGAACCATACTCACTGTCACAATTTTGTCACGACTCGCCGCTCATCAGCGGCGCCAGCTGTGCGCACACCTGCGCCTCGTCAGCGGCGAGGGATTTAAGCCGCCTCGCCCTGGGCTTCGGCCTGAAGCCGTCTGTTCTCATCGGCTACTCTTGCTGCAAGGAACCCCCTTCGTCAAGCAAGATAAGACGTAAGCATCTCTTACCTTTTCCTCCCAGCATTCTCCCCTGTGCACAGGTGGATTTCCCGGCGGCAGACAACGTTCCCTTGCCACCACCTCCTCGCTGCTGCTTCAGGCGCTCCAGGTCGCTGTCTACCGGGCTACGCCCTTGCTTAACGCCAGCCACCTGCCCAGACCAAGTAAGCCAGCTGTCACTATCATTATCTCCTGTATTGGTGTGGTGCCCATTACCCTTCTCCCTCTGCTTCTCCCATAGGGTTGTCCGGCTGAATGGCTTCCTGCCCCCGTGCCTGACGCAGACGCCACCACCAATACATCCACATATCACAGACACGCAGCCATACACACACTTGTTATTGAATAAACTGTTAAACCTATTCTGAGCCTGCGTGTGTGTCTCTTGAGCCGTGGATTATGTCAGTACGGCTTCAGCAGAGCGGCTCGGCGGACAGCGGGCTCACACGCCGTCTCACCACTCTCGAGGCTCAAATAGATTTAATAGTTCATCAGCAACAGGTGATGCTGAATCAATTAGTTAAGATCACTCACCGGTTAGATCGCCTGGACCTCCCGCAGCCGTTCCCCCCGGCTCGTCAGGGAGGCGCAGCTCCTGCCGCTCCGGCGGCCGGTCAGACTGTTCCCGGGTCGTCAACCCGGCTCACACCCAATTCCGACCCCCGCCCGCTTTAGCGGACAGCTCGGCGGAGCGCGGGGGTTCATCATGCAGTGTGAGTCGGTGTTCTCCCGCGTCCCTGGGGATTTTCCCTCAGACCACAGCCGAATTGGCTATATGGGAAACCTCCTGGAGGGGCGGGCACTCACCTGGGCTTACGCCGTCATGGCGAGGCCCAGCTATGCCAACCTCTCCTACGGCCAATTCGTGCAACAGTTCCTCGACGCGTTTGACCATAGTCGTCGAGATAGTGTGTTAGTTGATCGCCTTCTCTGCCTTCAACAGGGAGGTCGGTCAGCTGCAGACTACTCGATCGACTTCCGGGTCATCGCGGAGGAGGTTGGCTGGGATGAGCCCTCGCTCTGCGGCATCTTCCTCCGCAGTTTGAACTCTGGTCTGAGGGATGAGTTGGCTGGTCGCGATATTCCGGGGAGGCTTTCGGAGCTGATATCGCTAGCGATTAGCTTGGATAACAGGCTTCGCGAGCGGTCTTCAGAGCGGAAGTCTGCTTCTCACTCGTGGGGAGGCTCGCCTCGCCTGTCCCAAGCTCGCCCCCTGGCGTCGCCACCGCCAGACTCCTCCGAGAAGTCGGAGGCGAAGGCGGTGGTCCGGTCAAAGCTCCATCTAGCGGAGAAACAACGCCGCCGGGAGTTGGGCCTCTGCATGCATTATGGAGGCAGTCAACACCCCGTGGAGCATTGTCCAGAGAAGCCGGTTAGGGGTCCGTGAATCACTGTAGGGGGCCTTGCAGATTCTAACCGGTTGAGTCCCCTCATGAATTTGACGCTGCCCATCCGATTCTGCCATAATCCCACAGGGCACCTCACGCACGCACTGGTGGATTCAGGCGCGGAGGGTAGCTTCCTTTCACAAAGCCTGGCAACCCGATTGGGCATCCGTTGCCACCCTCTCGAGTCTCCTCTCGCCCTAGTAAAGCTCTCCTGTGTCTCCCTGGGAAAAGTAACACACCGGACGACCCCTGTCCCAGTAATCATCTCAGGAAATCACCGGGAGGATATCACCTTCTACGTCCTACCATCTTCAGTAACACCTGTGATTCTTGGATACCCATGGCTCCGCCTCCACAATCCTGTCCTGGACTGGAAGACCGGCAGAGTGTCCGCCTGGAGCTCTTTCTGCATGGGCACCTGCCTCCAATCCGCTGCCTGCGCCCCGTCCTCTCCTCCCAATCCCAAGGATGCCGCGCCTCCGGATCTCACCCTGGTGCCCTCGGAGTTCCAAGACCTAGGCATGGTCTTCAGCAAGTCCAAGGCGATGTCTCTTCCTCCACACCGGCCCTATGACTGCGCTATTAACATCCGCCAGGGGGCACCCTTAACCTCGGGACGTCTCTACAGTCTGTCAGCGCCGGAGAAGGAGGCAATGAACACCTATTTGAAGGAGTCGCTGAGTGCCGGAATCATCCGCCCCTCATCATCACCATTAGGCGCAGGGTTCTTCTTCGTGGGCAAAAAGGATGGCTCCCTTCATCCTTATATTGACTACCGTGCCCTCAATGACATCACGGAGAAGGACCGCTACACCTTGCCCCTAATGGATACCGCCTTCCACTCCCTCCAGGGGGCGACTTGGTTCACCAAGCTGGATCTTCGCAGCGCATACCACCTCATCCTGATCCGGGAGGGAGACGAGTGGAAGACAGCCTTCCGTACCCCGAACGGCCACTTCGAATACCTGGTTACGCCGTTCGGGTTGACCAACGCTCCAGCCGTCTTTCAGCGCCTTATTAATGACGTCCTCTGGGATTTCATCGGCCTGTTCGTGTTCGTCTACCTGGACGATATCCTCATCTTCTCCAGATCCAGGGACGAGCACCGGGTCCACGTGAGGCGGGTCCTTCAGAGGCTGCTGGAGAACCGATTATATGTTAAGGTGGAAAAATGTGAATTCTACGCCAAGACTACATCCTTCCTGGGATTCGTCATCTCTCATGACCAGGTGCTCCCGGACCCAGCGAAGGTCAAAGCAGTGGTAGAGTGGCCCACTCCTACATCAAGGAAGCAGGTACAACAGTTCATTGGGTTTGCCAATTTCTACTGCCGCTTCGTCCCTAATTTTGGAGCCATCGTCGGTCCCCTGACCCGCCTCACCTCCCCTAAGACCCCGTTCCGGTGGACTGAAGAGGCCACAGCTGCCTTCCAGGCGCTGAAGGCGGAGTTTTCCTCCTCCCGGGTCCTCAGCCAAGTCGACCCCGCGCTGCAGTGCATCGTTGAGGTGGATGCTTCGGACACGGGGGTGGGGGCGGTGTTGTCTCAGCGGTCGCCTGCCAACGGCGCCAAACGGCCCTGCGCCTTCTTCTCTCGGCGCTTGTCCCCGGCGGAACGTAATTACGATGTGGGGGACAGAGAGCTCCTCGCCATCAAGCTCGCGCTTCAGGAGTGGCGCCACTGGCTGGAGGGGGCCGCCCTGCCGTTCGTGGTACTCACCGATCACAAGAACTTGGAATATTTAAGAACTGCCAAGCGTCTGAATGCCCGCCAGGCGCGTTGGTCCTTGTTCTTCGCCAGGTTTCGTTTTAACATCACCTTCAGACCTGGCTCCAAGAACGGCCTGCCCGATGCCCTCTCCAGGCAATTTGCCCCTGAGGCGTCAGAAGACGCGGTCCACACCATCTTGCCCAGGTCGTGCGTCATGGGGGCCGTCTCCTGGGACATCGAGAGCAAGATCCGGAAGGCGCAGGAATTGGAACCGGACCCTGGCGGCGGACCGGAGGGGAGGCTTTTTGTGCCATCTGCTGTCCGGGGGGAGGTTATCCACTGGCTTCATACATCCAAGCTCACCTGCCATCCTGGGTCCTCCCAGATGATCGACCTCCTCCAACGCTCCTTCTGGTGGACGGGTCTGCGGAGGGACGCCGCCCGCTACGCCCGGGCCTGCCCCGTCTGTGCCACCAGCAAGTCAGGTAACGCTCCCCCCGCGGGCCTGCTCCAGCCCCTGCCCGTTCCTGGTAGGCCCTGGTCGCACATCGCCCTAGACTTCGTCACCGGTCTCCCTGCCTCCAACACCTTCGACACAGTCCTGACCATCGTTGACCGTTTCTCCAAGGCTGCTCACTTCGTGCCATTACGGGGGCTCCCATCTGCCTTGGAGACGGCGGACCTCCTCATCCAGCACGTGGTCAGGCTGCATGGGATTCCGGTAGACGTGGTCTTGGACCGAGGCCCCCAGTTTGCCTCGGACGTCTGGAGGTCCTTCTGCAACGCCCTGGGAGCCAAGGTAAGCCTCTCCTCCGGCCATCACCCCCAATCCAACGGGCAGTGTGAGCGGACCAATCAGGAGCTGGAGGCTGCGCTCCACTGCGTTACTGCATCCAAGCCTGGGCACACACTCCTGGAGCACACACCTCGCCTGGGTGGAGTACGCCCATAACACCGCTCGCTCTTCTGCCACCGGGATGTCCCCATTCAAGGCATCCCTGGGCTATGATCCTCCTCTGTTCCCTACGCAGGAGAGCGAGTTGACTGTCCCCTCAGTCCGGGCGCACCTCAGGCGGTGCCGCTCCATCTGGTCTTCAGCACGCAGCACACTTTTACGCACGGCGGAGCGCAACAAGTCCACGGCGGACCGGCACAGGAGACCTGCTCCTGCCTACCAGGTAGGCCAACGAGTCTACGTGTCCACTCAGGACGTCTGTTTAAAGGGTGAGAGGAGAAAGCTGGCCCAACGGTTCATCGGTCCATTTCCCATCACCAAGATCATCAACCCGGTGGCTGTGCGTGTGGCTATCCCCCCCTCCCTCCGCATCCATCCCACCTTCCACGTCTCCAAGGTGAAACCGGTGGTCTCCGATCCCCTCTGCCCTCCACCTGTGGCGCAGCCCGCACCCCGGATGATAGATGGCCATCCGGCCTGGACAGTCTCTACCATCCTGGACTCCCGGCGCCGGGGTCGCGGGTTGCAGTACTTGGTGGATTGGGAGGGCTACGGACCTGAATGGAAACAATGGGTGCGCTCCTCGTTTGTGTTGGATCCGTCCCTCATCGCTGGGTTCCACCGAGCGCACCCGGAGAAACCATCGCCAGGAGGCGCTGCTAGAGGGGGGAATACTGTCACGACTCACCGCTCATCAGCGGCACCAGCTGTGCGCACACCTGCGCCTCGTCAGCGGCGAGGGATTTAAGCCACCTCGCCCTGGGCTTCGGCCTGAAGCCGTCTGTTCTCATCGGCTACTCTTGCTGCAAGGAACCCCCTTCGTCAAGCAAGATAAGACGTAAGCATCTCTTACCTTTTCCTCCCAGCATTCTCTCCTGTGCACAGGTGGATTTCCCGGCGGCGGACAACGTTCCCTTGCCACCACCTCCTCGCTGCTGCTTCAGGAGCTCCAGGTCGCTGTCTACCGGGCTACGCCCTTGCTTAACGCCAGCCACCTGCCCAGACCAAGTAAGCCAGCTGTCACTATCATTATCTCCTGTATTGGTGTGGTGCCCGTTACCCTTCTCCCTCTGCTTCTCCCATAGGGTTGTCCGGCTGAACGGCTTCCTGCCCCCGTGCCTGACGCAGACGCCACCACCAATACATCCACATATCACAGACGCGCAGCCATACACACACTTGTTATCGAATAAACTGTTAAACCTATTCTGAGCCTGCGTGTGTGTCTCCTGAGCCGTGCATTATGTCAAATTTAGCCCAATATGGGGTAATCAATATTTTACACCAGGGACAGCGGATATTGTATTTAAAGTATGGAATTTAAAAGTTATTCAAAGGATTCACGATTTATATTTGTCACGCTCAGATTACATAATGTCTTATGAAGAACTGAGGATTAAATTCAATCTTAACAGAACACACTTTTTTAAATATCTTCAGCTTAGAAATTTTATTTGTTCAAATCAAAATAATGCTCTCACCCGGCCTACTTATTCAACTTTGGAAAAAATTTTGATGAAAGATAGTAAGAGAAAGGGTATTATTTCAGAGTTTTACAACTCATTGACACTATACTCATGTGAAAACTCACAGAAAAGACTGAATGACTGGAAAGAAGACCTGCAAATTGAAATTTCAGAGGAACAATGGGAAATGGCTTGTGCAGGAGCTCAAACCAAATCAATAAATGTACCTCTTAAACTGATACATTTTAAATGGTTAATGCGGATGTATGTTACACCAGTGGAATTAAATAGATATAACAAAAACATACCAGATATATGCACAAAATGTATGGAAAGTAAAGGAACCCTATTTCACTGTTTATGGGAATGTAGAAAAATCAGAATGTTTTGGGAAGAGGTGAGGGTAACAATTGAAAAAATAATTTCAAAACAAATCACATTGAACCCTAAACTGTTTTTGTTGGGTCTGTATCCAGAAAAACATAACTTTAATAAGAGTGAAAGAGCATTCATAGACCTCAGTTTGCTTAATGCCAAAAAATGTATTGCATTCCTGTGGAAAAAGATTCATAGACCAGATGTGACTCAGTGGTTAAGACAAATGTTAACAAATCTTCCACTAGAAAGAATAACATATATACTGAAATCAAAGGAAAATGTGTTTGAGAATATATGGAGACCTTTCATTGATTATGTAAAGAAATTAAACATAACTTCTGAAGAAGAAGGTGAATGATATGTGTGGACCTTGCAAATTCCAAGCTGGTGAATGTATATTATGTATTCTTATGTAATAGATTACCTAGACTAAACAGAGGAGCATTGCTGTTGACTTGTGTTTGTTAATGGCTGCTGTCGTTTTTATTACACTTTTTTTTGTTATTTTGTTATTGTTCTTTTTAATTTTTAAATTACTTTTGTGTTAGTGTCTGACTGTGTGTGCTATGTTTGTAAAAAAAAAAGGAAAAAAACCCAAAAACAAATCATAGTAGGCCATGTAGGATTTAATGTACTAGCTAAACAAGCATGTGAAACGTTTGAATAAATGTTGGCTTGCAGTCAAGGTAAACCTCATTATAGTTAACGTTCTCCACCCAGACATTAGGATAGGAAGAGGAAAAATTAGAGGAATATCAATTGGATATTATTACGTCTTTAAATAAAAGGAGAAAATTAATAACAGTTGAATTTGCACAATAGATTTTTTCAATATATAATTTAAAATGTTAATAAAGAGATGATCCTTTCTATGTGTTCATTATCAGAGTATAAGATTGCTTGCATCGGAATATGAATTTTTTGTCATATTGTACAGCCCCACTTTATAACTTTGAAGGAAAGGAATGGGACATACAGAGAAGTTAACCTTATAAAATTTACAAAAATCTGCCATAATAAATAACTACCAGTATTCATAAAAAATAGGGTACTATTTTAACTAAGACTTAAACTATTTAGTATCTGTTGTATACCTATTTTGTAGATTTTCAGACATACTACAGCTTGCTTTTTATTCAGTTATGCTTTGAAACTTGGATAGCATGCACTAAAACTACTGCATGATTGAGTTTTTTTTAATTTAGTCCTCCATATGTATGCCACAGAAGCAGCCACATAGACCTGTGGTCATAAGGTTGTTGGTGCCTCTTGTGGTGCCAACCACAAAACCAAATGGAGGATACCAGAGATGACAGGGTCCATCCGGCTGAAGAAAGAGTGGATGGCTTGGTTACCTCATGGGCCTCCTGAAGCAACTGAGGTGTACTGAAAGCCCAAGAGGAGGGTGGCAAGGGTAGTTGCTGAAGCAAAAATTGGGGTCTGGGAGGAGTTTGATGAGGCCACTGAACATGTATTTTGGTTAGCCTCAAAGAGATTCTGGTAAACTGTCTGTGACTCAGGAAGAGAAAGTGGCAGACGAAGCACCACTCATCTTGACTGGAGATATTCTTGGATCGTGGAAGGAGGACTTCGAGGACCCCCCTCAATCCCACTGACATGCCTTCCATCAAGGAAGCAGAGTCTGAGGACAAGGGGGATGACTCGCCCACCACTGGGGCTGAAATTTGCTGAAGTTGTTAAAAAAATCTTCACTGGCAGGGCCCTGAAGCTAGATGAGATTCACCCTGAGTAGCTCAAGGCTCTGGATACTGTACGGCTGCCCTGGGTGGAACATCTCTACAAAACTGCATGAAGTTCAGGGACTGTGCCTCTTTCATAGTAAACTGGGATGGCGGTTTCCCTCTTTATGAGAGGGTTTATTCCAATTTCAGAGGGATCACACTCCTCAGCTTCCCCGGGAAGGTCTATGCCAAGGTACTGCAGAGGAAAGTTTGGCCTTTGGTTGAACCTCAGATTGAGAAGGAAAAATGTGGTTTTCATCCTATCTGGAGAAACTGTATACCTCTCAAGGTTCCTTCAGGGTTCGTGGGAGTTTGTTCAGCCAGTCTTCATGTGTTATGTGGACTTGTAGAAGGCAGTCAGTTGTGTCCTATAGATTTTCCTGTGGGGGGAGCTTTGATGTATGGATATCAGGCCTGCTGCTATAAGCTATCAGGTCTTTATACAGCTGTTATAAAAGTTTGGTTTACATTGCCAACAATCACTCAAACTTGTTTTCAATGACAGTTGATCTCTGCCAAGGCTGCCCTTTGTCATCAATCCTGTTTGTAATTTTTATGGACAGGACTTCTAGCCACAGCGAAGAAACAGTGGGTGTCATTTATTGGTGGTCACAGTATCTTATCGTTGCCCCTGCTATGAGTGTGAAGAGGCTGGGAATGAAATCAGCACCTCCAAGTTGGATTGTTGATTTTAGAAAAGCATAGATTGTCCTTTTCGGGTCGTGAACGAGTTCAAGTATCTCAGGCTCTTATAGATGAATGAGGGGAGAGTGGCACAGGAGATCGACAGACAAATTGGAGCAGCATCTGCAGTGGTATAGACCGTGCATCAATCTGTGGTAGTGAAGAGGGAGCTGAGCTCTTCAGCAAAGCTGTCGATTTACCAGTCAATCTGCGTTCCTGCCATCACCTATGGCCACAAACTTCAAGTAGTGCCCGAAAGATGAAGATTGTGGATACAAGTGGGTGAACTAGGCTTTCTCTACAGGGTGGCTGCACACGTCTTCACAGTAAGGGTGAGAAACTCGGTTATCTAAGACACGCTAGGATTGGATCTGCTGCTTTTCCATGTCAAAATGAGCCAGCTGATGTGGTTTGGGCATTTGACCAATATGCATCCTAGATACCTTCCATGTGAGGTGTTTTGGGCATGTTCCACTGGAAGGAGACCCCAGGGCAGGCCCATGGATGAGAATCTTGGTGAACCTGTGACCTTGATCTGTGGACCCCAAAAACACAGCCACAAGTGAGGGTGCCAAGGTCGACCTTTGTGCCAATTTTGATGGCCCTAGCTTCATTTGTTTTTGAGCCAGAGTGTGGACAGATGGACACCAGTGGTAATAAATACTAGCATACTGCACCGTACCTCCTATCTGTATCAAAATGATTAAAGAACAGACCCTATAAAGCATGAGCGTTACCTCCAATATCTGGTCTCCAGTGAAAATCTTGTCACTTTGGCCAACGGGCCCTTCAGGCAAGATGGAGCACAAGTAGTGGTGTCCCGCTCGAGCCTCCAGGCTGATGCCCAGACCACTCGTCTCACTGAATCGCTCCAGCTGACATATCTGATAAACACAAAGATGAGAAAAATAAACGCTGGAAACAAAAGCCTGGTGGGTAAGTTACATGAAGGGGAAGGGTAGGCACCCTTTTAATTGGTTAATTATAATGTCTGGAGTACAAGGTGAAATATAATGACGAAACACTTGTGCACACACAATTAATTTTCTACAGCGTTATTACAGACAATGCTCATCCCTATTAAAGACGTACAATCACTTCATATCGGGGTCCCACGGCTTGCTGCCACCTCATTTTCAAGTGTTCCTCCTCGGCTGGAGTCAGTTTCACATCTGCAAAATGTTCACAAACACACAGAAAAAGACCCTTAGATCACGCATGTACAGTGATCTGATCCCCCCCCCCCCACACACACACACACACCTTTTCACATCCTTCCAAGCCCCAGATGACCAAATCAATAAATAATGGGATCCTATATGAAAGCCTCATCTTGGCCATATTATAGAGAGATGGCAGCTTCATTCTCCTGCTGGCAAAGCAGGATGTCAACACACACCCACACCACTGGCTCACAGGCATGCATATTCACATCCACCATCTTGTGATTTCTTGGCAAACTAATGTTTTCTCATTCATCTCTGAAAGCCTCACAGCAATCAGGCCTTATTTAACTGTGCTCTCTAATCAAGCCCAAAAATTCTCGTCTAAATAAAGCAATATATGCGGGCGGAGTGAGAGACAAATCAACTGGAATTAGCTGAATGAGTTGGATAAACACATGATTGCACAACACTATAAATAGGCTCCCATCAAAGAGCATGCTTCACTGGCACATCGCTGCTCCCCGAGTCCAATCAGCACATCAGACCAAAGTCCCATGATCCAGTTCCAAACTGCAGTGCAGCATGGGAAAAGGGTTGCTTACCACTCCTGGATTCATGTCGGGGTCGTCTGCTGGCATATGCCACTCGCCTGGAGATTTCACGCAGAGAGCAGATTCCTGGATCCAAACACACAAAACATTTTTTTTCCTCATCAAGTGCAGGAGATAAGACAACATGCAGCAGGAAGAAAGGTGATCAGTCCCCAAATGAGCACCAGAATTTGTTTTAGCTTTAGCCTGAATCCAAATCTTAAAGTTACTTGGAATCAGAGGTGGGTGGTTACTAGTTACATAGTACATACTACATTTATTCAAGAGACTTTTTCACAAAATTGTAAAGTTCTGTGATAAAACTGTGACTTTTTCACATAAATAGTTCTCATAATTTTGCAATTATTTTCCTCATTTCCAAGCCAGAAGAGAAAAAAAAAATTTCTAACCCAATCTCAGTGAAAACATATTATAAATTTGCTGAAGTGAATTCTCATAAAAACAGATTTATTACAGCATAAACACACATACTTCTAATCCATTTCAAATACGTAAAAATAAAAATAACTCAGAATGATCAAATCTACTTAAGTAAAAGTATAATTTTTCTTGATAAAAATGGTGCAGATTTATGTAAAAAAAAAGCCACAATCTTATATAACGAAACAGTCACAATTTCCCAAGTAATATAAAATACCAATATATGAGACAAAGGAATAAATTTACAAGAAAAAGTATCAGAAATTTATTTTAAAAAATGAACATATTTATGAAGATCAAGTCTTACAAGTACAAGAAAATAGTCATAAATTTATGAGGAAAAAGAGAAGAGAAAAAGAGTTCTAAATTTATGTGAAAATGTAAAATTTATGAAGAAGTAGTAAATTTAAGGGAAAGTCTTCACAAATAAAACTGCTGCTATTTAAGTAGATTTTAAGTGATGACATTCTTACTCTTATTCAATACCTTTTTGGGGTGGCTACTCACGCTGGAGTAATTAATCTATTAAGGTAAGTGCTTTTACTCAAGTAAAATTTCTTCCAACCCTGCCCACATCTGCTCGGAATGATCAATCATATCACAAGTTCATGCTGGTGTAAAGATCAACAACACGGGTCCTTTCATGTTACAATCAAATGTCATGTGATCACCTGTCTCCTGAACCTTTTTGAGCCCGCCTTTGTACGGATTGCCTTCATGAAAGCTGTGGCAGTGTCGAAGGGGCTGCAGAGGGGGGACCGGGGGCAGGATATGACTCAGACGGACGGCCTTCCTCAGCAGCTTCAGTCTGACCAGAGGACCTGTCCTCCTCAGCACCTCCATGGCACGCTGCTCACTGCAGCCCTGCAAGCTCATCCCATCTACCTGATGGAGAGAGGATGACGAGACATGAGAGCAGGGAGCTGGACTAATAGACAATAATTATGATGGACAGGCACCTGTTGGTGCTTGTTGGAGCTCCTTCACCAGAATGAGCTAAAAACTAAAAAAAAAAAAATGTAAGAAGAAAAATTCACAAATGTATATAAATGCTTATTAGAAATTAAAAAAGAAACATACAAATTACATGTAACAATTAGTAATTTTTTAAAAAAGTTACCGGTACAAAAATATGATAAAGTATTGGACATTTATTTTAAAAATTGTAATTTTATGAGTAAATCATCACAAACTTAAAAGAAGCACTGAAGATTTACTGTAAGTGGCAGATTTAAAAGAAAAAGTTGAAATGGAACAAACAAGAAAAAGCTAAACATCTACGAAGAAGCCACAAATTTACATAAAGTCACAAATTTACCATTAAAAATTTGCAAATTTGTAAGCAAAGGTCACATACATTATAATGAATAAAATTCACTAATCTATGCAGAAAAAGTCAAAAATTCATTAGAAAAAATTGCAGATTCACCATTAAATTCACAAATTGACAAAAATGTCAAAAATTTAAGAGGAATAATGTCTAGTAATTTTGTAGTAAAAGTCACAAATTTAGGAAAAAAAATAGCAAATTCACAAATACAAAGTTGCAACACGTTTTCTAGTTCCATGCAAATTATATTTATTTATTTTTGCTAAAAACTGCCCAAAATAGTTCCTTCAATATCACAGGTATAGAGGTAAATTTAACCACAGGAAAAAAAATAGAAAACTATCTAACTTAAAGAACATTTATTACGTTCATTCTAAATCTTGTGTTCTACTAAATTAGCTTTGCATGATTCACGGTTCAAAATAATCCTGATTTTGTTTATACTGGGCCTTTGGTCCACTTGTGTAGCTACATATACTGTACGTTAGATAAAAAAGACTGCTTCAGTTATCAGCAGAAACAAGATGTGTTTTCCTTCAGAGAACACAGTAAAAAATGTCATCTGTTGTGCTTTCAGCAGAACTCACAGACAGGATAATGTCTCCAATGTGTATGCGTCCATCTTGATCGACAGTGCTGCCTTTCACTATGCTCTTCACTATCACACCAGCACTGTAGACTGTGAAGAACACGATACAATACAGGAAACATTGAGAGTTTATTCAGTTATAGCTGCCAGTTATAGTCATTTCTTTGGTGGCTACATACCGGAGTTTAGGTCACCTATGTAGCTGGCAATGGTGAATCCCAGGCCTTGACTGTTTTTGGTGAACTGCACACTGAACTCATAGTCATCATTCAATTCAATTACCTGGAATGACAAGTCAAAATAAGGAATAATAATAGGGAACTTATTAACAGGAAAACTGTGAAAACCTTTTTATTTTATTAAACAAACCATGGAAACGTAGTGTTACACAGCTTAAATTATACTGCATACACAAAAGGCTTGGGCTGAAAATCAATTATATGCAAATGTACACACATGCATGTACAGTATATTACACACACACCTTCCTGTCCAGGCTTTCTGGGCTGAGCACAGGAGACAAATGGTGGTTGTCTTTGGTGACATCGCGGGCGATGAGCAGCTTCACCTTGCTGCCTGCATTCCTCAATACCTACAGGTGGTCATTTGTGAACAGATGAAAGTGGAGAGTCAGTGTGAATATATTTTCAAATATAATCAAAATCTATTCAGAGCCAGCATTTCTGGAAGAACAGTATCTCACACTGATGAAGGAAAAAGTGTAGCATTGTTTGT
Organism: Pholidichthys leucotaenia; assembly: GCA_020510985.1. Lineage (NCBI taxonomy): Eukaryota > Metazoa > Chordata > Actinopteri > Cichliformes > Pholidichthyidae > Pholidichthys > Pholidichthys leucotaenia. Next base: position 156,289,051 of record CM035848.1, read on the forward strand.
GGTATTTAACCACCTATTTCATTAAGCATGATTATAATTCTAGATGAGGCCTCACCTGTGCCACCTGCTCGCAGTTCATACCCACTAAATCAGTATCTCCAATGCGAAGGACCTGATCACCACTACGCAGGCGCTTATCCTGAGAAGCCCCATGGCCAAAAGAGAGAGTGAGAGTGAGTGAGTGGGGGGTGCTTAAATATAAAACATTTTTGTATGTTGTTTTCCCTAAAATTCCCTTTAATTATATAAGAAAAGACTCAATTTTTCACAAATATACTTGTTGACTTGACTAGCTGTAACCGTACCAAAAAAGAATGTGCATCATATATAAAATATAATTTTTCCATCCATCCATCCATCCATCTTCTACCGCTTTTCCGGAGGTCCGGGTCGCGGAGGCAGCAGTTCAAGCAGAGAAGCCCAGACTTCCCTCTCCCCAGCCACCTGCTCCAGCTCTTCAGAGGGGATACCAAGGCGTTCCCAGACCAGCTGGGAGACATAGTCTCTCCACCGAGTCCTGGGTCTGCCCCGGGGTCTCCTCCCAGTGGGACGTGCCTGAAACACCTCAAGTGGGAGGCGTCCAGGAGGCATCCTAATCAGATGCCCATACCACCTCAACTGACTCCTTTCAATGTGGAGGAGCAGCGGTTCTACTCTGAGCCTCTCCCGGATGACTGAGCTCCTCACCCTATCTCTGAGGGTGAGTCCAGCAATCCTACGGAGAAAGCTCATTTCAGCCGCTTGTATCCGTGATCTCGTTCTTTCGGTCATTACCCAAAGCTCGTGACCATAGGTGAGAGTAGGAACGTAGATTGACTGGTAAATCGACAGCTTTGCCTTTGAACTAAGCTCCCTCTTCACCACAACAGATCGGTACAACGTCCGCATCACTGCAGATGCTGCTCCAATCCGTCTGTCGATCTCTCGCTCCATTTTCCCCTCACTCGTGAACAAGACCCCAAGATACTTAAACTCCTCCACTTGGGGCAGGAGCCTGTCCCCAACCCGGAGAGGACAATCCACCTTTTTCCGGCTGAGGACCATGGACTCAGACTTGGAGGTGCTGATTCTCATCCCAGCCGCTTCACACTCAGCGGCAAACCGTCCCAGCAAGAGCTGTAGGTCATTGCTGGATGAAGCCAACAGGACAACATCATCTGCAAACAACAGAGATGAGATCCTGTGGTCACCAAGCATGACACCCTCCATTCCCTGGCTGCGCCTAGAAATCCTGTCCATAAAAATTATGAACAGGACCGGTGACAAAGGGCAGCCCTGGCGGAGTCCAACTCTCACTGGGAATGACTCCGACAGAGTGTTGGCAATACGAACCAAACTCTCACAACAGTCGTACAGAGACCGAATAGCTCGTAACAACAAGCCCGATACCCCATACTCCCGAAGCACCCCCCACAAAAATCCACGAGGGACGCGGTCAAATGCCTTCTCCAAGTCCACAAAACACATGTAAACTGGTTGGGCAAACTCCCACGAACCCTCAAGAATTCTCGAGAGGGTAAAGAGCTGGTCCGATGTGCCACGGCCAGGACGAAAACCACATTGCTCCTCCTGAATCCAAGGTTCGACCAACGGCCGGACTCTCCTCTCCAGTACCTTGGCATAGACCTTCCCAGGGAGGCTGAGGAGTGTGATCCCTCTAAAGTTGGAGCACACCCTCCGGTCCCCTTTTTTGAAGAGAGGAACCACCACCCCGGTTTGCCATCCGGGGTGGTGGCACCATCCCACCAACCACCATCCCAAGCTTTCTAAATATAATTTTTAATGCATTCTAATGCATGATCAAAACACATGAACTGTAGAGTTGAATGCTACCCAACTAACTATTGTCTTCTGTTAAGTAAAGCTAGAATAACCAATTCAAAAACCAAAAGTCCAGTATTCAAACTGTGTTTTCCCCTCTTTGCTCATATTTATACCAGTGAGACCAGGTATCACCACTGCAATCATCTCACACACACACAACCCCTCTGGTGTCCACGGGGGAAGCCTTTCAGAGAGAATGAACCAATAGAAAACACCCCATGAAACTGATTTTTACCAGCAGATGTTGCAACCCATGACACTGAATGACCTTTAGTGGTTGTAGCGTTAACCCCTTTTGGTTCCAATTTATAAAATCATCCTTTGCTGAAGAAAAATTGTTTCAACTCAAAAGTCTGGTCATGAACTGCTTCTCTCACCCAAGGACCAGAGCTGTAACACTACCCATCGGCCATAAAGTGGAAGTTAATCCCTTCTCCAGGACTTAGTCATTCTCCCTTTTCTGCTCTTTGACAAAGGAATGCCCCAAATCGACAGATTTATGGTTGATATAATCCAGACTTGGGAGTCAAGATTCCTCATTAACCAACCAGACAGTTTTACAGTGCCATCTGGTGGATGACACAGGAATATTTAATATTTTTTTCTCTCTCTCTCTGAAATGGATTCTCTGCAGTTGTGAACAATAAATTAATTCATATTCTTTCTCTCAAGACAGCATCCAATACTGAATACATGGTTGAACTGTGGAATGGACAACTGTGGTTTCAAATGCTTTTATTGATATGATTTGATATGTGTTGCTTTATTTTCAGGAAGAAATTAATTTTTGCATGCTTACTATCACAAATTAACTACAGTTACAATGTAGAGACATTGTATGTTACCTTATTATTAAGTAGAATATCTTAGTCACTAAAGTTTAAGGAATTTATGCTTTATTCAGCAACGTGTGTGTCTTAAGGGGGGGTCTCACTTCTCATATCAAATGTCTCTCCCCCTCCTCTCTCTCTGCTCTTTGGGAGACCATAGCTGGACTTTAACTGACCAATAGAGTTCCAGGCTCCCTTGGATTTCCTTTTTTAGGTTGAGTTTATGACTTCTGCTAGAAAAAGAAGCAATGTAATTGGGCCAGCTCAGGTTTCATGAAAATCAGTGAAATTCTGCCACACCCGAAAAAAATCTTCCCTTTGTTTCAGTTTTTTGGGGCATTGGTCAAGTTGTAAGGAGCAAACTTCTCTGCTGTCCCATTTTTTTCTATCTTCCAAGTAGGCCCAGAGCCTCCAGTGCTCTGTGAAAATTCTTTTTTTTTCTTTTCTTTGAAGTTCACGTTTTCTTATTTTAATCTTTTTCTTTAAATTACCATGTAAGAAGATTTTGTTTGATTTTTTTTAAAACTTTAACCAACTCATTTAAACCACAAACATCAGAAGAACTGGATTTGTGGTGTGTTTTTGCTTCAGTGTGAATTTCTTATGGAACTTTGTACAATAAACCAATTCCTTCTTCAGTGCATAAGAGAAGACCGCAGTCAGCCTGCTGAAGAACCAGCCCTTTTGAGATCTCGGGAGCAGACCATAACCGTGGTAAGGAGTCTGTCTGCCAGTCTTCCAAAAGAACCCATACTGGTCCAGCTGAAACAAAATCCAGTGGACCACCTGCTACCTACTGAGACACAATGATTCTGCTTGGCTGACGGTCTGTTGTTTAATTTAAACTTAATGCTTCAGAATATTCCTGGTATAAGTTCTTTAAACTTAATTTCATGCAAACCCCCATAAGAATTTCAAAATGCATTTTGTCCTTTCATTAATTTACATTCTTTTTCAGAGAAACACCAATGTTCCATTTTTATAAACAGTTTAATCATTATTTTCTTCATAAAATTGCATCCACTTTTCTTAACCACTGCTATTTTATGGTTTTCCAATTTCCAGTATACTGACAAGTTAATCTACGGTTTATTCAGTTCCACATACACTACCGTTCAAAAGTTTGGGGTCACACAGACAATTATTTTGTGTTTTCCATGAAAAGTCACACTTATTTACCACCATGAGTTGTAAAATGAATAGAAAATATAGTCAAGACATTGACAATGTTAGAAATAATGATTTGTATTTGAAATAATAATTTTTTCCTTCAAACTTTGCTTTCGTCAAAGAATCCTCCATTTGCAGCAATTACAGCATTGCAGACCTAACATGATTGCACAAGGGTTTTCTAATCATCCATTAGCCTTCTGATGCAATGAGCAAACACACTGTACCATTAGAACACTGGAGTGATAGTTGCTGGAAATGGGCCTCTATACACCTATGTAGATATTGCACCAAAAACCAGACATTTGCAGCTAGAATAGTCATTTACCACATTAGCAATGTATAGAGTGTATTTCTGATTAGTTTAAAGTTATCTTCATTGAAAAAAGTGCTTTTCTTTCAAAAATAAGGAAATTTCTAAGTGACCCCAAACTTTTGAAGGGTAGTGTATGTTTGATTCACAGGTTACACTCAGTAACTCAATAACAGTCTATGATGCTCATAGTACATGTTGGATTCCCTGTCTCAAGTTATCCGAGTGTGTTAACCTATTCTGACATTTCGTATTAAACTACCGAAAGACATATGGGAGTTATTGTTTGATTTCATGCCCATCTTGATTATCAGCAGACAAGAACTCACAAGGTTTTTTTTTAAGACTAATTCATCATTGGTACAAATAAAGAATTGTTAATAAAATGTCCATTATCTGGACTGGTACCCTACTTGGATATGAGTGTAATGAAAGGAAATATTCATTCCTACTAACATTCATATTTACATTAATACTTGAACTAACAATAAAACACCTATAAACCTATTAATCTAAATCCACTACATGGTCGTGTAAATAATGACATGAAAAATATAACAGAATCTTTCGTTTGCTAAACCTAACCCGAACTATTCTTCTAACGTTTACCAGTTATTTTTAGTAGCCTAACCCCAACCTTATCCATCTAAAAAAAATGTATTTAATGCGTAAAAAAGAAGTTAATTGTGAAGCCAGAGATACATAGCAACAAAAACATCAAGGCCAGGATGCAAGCTTGTGAATGCGGGGTGGGAAGACGATTTTGAGTACTGTCCACCATCCATCACCCACCATTGTTCCCCAATTAAAGCACTTATAAAAGCAAAAACAACCATATTCACCATGTCTATGTTTATTTTCACATATCAGTGTGACAACTTGTTGACCAAGACCCACTTCAAACAATTAAGGATTATTCTACTGCTAATAGTACATCATAAAAATGTTGAGCTGGAAGTCCACGTAACAGTTCACCTTTAGGTTCAAGCTACAGCAAGTGATTCATTCGTAAGCAATCTCACCCTTCCAGCAGCTCCTCCAGGGAGGATGGTCTTAACCATGACTCCTGTGCTCCGTCCTCCTATGATGCCAAAACCAAGTCCTTTCCCATCATTGATCAGCTCTATCATCTCCACATGACGCTTCTAACATGGCAGAGGTCAGAATAAAAGGGAAGAAGATTAAAAAAAAAAAAGAATCAAACTGATAAAATAAAAAGCACCATGGTTCTGTGCCTCGGTGCCTGTAGCATGGTAGCATGGGCGACTGTAAAAAAGTGGCACTCTGACCTCTACTGGCCCAACATAGTTATTGCATTTCCTGTTTTTGCGGCTGCATTGACAGAAATGGTGAATTAAATTTGTGTTTATTTTGAAAACAAAGCCTTATCTCGCAATTCTGGCAAATTAAAAGTCGAGAAAATATGTCAATACAATGATATAAGCCTTTAGTTCCACTTAATGTTGACCGAGTGAGCTGAAAGAGACAGGCAGACAGACAGACAGATACACACAGCCACAAACACATGCACTAACTGATTATTGTATGCTTCTGTTTCACCGAGGCATAAAAATGGCTAAGGAGTTGATGTTTAATGCATCAAGATGTAACTTTCCTGTGCCTTATAAACACTGAAAATACTACAACTGGCATTTTTTACAGCCTGAGCTGGAATCTTACATAGTGTTGCTTTAATTACATTTATTTACATACACTAAGACTCATTTATGGCACCTAACATCAAAACATATTACCTCATGTGCAATAGCAGAAAGGTTTCTCCCCATCGACATGGTGCGGGAAATCCGAGGGGGGGTGCAGTACTGAAAAAAAAGATACAAAGCCGAAATAACACCTAGTGATTGGAATTGGAATATATTCTCATTTCTTTAAAGCTAACTTGACAACAATCTTCCATTTAAAACTGAGGAAAACTAATCATTCAGAAGAACATGACTCCCAAGTTCACAGTGGATATTTTTCACACACCTGAGATTCAATGTGACTGCAGTTCTCTGGGTAGATGTCTGAGAAGGACAGATCTTGGGAGCCTAGAGACGATGCACTGCCATCCAGGTGATGGGATCTGGCCATGCTGGACCTTCGGTTCTCCACGGCCCATGTGTATGAGTCACTGTGGCTCAGCGCAACACCCTGACATGGGCCACAGTTCATGGACACAGATTTGGAAATGCCTTTACCCTGGTTAGAATGACAGAGCAGCAATGGTGGAACCAATCAGATCCATGGACAGACAGAAGATATTACCAGTGTATAAGTTGATCCTGGGTGTATTGTAGAAGACACAGAGTGGGGGGCATGTAGAGATGAAAGAGAAGAGAAAGTAAGGGAGTGGGGGAAAAAGTGATAGATAAGCAAGGTAGGGAAATGGGAAAGAGGGCGACAGAAAAGCAGTGAAGCTAATTGAAAAATGAAACAGAAACAAAGAGGGTGAAAGCATGAAAGTGGTGGAGAGCAGATGAAGGGCTAAAAACACTGAGAGGAAATAATGTGGAGACAGCATGGAAATATGTGCACAGGAGACCAGGGTGAACTGTGTTAACCAAAAGAGAGAAAAATATAGGCAGATATCTAAAAAAAAAAAAGAATTGAAGGGGAAATTATTTTAGAGCAGGAACAGAAGGGCGATCTAAGATAAAGATTTCCTTCATTTCAGTAACACACACACACACGCGCGCACACACACACAGAGTTAAGCTTTCAGTTGTGGATGTTTAAATAGGAGCTTTAGTCTATTTGCACAAAATGTTCGATTTTAACATTTGTTTAATATTTATTTTTGACTTTATTGGACAGAAGCAGTGAAGTGAGAGACAGAGAATAGGGTGGGGAGAAGGAAAGAGACATGCAGGAATTACTGCTCAGGCTCGGAACCAAGCCAGGGATCGCTGCAATTGACCTCATATGGTGCAGTATGCTCTGTAACCTTTAGGCTACCAGGACACTGTCTATAACAAGGTCCACATTGTGCATTTTCCAGGCATTATTTTTTTACATTTTGACATCCTCAAGGACATACATTGAGTACATAGAGCATACAGTATGTAGATTTAAAGATCAACTAGAAAAGCACTCAGAGAGCGCAGACCTCCACCAAGTACCTCAGTTCCCCCTAATATTGGGATTTTCCCCAAATATAATAGTGCTACATTTATTTTATCTATATTTTTAGATTCCTTGACCATCAAAACATACCTTTAGCAATTGGATTGACACTGATATCTGTATTAGTTCAGTAGTTATTGACAAAAAGCACTTTTTCAGTAATGGCGGTTTTCTTGTGGCTATAGCTCCATAGCTTTTGAAGATACAACAAATCCATTGGCACACTACTGATTCCTCAGTGTCTTGGCTATATTTTGGTGTTTGTTGTATGTTTATATCTTAATTTGTTACCTTACAGTAAAGAAAATTCCAAAGATACCCTATTATTTCATATTCTGGATCACAGTATCCGGATATTTTGCAGGATCCAGATCAGTCTTTGATATTTTGTAGAACCTATTGGGATCTTATCCTGTATTTTTTTTGGCAAGCGTCCTGACCATTTATTGTGGAGTTATAGACACATATGCTAAAAATGGCCCTATCTTGCAATGATAAAGAATCCTTTAAAAAATTCCTGGATCCAGACGGTGATCCGGATCACTCCCAAAATCTAATCACTTCTTCCTTATCCCATTTGGGACCTGTCCTGAAAATTTCGTCAAAATGCGTTCATAACTTTATGAGTTATGTTGGTAACAGACAGACAGGCAAACAGACAAACAAACCCCAGTAAAAACATAACCTCCTTGGCGGAGGTAAAAATCACTTCTGCATTGTTCTGTGTTGCTTATCAAAAATGATGTCTGTGAAGATCTATCTGGAACAGTCAGTTTCCAATCTGCTGACTGGGGAGAAACTGAAGGCAGGGGTTGTTTGTTGGTGGCATCACAAGGTTTAAGGTTAAAACTAACAAAACAACAATTTTAGATAATGGGACCTTTAAAAATGTAATGACTTTAAAATAACAGAAGTAGAATAAAGCATTTATTAAAATAAGATTATGGGCATTCATACTGCATGGTTTTACATTCATTTTTTTAATGCTATGAGTTTAAAGACTGCCCTAATAATCCCAGGGGCTACAGTATATTGTCAGGGGCAACTGTCACAGGTAGGGTCTCCCAAGACAAACTGGTCCTGGGTGAAGGGCCAGACCCAGAGCGGTCCAGTAGATCCCCTTTAAAAAAGTGACATCAAGCACCCAATGTACCCAAAAGAACCACATGGATCCACCCTCCAATGGGCTCATCACCTGCAGGAGAGCTCATGGAGATCATGGCACTATGTAAACCGGGTGGCAGGCTGGGCTAATCTGCTGAAGCCTTGTTTTTGCTACACCTCTGCTCTAGTGCGCTGAGATGCGTGTCCGCTTTGGATGAGACTGGTGTGCACACGGTTGTGTATATACTTCATTTTTTTCATCCACTAGGCCAAGCGTTTGACTCATGCGCATAACCATCATTTGTAGTTTCACCCCAGCCCTATGGGTAGCGCAAATGCGCCAACACGCCAGTTTGTTCACCGGCTATATAAAACTGAAGAAACGCAAGAGCAACACACATTTTTTTTTTTAATAGCAACAACAATGGCGTCATTTCGAGGAAGAGAAGGAATTACCGTTTTTGAATGATCTTCCCCGCTCAAGCTGCTCCTGCTGCAAAATGACCCGTGTATGTTTATTTTTGTCTTTTCTCTTCGTCTTCTTCGACTTTGTATGCTGCGTCGGTAGTGCCACCTCTTGAATGGGAGGTTTAATCTTATGCATGCGTAGTCAATGCGCCGAGGCAGCGTGGTCACAGAATTTGGGCTGCACATGGTCAGATCCAGAGGGGGCCCGCGGAGCCTAGTGGACTGCAGATGATAACATAATTTTTGTCACACAAGCCTCGCAGTCGAGCGGACGCAGACAGCGGATTTGCAGCATAAACCCAGCTTTAGACTGCTGCCCATGTGACCCGGACCCTTGGATAAGCAGTAGAAAATGAATGGATGGATGTGTAAAAGCCAGTACCTTTTATAAAAACAGTAAATTCAACTAATATAATCTGTGTCGGTGTTGCAGAAATCTAATAATGTGGGCTGAGAGTGCATAGCAGGCATTAAATACAAAACAATGGCGCTTAGCATTAGCGCCAACAGGTAAGGATGACATCAGAAATGCATCCAATAACATGGGCACACGTGTATACGAGCTACTGCATGCAGGCACACACAGCCAAAAGCTCTGAATCTCTCTCTCTCTCTTAGTGTTAAGCTTAGGTAAGCTGATTACTCATCCAGTTTGGTTCCTGTATTCAGTATTTTGGGAATGATTCCGGGGCGCCTTCTCCGCCATTCAAATGTATCAAACACCCACACACCCTCGTTTCTTGCTGTACCTTTGCCATGGGCTTCCGCTGAGCTTGCTGTAAGCTGAGTATGTGAAGGAACAGGGGGCTCTGCAGGACAGTCTTCAGCAGGGAGAGCTTCTCCTGAGTGGGGGCCTCTCCTCTCTCCTTCAGTTTGGCCTGCAGTCTCTCCACGGCCTCCAAGGCACAATGAGTATCTGCGGGGAAATTGCAGATTATTCGTGTCATTCACAAACGGGATTTATCCCATTTGGTTCTGCATTAGCTTGCCTGTGTTGCGGCAGCCACTGAGAACCAGACACGAAGCCAGGTATTTGACATGAAGCTATGAAATGTGAACAGTTACTAGGACTAGTGGGAAACTAAAAGGAATAAACAATAAAACAGCTATGCTTTAGAGGACTGAGTGGAGAGGAATTGTGCTTGACTAAAGAAAATAATCCTGAACCAGGACTGCTACTGTGCATTTTAGGTCATTTTCAGAGGGAATGGAGATAAAAGCCCATGTATAAATTCTGTAAGCCTAAATTCTCTAAGCCTACTGAGTAAAAGCAAACTGCTCAAATGATCAGGTCGTCTTGCCCTTGTTTATTTGGCAGCTGAGAAGCGCAAGGCCCAACTGCTGTAATTGCATGTGGCAGAAGGTTAAAACCCCATAAACTCCTCACCACAAAGTTTTGACTGCCGACAGCCTGCTAGTCCTTTACCACCTGCACACGTAGTGATTCTCTCCTCAGGGGATGATGCAGGGAAGACTGACACTTTAACTATAAGCCATTGATGCACTGTCAAAAGTGATTTGTGGACCCAGCTTATGTCAGGAACGGTATTTTGTTGCTTTGACTGAGTTATGTCAATGTAAAGTGTCAAGTTTATTACACTTGAATCAATTAGTTGCTTCAGCATGTTGTTTGCACACTCGACTTCTTATGTCATCCAATTTTGACTACAAAAACCTATTTAAAAAAGTGGTTTCCATGCTTTTTTTTCCTGCTGGGGCCAACTTTATTAAATGAGAAATATTTTTTTTACTGTGAAACAACATTCATTCTTCTATCATGCTGTGACATACAGTGTTTAAATAGAGGTTTGCCTAGGAAGCTCCAGCCTGTTGTCATTTCACTGGAGTAAGAGAAAAGAAAGGAAACAAGCCTCCTCCTAAAAGACTTTGATTGACACACATCAGAAGATGCACAATTTGCACAACATGAGGCAGCTATCAGTAGAGACCAACAGCTCACTTACAGAGTCAGTCAATGGCTTAACTTTAACTTGGGTGAAGCCAGGCCATAACTGATTTTATCTGACCATATACAGTATAAATTCAAAAAGCACTTGGACATCATCCCTGCCATATTCTGAAGACTCTAAAAATGCTATTTTATAATGTTTTTAAAGTTGATTTTTAAACGTCTGCATGACATGGCTCCACAGGCACTGAGTTATATGGATAAACCGCTCTCTGCCATGGTTTCTGTTAGTCATAGTGCAGACACTGGAGATATAAATTATTATCTTGCATGTGGTTCTAAATGTCTTTGAAATTTTGTCTGACAGTTGTTTGGCACTGTAATTGTGCTTTCACTTTTATGCAGGATGAATAGGTGCATTTTATTTTTTCTATTTTTTAACTTGTGGATTACTCTGTTGAATCTATTTAGACTTTATACTGTCAGTTATGGGTGGGAATCCCCAGAAGCCCCACAATACGATATTATCCCAATACTTGGGCCATGATACGATATTATCATGATCTTGCGATGCGCTGAGCATTGCAATATCATATATTTCCCATCACAATCTTTGTCTTGATCAATTCCTGGCTAGATCTCATGAGTCACTCCTTTGTTACACTGACCTAACCAGCTAGTGAACATTTAGCACCATCTAGTGGATTAAAAAGTCAACAGTTTTTTTATTACTCTGGTACCAAAACAACTTAAATTGTATTTGCAACAACTATTAATACTTTTATTTCAATATCACAATACTGGTTTCTCTGAATTGATACAGTATTGTGGACCCAAAGTATCACAAAACTACACTGTATCAGTTTTTTTGCCCCACCCCTTCTGTCAGTCATGATATTAATGTTAGGATTTTTGCTGTGATGTCCAGCTAGGGACAAGTTGTGCATGCTTTCCTTGCTATACAAGCTATGATGAGAAGCATTTGATTGTTTTATGAATAACCTATGTGTATATACCTGTCCCTATCAAATAAATGATGATAAACAAATAAACAAATAACCATGATCAGGAAAATAGAACAATTACTAAAACACACTTGGAGACTACAACATTTAAATCAACTCTCCTAGGTGGATCGCCACCTTATCGTGGTTTAGGGGTCTGGTGTCCTAATGACCCCAAGAGCTACAGTGATGTGAAAAAGTGTTTGCCCCTTCCTGATTTCTCATTTTTTTGTATGTTTGTCACATTTAAATGTCAGATCATCAAAATAATTTAAATATTAGACCAAGATAACACAAGTAAACACAAAATACAGTTTTTAAATGAAGGTGTTTATTATTAAGGGGAAAAAAATCCAAACCTACATGGCACTGCGTGTAAAAGTGATTGCCCCCCCGTTAAAACATAAATTATCTGTGGTTTATCTCATCTCTGGAAAGCTGAGTTCAGTTTCTTGAGCCACACCCAGGCCTGATTACTGCCACACCTGTTCTCAATCAAGAAATCACTTAAATAAGACTTACCTGACAAAGTGAAGGAGACCAAAAGATCCTCAAAAGCTAGACATCATGCTCCAATCCAAAGAAATTCAGGAACAAATGAGAAACAAAGTAATTGAGTGCCATCAGTTTGGAAAATGTTATAAAGCCATTTCTAAAGCTTTGGGACTCCAGCAAACCACAGTGAGAGCCATTATCCACAAATGGTGATAACATGGAACAGTGGTAAACCTTCCCAGGAGTGGCCGGCCAACCAAAATTACCCCAAGAGCACAGCGACGACTCATCCAAGAGGTCACAAAAGACCCCACAACAACATCCAAAGAACTGCAGGCCTCACTTGCCTCAGTTAAGGTCAGTGTTCATGACTCCACCATAAGAAAGAGACTGGGCAAAAATGGCCTGCATGGCAGAGTTCCAAGACAAAAACCACTGCTCAGCAAAAAGAACATAAAGGCTTGTCTCAGTTTTGCCCGAAAATACCTTGATGATCCCCAAGACTTTCTGGAAAATACTCTGTGGACTGACGAGACGACAGCTGAACTTTTTGGAAGGTGTGTGTGTCCCATTGCATCCGGCATAAAAGTAACACAGTATTTCAGAAAAGGAACATCATACCAACAGTAAAATATGGTAGTGGTAGTGTGATGGTCTGGGGTTATTTTGTTGCTTCAGGACCTGGAAGACTTGCTGTGGTAAATGAAACCATGAATTCTGCTGTCTACCAAAAAATCCTGAAGGAGAATGTATGGCCATCTGTTCGTGACTTCAAGCTGAAGCACACTTGGGTTCTGCAGCAGGACAATGAGCCAAAACACACCAGCAAGTCCACCTCTGAATGGCTTAAGAAAAACAAAATGAAGACTTTGGAGTGGCCTAGTCAAAGTCCTGACCTGAATCCGATTGAGATGCTGTGGCATGACCTTAAAAAGGCGGTTCATGCGTGAAAACCCTCCAATGTGGCTGAATTACAACAATTCTGCAAAGATGAGTAGGCCAAAATTCCTCCACAGTGCTGTAGAAGACTCATTACCAGTTATCGCAAATGCATGATTGCAGTTGTTGCTGCCAAGGGTGGCACAACTGTCATGGGCGGCCCCCTCCTTCCCATTCACCTCTCCTCAGCTCATCAGCACACCTGAGTGAGAGGACACACCTGCGCCCTCTCATCAGCCAGCGTGCTTAAGGAAGCATCCTTCAGTGATTTAACGCTGGCTCGTCTGAGTATACTGCCGTAAAGACAGCAAGTCGTGTTCACACTGATATAGAAAATTACTAACCTGTGTGCTCTTTTTCTCCTTGTTCAGGTTGCTGCCATCGTGCGGGTGTGTCGCTGGGACTGCGTGCGCTCTCCTGCCACATTTCCACTCATTGACTGTCAACCTCCACCCGGTCAGGCACCACCAGCTCATTCTCCACCCTGCTGGTTCGTCTGTTCCTCGCTGGAGTCCTGCCGGTGCTCCCTCGGAGCCCACGTAAGTGGTAATTTGGCTTGCCCATTTTCCCTTACTCCATTCCTCCTCTCACAGCTCTCATCTTCTCTCCACAGGCTCCTTCCTCTGGCGAGTGACTGTTTCTGTTGCTGTGCAAGGATTTTTGCTATTTGATAAAGAAACTCAAACGTGTGTTATTGTTTGATTGTCTCTTTGTTGCTGCATCTCGCACGTGGGCTGAATTACTATATCAGTCATGACACCCAACCAGTTATTAGGTTTAGGGGGCAATCACTTTTTCACACAGGCCATGTAGGTTTGGATTTTATTTTCTCTTAATAATAAATACCTTAATTTAAAAACTGCATTTTATGTTTAATTGTGTTGTCTTTGTCTAATATTTAAATTTGTTTGATGATCTTAAACATTTAAGTGTGACAAACATACAAAAAAAATGAGAAATCAGTAAGGGGGCAAACACTTTTTCACACCACTGTATGTTGCCAGGGGCAACTTGCCCCAGGTAGGGTCTCCCAAGGTAAGCTGGTCTTTGGTGAAGGGCCAGAACAAGAACAACCCAGTAGATCACTATGAAAAAAGTTACATCATGGACCCACATGTGAACCGGGCGGTAGTCTGGGCTACTCTGTTTGGACTGCTGCCTCCACAACCCTGACCCAGGATAAGCAGCAGAAGATGGATGGATGGACACCACTTCTATCCATAACTTCCATACATACGAGTCCTTGCAGGCACCACATTGGTAAATGGCCCACAGTGTTTGTGGCCCTGTCTGGTCAGGATATTCAATACTTTCTCCATATTTCATCTCTGCACAAAAAATGACTTTAAGCGACACAGTGTGACTACACTGGTTCATCGAATTAAAACGTCAGATCACTTCTTACAGTGTGGTGGCAGTGATGGGGATTTCGTTGGGGGTACTGGAACATGATCAGTTCTCTAATGGTCTCTGAATCTATGTCACTTACCCATGATTTCCATTGTAGCTTGAGAGATCAGTTTAGGTGGGTTTTTTCTCACTGGCTTCCTGTCTTAGTAATAAAAGGTCACACGTGTGTTTTGGGGACCTGCAAACAGCAAGAATAAATAAGTAAAAGGTATAAAATTAACTGTATGAAAGAGTTTGAGGTTTCTCCTTGACATTTACCAATATGCAAATAAATCCCCTAATCTTACTGAAAAAATAAATATTCTGTTGATTATTTTACATCTGTTGAGTAGCGTGTATCATTTCACACCCAGCATGTTCTTCTCCAGGGCCCATGAAATCGCTGGTTTCCAAGCGCCTTGCTTGTCACCTAATGCTCTTTAGTGGGATTTAAGTCTTCTCCACAAGGCTTTACCATGCAGTGATGGTAATTAACAAGGACACATGGCCTCCCGACCACTCTGACTTAAGGGGGTGCCGGGGAGTCTGCTGCAATGACAGGATTTGATTTGCAAAACGATGGGCTAGAAATGACAACAACTCATCTTAAATCTAATTAGACTTCATTTATAGGCAGGGCATGCAGACCCAACACTTAATGTGCCCTTCACGACAGTCTAATGAGATTTATATCTTATTCCTGGCGATATCAAATCCACTCTGACCTAAAAATAAATAAGATATAACAGAGTAACGACTTGCTGAAGCATTACAAGGGGCCATTAGCTTTTAATTTGATGTGTAATATGCCAGAAGATCCTAATTTCTAATCAACAGTTCAGTCTCTCGGCGCTCAAACCTGCGTCTCACCTCCATGGCGACGCCGTTGGACTATCAACAGGTTGCGCCACCTATTCTCCAAGAACCGCACAGAACACTTTCCCTGCTCCTCCAGGTGAATTGACCCAGTTGCAGCAACGCGTATATCCCGGCGGAATGAATCATAACATCTCATTTACACGCGGCAAGCTAGAAAGAAAAGATCCGCTTCGCAGCATTGTGTGGCTCGGCGGCTGGTGCGCGCCGCGTCCAGTGCGCATGTCCCCTGCGGTCTCCAGGCTGCAGGACACCCGCGGCTGATGCGGCTCCTGCCGTTAACGGGCACCGGACTTAAGTAGATTTACTCCAGAAGTGTACTTGAGTATTTTTCCGTTTTGTTTTGTGGCCCGCAACAATAAATTCCACAGTGAAGTTTGTTAAGGTGTTTGTTTGCTTGTTTGCTGCTTCTTTTAGTTTAATTAGCTGCAATATTTATCACGTTGAAATAATACAATATGCCTCAAAAGTCAAGGTCTAAAACTAAAACTTTTTTTTTTTTTTAGCTAGACTTTACAGAACCATTAACAATGATCTTGGCAACCAGCTGCTGCCTCTTTTCACTACTAGTATTCATCCGCTTTAAAGTTTGTGCACTAATAACGTGTTGCACTAATAACATGTGCTGCACTAGTATGTTCCAACTGGAGTTAATAAGGGTGGCCACTATAAATGGCTATTTCATTTTGGTACTCATGTTAGAGTTAGTTATGTTTTTAAAGTCCTACATTCAGACTGAGAAGGAGAGAGAAAGAAAGAGAGATATTTCTTTTTTTTTTTCCATTTTAATTTTATTCACCATTAGACAATTTATAGATTTGTGTAGCTACTGAGCACCTATCAGCCTCAGCAGCTCAGTGCAGCAGTGGTTAGTGTTATGTCTCAGTCTGGAGTCGAAGGACGAGGCCAGGTGCTGAACTGAACACACATTTATTAATAATGCAGTGCAACCAAACCACACCCAACTGCTAGGCAGAGGAGATGTCCAGGGGGCCGCCCCTCCTGCCTGCAGCCCTTTTATAGGCGCAGGTGGTGGTGGAACCAGAACCCAAAGCCACCACACCCTGCCTCACAAATAAAAGCACCAGACAACACATATAACAGGAACCATATAAATAACTATACAACATTCTCCCTCCTCCTTACAAAAGTCCAAAACACACACAGACACACAATTCAGACCCAGCCCAATTTAGGACCCAAATCGTGCACTAACATAATGTAAAATAATGTACTAAAACTGGCCTAACACATTCACACCCAAAACAACTAAAACTAGGGGGAACGGGTGGACTGCCGTCCCACCCCACACAGCAAAGTGGATTATTCTTATACTAAATAAAAGTCCATCTACAAACAAAATACCACCATGTCTCCTGAACTAAAATAAAATACACAAATTAATCCCCAAAACTTCAAACATTGAAACAACAAAACATTCATAACACATGCATCACAATTAAACTATATACACACGGCTGGAGAAAACAACTCTGTGGGCCCCCTGGACCGTCCTTTACATCAGTCCACCCCTGGAGGTGGCCTGCCACCCAGACCGCAGCTGGTTGCCTCGGCCCCGGTGCGCCTCCTCCTCCTCACCACTGGATGCTCTGCTCGTCCAGGCCCACGTCCCACAGTCTTCTCCCAGGCACGCCGCAGCTCGTTCAGGTGCCTCCACGAGCCATCCGACAGCTGGAGGTAAGCATCACTCCGTCTGACCACAACACGTAGCCGTCCCTGGTGCTCCTCCACCTGCCGCTTGGCTCGTACCCACCGTGATCTCGCCTCCTCCCAAGCCCGAACCCAGTGCACGACTCCCAGACGGAGTTTTAATGGTGAAGCTTAGTGTTGTGTTGTTATTTGGGACATATTATTGTGTGACATGGGTGGTGGCTCCACCTTTCTGGTTCCACCGCCACCCGGGGTATAAGAGGGCTTTGAGGAGGAGGGGCGGTCTCTTTGGCCTCACCTCTTCCTGACGGGAGCGCTTGTACTGTGAGAGTGAGTCAACAATAAAGTCATGTTCAGTTCAACATCCAGCCTCATTCTTGGTTCTCATTTACTGACATAACACCTAGACCATAAACAAGGTCGCAGCCCATGATGTTATCGCCACGGGCTGTCACGGTGAACTCCAAATCAGACATCTCCGCTAATTTGGACCGCGCCGTCAGTCTAAGTGTTCCCACCATGGCCAGCTGCCCTCCTCCATAGCCACAAAGCTGTGCTGGGTCCCCTCCAATCCTGTAGTGCGGAAAAAGTTGTCTCACTGTAGCCCAGTTCAGCAGAGAGCCCTCCGCCCCTGTGTCAGTTAGCAGTGGCACCTCCACACCATCCAACTCTACCGTGTACCCATTGATGTTCGGGGACACAGTGTAGACAACCATCGGGGTGGGAGGGGTTGATTTCTTCTGCGGGTTCCCCTGCTCAATCATGTGGCACACCCTCGCATAATGATTTAAGCGGCCACACCTGCCACAGTGCCTCCCTCTTGCCGGACAATCTCTAGCCTTGTAGCGGTGCTTTGTGGACCCGCAGCCCATACACATGAGCTTCCCCGGGGCAGACCTCAATACCACAGCGCTGGTATCCCCTGCATCGTCCTCAATGCTCCCATCGCTGTCTGGGTCCACAACTTGTGCAGCCATGGGGGATCTTAACTCTCGTTGTGACAAACACTCACTCAGCTCTTGCATCAGCTTATCCACTGCTTCCAGCAGGAGAGCTAACTCGATGGCCCTGAATAGCGTCAAATGACCTGGAAAAGTGAGCAGCTTCAACCTTGTTGCAGCATAGTTGGTATATTCCGCCAACTGGTCGTGAACCATTTCTTCTTCCAACGATCCGAACCGACACTCGGTAGCCTGTCGCTTCAATTCCGCCACGAACCGTTGAATGGACTTGCCCACCTGTTGGCGGCGCTGCCGAAACTTAATCCTCTAGACGATGACATTGTCCGGGATGCAAAAGTGGCGCGCCATTAGCTCGACCACTTCATCAAAATCGTCAGCGTCGCAGAGCGTGCTCAAAATCCACTGTCCCTTTATTCCCAGGTTATGCACTAACAACGCTCATGCCCTCAATTTGTCTATCCTTCCCAGGCTCAGCGCCACCATGTAAGTCTGGAAGGAGGTGTACCACCTCGACCAGGGAACAGGTGGCTCACCTGGGAGCTCAAAAAAACGCCGAATTGGGGAACCAAATGCTTCCATACTATTTTATCCACTTTTTTTTTTTCCACAATATCTTTATTGAACCTTTTTTTTTTTTTTAACAAACATGATACAAACAATCAAACACTAACACTAAAGTACTACAAAAAAAAAATGCACTAAAAACACCAACAACCACCAACAAAATCAAGTCTTCAACAATGCTCCTCTGTTTAGTCTAGATAATCCAATACATAAGTATACATATTATGTTCACCAGTTTGGAATTTACAAGGTCCACACACATCATTCACCTTCTTCTTCAAGAGTTATGTTTAAATTTTTTACATAATCAATAAAAGGTCTCCATATATTCTCAAACACAGTTTCCTTTGATTTTAGTATATATGTTATTCTTTCTAATGGAAGGTTTGTTAACATCTGTCTTAACCACTGAGTCACATCTGGTCTATGAGTCTTTTTCCATAATAGTGCAATACATTTTTTGGCATTAAGCAAACTGAGGTCTATGAATGTTCTTTCACTTTTATTAAAATTATGCTTTTCTGGGTACAGACCCAACAAAAACAGTTTAGGATTCAATATGATTTGTTTTGAGATTATTTTTTCAATTGTTACCCTCACCTCTTCCCAAAACATTCTTATTAATCTACATTCCCATAAACAATGAAATAGGGTTCCTTTACTTTCCATGCATTTTGTGCATGTATCTGGTATATTTTTGTTATATCTATTTAACTCCTCCGGTGTAACATACATCCGCATTAACCATTTGAAATGTATCAATTTAAGGCGTGCATTTATTGATTTGGTTTGAGCTTCTGTACAAGCCAATTCCCATTGTTCCTCTGAAATTTCAATTTGCAGATCTTCTTTCCAGTAGTTTAATCTTTTCAGTGAATTTTCACTTGAAGATAGTGTCAGTGAGTTATAAAACTCTGAAATAATACCCTTTCTTTTACTATCTTTCATCATCATTTTTTCCAAGGATGAATAAATAGGTCGAGTGAGAGCTTTATTTTGATTTGATCGAATAAAGTTTCTAAGTTGAAGATATTTAAAAAAATGTGTTCTATTGAGATTAAATTTGATCCTCAGCTCTTCAAAAGACATTATGTTGTCTGCACATGGCAAATATAAATCCTGAATCTTTTGTATCCCTTTTAAATTCCATACTTTAAATACAGCGTCCGCTCTCCCTGGTTTAAAATATTGATTACCCCATATTGGACTAAATTGTGACAATAACTGTGGTTCTTTTAAATAGTTTTTAGCTTCACACCATATTTTGATCATATGCTTTACAAATGGATTTTTAACTTGTTTTTGTAATTTTTTTGCCGAATCTGAGTATATGAATATGGGAAGAGGTAAAGGTAAATTGTATGATTCCATTTCAGTCCAGTGAGGGAGATCATTTGATGAAAAATAATATGTCATAGACCTCAGTTGTGCCGACCAATAATACAACATAAAATTTGGACATTTCAGACCTCCACGATCAAATGGTAAATATAATAAAGACAAACGTAATCTAGCCCTCCTGTTGTTCCATATAAATTCCACTAACTTTTTTTTTTTTTTTTTTTTTTTTTTTTTTTTTATTCTTGAGAATAGATCTAAAGGTGGTGATAAGGGAATGTATTGAAATAAATAAAGTATTTTAGGTAAAATATTACTTTTAAGTATATTGATTCTCCCGATCATCGACATTGGTAGTGACATCCATCTCTGAGTTAACTCATTGATATCTGACATTAAGGCTTCATAGTTGACACTGGCGACTGATTCTAGCTTAGGCATAATTTGGATTCCTAAATATTTAAACTGATTTACAACATTGAATTGATTTACCTCAGGGGCTGGGTAATTTCTCTGGGTCTCATTTAGCATTAATATTGAAGATTTAGTTTTATTTATTTTATATCCTGATATTTCCCCAAAATTCTTTATTAAATTCAACAAGGTTGGAATTGATTTTTTTAGATTCGACATAAACAAAATTATGTCATCGGCGTACAGGGAGATTTTATGTTCTGTTGGTCCAACTTTAATTCCATATATTTGTGAATGTAAACGTATCGCTATCGCTAAAGGTTCAATTGCCATAGTAAACAGTAAAGGTGAAAGTGGACAGCCTTGTCGACATCCTCTATTGATTTTTATTGGTTTTGAAATATTGTTATTTGTTAGGATTTCTGCTGTAGCATTATTGTATATTATTTGAACCCATTTTATGAAATTATTTCCAAGTCCAAACCTTTGTAGGACTTCAAAAAGAAAGGGCCATTCAACTCTATCAAAGGCCTTTTCGGCGTCCAATGATAGGAGAGCTGTATCCGGTGCTTCTTTATTAAAATAAATAATATTAAATAGTCTTCTTACATTATGGAAGCCTTGTCTACCCTTTATAAAGCCATTCTGATCTCGATTAATAATATTTGGTAAAATTTCTTGTATTCGTCTTGCTAAAATTTTACAGATTATCTTAAGGTCGGCGTTTAATAGGCTTATTGGTCTCATATTTTCACATTTATTAGAGGGCTTACCTGGTTTTGGCAGCAGTATAATTAAGGCATTATTTATGTATGATGGTAAATTATTATTTTGAAATGCTTCTAAAACCATTTCCAAAAAAGGTTTTATTAATTTATTCTTAAATTTTTTATAAAGGTCAACTGGAAGACCATCTGGTCCTGCACTTTTTCCTGATTTCATATTATCAATGGCTAGCCCAACTTCTTCTTGACTAATTTTAGACTCCAATATCTCCCTGTTTTCATTTGGAATACACGGTATAGATAGTTCGTTCAAAAACCCATTTAGTTTTGTTAAATCAGGTTCATTTTTGGTATCATATAATTTTTCATAGTAATCTCTAAAGGCTCTATTAATTTCTAAAGGATCTATAACTACCTGTCCATTACTTATAATACTGGTAATTGGTGTTTTAATTTCCAATTGTTTAATCTGCCATGCTAATAATTTTCCTGATTTTTCACCTTGTTCATAAAAAGATTGTTTCAATCTTAGAAGACTCGAGGCAGCTCTATTCGCTGATTTTTTGTCGTATTCAGCTCTCAAAATCAGTAATTCATTCTCCAACCTTGGGTCACTTCCTGCATACACTTTTTCCTGAAGATTTTTTATTTTATGTTCCAATTTAGCTCTCTCCTCTCGAGTCTTCTTAGATTTTGATCCTGTATAACTAATAATATGTCCCCTAATAAAAGCTTTGAAAGCCTCCCACTTTACACATGCTGATGTTTGTGTAGTATTGATGTCAAAGAACTCGTCTATCTGTTTTTCTATATACTTGACAAATTCCTCATCCTGAAGCCATTTATGCTGAAATTGCCATCTACCTGATTCCTTTGTCAATTTTTTATCTACATATATTAGACAACAGGGTGCATGATCAGAGATCACGATGTTATCATAAAAGCAGTTTTGAATCTTGGACCTTAATTCTGTGGAAATCAAAAAATAATCAATACGTGAGAATGTCTTGTAGGTACTGGAATAACAAGAATAGGCTTTAACTTGTGGTTTCATTTCTCTCCATATATCTAACAATCTCAATTCTTTCATAAAATGATTAATAGTCATCCTACATCCAATGTGCGTACAATCCAGTCCTGTTGATCTATCCACACCTGGATTCAATGTACAATTAAAATCCCCTGCTATTATATGTTGCCCTGTAAGTGATGATAAGATGAGAAATAAATTAGCAAAGAACTTCTGATCATCTATATTGGGACCATATAAGTTCACAAGATTTATATTTTCTAATAGCAAAGAGCCTTGAATGATTACATATCTTCCAAATTTGTCTCCAATTACATTTTTCACTTGAAAAGGAACTGATTTATGTATGAGAGTCATAACTCCCCTGGCTCGGGATGAAAATGAAGAGGTGAATACACTTCCCTGCCATCTGCTCCTAATTCTTTTAACATCCTCCTCTATCAGATGAGTTTCTTGTAAAAACACAATTCTTGAACCCATGTCCTTTATTTTATTCATAACTTGTTTAAGTTTTTTTAAATTTTGTAGACCTCTGCAATTCCATGAAGTTAAATTAAGATTAACACTTTGGTCCATGATCAATAGAGAGTTTGGGATTACCTTGCAGTGTAAACATGCTCATACAGAGAAGCAAAAACATGAGTGGTTGAACATTCATCCTACAAACTACACACAAACAAATTTCCCCTTCCCACACTTGTGGCAAACCCCCCAAAATCAAAAGAAAAATTCTGTCTCCCGATATAGCCATCGACCGTTCCACACCCACGGGGAACAGCCTAAGCCACTCCTTCTTCATCCTCCCAATCACCCTAACTCTACTGCTTTTAATGACATAACATTAACTCTCCTCTGTAGTTTTCCAACTTAACTCCAAAATTTTTAACAACTTTGTACATCATAGTTTTTTTTTTTTTTGTTGTTTTTGTTTTGTTTTTTTAATATATAATACAATCTATATTTTGTAAACTTACTATTTACTTCAAGTCAGTCAGATGCCTGTGCAAATGCTTAATTATTCTACCTTATATTTTGTTCATGCTTAGCTCCCACCAGTCTCTTCTTCTTCTTTGATCTTCTTGATGAACTCCTGCGCCTCCTCTGGGGTCTTGAAGATGTGGGTTCTGCCCTCATACGTGGTCAGCAGTCTCGCAGGATAGATTACACCATGACGAATCCCAAGGTTGCGCAGCTCCTTACGTACGGGATCAAACTGCTTCCTCAATTGCTGGATTCCTGTGGCCAAATCTGGGTAGAACCGCACCTGCTGGTCCTGGTGTTTAATCTCTCCTTTTTTAGCTCGTGCAGCGTTGAAGATCTTCATCCTGTCTCTGTTGTTAAGAAACTTCATAATTAAGGTCCTCGGCGGTCCCTTATCTCTCCGTGGGCCAATGCGATGTGCTTTTTCCAGAACCACTGCTGGTTGCAACTCCTCGCTGCCCAGCACCTCCGGAATCCACTTTTCCAGAAAGGAACATACGTCCCGACCTTCTGATTCCTCTGGAAGACCCACCAGCCTCAAATTATTCTGTCTCGACCGAGATTCCAAATCCAAAATATTATCTTCCAGAGATTTATTTTTTTTTTCCAAAGTGCGCACCTTTAATTGAAGACGGGTGACGTCATCTTCAGCACTAGCGAGACGGAGCTCCATCTGCGCCGTTCGTTCTACACAGTCACCCAATTCCTTTCTTATTCCTTCCAGCGCTGTCATAATCCCATCAAATCTAGAGGAAAAGTCCGCTCTCATTGAACTCATGGCAGCCATCAGCGCATCTGCGCCATTCCCCGCAGAAATCGCAGCGTTGCCAGCCTCCTCCGCCATATATGGAGTTTTGTTTACTGCGTCACAGACCTGAAAGTCCGTTAATTTGGACTGTTTCGGCGGCTCGCTTTTTCCTTTTCCTGGTTTTCCAGCCTTAGGCTTCACCGACATATCCTCGCCCAAATGCTGGGATACGTTCTGTCCCAAATGAGAGAGTTATTTGCCGATTTTTTTCTCCAGGAGCAGAGCAGAGCGAGACACGTCCGTCCTACGTGGCAGCCATAACCGGAAGCCATTTTATCCACTTTAATCCTCGTTGCCAAATGTTACGTCTCAGTTTGGAGTTGAAGGACGAGGCCAGGTGCTGAACTGAACACACGTTTATTAATAATGTAGTGCAACCAAACCACACCCAACTGCTAGGCAGAGGAGATGGTCAAGAGGCTTCCCCTCCTGCCTGCAGCCCTTTTATAGGCATGGGTGGTGGTGGAACCGGAACTCAAAGCCACAACACTGTGCTTCACAAATAAAAGCACCGAACAACACATATAACAGGGCGCATGCGCACGCAGCTACCGGCAGCTGGTGAAAAAGTCCGTCGTCTGCGTGTCTTGTTTTTATGCACTTTAATGTGTTTTTACGAAATTCTCTGTGTCGTTTCTGTCCTGGAATGTTTGTGGACTGTATGGCGAAGAGCTCCCTGGTTCCATCAATACAGACTTCCTCCCCTTTTTTTGCACTGCTGCTACTTTTCCCCTGGCTCTTTGTCTCTGAGGTAAACGCGATCGGCATCATGGCGGGCAGAATACATTATTCCAGGGACATGTTGCTGCATTTAAACACGGTTGATGCAGCGGCTGTGATTGAGCCTAAGCCGCAACTGCCGGACTTTATTTTGAGAAACCGACACAGTGGTGAAAAGAGAGACGAGAGAGAGACGGGAGAAGGAAACGCGGAAAGCGTGGAGGCGTGAAATTGCGCCTGAGAAGACGTCAGTTTGGTAACATTCCTCTTCCTTCTATGATTTTTGGGAACGTACAATCTCTGAGGAACAAGGTGGATGAAATTCAAGGGAATGTACGCTACCAGAAGGACTTTAAGAACTGCTGTGTCATGGCTTTCACTGAGTCTTGGCTTAATGCGCATAACCGAGACGCAGACCTGTGGATTGACGGCTTTGGAGCCCCACTGCGCTCGGCTCGGCAGGAAGAGGTAACGGGGAAACGTCAGGGGGGCGGCGTATGTTTATACATTAATAAGCAGTACTGCACATCTGTCACGGTCAGAGAACGCATCTGTACACCCGATGTGGAGCTGCTGTCTGTGTCACTACGCCCCTTTTATTTTCCTCGCGAATTCCCCCAGCTTTTCATCACAACTGTGTACATTCACCCGAGGGCAGACGCTGACTCCGCCTCCAGCACCGTCTTTGATGTGGTCCAGCGGCTGCAATCAATTTCTCCAGAGGCGCCAAACTTCATTCTTGGGGAATTTAACCATGTTTCTTTAAAGAAGACACTTAAAAACTTTTATCAGTATGTCTCCTGCCCAACCAGGCGAAAAAAGACATTGGACCTGTGCTATGGCTCCATAGAGAGGGCCTATAAATCACTCCCCCTTCCTCCTGTAGGATCCTCAGATCACAACTGTGTATATTTGCTGTCCACATATAAAACTACTCTCAGAAGAGGCAAGGTGGAGACGGTGCTGCCTGCCTACAAACCTTTATTGAAGCGCAGCAGGCCAGCAGTGAAACAAATCAGGATTTGGCCAGAGAGTGCAACCTCTGCACTGAAAGACTGTTTTCTGCACACAGACTGGAAAGTCTTCAAAATAGCAGCCTCCCAGGAAAACAAGACAGATGTGGGGGAATATGCTGATACAGTCACCAGCTACATCGCGAAGTGCACAGAGGATGTCACTACAGTGAAGACCATCACTATGCGGGGTAATCATAAGCCCTGGATGACTGCAGAGGTGCGCTCGCTGCTTACAGCCAGAGATGCAGCCTTCAGAGCGAAGGACAGGATCGCCCTCCGCTCAGCCAGGTCTGTGTTCTCAAAGGGAATGAAGGCGGCAAAGCGCGCCTATGTGGAGAAAATCCAGGGACACTTCTGTGACACTAGGAACACCAAGCAGATGTGGCAGGGAGTTCGGACACTGACGGGCTATAAGTCTAGGCAGGGGGTCGATGATGATGATGCTTCGCTTCCAGACAGGCTTAACGACTTCTTTGCACATTTTGAAGCATCAAACTCGACAATCAGAGGGAGGGCTGGCCCACCCCCACCATCGGTCGGACCAGCTTTTACCTTCAACACAGCGGACACATGGAGGACCCTAACCAGAGTCAACCCACGCAAAGCTGCAGGTCCGGACAACATTCTGGGACGTGTGCTCCGAGACTGCGCGAGCGAGTTGGCGGATGTCCTGACTGACATTTATAACATCTCCCTGAGTCAGGCCATCGTTCCCAGATGCTTCAAGACCTCTATCATTGTACTGGTGGCAAAGAAACCAGTTGTGTCCTGTTTGAATGGCTATCGTCCTGTTGCACTGACACCAATTGTGATGAAGTGTTTTGAACGGCTTGTCAAACCACACATTACAGCCTACCTCCCTGCATCACACGACCCGCTCCAGTTTGCATATCGTTCAAACCGCTCCACGGAGGATGCTATAGTCACCACCCTACACTCTGTCATCACCCACCTGGGCCAGAAAGACACCTACGCCAGACTGCTGTACATTGATTTCAGTTCAGCATTCAACACCATTATTCCCCAGAGGCTGATGAAGAAATTACTCCTTCTCGGTCTGAACACCGCCACATGTCTCTGGATCCTGGATTTCCTGACTGAGAGACCTCAGTCTGTCCGGGTTGGAAACAACATCTCCAACTCTGTCACGCTGAGCACCGGATCCCCTCAAGGCTGTGTACTCAGTCCACTGTTGTTTACACTTCTAACACATGACTGTGTATCCAGACACGAGGGGAACCAGATTATTAAGTTTGCAGACGACACCACGGTGGTGGGACTTATTCAGAGGGATGAGGAATCAATGTACAGGGAAGAAGTGAGAGACCTGGAGGGCTGGTGCAGGGAGAACAATCTGGTGCTCAACGTGGACAAAACAAAGGAGATGATTATCGACTTCCGGCGGTCACAGCCTGAGCACGTCCCCCTCAGCATCGGTGGCCATTTAGTGGAAAGAGTAGAGAACATCAAGTTCCTCGGAGTGCAGATCTTGCAGGACCTGACCTGGAACAAGAATTCCTTGGAGATCAGGAAGCGGGCTCAGCAGAGACTGCACTTCTTGAGGAAACTCAAACAGGCCTCTCTCCCCATCTGCATCCTCAGGACCTTCTACAGAGGTGTGGTGGAGAGTGTTCTGACGTACTGCATTGCTACATGGTACTCCAGCTGCAGTATGTCAGACAAAAAAGCCCTGCAGAGGATAGCCAAGGGGGCTGAGAGGGTAATTGGAGTCTCCCTCCCCTCTGTCCAAGAACTTTTTCAGAACCGTTGTAGGAGCAGGGCACTGAACATTGTCAAGGACCGTTCTCACCCTCTGCATAAACACTTTGAACTTCTTCCATCTGGTAAACGATTCCGGAGCATCAGAGGCAGAACCACCAGACTGATCAACAGCTTCCTTCCACAAGCTGTCAGGATGCTGAACAGTTGACCCGGAATCTCTCATACACACTACTGCACCTACGGACATTTTGTATATTATTTGTATATTATAGTTAGTTAGTTTTTTTGGGGGGGGTTTCTTCCCCAAGTATGTCTCAGGGATGTGTGAATGGATGGGGGGGTGGGGGTGGGGGGTGGAGCTATGTGGGAGTGTGTCTTAAATCATGCTGCTTCTATTTATATGGATGCCGAGAGAAACGCAATTTCATCTTGCCTGCACTACAGTTGTATGTACAGCAATATGACAATAAAGTTTGATTTGATTTTGATTTGATTTGATTTTGAGAGACATTGATGTGTGGACAGAGGATTCAGTGCACAGCCTCCAGGAATGCTTTAACTGTACAGACTGGGAGATGTTCACACTGTCCTGCGGGGATGATTTGGACTCTTTGGTGGACACCACATGCTCATACATGGCTTTCTGTAAAAATAAGATCGTTCCATGTAAACGTGTCAAAATATATCCCAACAACAAGCCATGGGTTATAAAATCAGTTAAATCCTGCTTACAGAGGAAAGCACTTGCCTTTAAACAGGGGTCTGTTTCTGAGCTACAGGTTGCCACTGTCACGACTCGCCGCTCATCAGCGGCCTCAGCTGCGCGCACACCTGCGCCTCGTCAGCAGCGGGCTATTTAGCCCACGCAGCCCAGGGCTGCAGTCTGAAGCCGTCTGTTCGCATCGGCACTTCGTAGCTCGTGAATCAACTTCTGATCACCAGCAAGACTTCAACTAAGCGTAAGCATTCCTTACCTTTCTCCAAGTTCTTCACCCCTGTGCACAGGTGGATTCCCCGGCGGCGGATTCTCCCCGTCATCGCCGACCCATCCTCACCATCTACGCAGGCTCTGCAGTACGCTGTCTCCTGGGCTTCTCCCTTGCCAACGCCAGCCACCTGTCCCCACAAGTAAGCAACACTCAAACTCATTATCCCTGTCCAGGTGTGGTGCCCGTTACCCTTGTCCTCTGCTCTCTCTCTATAGGGTTGTCCGGCTGTACGGCGCGCTGCTCTGCTTCCTGCACATCGGCGTTCACCCCCAACACATACACATACCGCATACATCCATTCAGACACACCTGCTTGTTGAATAAAGCTGTTAAATCTACCCTGAGCCTGCGTGCGTGTTTCCTGGGCCAGACATTATGTCAGCCACAAAAGAGCTGAAGTCCGAAATTTTAAGAGCAAAACAGAATTATAAATCAGAATTGGAAAGCAAGATGGCAACAAAGAAACTTGGTTCAGCCTGGGCCAGTATGAAAACTATTGCAGGCCTTCAGAGCACAGAGCGCAGTAATTGTGTGTTTTTAGATGGTTTTAATTCAGACACAGAGCTGGCTAATGCTCTTAATTGTTTTTATGGTCATTTTGACTCCTTTGATTTTAGCACAGAAACCCAAGATTTGAAACAGAAACTCAAAGACAATCAGCACTTTAATATTGAGGTGCAGGATGTTAAAAGGGAGTTCTGCGCTGTAAAAGTGAACAAAAGTCAGAGCCCTGATAATATATGTGGGCGCTTGGTAAAGTCCTGTGCACATGAACTGAGTCCTATATTTCATTACATTTTCAATAAGTCCTTACAGACACAACATGTGCCTAAGATCTGGAAAGAAGCCATGGTTGTTCCCGTTCCAAAATCCAGCTGTCCTAAAACGGTAAACGACTTTAGACCAGTTGCTTTGACTTCAATTTTAATGAAAATTTTTGAAAAACTGGTCAGATGTGAGGTCCTAAAGCAGACTGAGCATGCATTGGATCCTCTGCAGTTTGCCTATAGGCCTCACAGAGGAGTGGAGGATGCCACTGTCACTCTGTTTAACATGCTTTTTAAACATCTGGATTTTAATGGGACACACGCCAGGCTTTTATTTGTGGACTTTTCCTCCACCTTTAATACAATCCAAACTCATATCTTAGTTGAAAGGCTCCTGCAACAATTTGATTTGAGCAATAATCTGGTGGGTTGGATTGTGGATTTCTTAACCAACAGGACGCAGAGAGTAAGGGTCAATGGTACATTGTCTGACCTAAAGTGCTCTTCTACTGGCTCTCCTCAGGGGTGTGTGTTGTCACCACTACTCTTCATCCAGTACACAAACCTGTGTCGGAGCAGACATGACAACAGACACATTATAAAGTATGCTGATGACTCAGTTATTGTCAGTCTCCTCCAGGATGGTGAGAGTGGCCACGGCCCAGTAGTTGATGATTTTGTTCACTGGTGTGAGGATTCCTACCTGCAGCTGAATACGACAAAAACTAAAGACATGATTATTGACTTTAGGAGGAAAACTCCCAGGCACAAAGTCACCGTACTAAAAGGCCAGACCACCAAATGTGTACAATCCTACAAATATCTTGGGACGATTATTGATAGTAATTTAAACTTTGAAGAGAACTGTGAAAGGGTGTGCAAAAAGGGTCAGCAACATTTACATTGCTTGAGAAAACTTGCACGCTTCCAAATTGACCGAACCATAATGACAATGTTTTATCGGGCTTTTATTGAATCTGTTTTATCCTTTTCTTTAGTGTCATGGTTTGGTCAGATAAAACTGAAACAGAGGAAATCCTTGGATCAGGTAGTTAGATGGTCCAGTCGTTTGCTTGGTGAGTCACAGCTGAGCCTGACATCCCTGTACACCAGACAAGTACAGAGGATGGCTACCTCCATTTTAAATGATGACTCCCACCCTTTGCACTGCGACTTTCAGCTTCTTCCCTCAAGACGGAGGTTTGCTGTCCCAAAAAGTAAAACCCAGCGCTACAAAAACAGCTTTGTTCCTGCTGCTGTCAAAGAGTTGAACAAGTTGTAACAATACATTGCACATAATTTAGGTACCTATTTATTAACTCCATTTTATATTTACTTACTTTTGTAGGATGTTATTTGGGTTCTAAATATTTTATTGGGTTTTAGACCTTTGAGTTTTTAACCTCTTTGACTAGTTTTTAACTTTTAATATGACCCTTCTCTCCTACCTCTGGTTTTTCTCCCATCTCTTTGTCTTTTTAAACCCTGATTGATGGAGCCTTGAGTATTTTTTATCATGTTTATAGTCAGCTTCATGTGTGCCTGTATTTGTGTTTATGTTGAATGTAATTGTGGCTTGTAAATATGGATGTCACCAGACTGCAAAACAAATCTACCTACGGGTACAAATAAAGGAACCTGAACCTGAACCTGAACCTAACAGGAACCATATAAATAACACTATACAGCAGTTAGCATTGTTGCCTCTCAGCAAGAAGGTTGTAGGTTTGAACCCACTCCTGGCCACCAGCAACCTATGTGTAGAGTTTGCCTGTTCTACACATTCTGCGTGGGTTTTCACTGGGTTATCTTCCACTCCGGTTACCTCCCACAGTCCAGAGGCATGCAGGTTAGGTTAACTGGCATCAACTGGGAAATGAATTGTAATTAGGTATGAATGTGAGTGTCATATAATGTGATATTTATATGTGGTGTGTCTTTAAGACTGTGGTGACGTCACAGGTCAGAGTTGACCTTCACCGAGTGATAGTTATGAAAATGGCGATGTGTTGATGTTGCCGCCTGTTAATGTTCCCGCTCCTAGTTTTAAAAGAGAACTTTGTTGAAACCACTATTCGTGTGGACCTCAGTTCTTTACATGGTGTCAGAAGTGCTTGACGGACGCTCTGCTTCAGTAAGATGGCCAAGTTTAATCCCCCGGAAAGTTTTCCTTTTCATCGTCCAAATGAATGGGCGGGCTGGAAAGAGCGCTTTCTGCGTTTCCGGACGGCTACAAAACTGAATAAAGAGGACGGCGAAGTTCAGGTCAGTTCACTGATTTACGCCATGGGCCCCGAAGCTGAAAACATCTTCAAATCATTCTCATTTACTGAGGAAACGGATCGAAAGAAGTTTGACGTTGTGTTAGGAAAATACGACGAGTACTTCTGTCCCAAACGGAACGTGATCCATGAGCGCGCTTGTTTTCACCAGAGGCTGCAGCGGCCTGGTGAGAAAGTGGAAATGTTTATCAGAGCCCTTCATGAGATGTCAGAACACTGTGACTTTGGTGTAAAGAGAGATGAACATATCCGTGACCGAATTGTTGTGGGCATCCTTGATAAAGAGCTGTCACGTAAACTGCAGATGATGGCTGATCTAACGCTTGCCCAAACCATTCAAACAGTTCGCCAGTACGAGGAGGTTGTCCTCCAGGTTCACCAGCAGGGGGAGGCACACGCCACGGTGCAGGAGATCCAGGGAAAAGCAGCAGGCAGAGGAAGATCTCCATTTAAACCAAGGAAAGGAAAAAGTGGAGAGCAAAAAGACTCATGGTGTGGAAGATGTGGAAAATTAAAACACAGAGATCCTGAAAAGTGCCCAGCCATGAAGTCAACATGCAACAAGTGTAAAAAGGTGGGTCACTGGGAAAAGAAATGTCACAGTAAATCAGTCAGAGAAGTCACTGAAGAGACAGTTTCCCAGACACCATTTTTTTTGGGCGCAGTCACAAAAACAGACAGAAATGATGACCCATGGACCATACAGCTTACAATTGGAACAACACCAGTCAATTTTAAAATTGATACGGGTGCAGATGCAAACATTATGGGACAAAAGACATTTAACGAACTAGTTCCTAAGAAGGAATTAGAGCCATCTAATGTCACACTGTGCAGCCCGGGTGGTCAATTGGACTGTATAGGAAAATTTCAAGCCTTCACAGAATACAAAGAAAAACCATATACTTTTCCTGTGTATGTCATCAGTGGCAATAATGCAAACAATTTGCTGGGCAGAGATACAGCAATGTCGATGGGGCTTGTGAAGCGTGTCGAAGAAGTACACAAAGCATTTGGTGAGCATGGAACACTTAAAACAGAACCAGTTAAAATCCTGTTAAAAGAGAACGCTCAGCCATACACAGTGCACACTGCCCGTCGTGTCCCTTTGCCACTTTTGCAGAAGGTTAAAGAGGAATTGCAGCGTATGGAGGAGAATAATGTGATTGAAGCTGTGATTGATCCTACAGATTGGTGCGCGCCAATGGTACCAGTCCCAAGGAAAAATGGAAAAGTGTGGATCTGTGTCGATTTAAAGAGGTTAAATGAAGCTGTACGAAGAGAGAGGTATGTTCTTCCTACTGCAGAGGAAATCACTGCAAAACTTAGTGGAGCAACCACATTCACATCGTTGGATGCTGCCTCCGGGTTTTGGCAGATTCCTCTCCATCCAGAAAGCAGTAAATTAACAACCTTTATCACACCCTTTGGGAGATATGCATTCAAACGTCTTCCATTTGGGATCACAAGCGCTCCTGAAATTTTTCAGCGCAAAATGACAGAAACCCTCAACGGCCTGGAAGGCGTGGCTATCTACATGGATGACATACTGGTGTACGGCGACACTCCTGAACAGCACGACCAGCGTCTCAGCAAGGTAATGGAAAGGATCGAGTCAGCCGGACTTAAACTGAACAGAGAAAAATGTAAGTTTAGACAAAACAAGCTTCACTTCTTGGGCCAAGAAATTGACAAATCAGGCGTGAGACCCGACCCTGATAAAGTCAAGGCAATCCGCGAGCTCCCTTCACCACAGAACGTGCATGACCTCAAGCGTGTCCTAGGCATGTTTAACTACCTAGGGAAATATATCCCAAATCTGTCGACAGTGGGCCAGCCACTATATGAACTGTTGAAATCCAAGTCAGTGTGGATGTGGGACCATTCTCAGCAGGAGGCATTTCAACGCATCAAAGACATTCTGTCTACTTCTCCAGTTCTGAAATTCTACGATGTGAATCGACCTACTGCCGTATCAGCCGATGCCAGCAGCTATGGTATAGGTGGAGTACTACTACAACTGCACGATGGAAACTGGAAACCTGTGGCATACTGCTCACGTCGTCTGTCAGAGACCGAGACTAGATATGCACAGATAGAGAAGGAGTGTTTGGCGAGTGTCTGGGCATGTGAGAGATTCGAGAAGTACCTCTGTGGTCTGGAAGATTTTAAGTTGGTCACAGATCACAAACCCTTGGTGCCTCTCATGAACAAAAAGGACCTGGACAATGTGCCAATACGGTGCCAAAGGCTACTTATGAGACTTATGAGGTTTAAACCGACAGCCGAATATGCTCCGGGAAAGACCTTGGTAGTAGCTGATACACTCTCAAGAAGTCCACTACAGTGCGTAGAAAACGAGACTGATTCTCACTCTGATGTAGCGTGCTACATAGCAGCAGTTATTGATAACTTGCCAGCTACTACACATAAAATAGACACCATAAAGACTGCTACAGCAGCTGACTGTAACCTACAGTTGGTGTTGCGGTACATCAAGTCAGGATGGCCAGAATACATAGGCAATGTCCCAGCAGCTATCAGAGACTATTTTCCCATTAAAAATGAACTGTCTGAATGCGATGGAATTATCACCAGAGGAAGCCGCATGCTGATTCCGGATGTGCTCAGAGCAGACATCTTGGATCGAATACATGATGGACATCAAGGTCTGACAAAATGCAGAGAGCGGGCCTGCACATCTGTGTGGTGGCCTGGCATCTCATCTGAAATCAAACGCAAAGTCCAGTCCTGTCAGGTGTGTCGTGAGATGAGACCAGCTCAGCGAAAAGAGCCTCTCTTGTCAACCCCTCTACCTGATCGGCCCTGGAAGAGACTTGCTGTTGACCTGTGTGAGCATAACAAGCACACCTTGTTGTGTCAGACTATTTCTCTCGGTTCCTCGAGATACTTCATCTGCCAGTAACCACTGCTTCTCAGATGATCTTAAAGCTGAAGGCAGTGTTCGCGAGGTTTGGTTGTCCAGATGTGGTTGTATCTGACAATGGGCCTCAATTCTCATGCCAAGAATTTAAAAAGTTTGCAAGGGAGTTTGACTTTTTGCACATCACCTCAAGTCCACACAACCCCCAAGGAAACGGACATGCAGAGAGGGGAGTTCAAACAGCAAAAAGAATCTTAAAGCAGCAAGATCCTTTGCTCGCCCTCATGTGCTTTCGATCAACGCCCTGCACCACCACAGGCGTGAGTCCTGCAGAGCTACTTATGGGTCGAAAGATCAAAACAACTCTTCCTACACTCGAAGTGAATCTTCAGCCCCGATGGCCTGATCTGGAAGTCGTCAGGAACAAGGATGCAATGGAGAAACAGAAACAAGCATTCTACTTCAATCAGCGCCATGGAGCTAAACCCCTACCTTCGTTGAAACCAGGAGATCCAGTCCTCACAAAGCTGGACCATCAGAAATCCTGGAAAACACCCGCTGTTGTCACAGGAGAAAGCAGCACACCTCGCTCCTTTTTTATTGAAACACCCCAGGGAGCAACTTTGCGACGCAACCGCCGTCACTTGCAACATGATCCTGAATCAGCCAGAGAGATACCCTCTTCAGCTCCAAATGACCTGCAGCCAGAGATTGTTGATCAGCAGCCTGAAACTGCAGCTGCTGCTGACACTATTTTACCAGAATCCAGTGTCAAACCGCCAGACCCAAAGCAAGGACTGTTGTTTACCCGGTCCGGTAGAATGATTAAACCTGTGCAAAGACTAGATTTGTAGAGAGAAAAAAAAAAAAGAAAAATGAAAAGAGAGAAATTCACGTGTTCACTGTGATAAGTGTGGTTATATGGGGTTCAATAATTAAGCCATGGGCTGTGGGGAAGGGTGAAATGGAAATGGAAAATGTTTGAATTGAAAATTGTTTTGTTCTGAAAAAAAAAAAAAAAAGCTAAAAAAGGGGGAGATGTCATATAATGTGATATTTATATGTGGTGTGTCTTTAAGACTGTGGTGACGTCACAGGTCAGCGTTGACCTTCACCGAGTGATAGTTATGAAAATGGCGATGTGTTGATGTTGCCGCCTGTTAATGTTCCCGCTCCTAGTTTTAAAAGAGAACTTTGTTGAAACCACTATTCGTGTGGACCTCAGTTCTTTACAGTGAGAGTGAATGATTGTCTGTCTTTCTGTGTTAGCCCTGCAATGGTACTGGCAATCTGTCCAAGGTGTACCTTGCCTCTCTCCCAAAGATGCTGGGATACCCAAAAAGGATTAACTGGTTAAGAAGATGAAAAAAAAGATGAATTAATTAAGCACCTGCTTAAAGCTTGGGAGAGTTAAAATTTATACCTGCTACACATTGGAGTCAAAAGAAAATAAAATAAAATCCTTTATTAGTCTCCTAGGAAAATTTACAGTGTTAGAGCAGCGAAGGGACAGTAACATTCAGAGTAATAATGAATAACAAAATAGAACAAAAACAGTATATAGACAGTGCAAGAAGTTTAAAAAGAAGTAACATAGTTTTTACAGTTAAAAATAAATAAAATAGTATTTACAGTGCTAGAGATAAGATAAGAGAAACTTCTATTAGTCCCACAATGGGGAAATAAAGGCTTAGTAATTAAATTAAATTATTTGGCAATTTATATATATATATATATATATATATATATATATATATATATATATATATATATATATATATATATATATACAGTATATATACAGTATATATACAGTATATATATATATATATATATATATATATATATATATATATATATATATATATATATATATATACGTATATACTGTGTATATATATACTAGCAGTATATTTCACAGTTGAATGAGTAGTGTTGTTGCGACCTTCAATAATAATTATATTAATAGTGTATTGGAGAGGAACATTCCTTATTTATGCAAAGTAGTGCAGTGCTGTTTGTAATGTCTGACAGCAGCAGGTGGAAGGATCTGTGAAACCTCTTCCTTGTGCACTTTGGGTGGATCAGCCTGCCACTAAATGAGCTGCTCAGTGCACTCCACATGTCCTGCATGGGGTGGGACTCAGACTCCAGCAGATATGACAGCTTAATCACCACACTCCTCTCTCCTATCATCTCCACTGGGTCGATGCAGCACCCCAGTAAATTAGCATTGTAGTGTAACTGCATAATAGTACCGTATAGTCTGTAGGTAATTTGAAGGGGGGGATGTATCACCCTTTTTAGCAAAATGATCCAAAACCATAAGGGGCAGTCGTTTTTATCAAATGTTATACCGGTATTGTGATATGCAGGTGAGCACTCGCCCCTCCCGTCCTGTTAAACTTTCCCCAGCTCTGCAGGCAATCAGCTCACCTGTGGGACTGGACACACCTGCCGCCTCTTCCTTGCCAGCGCTTATAAGGACTATCAGGTGAAAGCTTCAGCGCTGGCTTGTTGGGTAAACTGCCTGCTACAGCGAGTAAGTCTTTGGTTTTGTTGAGAGAGAAACTTTCACTCCCATTTTGTCATGTATGCCACTTTCTGGCATTAATGAGGCACCAGATGCCAACAGAGAGTTTGCTTTGTTTAATAAAGAAGGAACAAAGGAACAAAATAAAGAGCCACGTGGGGCAAAACACATACATTAAACTAGGGCACAAAATAAAGAACTCTGACATCAAATGCAAGAATGTAGCGAGGACAGAACCTGACGCTACACTTACAAATGCTGGAGTGAAGCCAGATCAAATACGGAGAAAAGACTGGAGCCGGGGTTAGGGACTCCAGTCCTGGTACACAGATGTAGGTCGCAGCAAGGAGTGAGCCTCAGCTGCTTCCTTAAATACAGAAACCCAAAGTAACAGAACCAAATAGGAAAGGGGGAACGTAATTACCGAAATAAAGATCAGCTGTGACAGCGCTGACTCGGCTTTGACAACTGGAAGTTCGGCCGCGGCGCTGTCACAATAAAAGCCCTGGGAGAACAATAATAACCAAACCAAAATAATCTGGGAGAAAAATGGAAAATACTGAGTAACCCGAGTGCGGATGAGATCAACGCTCGGATCACAATACACTTCCTGTCCTCTTCTCCTTTTCCAGGTTGCTGGCATTGGTGCAGTGTGTTTCCGGGGATTGTTGTGCGCTCACCTGCTCCATCATCCTCAACCCGCCTCAGCTTCCTCACTCAACCCAGTCAGACCACACTCAACCTATTTCCGACCATCTTCATCCCTCTGGTAAGTAGCCTAAGTAGCCTATTTGGCTTTCCACTTTACCATCCCTGCTCTCATTAATTACGCTTGTCCTCCCCACAGGCCGCATCTTCCTCTGGCGAGTGACGTTTTCTCTACTAGAGGTCGTCTTTTTGAAATTCGTCAATAAACCGTTTAAACTTGCTTCTCTGTGTTTTGAGTGTTTTCTCTGGTGTTGCACTCTGCACGTGAGCTGTTCCTTCTATCAATATGACAGAACGAGCCAGCCACAGCACAAGCTCAGCAGGAGCAGCATCAGCGGAACACTCCGCTCTTCATCGCTTAGATCAGGGGTGTCAAACTCATTCCATGGAGGGCCAAGACCCTGCAGGTTTTACTTCCACCCAGTCTCTTCAGCAGGTGTTTTCACTGATCAGCAATCAGTAGGACGAAATTCAGAGAAATCACCTGTTGAAGACACTGGGTGGAGGTAAAACCTGCAGGGTCTTGGCCCTCCATGGAATGAGTTTGACACCTGTGGCTTAGATGCTACAGAGAGGCAGGTGGCTGTGCTCATGCAGCAGCTGGAAACTTTTACGCAGCAGCTGAACACGGTCGCTGAACATTTGACCCATTTATCTCGCTCAGGTTCTCCCGCTCCACCCGCTACCCCCGTTTCTTCCACTGTATGCCGCACAACCTCAATTCCCTCGCCTGCCCCGTACGTTGGGGAGGTGGGGAAATGCAGGGATTTTCTTTGCAAAGTGCAGCTTTATTTGGTCCAGGTGGGGGGGGGGGGATACCCGGACGACATAGCTAAAATTAATTTTATGACCCTCCTGCTGCGTGACCAAGCTCTGAGTTGGGCTTGGTCAGTTCTTGACAGCCTGGAGGGTCCACACTATACATTTGATCGCTTTGTGACAGAATTCACTAGAACTTTTGACTGTACAGAAAGCGAGGGCAACATTACGAGCTGCCTCTTGTCTCTCTGCCAAGGTAGTCGGTCTGTAGCCGACTACTCAGTGGAGTTTCAGGTGGAAGCGGTGGACTCTGGATGGAATGACGTTTTGTTACGAAGTGCCTTCCTCCAGGGTTTAAATTCCAACATCCGCGAGGACCTAGCGGTCCATGCTGTTCCCTCCTCCTTGGACGGCCTAATTGATGAGGCTGTTGGCTTGGATAATCAGTACCGCGAGTGCGCGAAGGAGCACAAATCCTCCTCTCGCCCGCCCTTCGCGAG
Organism: Pholidichthys leucotaenia; assembly: GCA_020510985.1. Lineage (NCBI taxonomy): Eukaryota > Metazoa > Chordata > Actinopteri > Cichliformes > Pholidichthyidae > Pholidichthys > Pholidichthys leucotaenia. Next base: position 156,327,871 of record CM035848.1, read on the forward strand.
TGCACCCTCTCAGGCTGCTGACACAGGTGGAGCCGACTCCTCCTCCGAACCGATGGTGCTCGGCTGGTCTCGGTTGACTCCAGAAGAGCACCAGTGGCAGAGGAGGGCCAGTGCGTGTTTGTACTGTGGTTCACTTAAGCATAGACTAGACAAGTGCCACCTGAAGCCAAAAGATGTGGCCCGTCAGTAGCCGTGGGGGGGTCTGACAGGTGGGAATCATTCTAATCCCCGCTCTCAATTTCAGCCCTCATTCAATTTCCGGGGGTCAAGAGGAGGGTTACGGCACTAATTGACTCAGGGGCTGAGCGACATTTCATCTCCTCCCAACTTGTGCAGGAGTGGGCGCTGTCCTTTCACAGTGCTTGACCTCCAATCAGAATCTCCACCCGTGCGCGTTTTTCTCTCGGCGGCTCACCCCAGCAATTACGATGTAGGGGATCGAGAGCTCCTTGCCATTAATTTGGCACTGGAGGAATGGAGACACTGGTTGGAGGGAGCTGTCCATCCTACAGTCGTGTGGATCGACCACAAGAATTTAGAATACCTCCGGTCGGCCATTTTCTTAATGCCAGGCAGGCCCGCTGGGCCTTATTCTTCCTTAGTTTTAACTTTACCATCATGTATAGGCCTGGCTCACGTAACATCAAGCCGGATGCTCTCTTCAGGCAATTCTGTGCCAACCAGTCACCCCCCACCCTACCCCATCCATCTCCCAGCTGATTGTTTCACCTTCTTGTATCCTAGGTGCTCTGACATGGGAAATCGAGCAGAGGGTCCAATAGGCGCAGTCCCTGGAGTGTGAACCAGTGGGGTGTCCCAAGACCGCTTGTTTGTTCATGCTGCCCTCCGCAGTGATGTCATCCAATGGGGAGACTCCAGCCACTTTGCCTGTCACCCAGGAGTTATTCAGACGATCGATCTGGTCCGGCGAGTGTTCTGGTGGCCCACCCTGCGGAGGGATGTGCAGGAATTTGTGAAAGTATGTCAGACCTGTGCCCAGAATAAGTCCAGTTCATCACCCCCTTCTGGTCTGCTCCACCTCCTACCTGTTCCCGGTCGACTCTGGTCCCATATCACCCTAGATTTCATCACTGGACTTCCCCCATCCGATGGCAAGACTGTTATTCTCACCATCGTTAACCGATTTTCCAAGTCCATTCACCTGGTTCCCTCTCCAAGCTACCCTCCGCCTCAGAAACTGCTAATCTCCTCACCACTCATGTAATCCACTTTCATGGTACCCCCATGGGCACTGTGTCTGACTGGGGCCCTCAGTTCACTTCTCAATTTTGGAAATCATTCTGCCGATCCCTTGGAACTTCTGAAAGCCTGACATCTGGTAATCACCCCCAGAGCAACAGGCAGGCTGAGCGTACCAACCAATCCCTGGAGGCCGCTCTCAGATGTGTAGCAGCCAAAAACCCCGCTACTTGGAGCACGCATCTGATCTAGGTGGAGTACGCTCACAACTCCGCTGTCTCTGCTGCTATGGGGGTCACCCCTTTTGCCCATGGCGGAGCAGGAAGTCATGGTGCCATCCGTGGGGGCCCACGCACGCCATTGCCGCCGGATCTAGAGGGTCACCCAAGCTGCCTTTCTTCAATCTACAGGACACAAACACAAGTACGCGGACCGGAAGCGGACCCCAGCTCCGGAATACAAGATCAGACAGCGCGTGTGGTTATTGGCAGACCAGATACCTCTGAAAGCTGAGTCAAGAAAGTCATCACCCCGCTTCTTGGGGCCATTTCCCATTACTCAGGTCATCAACGACGCCACGGTCCGCCTCCAGTTCCCACGGGCCCTCCATGTCCACTGGACTTTCCATGTTTCACGAATCAATTCCCTCTCCGCCAGTCCACTCTGCCCCCCCTCCCCCCGAAGCTGCCCCCCCTCGGATCCTCGACGACCAGACCACCTACACCGTTTGGAGGATTCTGGACATTTGCCGCTGAGGCCGAGGGTTACAATACCTAGTCCACTGGAAGGGCTACAGCCCTGAAGAAAGGTCCTGGATTCCTAAATCCCATTTTCACGACAAAGGGATGGTCCGGGCCTTCCACCAAGCCCATCTGGACAAGCGCAGTGGACCGCCAGGAGGCGTTCCTTGGGGGGGGGGGGGCACTGTCATATGCAGGTGAGCGCTCACCCCTCCCGTCCTGTTAAACTTTTCCCAGCTCCGCAGACAATCAGCTAACCTGCGGGATTGGACACACCTGCCGCCTTTCCTTGCCAGCACTTACAAGGACCATCAAGTGAAAACTTCAGTGCTGGCTCGTTGGGTAAACTGCCTGCTACAGTGAGTAAGTGTTTGGTTTTTTTGAGAAAGAAACTTTCACTCACTGTTCCTGTCCTCTTCTCCTCTTCAAGGTTGCTGCCATTGGTGCAGTGTGTTTCCAGGGATTGTTGTGCACTCACCTGCTCCATCATCCTCACCCCACCTAACCTTCCTCACTCCACCCGGTCAGACCACACTCAACCTATTTCCGACCATCTTTGTTATGTATTTTGGCTTACTGCGGCACCCGTCGTAGTGTCTTGTAACAATGCATTATGGGTAATGTAGTGTATGTGTAGAGTGTGTTGTCGTTGGCTGTGTGCTATGAGTTGCTGCTCGCCAATAAACCGTTAATGGTACGTCAATGGTCCGAGTTATTATTTGTTATATCGAGTAACGTAACGGGTGAAAGATATAACAAAAAGTGGCGACGAGGACGTCTGGACCGACGCTGCAGTCCGCGACGGAGGAGAGTTTTTTTTGTCGTTTTTTTTTTTTTTCCCCCCGCTACTCCGTGCTGACAAGGTGATACACCGCGCCACTGTGCTGAGGTGGATGCTGCGGGCTGTCTGCTAAGCGGGGAGGAGCGGAGCAGTGGAAATTGTTAAGGACAAAAAAAAAAAACTCCGTGAGTAACGCCGGAGGGAAGAAACGACGTTACGGTAAAGAGCTGCGAGGGAAAGAGCGACATTCAACTAGGAGTGTTAAAATGGCTGGAGTCATTGGCTCTATCGGGCCCTTTGATGAGAGCGCGGAGCAATGGAGCTCCTATACAGAGCGCTTTGACTATTTCGTCGCGGCCAATGGAATAACGGATGAAAAGTTAGTGCCCACTTTTCTGAGTGTGATGGGTCCCAAGACATATAACCTACTACGTAACCTCCTACAGCCAGTAAAGCCAGGCTCTAAAACCTACAAAGAACTGGTGGACACACTGACCCACCACTTCCCACCCAAGCCTCTAGTGATTGCAGAAAGATACAGGTTTCACAGACGTAACTAAGAAGAGGGTGAGTCTGTTAACATGTTTGTTGCAGCACTACGTAAGTTAGCCGAACACTGTGAATTTAAAGATGTTTTAAATGACACATTAAGAGACAGGCTTGTGTGTGGGCTACGAAATGAAGCAGCACAGAAGAAGTTACTCACAGAAAGTGATTTGACGCTTGAAAGAGCCATTAACATTAGTGTGATGATGGAGATGGCTTCCAAAGAAGCACACCAACTGCATGCTACAGGCAGAGTACATAAGCTCAACAGTGGTAAAACCAATGCAACAGGCCCATGTTTCCGCTGTGGCAAGGTGGGACACCTTCCTAATGACTGTTGGTACAAAGAGATGGACTGTAACAACTGTGGGAAAAAAGGCCACGTGCAGTGGGCATGTAGAAGCAAAAGGAGCAAAGACAAAGGCCCAAAGACAAGGAATAAAAGTGACATGGTAAAATACAAAAAGAAAAGAAATGTTCACACAGTTAAACATGGCGAGGACAGAGTGAGCGACTCCTCAGAGGAAGAGGTGTCAACTGTAGTAAATACTGTCCGGATATTGAATGTGAATGAAGGCTCAGAAGGCTTTTGGATTAAACCAAAAGTGGAGGGACATTTTATTAAAATGCAGATAGACACCGGATCAAAGGCATCACTTGTGTCGCATGGCATTTATAAGAAGTTTCTGAAACATCGTCCACTCCGACCTTCAGACACCGTCTTCAGGGCGTATACTGGACACCGAGTGCCCATGAAAGGGATGACAGAGGTAACTGTTCAGTACAATGGCCAAACTGCTGAGCTTCCAGTTTATGTTACCAAGAACAACTGTCCAGCTATAATGGGGCGTGTGTGGCTAAAGAAAATCCAACTTGACTGGCAAGAAGTAAGGAAGCTGTCACACAGTTCCACTCAGCTGCAGGCCATACTAGAAAAGCACAAAAAGGTTTTTCGTGATGAGCTAGGCAGTATGAAAAAAATTATAGTGAAGCTGCATGTCAAACCTGACAGTAAACCAGTGTTTATGAAAGCCAGACCAGTGCCGTACGCCATCAGACCAAAGGTGGAGGCTGACTTAGATGCTCTGGTCAAGAATGGAGTTCTGGAGCCTGTGACAACCAGTGAGTGGGCCACGCCCATAGTTCCAGTACCCAAAAAGGACGGAGGAATCCGAACCTGTGGAGACTTTAAGGTAACAGTAAACCCTGTACTAACAGCAGAGCAGTATCCCCTTCCACTGATTGATGACTTATTTGCGGGGCTGAGTGGGGGACAAAAGTTCAGCAAAATAGATCTCAACCAAGCTTATTTACAAATGCATGTAGACGAGCAGTCACGTGAAATGCTGACTATCAACACCCATAAAGGACTCTTCAGATACCGCAGACTGCCTTTTGGCATCACATCTGCTCCAGCACTTTTTCAGCGAGCTATGGATCAAATCCTGAGTGGATTACAAGGAGTGCAGTGCTACCTGGATGATATCCTGTGTACAGGAGCAGATGATGAAGAGCATCTGCGCAACTTGGATGCAACTCTCAAGAGACTGGAGGAGTATGGATTGAGAATCCGCAAGGATAAATGCGAGTTTTTCCAGTCATCCGTGGAATACTTAGGTCATGTGATCGATGCTAAGGGACTGCACACTGCACCATCGAAAATCACAGCCATTGTGGAAGCACCTCCACCCCAAAATGTCAGTCAGCTGAAGTCTTTCTTAGGACTGCTGAACTATTATGGACGTTTCATACCAAACTTGGCATCACTATTAAAACCACTGCATAACCTGCTGCGCAAAGAGGAAGCATGGAGGTGGACGGCAAGCTGTCAGGAAGCTTTTCAGAAGGCAAAGGATGCGCTGACTGCATCAGAGGTTCTGACCCACTTCAACCCATCACTTCCGATCCAGCTTGCCTGCGACGCCTCTCCTTATGGCGTAGGGGCGGTGATTTCCCACGTAATGCCAGACGGTGAGGAAAAGCCAATCGCTTTTGCGTCAAGGACATTAAACAAGGCAGAAGCTAACTATGCTCAACTAGGAAGAGAGGCTCTGAGCATTGTGTTTGGTGTGAGAAAATTCCACCAGTACTTGTATGGACGGAAGTTTACACTTTTTACTGACCACCGACCTTTCACAACCATCCTTGGACCATACACAGGAATACCATCTCTTGCAGCGTCCCGACTGCAGAGGTGGGCGTTGCTGTTGTCAGGACACTCCTATGACATCAGGTATTGAAAGTCAGACTGTCATGGTAATGCAGATGGGTTATCCAGATTACCACTTCCTGTCATGAAGCCAGAGTCAAGCACTGTGGACATCTTCTACTTCACAGAGGTAGAAAACGCACCTGTTTCAGCTGTGCAGGTGAAAAAGGGGACTAGAAATGACCCTGTGTTGTCTGCAGTCATGGACTTGGTCATTAAAGGACAACCTGCGGGTGATGATGCAACCTTGAAGCCCTTCCTTGGGAAGTGGACAGAATTGTCTGTTCAGTCGGGTTGTTTGCTGTGGGGGAGGAGAGTGATTATTCCCCTGTCATGTCGAACAAAAGTATTACAGCAACTTCACGCAGGACATAGTGGAATCGTGAGAATGAAAGAAATAGCGAGAAGCTATTTTTGGTGGCCAAACATTGACAAGCAGATTGAAGAAATAGCCAAAAGCTGTTCATCTTGTCACAAGGTACGGAACAACCCACCATTGGCTCCTCTCCATCCCTGGGAGTTCCCACAGGAGCCATGGCATCGTGTGCACATTGACTTTGCAGGTCCGTTTGAGGACAGAATGTTTCTCGTTGCTGTGGATGCACACAGTAAATGGCCTGAAGTGGCTATTATGAGGTCAACCACCACAGAGAAGACCACAGAAGCATTAGGAGAAATGTTTAGTCGTTTTGGGTCTCCTATACAACTAGTTTTTGACAATGGACCTCAGTTGGTTTCATAAGAAATGGATGCTTTTCTACAAGCTAATGGAGTGCAGCACATTAAATCAGCTCCATACCATCCTGCGACGAACGGCCTTGCAGAAAGGTTTGTGCATACAATGAAACATGCATTGAAAGCATCACAAGGTCAAGGAACACTGCATCAGAGGCTGCACAAGTTCCTGCTAAACTACCGCAACACTCCACATGCAGTCACAAAGACAACCCCTGCTAGTCTGATGTTCAAGAGAGATCTGCGCACTACCTTTGACCTTTTGAAACCCTCAGGATTAAAGGACACTGTGCAAAAGCAACAAGAGAAACAAATTATGCACAGAGGACATCGGGCAAAGGACAGAGCGTTCACGTCAGGAGAATCTGTGCTGGCCAGGAACTACAGAGGTGAACCTAAGTGGGTTCCTGCAACTGTTATCGCACAAACTGGACCAGTCTCATATACAGTTCAAACCACTGACAGTGTTTGGAAAAGGCACGTGGATCAACTCCTGCAGACACCACCAGCGCCTGCAGAACCGTCTCTTGGATATTCTAACGATCCACCTACACCAGTGCAGAACTCAACCACTTCAGAGACCGGAGTTCCAGCTGGAGATGTGACATCTTCTTCTGCATCAGCACCAGAAGCAACCTCCACATCAGAAAGAACTCAGACTCATGTTCCTGTAGAGCGCCGATACCCTACCAGGGAGCGACGACCTCCTGTCCGTCTGAGTTATTAGACTAGACAGCAACTGACCCACATTTATGGGGCAGAATAATCCCCAGGGGTACAGTTATGGGATGAGGTAGTCTACCCTCACTCCTAAGGTAGCATAATAATTAAAGAAAAAATAGAGACAAACAAAGACACAAGAATTGCAGCAGACACTTGATATCTCCTATAGGACATTTATTGTAAGAGGGGAGGAGATGTTATGTATTTTGGCTTACTGCGGCACCCGTCGTAGTGTCTTGTAACAATGCATTATGGGTAATGTAGTGTATGTGTAGAGTGTGTTGTCATTGGTTGTGTGCTATGAGTTGCTGCTCGCCAATAAACCGTTAACGGTACGTCAATGGTCCGAGTTATTATTTGTTATATCGAGTAACGTAACGGGTGAAAGATATAACAATCTTCATCCCACTGGTTCATCAATTCCTGTTGGTGCTTTGTTGGGTTCTCTGCTTGGTTCATGTAAGTAGCCTATTTGGCTTTCCACTTCGCCATCCCTGCTCTCATTAATTACTCTTGCCCTCCCCACAGGCCACGTTTTCATCTGGCGAGTGATGTTTTCTCTACTAGAGGTCCTCTTTTTGAAATTTATCAATAAACCGTTTAAACTTGCTTCTCTGTGTTTTGAGTGTTTTCTCTGGTGTTGCTCCTTGCACGTGAGCTGTTCCTTCTATCAATATGACAGGTATTGTTGTGAACGATGCAATATGGCACACCCCTACTCACAACCAATTTTATGTTGGACTGATATATGGAGTTAATCACCTAAGTGTATACTTAGCGTCAAACATTAAGTCACCATCAATAACACAGATCTCGGAGAAATGATGAAAAAGGAAGGGTGCAATGAACTAGAACTCACTAGCATTTAAAACAAAACACCATAAAACTAGCTGCTGAGAGGAGGGTGTGGCATATTGAAATACCACATACACATCACGGATGTGGGGATGCACGCACAATGTGATGTCATCATGCCGTGACTATTGGGGACCAACGGCGGGAGACTGTCTCTCTTTGGCGCTCCGCCTCTAGCCTGCGTCCTCCTGTACCACACTTCCCTTTGTCTGTTCCGCATGTTATTAGCTAGTTCATTAAAGCTAACTCTCAACACAGACAATGTGTCCGCTGGTTTCATTCCCCAGATATACAGTAACATTGGCGACAAGGGAAACTTAATCTTCTGGAGGAAAATACAACATTTTCCTGAAGATAGAAGTATGTCTGGCACCCCACCACCGTCCCTCGCCGCTCCAGGTGAGCCGCCCATTCCATGGCCTCGCTGGTTTGAATCGTTCAAGACATACACGTCAGCTATGGACCTAGCTAAAGCTAGCAAGCTTCGACTGTGTGCTCTATTGATTCATAGCCTGGGTAGCGAGGGACAGTGTGCGTTTAGAACATTGGGACCTGTGGATACATACAACGAATGTGTCGCCCTGCTAGCCGGACATTTTGTGATGCCCGAGAGTGTGTTGGCACGAATAATTAGGTTTTGCCAATGCCGACAGGGAGTGGGAGAGACGACTCAGCAATTCATCGCCGACCGCTGTCTGGCGAGTACATGCAGGTTCGAGGAGCTAGAAGACAAGATGTTGCGGGACCACCTAGCGAAGCATACCAATGGTCCAAGGCTGTGGGAGAAGCTGTTAATGGCACCGGATGACCTGCCGCTGGCAAAAGAGGTGGGATTATCATTCCAGTTGGAGGCCGCCGCCCAGCTAGCATCACAACTAGGAGCTCTGCAGCAACAAACCCCACTAGCTCAGGCAGTTACCCCGGCAGAAGAGCCCGTCAACACCGCAACCTTTTCAGAGGATGCCGAGGTGAACACCACGGGAAAACAGGACACCATGGGATTCCAAATGTGTAGTAACTGTTCAGCCAGGGGGCAGCAATTCTAGCGCTGTGGTAAGCTTAACTATTTTGGCAAAATCAGCCTCATAGGAATCATCATGTTCACTACGGGTCCAAAGTCCTCCCAGCGTTCACCTTCCAGGTAGCGACACACGGCGACAGCATCCTGGGGTGCGACCTTTTCCATGAACTGGGTTTCACCATTCACGACCATGAAGGACTTTTTCTGACTGCTGATGACCACAGCGCATCTCACCCAGACGTGAGCACAGCTGGTCCAAGCTTCGCACCGCATAAAGAGCAGAAGACGAGAGAGTGTAATCCGGACTTGACTCTAATCCTCGCCTGGCACAAGCCTCATGGAGCCACTGTACAGCTGCAGGAGAAAGAGTCTGTGGCCAAGCAGGACCCCGGTGAACGATGCCAACCCGGAGTGCATCCAGCCGCTGGCTAGAACATCACACCGCCGCAGTTACAACCAGCATCAGGTACAAGAGAGTGTAATCCAGACTTAACTCAGATCCTTGCTCAGAGTAAACCTCACGGAGCCATTGTACAGCTGCAGGAGGTCGAGTCCATGGCCAAACAGGACCCCAGTGAATGACATCAACCTGGAGAGCATCCTGCCGCCAGTGAGAACGTCACGCCACCACAACAGCAACCAGCACCAGGGAAGAGAGAGCAGCAGTAGCGCCGCATGAAGCCGACTAGGTCCAGACTCATGGTGCTCGATTGGGTTTGGGTCCGCTAAGCCAAACACCCAGACGACCTGCAGATGTTCCTGTTGCCGGCCGCCTTCCAGATGGCCGATGGTTCGAGATGGCACATCAGCCGTCTGCGGAAGGTAATAGCAGCAGCTGCCCCAGACCAAAACGCGATGCTGGAACTGACCCAGCCAGTGTGGGACCCAGACTGGGACTTTGCTGATGAGTGAGTGATTCTAGCAAACTGGCACCCAGGTCCACTGCAACCAGCACCTCCAGGGCTGGGCCTACCGCGGGCTTGCCAGAGGCCCCTGAGGTTGAATGACTCTGTTTTGAAAATGTTTAAGCAATATGTGGTTGATAACAGTGGCAGAATAATCCACTCAACCATGCAGGGTGTTGCCGGCAGTACCCGGTTGCCCAGGTTCATACTGGTTTAAAAAATAATGGTTTTGGTTTTGGTACGTTAAACCTTAGGTAAATTATGGTTATGGGTTTAAAAGCTAACACCACGAGATTGTGCTGTAACACAAAGAGAATATGTGTACTGTAACACTGGCAATTTAGGTTGCTTTACCACCATGCTATATAACACCTGCCGATAGCCAGGCCATGAATTTTTGTTAGCTAGCCCTGTACTACGTTACATGAAATGGTCCTGGTTATGTTTGTGTTATATTAGCAGTATGCCACAATAAGATACCCAGATAACATTAACCATCACCAGCAGAGTTCTGGTTTTTCCCGCGTGTGTGTGTGTGTGTGTGTGATGGTAGTGGTAGTGTGTGTGTGTGTAAATGTGGCATACTGAAATACTACCACACACGTCACGGATGTGGGGACACACGCACGCCGTGGCGTCATCACGCCATGACTATGTTGGGGGACAAACGGCAGGAGATTCTCTCTTTGGTGATCTGCCTCTAGCCTGCTATCTGCTGTACCACACTTCCCTTTGTCTTTTCCACGTGTTATATGTTAGTTCATTAAAGCTAACCCTCAACACAGACAACGTGTCCGCTGGTCTCATTCCCCAGATGTAACAGAGGGCTCCTGCACTGGTGTGGAAAATGGTACTGCTGTAGACGCAGGGTTAATCATCTCAGACTGGATGCAGAGGGTAAACAGAGAAGGACAATAGGTATTGAGATGAGAGAGATTATGGTGAGGTAGCAGGAAGAAGTAGTTTGGGGACAGTGGGGGGAGAAGGGTTGAATGTATTGTGATGCGAGATGTCATGCAGATGTGAGATGGGCAGATGATATAAAAGGAGAGACCCTGGTGTATTGAAGAAATGCATTTTCTGGTATGACTGATGTGAGAGTGAATAAAGTCGTCTGCTGCATGAGTCTGCCTCCGTTATTTGCACTCTCCACACTGGTGACCCCTTGACGAATTAAGGAACACGAGGCAAGAACCCCGGAGTCAGCCCGGATGGAAACCCCCAGCAACGCGACAAGCATCCCAGAGGCGGCCCGGACAGAAAGCCCCAGCAACGCGTGCGCTGTTTTGGTCAGACTACCGGACTTTTGGTTGCATGACCCGTGGTCTTGGTTCCACCACACCGAGGCTCAGTTCGCCCTCCGGGGAATAATGGCAGACAACACCAGATATTACTGTCGCAGCGCTGGACGCTCGCACGTCTCAGCAAGTAGCGAGCCTGCTCCAACAGCCTCCAGCCCACGACAAATATGGGGCTCTCAAGGCCACGCTGACCCAGCACTACACGCTCTCGGACTGTGAGAGAGCAGAGAGGCTCCTGAGGCGCTCGGAGTTAGGAGATGGGTCGGCTGTCAAACTGATGGAGAAGATGTTGGCGTTGATGGGCACGGATGACAGGCATTTTCTTTTTGCCCACCTTTTCCTCCGGAACCTCCCAACAGAGGCAAGAGTGGTCCTTGCCAATTTGCCGTTGCTGGCCACGTGTGACTACCGTGCGCTAGCCCAGGAGGCAGATCGGATAATCCTCACCACCAGAGCCCTCACAGTGAACGCGGCGGCGTCGGAACCCGGCGAGACAACCAGCGGAGGCGAGGAGCCGGCGACGGTAGCGGCAGCGGGGGCCAGGAAGTGCTAGAGAGACACGCTCTGCTTCTACCACCGCCGCTTTGGAGAGAACGCACGCAGATGTGTGCCATCATGCCAATACAAGAGTCCGGGAAATGCCAAGGCCGGCAGTTGGTAGCAGCTGCGACCGCCGGTGAAGAGAACAAGCTGCTCTACGTGACGGACTCGCGCTCGGGGAGATGGTTCCTCTTAGACACTGGCTCCCAAAACAGCCTCATCCTGCCGTCCTACGTCGACCGGCTAGCGGGAGCTAGCGGCCCCCAGCTGGTAGCCCTAAAAGGCTCGAACATTAAGACTTTTGGTGAGAGAACACTGACTTTATCCCTACACGGCCGTATGTACGAGTGGACTTTTGACATAGCGGCATTGAGTTTCCTAATCCTGGGAGCTGATTTTCTGTAGGCATGCGGGTTGCTAGTCATTGTTGCTAACAAACGTCTGGTTAATGCTATGTCTTTTGAGTCTCTCCCCTGTACAGCTTGAGGGGCCAGGCCAATAACACAAGCCAACGTCACAGCTCCAGGCGGTAAGTTCCACACACTGCTCACTCAGTTCCCAGCACTCACGCTCCTGACGTTTTCGGTGGCCAGCACTAAACACAGGGTGGAACACTTTATCACCACCACTGGGCTGCCCGTTTTCGCACGACCTCGGCGCCTGGACGCAGCTAAACTGGCCATAGTGCGCGAGGAGTTTGCCATTCTGGAAAGGTTGGGCATCATCAGGTGCTCAAACAGCCCATGGGCATCCCCACTACATATGGTTCCTAAAGCCGAGGGATCGTGATGACCGTGCGGAGATTTCCGCAGACTGAATAACGCCACAGCGCATGACCGTTACCCGATTCCCCATATTCAGGATTTTTCCGTTCACCTCGCTGGGGCGCGCATTTTTTATTAAATAGACCTGGTCCGTGGTTACCACCAGGTCCCAGTGCGTGCAGAGGACATACCCAAAACAGCGGTAATAACTCCTTTTGGCTTGTTTGAGTTTTTACGCATGCCTTTCGGATTAAAAGGCGTGGCACAGACATTCCAACGCATGATGGATGCGGTGTTGCGCGATCTGCCGTTTGTGTTCGTCTACCTGGATGATATCCCGGTGGCCAGCGCATCTGAGGACAAACACGTAGCCTACCTCAGGATGGTTTTCTGGAAGTTGGAAGAGCACAGGTTAATAATCAACCCAGCGAAATGCCAGTTCGGCGTGACGGGGATTGACTTTTTGGGGCACCGTGTCTCACCGGAGGGAGCGATACCCTTGCCCGACAAGGTGCGCAGCGTGGTGAATTTTCCCTGGCCTCAGATGGTCAGGGCGCTGCAAGAGTTTTAGGGGATGGTTAACTTTTATAACTGGTTCCTCCCCCACACAGCTCAGCTCATGCAGTCATTGTACACCGCGCTCAAGGAACGGAAACTGGCGGACAGAGTCGAATGGATTCTGGAGCGGGAGCAGGCGTTCTCTGAGGTTAAAACAGCCCTGGCAAACGTCGCACTGTTGGCGCACCCAGACCCGGTGGCCCGGATAGCGCTCACTACCGACGCCTCGGACGTGGCCATAGGGGCCGTCGTGGAGCAACGCGTCGCCAGTTCTTGGCAGCTGCTCGCTTTTTTCAGCAGGGCTTTGCGCAACAGTGAGCATAAATACAACGCGTTCGACAGGGAGTTGCTGGCTCTCCACCTGGCCATACGCTACTTCTAGTTCTGGCTGGAAGGGCGCAGCTTCACTGCGTTCGTGGACCACAAGCCGCTAACGTTCGCGGTGGCCAAGGTTTCGGAACCATGGTCGGGGCGGCAGCAGAGACAGCTGGTTGCGATCTCTGAGTTTACGCCCGACATTCAGCATGTGTCAGGTAAACTGAATGTGGTGGCGGACTGCCTCTCGTGCGCAGTAGTGGCCCCGGTCTGCGTAGGGATAGAATATACAGCCATGGCCGCAGAGCAGATTGGCGATGCGGACGTGTGCGCGCTCCAGTCTGGACCAACAGGGTTAAGGCTGGAGAGCAGAGTACTGCAAGACAGGGGGCCCCCCTAATGTGCGACGTTTCCAAGGGACGCCTGCGCCCGGTGGTCCCAATTGCTTGGCGCCGCGGAGTGTTTGAGTCAGTTCATGCTCTGGCGCACCCAGGAGTGCGTGTGTCAGTCAAAATGGTGGGAGCGAAGTTCGTTTGGCCAGGCCTGTGCAAACAAGTGAAAGAGTGGGCTGCAGCCTGCGTAGCGTGCCAACGAGCCAAAGTACACAGACACACGAAGGCTCCTTTGGAGCCGTTTCATATACCGGCTAAGAGGTTCGACCATGTTCACGTGGACCTCGTGGGCCCCCTCCCACCATCGCATGGGTTCACGCACCTTCTGACAGTGGTGGACCGCACCACATGCTGGCCAGAAGCAGTCCCGCTGGTGGCAACCACGTCCACGGACGTGGCGTGCGCTTTTTTGATGACATGGGTGGCACTTTTTGGCATCCCGTCGGACATAACGTCTAATAGGGGCCCTCAGTCTGTTTCCGACCTCTGGTCCGCGATGGCTCGTAGCCTGGGTGTTGCAATTCATCGCACAACTGCGTACAACCCACAGGCCAATGGGTTATGTGAGTGTTTCCATAGGTCACTGAAAGCAATTGACACCAATTGTGATGAAGTGTTTTGAACGGCTTGTCAAACCACACATTACAGCCTGCCTCCCTGCATCACACGACTCGCTCCAGTTTGCATATCGTTCAAACCGCTCCACGGAGGATGCTATAGTCACCACCCTACACTCTGTCATCACCCACCTGGACCAGAAAGACATCTACGCCAGACTCCTGTACATTGATTTCAGTTCAGCATTCAACATCATTATTCCCCAGAGACTGATGGAGAAATTACTCCTTCTCGGTCTGAACACCGCCACATGTCTCTGGATCCTGGATTTCCTGACTGAGAGACCTCAGTCTGTCCGGGTTGGAAACAACATCTCCAACTCTGTCATGCTGAGCACCGGATCCCCTCAAGGCTGTATACTCAGTCCACTGTTGTTTACACTTCTAACACATGACTGTGTATCCAGACACAAGGGGAACCAGATTATTAAGTTTGCAGATGACACCACGGTGGTGGGACTTATTCAGAGGGATGAGGAATCAATGTCCATCAATCTCCTCCTCAAGTCCTGTGCAGACCAGCTGTGTGGGATTGTGACGTACATCTTCAACCTGAGCCTGAAGCTGGGGAGGGTACCACAGCTGTGGAAAACATCTTGTGTGGTACCTGTACCAAAAACTTCCCACCCCAAAGACCTGAACAGCTACAGACCGGTGGCCTTGACGTCCCACTTGATGAAGACCCTGGAGAGACTGCTCCTTACTCACCTCCGCCCCCTGGTGGAACCAGCGATGGATCCACTCCAGTTCGCCTACCAGCATGGCATTGGGGTGGAGGATGCGGTGATCTTCCTCCTTCACCGTTTTCTGTCCCACCTGGAGAAGCCCGGGAATGTGGTGAGGATCATGTTCTTTGACTTCTCCAGTGCTTTCAGCACCATCCAACCGATGATCCTAAAGGACAAGCTGCTGCGCGCAGGGGTGGACCAGCACCTGTCATCATGGATCCTGGACTACCTCACGAACCGGCCTCGGTTTGTGAGAACCCGGGACTGTGTGTCCGACACGATCATCAGTAGCATGAGGGCCCCCCAGGGAACGGTCTTCTTGTTCACTCTTTATACTGCGGACTTCTCACACAACACAACACACTGCCATCTACAGAAGTTCTCTGACGACTCTGCGATCGTTGGCCTCATCTCCAATGGAGATGAAGCTGAGTACAGAGGGCTTATCCAGGACTTCGTGGACTGGTGCCATCGGAACTGCCTCCAGATCAACGCGAGGAAAACTAAGGAGCTGGTGGTGGACTGCTGCAGGCAAGGACAACCCCTCACAGCACCAGTAAATATACAGGGAACAGACATTGAGATGGTGACATCCTACAAGTACCTGGGTGTTCATCTGAACAATAAACTAGACTGGTCACACAATACTGATGCACTCTACAAGAAGGGACAGCACAGGCTGTTCCTACTGAGGAGACTCAGGTCTTTTGGTGTACAAGGGGCGCTGCTGAAGACATTCTATGACACGGTGGTGGCATCAGCCATCACTTTTGGAGTGGTCTGCTGGGGCAGTGGCATTACTGCAGCCGATAGGATGAGACTGAACAAACTGATCAAGAAAGCTAGCTCCGTCCTGGGGTAGCGCCTTGATCCGGTGGAGGAGATAGGAGAGAGAACTGTCATCTCTGCTGGAGTCCGAGTTCCACCCTATGCAGGACACACTGAATGCACTGAGGAGCTCATTTAGCAGCAGACTACATCATCCCAGGTGCACAACCGAGAGGTTTCGCAGGTCCTTCCTACCAACGGCTGTCAGACTGTACAACCTAAGCAGGGCTGCTCGCAGAGATAGCAAAAAGACGTAACAACCTAATAGTTTTTTGAATGCAAAAGATGCAATAGACTTACACAATGGTCCCCTCCGGCATACAACTAGGAAAATACCGGTAGCTTCGGAGGGTGAGAATATGTATGGGCACATAATCATACCATGTAGGATAACTAAGTAGACGGTTGGGCTGTTTCATCCCATCTAGCAACAGTGCTCTGCACTGTGTGTGTTTATACATTTACATATTTATTCCATCTAGCTACAATGCTCCGCACTGGGTGTGTTTATGTTTATGTTTATATTTATATATCTATATATTCATTCCATCCAGCTACAATGCTCCGCACTGTGTGTTTATATATCTACATATTATTCCATCTAGCTACATTGCTCCGCACTGTGTGTTTATATATTTACATATTTTTTCCACCTAGCTGCAATGCTCCGTACTGTGTGTTTATATATCTACATATTATTCCATCTAGCTACATTGCTCCGCACTGTGTATTTATATATTTACATATTTATTCCATCTAGCTGCAATGCTCCGTACTGTGTGTTTATATACTCATATATTTATCCCATCCAGCTACAATGCTCTACACTGTGTGTCTGTGTGTATATATATATATTTATAGTAATATGTACATATGTATATTTGTTGCTCTGAGTGTTGCTATCCCTGTGCTGTTGCAATCCTGGAATTTCCCCGTTGTGGGACTGATAAAGGCTTATCTTATCTTATGTACAGGGAAGAAGTGAGAGACCTGGAGGGCTGGTGCAGGGAGAACAATCTGGTGCTCAACGTGGACAAAACGAAGGAGATGATTATCGACTTCCGGCGGTCACAGCCTGAGCACGTCCCCCTCAGCATCGGCGGCCGTCTAGTGGAGAGAGTAGAGAACATCAAGTTCCTCGGAGTGCAGATCTCGCAGGACCTGACCTGGAGCAAGAATTCCTTGGAGATCAGGAAGCGGGCTCAGCAGAGACTGCACTTCTTGAGGAAACTCAAACAGGCCTCTCTCCCCATCTGCATCCTCAGGACCTTCTACAGAGGTGTGGTGGAGAGTGTTCTGACGTACTGCATTGCTACATGGTACTCCAGCTGCAGTATGTCAGACAAAAAAGCCCTGCAGAGGATAGTCAAGGGAGCTGAGAGGGTAATTGGAGTCTCCCTCCCCTCTGTCCAAGAACTTTTTCAGAACTGTTGTAGGAGCAGGGCACTGAACATTGTCAAGGACCGTTCTCACCCTCTGCATAAACACTTTGAACTTCTTCCATCTGGTAAACGATTCCGGAGCATCAGAGGCAGAACCACCAGACTGATCAACAGCTTCCTTCCACAAGCTGTCAGGATGCTGAACAGTTGACCCGGAATCTCTCATACACACTACTGCACCTATGGACATTTTGTATATTATAGTTAGTTAGTTTTTCTTTTTCCCCAAGTATGTCTCAGGGATGTGTGAATGGATGGGGGGGGGGGGGGTGGAGCGTGTCTTAAATCATGCTGCTTCTATTTATATGGATGCCGAGAGAAACGCAATTTCATCTTGCCTGCACTACAGTTGTATGTACAGCAATATGACAATAAAGTTTGATTTGATTTGATTTTGATTTGATTTGAAGCAGCGCTCAGGGCTTCGCTGACCGATGCAAATTGGGTGGACTGGTTGCCGTGGGTTCTGTTAGGGTTGCATTCCGCACCAAAAGAGGATTTTGAGGCTTCCCTGGCGGAGCTTGTTTCCTCTCAGCCACTGTGGCTCCCCGGGGAATTTTTACCAGATAATCCCGCGATGGACAACTGTCCATCTCAGCGTTTGCAGCATAGTGCAGATACAGGCATGCTGCCGGGCCCAGCCCACCACTGTTTTCTACGCGCTTTTGTGCCAAAAACTTTGAAGAACGTGGTGTTCGTGTTTGTCAGGCACGATGCCCACTGCCCCCCATTACGCCCACCCTATGATGGCCCGTTCAGAGTGCTGGAAACAGGGGACAAACATTTTTTGTTAGACTTGGGGGGTCGTAGGTACAAAATATGTTGGCTCAGGCCCCTCGGCGTGGAAGACCCCCATGGAGAACTCCCCAGGTAAACGATTCATCAGAGCAGCCACACGGGCAAGTTGAAGGTCCCCCCCCTCTCGCCATTGCCCACCCGCAGACAGACACACCCCCAGGAGCCCCCCACCGGCACAGCAGCGCCGTGGAGGCGGAAAACCCCCGTTACAGCAGATACGGGAGGAGACTGAAGCCAAAAGGACGTGAGGACTGAAACTCGGTCTGAGATTCTGGGGAGGCAGTGTAGAAGCTGGGTTAATCATCTCAGACTGGATGCAGAGGGTAAACAGAGGAGGACAGTAGGTATGGAGATGAGAGAGATTATGGTGAGGTAGCAGGAAGAAATAGTTTGGGGACAGTGGGGGGAGAAGGGTTGAATGTATTGTGATGCGAGATGTCATGTAGATGTGAGATGGGCAGATGATATAAAAGGAGAGACCCTGGTGTATTGAAGAAAAGCTTTTTCTGTTATGACTGATGTGAGAGTGAATAAAGTCGTCTGCTGCATGAGTCTGCCTCCGTTATTTGCACTCTCCACACTGCCAGCATTAATCTCTGCTGTATTTGGACAAAGCATGTCACAAACATTTCATTAACACCTCTGGAAAATGTTAACATGTGGAAAAAATCCATTATAGGAGCATTATAAAATTAGGTGGAAACTGTTGTTACAGGTGTGTGTATATATCGGCTACTGGACTCTCAACATTAGTAACAGTCCAAGTTTAAATGTGCCACTTTTCTCTTGCAAATATTTTTTTTTCCTTCTGCAGCTGCCATTTTTTGTTAGTTTGCTATTTTGTATACCAAGTGTAGAACTTTCTTCTCATAAAGCTTACGTTTTGACTTATTTTGTGACTTTTATAATTTCATAGCTTTATCTAAAATTTGAAGCTTTCCACACTAGACGACATTTGAGATCTTTTTTTTTTTAAATTGGAAACTGTGATTCTTTTTTTTGTCGTGTATGTTGGGGTGGGGGTCCTGGGTCGGGGTGGTAAAGCCACATGGAACCAATGATTAAAAAGCCGCTTGTGGCACCACAGCCGCAGGTTGGAGACCCCGTTTAAAACCTTGGAACCCCCCTTGCGTTTTTTTTACACGGCAGGTGGAGCTGTAGGTCCAAAGATTTGGGACTCGGATCCAGTTCCGCGTTTTCCGCCAGCCAGCCAGCCCTCTTCATCTCCCCCTCGTTCTGTCTCCGCATCCCCAAGGCTGGATCATCAGCCTCTCCTCGGTCCTCCGCCCACCCTCTGCTCCCCTCGCCGGCTTGCGCTCTGATCGACCGAGCGTTCGCCGCGCCTCCAAATTGGTTTGTCATCTCTGACCCCTGTCTCCGGTCCACCGCGGCGCTCTGCTCCGCCGCGCCTGGACTCCAGCAGAAGTCACCAAGAACATAACGGCAGCGGAGAAAGATAAAGAGGAGGCGGCAGGGAGGATACAGGCAGAAGGAGAGAGAGAGGGAGAGAGAGATAGGGTCACCGTCCTCCTCCGGCACTCCGCTGGACTTTGGTGCGTTTGGACGGACGGACGCGGCGTTTCCTCCTGTGTGTGCGCGCTGATCGGGAACCTGAGCACGCAGCTTTTTTTTTGCTTATCGCTCTCAGCTTTATTTCCATCACCTCTTTCGGGAAGACTTGACCACGTACGCTCTGCAGCGGCTGAGCCGGACGCACTGACCGGCCGGTGAAATTTATCGACTGGAGAAGATCAACCTCCAACCAGCGTTTGCTCCTGGAGACCGTATAGAGCGGTGGAAAAAAACGGGGTTATTCCCGACGCTTCTGTGCGCCTGATGTGCAGTCATATGCGCCCATACCACTGCGACTGTTGACACGGTAAGAATGCACTCCTCACAGCTTCAGAAATGATGGGAGATTTTTTTTTGTTGTTGTTTAAATTTGATTTATACCTCACTGGTGAGATCTCTTAGCCGTCGAAATGCCCTCAAAAGCGCTGACTTTGAGTCTCCACCGATGCCCGGGGGAACGTGGCCTGCCGTTATTGCAGTTCAGGGGCGCGTAAACATGTAATGTAGTTCCAGTGTGGTACCGAGGAAGCTCCGGCGGCTGCATGGGCGTCGCTCGGGTGTCGCTAAGCCGGATTAATAAGCAGCGATAACTCTGACTGCTCCACAATATAATCAATGCAATCACATTATCCCATGACGGCCACTCGGCAGAGGTGCACTACCTTATTATCATCATCATCCTGTATCTTCCTCACTGCAGGGTGCAATGCTTGGGCATGATGGATGGCACATAAAGTCTTCTCTTACTCGGCTCTACCTGATATATATATATATATATATATATATATATATATATATATATGGCTGTCATTTGAGTAGCCTATATAGCTCATAGTGGGCCGTGCTCAGCCGCAGTCTCCAATCCATGGGGTCTGTAAGGAAAGCAGTCATCCAGCAGGCCGGTGCACCTCGGGATACGTCAGTCATGCGGCTACATGAGTGAAAACTGTGGCTCTTGTTTACAGAAGAGGCTCCCGGCTCGCAGATGACCTTGATGTGAAACTGAGAACTACTGAAGGTGGCACAGTCCCTCTTTATGGCGCGGCGCTGCAAACAGTGGCTCGTTTCTTGTAGGATTGCAGATGTTTTGTAAGAAGCCAGACAAGGGAGTGATAGTATGGCCTTTTTCATGTGACTGAATAAAAACAGAGGCTCGGCTACATCATATTTTTTTTTCTTGTTTGTTTTCATTTGTTGTGTGTCTGCTGGTCCCTCTCCAAAGCTAAGACGATGTGCACGATCTTCCTGTAGATCTTAGTTTAGTTTGGTGCGAGGGATGGATGGGGGATTGGTTGGGGACAACGTGCTGATTGTCGCTGCTGTTTTTTTTTTTAAGAGGATGAATAAAAATCTCAAAGAAATCCAGAACCAAGTAGAAATATAGATTTGTACTTACAGTAATTTTGACAGCAGCTGACATCTCCGTGAAGATGTTTGTATTGGCACTCTAACAGTGTATCTGTTTTTTTCTTGGCATTTACTGTAACAAAATCCTATATTTTGCTGACCGATTCCTGTCATTAATCCTCCACTTACAGTAGACAGCAGTGGAGACAAGCTGAGTATTCCTGTTTACTTGCACAGCCCTACACAAACCAGCAACTGTGGATATCCACTCCACAGTGCAGCCAGGAAAGGATCTCCAGAGAGGGCCACAGGACGCCACTTTGGCATCACACTGTGAATGCAGAATGAGTCAAAGAGCATCTCAGGTCACGTTCAGCAATGACACTGATGCTGAGAAGCACCTGAAGCTGAATAATGTGCAGCAGCAGCAATCCAACATCCACATGACTGTCGGTGTCTCCGTCTTCTTTTAATTAGGTCACTGATTCCTTTCTGTTGTGGTGCACGGCACAGACGAAGCTCGATACTGTAGAAACACAATATGAAATAGCATGGCCGTGCTAATTTGGATTGTTCTGCTTCACTGAACAAGGCCCCACTTTCTTTGTTTGGAGCTGCTAAATGTTAACGCACGTTCACTTAAGATAAGGGAGGCTCCACTAACATTGTGTGACTGTAAGTGAAGCAGTAGTTTAAGTAAGGCATCATGTGTTAAACATCTTGTGCTCACATGGAATACACTGAGAAGATGCAAATAAATAATAAAGGCTAATAAAGGCTTATCTTATCTTATCTTAAATACCATCAGCAAGCATGATCTACTGCAAACAAGAGGAGACACACACACGTGGACAATAAGAGAGGCGGGCATATAATCAGTTCTCAAACAAGTGTTGCTATGCTCGTTATGAATTCTCTATTTACATTGTCAGGGGTATTAGAAAGCCTGTAATTAGGTTTAGTAGGCATACACAGTCTAACCCAGGAGCCCATTTCCCATGAACCAGTTTAACAGCTGGCTCCTAAAAAAAATGCTTTCCCCTTGGATCCAGTTCTCTCTTTATTTGATTTATGCACGGAGAGGTAACGGTTTGTGTCAGAGAGCACCTTGTAGATAAGCAGAAGAAAACTTTCCTGCCTGAGAAAGCTGGTTTCCATCCTGTTCATTGGTATTAACGAGCCCCTACTCTGATTGGGTAAAGCTTTTTTCAAGTGAACTCACAAGAAGGGAGACAGCCAAGCCCCTTAGCTATGGAGCAGCAAATGCTGAGGACTGTTGAGGTTTTTATCACGGTTCACCCACAGTTTTTACCGTGGCAAACACTTTTTCTTGTTGCAGAAAAATTTTGAATAAGAACGATGCTTTGCCACTGTAAAAACTGTTGGTGCAATCTTTTACGAAACCCCAACAATCACAGCGTTTGTGAACGTTCCTCAGCATCCGCCGCTCCATGAGATACTACCCTCAGGGTGCATTTGTTTTCCTAGTTTAGAGGACAGAACGAGGGGCTTGTTCGCCACTCTGTGGGGTTTGGTGTGGTCAAACCCAGGTAGTGCAGTTTACCTGTTTCTTTAAGAGCCTACTGGAATAAAGGCATTGTGTGTTTCTCTGTGAAGTGAGCTTTTAAATATTTTAACAGCATACATGTAACCCATGGCTGTGTTTTAAAAAATTAAAACACAAGAAAACACAGTGCTGCACAATATGGGCCCTTTAAGCAGTAAAGGAAAAAAAAATAAAATCTTAGTGCTGCAAAAATAAAATAATATTTTCAGCTAAACGGGTGCTGTAGAGCTTCAGCGCAGCATTTCATAATGCAATGATGATTCACATTCCTCGTCTCAGCACCACTTTGTGTGCTGAGCTTAACCTAATTCTCAAGTCCTCCCCTGCTCTCAACAACATCTCTCCTGTACCGAAATAATGAGCCCAGACCCTCGCCTGTCTGGCTCTTCCACCTAAAGCACTTGGTCATGTGTTAACACATCCGTCCTCCTAGCCCTTTCCTTTTCCTTCAAGACTAACCCTGTCTCCCTGCCTTTTGCACTGTTGACTGGAGCTATCAGTTCATTCTGCCCCTCTTAATGTGTGAAACTTGCCTCATATACTTGGGAAAGGGTAGAACTAGCAGTAGACTGACTGACTGACTGTCGGATCTCAGGGTCTTACTGACACACTGCTCCTATGGCTTTGACTATAGAGTAGAGATGTCTTATGGAGCTGTACACTCACAGCCTTTTATATATACCCGTGTTTGTGACTGAGGACTTATGTACTGACCTGCCATGCATTGCTGTGATATTAAAAGTGTTCCATTTACAAATTCATCACATCATCTGTTGCTTTTTTAACTGTTATATTCAATTAAACAACATTGGCAATGTGACACTGACTCCTTCTTTATAAAGAATATGCTGATTAGTCATTCTAACCTTTTGCTATAAGAAGTGCTGTGTATTTAGTATTTAAAGCAGAAGTAGTTGCTCAGTTCATTAGTGATTTCAAGGGAAATTCATTTACATTGTAGAAAAAATATTGATAATTTATACATTTCTAGAGCCGGAAAATAGTTGTTTTTCTGTTGGCTTTTTGTTCTGTGTAGCTTCTAGTTGGACAGGTGTCAGAGATCTTTTGGAAATCATAATGGCCCTTTAAAATAATTTTTGACAGGTTTAGCACTTTACAGACGTGAAATACCCAGTATTGTTGGACTGTAAATTTTCTTCTTGACTTTACTCTAAAATAGAGCCTTGTAATTGAACTTTGTACGTTGTAAACACTGAGAAAATATCAACGGAGAACGCATTTTCAGGAAATGTTGAAATTGCAGCTACAACTGGGAAGACATTAACTAGTGGGCACTCAGAGAGTGCATACCTCTACCAAGGGTGCTGTTCACCCAAACTCTGCTCTGCCACTGTATATCGGTCTCAGGCAAAAATCTTGGCAGAGGTAAAAATCCATCCAGTAGTTTTTGTGTAATCCTGCTAAATCATTGCTAGGGTATTGAGCCTTGGGGGAGGTATGCATTCATGGATCACCTCCAAAATGTAATGGATTCGTGGTAGCCCAAGAACCACCTCTGGTGAAAATTTCATCAAACTCTATCCAGTAGTTTTGGAGTAATGTTGCTAACACATTAAGAGAAAATAGAGCCTTGGTAGAGGTGTGCACTCTCAGCTCATCAGCAAAATGTAGTGGGTTCCTCTTTAGTCCAAGGACCACCTCTGGTGAAAATTTCATCCAAATTCATCCAATAGTTTTGTGTAATCCTGCTGCGCAAATACAAACAAAACTCTTGGTGGAGGTCTGCACTCTCAGATCATCACCAAAATCTAATTATCCGTTCCCCGTGCCATTACACACCTTTCCTGAAAACTTCATCAAAATCCGTTCATAACTTTTTGAGTATTGTTGCTAACAGCCAAACCAACACCGGCAAAAACATAACCTCCTTGGCAGAGGTAATAAACGAAAGATTCTCAACCTAAAAGATTTGATCATCGTTAGTTGTTAATCAGTGTTTTTTAATGCACAAATCAAACAAGCCTCAGGACCTTTGCTGGTGAAACATCTCACATGGGATAAAAATAATTGAGAAATCAATCAGTAAAAATCAATTTGGAAAATGATTACCCCTCAGCCATTTGTTGTGATATTAAAATGTGTGATGGGATATTGAATACAATAGCCTGCATTCATTTTTAACATAACCCAAACATGCTGAAGGGATCTACAGTTCAAACTATTTACATACACTGTATAAAAAGATACAGAACCTTTTTTTTCTCACTCTCTGAAATTAAATCAGACTAATTTTGTATTACCAAAATTATTTGTATTTGAAAAATAATTTTTTAGAGAATTTTTTTTTTATAACTTTCTTCAAAGTCAGAAGTTTACATACGCTAAGATGACTATTACCGGAGTGGTGGCCTAGTTGGTAGCATATCTGCCCCACAAGCGGGAGGTTGTGGATTCAAATCCTGGCTGCGTGATACCAAAGACCATATAAAAATGGCACTTTCTGCCTTCTAGCTTGGTGCTCGGCATAATAGAATGGAGAAAGGACAGTTAACATACAGAGCTACCAGAGGACTGACCCCCCCACTGTAGCTCTCACTCCTTGCAGTAGCTGTGTGGCCTAGGGTCACAGAAATGGAGATAGATGCCACCCCTGTACATCACATGTTGTTCATAGGCTGTGGAAAGTGACTTAAGATTACTCTGCCTTTAAACAATTTGGGAAAGCATAGATGATGTCATGGCTTTGGAAGCTTCTGATGGGTTAATTGACAACATTGAGTTAATTGGGGGCACACTTGTGGATGTATTTTAAGGCACACCTTAAACACACTGCTTCCTTGTGTGATATCGCGGAAAAGTCCAAAGAAATCAGCCAAGAAATTAGGAAGAGAACTGTGGACCTCCACAAATCTGGTTCATCTTTGGGTACAATTTCTAGATGCCTGAAGGTGATCATCATCTGTTTAAACAGCTATACTAAACACCGTGGGAATGTCCAGCCATCATACTGCTCAGGAAGGAGGTGGGTTCTGTTTCCCAGAGGTGAATGTGTTTTGGTGTGAAATGTGTGTATCAACCCCAGAACAAAATCAAAAGACCTCGTGAAGATGCTGGCTGAAGCTGGTAGAAGAGTGTCATTATCCACAGTGAAATGAATCTTTTACTGACATGAGTTGAAAGGCCACTCATTGAGGAAGAAGCCATTACTGCAAAAGCAACATAACAAAAATCCAGATTACAATTTGCAAATGCACACAGGGACGCAGATCTTAATTTCTGGAGACATGTCCTGTGGTCTGATGAAACTACAATTGAACTATTTGGCCATAATGGCCATCCTTACATTTGGAAGAAAAAGGGGGAAGTTTGCAAGCCTGAAAACACCATCCCAAATGTGAAGCACAGGGGTGGCAGCATCATGTTGTGGGGGGTGTTTTGCTGCAGGAGGGACTGATGCACTTCACAAAATAGATGGCATCATGAGGAAAGAACATTATGTGGAAATATTGAAGCAACATCTCAAGACATCAGCCAGGAAGTTAAAAGTTCGGGTGCAAATGGGTCTTCCAAATGGACAATGACCCCAAGCATACCCCCAAATTAGTTACAAAATGGCTTAAGGACAACAAAGTCAGTGTTTTGAAGTGGCCATCACAAAACCCTGATCTCAATCCCATAGAAAATGTGTGGGCAGAGCTGAAAGACGTTTGTGAGCAAGACTGCCTCTAAACCTGACTCAGTTCTACCACTTCCGTCAGGAGGAATGGGCCAAAATTCCAGCAAACTATTGTGAGAAGTTTGTGGAAAGATATCCAAAATGTTTGACCCAAGTCATACAGTTTGGAAGGAAATGCTACCAAATACTAAAGAAATGTATGTAAACTTTTGACTTTGAAGAAAGTAATAAAAAATTTCTAAAAAAAGATGTAGCTAAGATAAAAATTATTTAGCAAATAGAAATAATTTTGGTAATCCTAACTGACCTAAAACAGGAAAAGTTTAGTCTGATTTAATGTCAGACAGTGAGGAAAAAAATGCTTGTGAGTTTTTATAGAGTGTACTGTATGTAAATATCTGGTTTCAGCTGTACCTCAACATAGTTGTTCCTTTGGATTGATTTAAAAGCCCTAAGTGGGTAAAATAAATGGCAGTTGTGTTTCCTTAAAGCCAGACTTTAATTGATTTTTGACTGTTTGACGGGTGTGTCTTTGTTTTTAAAGCAGCTTAGAATTCCTTTGTCAAGTTTCTGAATTTCAGTTTTATTTCTTTAAATCTGTTAAAAAAAACCAAATATAGATAAGATAATCCTTATTAGTCCCATGACAGGGAAATTTACAGTATTGCAACAGCAAACAAAACAGCAGCACAAATAAGAAAATACAGTATATACACAATTCAGAAATTCAAAAAATAAGTAAAATAGTATTTAGAGAGGAAAAATTATATGCAGACTGTACTAGTAAGCAGTTAAATTATGCAACAGTATATATCACAGTTGAATGAGTACAGTGTTGTTGCAGCCTTCAGTATTGATGTTAACAGTGGATTTGAAAAAGAACTTTCCTTATTAGTGCAAAGTAGTAGTGTTCTGTTCAGTCTCTATGAGCAGCGTGGATTGTAAAGTCTGATGGCAACAGGCAGGAAGGACCTGTGAAACCTCTCCCTCTCGCACTTTGGATGGAGCAGCCTGTCGCTAAACAAGCTGCTCAGTGCACTCAGCGTGTCCCGCACGGGGCATATGAACTTTATTTATGATTATTCCAGGAAGCTGTCTGAAAAAAAAAATAAACATGCTATTTTTAAAATGTGCCGACACGTGTCTCCAATGTGTCCACCACTTCTGTGATTGTACACTTGGAAACGTTGCTAGTCTAAACTGTGATATTTTTATTTAGCATGATTTCTGCCTCATAGAATTATTACCAGGAAATGCAGAGCAAGTGCAGTTATTTGAGCCTCTTTATTCACTTGTTGAAGATGACAGTTTTCTCACGCATCACGTGTCATATTGTCCCACTTTCATAGTGGTACTAATTGTCCTAATCTAGTTGCCTCGTGCTGTTTGAAGATTCAAAAGAGAGTGCTCTTTCCAGTAAATCCGACCTGGTAAATCAATCCTAGTTGTGAGCAATTTCCTGCTGGAGCAGATTTCCTTCTGCCTGCTGACAGTGTCACTGTAAAAGAAAGTGTATATTCATGACCGACTGAAAATACTGATGTTCCTGTCCTAGGTTGTGCTGTAATGTTAGCGAGTTCGTACAGTTACTTTGGGTAAGTCTTGAGCTAAAACCAGTCATGTTTTGTTTCAACTGTAAATGGAAGGTGTTGGAATTGTTAGCAGTGGCTCCACTGCCTCAGGGAGCGAGCAGATTGCAGACGCTGAGTCGACAGTCACATGAGCGGCTGCATGAAGACGGTGCTCGGCCATCTGTCCGTAAGTCCAAGCTGGACCAGAGGTGGACCCTTCAACGGTGGAATGACCCCGATCAGACTAATAAATCCTGTGAGGAGCGACTCAAAGAGAAAGAAAGGAACACTTCACATTAGTCAAGTCCATAAGACTGTGTCAACGATGAAACCAGCCACTTCAGTTGGATAATCGTAATTTTTCACATTATGTGATTTGAGCAGCTGCTCCTTGGTGTGTTTGCAGCTTTGTTCACTCAGTGCTGGCGCGCTGCGTTTCACAGAGGAAAAAAGAAACAGAACAATTGGCCTCCCAGTCTCCATGTCTCCTGTCCACACTTCTCCTCGGTGCCCTTCACCTCCCCACGCTCCACTCAAGGCTGTCGCCACTCACTGGGAATGTGTGCACGCACGCACGCACGCGTGCACGCACACTGTAAAGACATGCCCATACACACATACTCCCAGCGCACAATGCGGTGCACGTCCACCGCCGTCTCTCTTTCCCCTCAGTCACATTCACACATTGTATGCTAACACAAATGCACAGGCTCGTCTCGTGCGCGCACGCAGACATGCATAGACATCGCCTGCAGCTGTATATTCAGTCGCGCACACACACACACACACGCACACACACAGTGCCATTAGGGAGCTGAATAGAAAATCAACGTACAGGGCCACAGTGATTGCAAGACGCTCGCTCAAAGGTCTGCCGATTATTTTGGTCTCTGCAGGAAATCATTTACAATGGTACCCCTCCCCCCCCCGCACATGCACACCTCCCCACTTTTCAGTCCATTTCAACAGTGTGTGTGTGTGTGTGTGTGTGTGTGTGTGTGTGTGCATTAAGTGTTAAGTCAGTTACTGCGGTATAGATGGGAAATTTGTTGTTTGTGCGCTTGACGATGGCGTGCTGAGGAGACCGTGCTCGTTGAGAGAATGGGGTGCGTGGAAATGAGTCACGCACAATGTGATGCAACACAGCGGATCAGATGTGAATTATGGGGCAATGAACAATGAGGTCATCGCGGGGCTGGGGGCATAAATCTCTCAGCGCCATGGCGTAACACAGCGTTTCTTATCAATGGAGGCAGCAGGTTTGAAAGTGGATTGTTTAAAGAATAATTCAGGTGGTGACTATAAAGACCTGGGCTGGTTTAAATTAACGCCAAAGAAGCTAAGACAATGAAAGGGGAATTTTGTTTTCCTTCTAATTTTGAGCACTGCTTACTTATGCTGTTACACCTTGTACAAATAAACATGTTTTCATTGTATTACAAAGTATGATTATCCAGTTGAAACCATGCATTTTGTTCCTTTTTTAATATTAAAGCTAAATAAGCCATTTTCTTTAATTGCATGTTTTCATCCCGAGAAAAAAATGCAAAATATAATCCAAACTTACCAGCCTTTACATTGATTTTAAGGCAATTAATTATGTCACTTAATGAAAAACAATACCTTGCATAAAATTATGTTTATGTGACTGGACTGAAGGAGAAAATGGTGCCAAATATACACTAAATCCCAATTTAATTGCAGCTTTTTTTTTTTTACAGTTTTTAATATTTAAAAAGATAAATTGAGAAATCAGAATGGGTGTGCTCATGGTTGAGAGCAATTCTGTTTACCCACGCCGATGGTATGTGTGCCCCAAGGGTAGACCCAGACACGCTCTGGAAACTCACTGCTTTTGAGGTCAGTAGGTCAAGGGTCACAAAAACGTCACACTGCTGTCTGTTTCTCCAACAGTGACTGGGCATTCAGGCAGTGGGTCTGCATCTTTATTGAGTGTCCTCTAGTTTTATAGAACTTTCTGCACATCACTGGAATTTTATTTTGACTTTTTTAACTTCATGGTTACAGTTTCTCGTAAATTATTGTTCTTACTCACTGCAAACTCTTTTAATAAAGTTTTACTTGGATCCTTTTGGTTTTTGGGTGGGAACCTCGTTTTGACAGTTTTCCTGACAAGACTTTGCTGGAGTTTATCTGTTCCCCCTGTGTCCCAGCAGCTGGCTTCCTCTTGCATCCATTATACTGCATCCAATGATATTTTCTATATCTGTTTTCCTTCTTCAGCAGATTGTCTACAATCAGCGTCTGCTGTAATACCATCATCCCCAGGCTCCCCTTAAATTTCCTGCTTACTGGGCTTTTACTTTAACTGCATTACAAACATCTACTACTCCCTGTTCATCTGGTTTCTTTCAGCATAAACGAGGATGAAGGATCTGATGTGATGTATTTTGATAGAACTGGTCATTCGGTTAAAAAAAAAACAAGCACATTTATTGATTGTTTTTGAATTAATAATATCACCATCCATTTTCTTGGTCCAGCGACACAACTGAGCTCATGATTGATATCAAGATGCACTTTCACCCCAAGTCTTTGTGGGTGAGAATATGTGAACATCAGTATTGATCTGGACATGGGTGTGGTGTGATATGCCAAAGAGGGGTGAGGGGGGCAAGACCTTCATGCTTGATGGGCCAAAGATATTAACAGATGTAGTGGTGATCGATGGCTGGATAATGCATGTTTACATGTGTGCTGCTTTGTCTCACTCCTCCGTGTGATTGAGCTGACTAGCCCTGCCTGTCGTGTAAATACAGCCATGTGAAGTGATAAGTGATGATGAAGGCCACCTAATGCATTTGAAATAGCTCTGTAGTATTGTGAGTAAGACGAAAAAAAAGGCTTCTATCTACAGTGGTGGAGGACTTTTAAGCACATTGATGTTTGACTCTAAAATACGCTTAGTGACTCACATATTTTTCTGATAACATCCCAACTCATTCGCGATAAAAGCACTGTGACCCTTTGGCATGTATTTCACCCAATGTATTGTTCATATTTTGCAATGAAATTATTTTAACCACCACTGGGTTTTGCAGGGGAGCGTGATAGTGTCACACAAAGACAGATGAGTACCACTATGGTCTGTCGGCCTGCAGCAATAACTTACACAGACCACATGTCTGTTTTCTAGCCATGTGAAAAACTGCACGTGTGGTCCTTTTCAGTGTGCTTACATGCATTTTGAACCCTTTTATTGTTTCTTGCTCAGATGGTGTATGATAGGTATGATGGATGAGACTGAATCCATCACATGTATCAAGATAAGCGAGAGGCGTTTGGGTAGAGTGAAGGAAGGCCTTGATGAATGATGTTTGGTCTTTTTTAAACCAGTCTTTGTGTAAAAAACATATGTCTGGCAATTACTGTAAGCTATATTTAATGGTTAGAATGACATATGTGGGGCATGTGTTTGTGCACCCATATACTGAAATATCCTATTGTCCAGAAGTGAGTAAAGTTGATTACAGTCCACTGGTTCCCTATAATCAGACACAATCAACTTTTTTGAAAAATCACATACACTTCCCTTTCTCTCCATTTCTCTTTCTCTCTTTCAAAGATTTATGTGGAACATATAGACAAGAGTCTTTAATTTTATGCCTGGGTAGACCATATACACTGAGGCTTCGTGTTGTCCATGCGTCACACAAATCTGTTGAGCCCCAAGGGGGAGAGCGGTGGTTTTAAAATGAACATATAGAGCACTCCACCCTTTAATAGGAATTCTATAACTCATTTGGATTTGCCATAAATCTCAGTGAACAGGCATCAGCACTATTTATTGTGTGTTATGATGCAATCTGTTGTCTGAAGCACAATTACAAAGGGCGATACTTGAAAAACAGTCATGAAAGAGTCATCTTTTTTTTACATATTGAATGCCGATGAATAATAGGGATGAAACCGTGCATCAGTACAAGCACTCATAATAGAAAATGTGTTTATTTTACTGTGGGAAAATGGGCAGCATCTATCATGTGCAATCTACGAGGGGGGGGGGGTTGGGTCAGGAAGACACTGAGATTGCAGACTGAAAAACCTTCATCCATCCATTGTTCATTCACTCACTGCCCTCTCCACCACTTCCTCTCTTTAGCTCTTAGCAGTAGTTATGTATAACTGTTCTCTTTCCCTGGCATTTTGTGCATTTATTTGAGACTGCCCCCCCCCATTAAAAAATGCCCTTCATTGCAATTTTTATCAGCAGGGATTACAATTCAGTCATACGTGAAAAAAATTAGAATATTTTGGTGATTTTCATAATTGAATATATATTTAAAAAAAACAGTCTGTGGGATATGGAGAAATAAAGAATATCATCACCAGCCAACATTAATTCATAGTTATGTATTATTTCATAAAGTTAACAAAAATGCAGAAGTTTGGGCGCCCTACACACACAGCACTTAGATCCTCCTTAACAGATATCAGAGCTAGATAAAACTCTTTTAATACTTGTATTTGGGAATTTTTTTCTATTCTTGCTTACAAAAGACCTCTAGTTCTGCTCTATTTTTGGGGCATCTTGCACGCACAGACAACTCTTTTAAGAACTACTCCGATTTTTAGATATGTTTTAGTTTGTGGACTGTGAGGGCCATTCCAAAAGCTTTAGTATCTCATGAGTAGTCCATGATGAATTTTGAAGCATGTTTTGCATCATTATGCTGTAGCAGAATCCAGCTTCTTTTCAGTTTCAACAGTTTTGCAGTTAGTATAATATTTGCTTTGAGAATTTGCTAGCAGTGGGATTCATTCATCCTTCTACCCGTACAATGTCTCCTGTGCCACTGGCTGCAACAGAGCTCCAGAGAATGATAGCTCCACCACCATGTTTAACAGTTTTCTGATTGTGGGCAGCGTTCTATTTTAACTTCTAATTTTATCAGCCAACAGCACTTATTTCCAAAATACATCAGGCTTCTGTAGATGTTCCATTACATACTCTAGATAATGGATTTTATGAGGATACAAGTAAGTTTTTTTCCTTCAGACTCTTCCATTAAAATCTTTTTGTGCAAGTATCGCTGCACAGTTAAATGGTACGTCATCACTTTGGAGTTTGCTAAATCTTCCTGCAGGTTTTTGCAGTCAAATGGGGTATCTGATGTGCCATTCTGGCCAGATTACGTACTATTCTCTCTGAGAAGTTTCTTGGTCTTCAAGATTTTCTCCTGACCACCACAGTTTCCCTCAACTGCCATCTTTTAATTATATTTCACACTTTGGAAACTGTAAGCTGAAAACACTTTGCTATCTTCTAGCCTTCCTCTCATTTTCCCTGTATTACACAGCTGCTTAGAGGAAAAAGTGTTTGCTGAGTGTTCACCATACATTTGAAGAATCAGAGAAATTGAAAGCTTTAAAACTGGCACCAGCGGACAGTTCCTAATGACAACTGTCAGCACTCCTAATAATCTGATTTAGATCTGAGTTTATAAAAACTTATAAAAAGAATCTGAGAAATGGGTACACTTACAGTGCCCAGACCTTTGGACAAGCCTCAATTATGTTTTTATCTTTTTATATTTCTTAAGTTTATTCTATATCCTACAGAGACTCAACCCCAACACATTTTTTCACATAAAAAAATCAAAAAAATATGTCATGGAGTGCCTATGTTTATGCATGCATTCACATTTGGGTGGCTGTGGTGCAGGTGTAGTGTGACCGATTACTGATCGGAGGGTCATAGGTTCAATTCCCACTCTGTCTGCAGTCTGCATGTCAAAGTGTCCTTGAGCAAGACAGTGGACCCCCAGTTGCTCCTGGTGGCCAGGTTAGCACCTGCCTGTGTGTATGGCAGCTCTGCCACCATCAGTGTGTGCATGGATAGCAGGATCTGAAAAGTGCTTTGGTCATCCAGAGATGAGAAAAAGTGCTATATAAGTGAGCACCATTTTGATATTAAACTCTTTCTGGTTTTCATGTAAATAATGAGATGAGTGACATGGTGGAGAGTTACAGTTGTAAAGGTGACAAAAGTAGACTCTCACCTTTTGCTAACCCTAATCTTAACTACTTCCCTAACCTTAACCACCTAAAAATGTGTATTTAAAACAGGCATTATGAACATTTTTCGGGCTCATATTTAGATGCAGACTTGTCTATAATGACTATAATGCTTTAAGGTTGCATCCCTTTAGAGTTAACTGTTTATGCTGGTGCTAACTTTGGGAATTTGCTGGTGCATCATAATTTATTGCAGTTTATCAGGCCTACATGCCTTTCAAAATTTTGGCAAGGTTTTATGGTGTCTAGCATGGGCTCCAGAAGGCTTCTTAGTCCTGAAAGCCACTGGTTGTAAAATCTTCCTCAGTACATATAAGTCATCCTCTTTTACCATTATTCTTAAGTCCAATGTTCATTATTTACTGATTCGGAATAGTGACTTGGCTTGTGCGTCTGCTGGGAAAATTCCTCCAGCTGTAGTTTCACTCATTTTCCCTGGAAGGTTCTTGAACTATGCACATGAGAACGATCGAATTAGTAGTTCATGAAGAATTCCTCTTCAGCTGTTACAGGAAGGCTGTGGAGCACTGCTTGATGAATGCGTGGAATTTTGCTATGGCTGCATTTTTAATTTTCCCCTTCCTCTTTTCCACTTGTTCACATAAATGAGTCCTAATGAAAAATTGTATTCCCCGCTGAGTTTCACGGCTTCCACAAACAACATTTCGACTCTACATTAAGTCATGTTCCTTTTCCATCTCTCTGCCTCAATTTGTCACTCACTGATGCTGCCTTTGTTGACCGGCCCTGTCTAAATAATGGATGCTATGTTCAGTGAGAAGTGATCAAAATGTGAAAGAGGATGCAGTATAGTTGGGGGGGGGGGGGGTATCATCAAACTTATTTATTCCCAATTTACTGTTGTTTCTGGTTTTTCATCTGCTTTGTAGTGGGTGCATACACCCACAGCACTGGGGTTACACAACCATTTGCTTCCATGCACGTTAATGTATACAAACACACGCATGTACACAAATACAGTAAAGTGAATCCATCTCTTGTTGCAGTCTCTGCCCACTCAACCAGAGCGATATTGCTCACAGCCTGCTGTACTGTCTAATAGACTCAGTTACTGCACAGCTCTGCCTTAGATCTTCTTGGAGGTCCAGGCTTTGACACTCTGTACTTGATGTGTGTGCATGGTAATGCGTTGTTTGCTAGTGAAAGTTTTGCATGAAACACAGATAACAACTTTTTTTTTAACTGTGAACTCATAGCCAATCAGATAATAGGCTACCGTCTCATTTGAATGTGACCTTGCATAAAATGCTAGCTACACACTAACAATGCTTACTGTAACTGCATGCTAACAGGTGTTTGCATAAAACCCGGCGGGAATACCAGACACACACAGATGCACAAAAGATGAGTGGTGGCTATGACATTTTGCCTGACGGTAGATGGGGTGAATAGTGCGGATGAAAAGAAAGGGGGGGAAAATACTGCTAAAATGGAGGAGGATATTCAAAAACTGAGACCCTGAAGAAAAGAAAATACATAATCAGTGGAAATGAGGGCCAAGGCAAAAAATACACAGAGAAGGATCTGAGACATTCTAACCATGAATGACTGCCACTCTAGATTCTAGAAACAGAGCTAACAATTTCCCTTTCTGAAAAGTGTCTGCGGCATTTGGCTATGAAATGCCACCCATTTAAACCAGTTATCATGGCATTCACTGAGTGCGCATTTTAGCTTTAAACTGCCAGCGAGTGCAGACAAAGACCATTATAGACTTTGATACCCTGACACTTAAGAGGTCATTATGTGGCCGAGCATGTACAGTTGTACGCACGTGTGTTTGTGTGTGCACAGACATGTGCACACAGGCACACAAAACACTAAACAGGCAATCACAAGTACAAGTGGCTTGTGAGCTGTGTCGCTCTGGTGCGTGAGTGGGCTATGGGTGTTCGCACAGTCTTGGGGGGGGTGGGGGTGTTATTCACATTACACCTCACGTTCATTCACCACATATTATTGCTATGTGCCTCTAGTGTGAACAATGGCAAGGACTTCAGTTTACTAAGCTCAGATAACCCCCACTCTCCTTTCCTTCTGCATCTCTCCATCTCCTCCCTCCCCTCTGTTTCTATGTCGTCTTCTTCTCTCTGCTGTCTCTCCAGGACTAGGATATCCAGCTGCCACTGAGATGTGATTCTCTCTGGTTTTTATTTCACTCTGTTAAAGCACAGTATACCAGGTAAGGATACTGTGTGTGTGTGTGTGTGTGTGTGTGTGTGTGTGTGTGTATTTGCAAAATACACAGTATCTCATCCCTGTGCTGATTTTAAGCATATTTAACTGGGGATGTTGACTCAGAATGCATTCTTATTTGCAAGCAGGCTTATTTAGGCCCATGAGATAGTCACACAAATATACACGCACCTGGTGTGTGTTTTTTTGCAGACTCCACAGTCTACATTATGCTTTTTTAGAGCTCAGATATGACCTAGTGTTTTCCCAGAAGGTCCCGCGATTCCATCTGTGCCACGAACTGCTTTATTTGGCCCAACAAATGTGTCCTCAGGAGCTATTAATCCACTCAGATATAATGAAGGCGCAAAAAGAATACAGAACATCACGAGGTGAACACGACGCAACGTGGCAATAGCAGAGGAAAACAGAAGTAAATGGCTTAAAAGTGTGACAGTGTAAACCGCTAACCCCTCGGGAATAGAGTTTGGGTGAATTGCAATCAGCCCACTGCTCATTGAAGGCATCAGCTTGAGTTAAGCCACAAACCCAGACCTTCATCTGCCCATGAAGCCACTCTCCTCCAAGTTATTTACAGGCTATTTACAAGCAGAGCAGGACCTGTAAAATGCTGAATTTATGAGCTCCCTTTTAATTAGAAATACTGTCTCCTAGAGTTGGCCTGATGAATTGCACATTCAATTTATTGGCAATAGAGGAAGGTGCAGTTCTCTGATACTGACAGCTTGTCAGAGTATCCCGGTTGACATCAGTTTTTCTCTCAGAGAGGAAATATATTGCATCTTTGCTGTATAAAACCCCGAGGTCATGTTTACATGAGATCCTAGTTATTATTGATTGAACTGGCTGAGAGTAATGTGAACGACGGTGCCTCTTCCCTCTCTTCCTTATTGGATGGCAGTTTACCATGAGGTTTGTTAGGCTTCATAAGTTTAGCGACCAGTGTCACTTCACTTAAGTTTCCGATACTTGGTTTAAAAAAAATATACTGTACAATGACATGTTTAGAAGAATTGAGTTTAGCTATCTATTGTGTGAATCAGAAGGCCAGTGCTCAGGCTTTATGCCAGTGGGGATGGTTTTTAGGCTTTAGTTTACTGTGGGAATGCATGTGTGTGTGTTTGCCTATTATACATGTAATACTTGTGTATTTGTGTGTTCGTTTCGGTTCACTTCCTGTCCGCTGTGTCTCACCCTTCATGTCTTCCTTCCTCGGCTCTCATATGACTCCCAGTGCTTACTTTGAAATCTAATTCTGTGTTATTGAGGCCACATTTTGTTTTTATTTCACTAAAACAATAAGGGAGAAAAAAAGAACAACAGGAAATGGGAAATATCGTTCTTCATAGGGAGGATGTGCGTTCTCTCTCTTTCTCTCTCTTTGTGTTAAACAGGTGTTTCCTGCTCCACTCCAACAACCCAGTAACCTTCATTCAGCACTCTTCTAATTAGAGGACTGATTAAATAAAATCTGGATACATTTCATTGGTAAATAATATATTTTATTGTAAAGTGAGTCTCAGGAGCAGAGCACACTCAGAATATGCAAAATGAACAAAGGAGTAACACTTAAATTAGCTTTGAAACAAATTTTCACCTTGACAATCTTACAAAGAATCATTAGGGCAATTAAGAGGTATTAATTCAGTTACTTCCTACAAGAATGGATTTACCATCAAATTAGTTAGATTTTTTAGTTGAAATGATCATCAGAGGCATTCACCGACATCATTCAGCTACTCCACATAACTAAATTCATGCTCAGCCCTGAATTATATAAATACAGATATTATTATACAGTTCACACACTTGCACAAGCACACATCCTCTTCATCTCCTTTGTTGACTCCCACATGAATAGAGGCATATTGTCTTATAATGTGACCTTTGCCTTGCCTTGAGAGGCCTTTGTGCTGAGACAATAGAGCCCATATTGTAAACCATGCCAGTCAGCGTTCACAGAGTTGTCCACGGTCCAAGCAGAGAGCTTCGATGCCGGCACTGGTGGCGCGTGTGTGTTGCGGCTGTGGTTGTGTATTTTTGTCGGCACTGTTTGCGTCCGTAAGCCTGTTTTCAGCAGATGGACTTGTGCAATTAGACTCAGGTTTCTTCTGCGTGCCCACGCACGCAGACGGATCCAAGAAAACTCACACATGTATGTGTATGTATACTGTACATGCACAAAATTCACACAGGGATGGGCGTGACATCATGCCCCATACTGTAGTCCCAGCAGAGCTGGAGCCGCAAACCAGGGCTAGGTGGCATTAAGTGTTCAGTTTTGTTAGATTCAACAATTAATGTGTTTTGTTAAGATGAACAGGTTCTCTGGTTGATGAATTAGTGTGAAAATAATAATTAAAAACTATCATATTAAATTAAACCATATTAAATTTTGTTTTTCAGATGAGCACACAGTTTTAATTTTGGTAGTGTTATTTTTTTTGCTGAGGTAGTCAGCATGACATACTTTGAACACGGTAATGGGTGTGATATTCTACTGTTGTTACAAAGTTGCATTTACACAAAATGTGTACTCATGTACCTTTTTCAGTAAAATTTTTATATTGTAGGAGGATTTTTACTCGTACTTGTTATAACTGTATTTTAACTCATCTACATTTGGTCATACTATTTGAGTTACTTTGGATTTCACTGATTGGAGTATGTTCATATTTTGAACTTCTTTAATTTATCATGACATACAGTACATACAGTACACTGTTTTCATAGCATACACCAAAATATTTTGATACTTTTGCCTTGTTTAATCTGATATTTCAAAAACTTTGAAGTTTGACTTTGCCTAATAACCCATCTGGTAATGGATGAAAAAAGCTGAGAAAACTGGTTAAATTAAATTAAATCACCCTTTATTGTCATTCAACTGTACAACCAATCATGTACAGTAGAATGAGATTGTGTTTTACACATCTACTGTGTTAATCACACACCCCAAGTGTAGAATCAGAGGGCCACTGCCATGCAAGGCGCCGCCACAAATTTCCCTCCTCCATTCCATTATTGCTGAGCACCAAGCTGGACGGCAGGAAGTTCCACTTTTATATGGTCTTCGGCATGACCCGGCCGGGATTTGAACCCCTGCCTCCCGGGTGTGGGGCGGGTGCTCTACCAACTGAGCCACCACTCCGGTTAGAAATACTATATGATTTACTCAAGTCATGTTTTGGTGGCCGCTCTTAAGATGCTTTCAGATCAAACGCAAAGCAAATTTTTCATGCAGCGCTAATACAAATAATGTTAATGTAAACATATGGAAGATGTGTGAATTTGGGCATTCACACATTCGTGTCCGAGGGATAGCGCTAGCTAGTAATGGCCTTGCGATTCTGGCTTCACCGGTGTAAAAGTATCAACATTGAAGAGTGAACTAGTTTGAAAATGAGGCTGACACTCACCTGCAGACAGAAGGACTGGGACTCTGCACCTGAAGTATCGGAGTTATTTACCCACAGACTCCTGCTACCAACGTGCTAACAGTGGCTAGCAGGCTGGCATTATAAACAACCATCATCCAAGTGAGGTTTTGGAGGAAGGGACAATTTTTTATTTAGGTGAGCGCCCCATCGGATAACATAAATCTAAGCATGACAGTGTTCTGGGGATTTCCACAGCGGGTAGAACACAGCTGCAGAAATTATAAAGGCAACTCCACCCATCTGCAACACGCACAGATGGCAAATTCAGGTATATTTGGCGTGAATGGTGTTTACATTTAGTAAACATGTAATCGCTCCATGCGAAAAATTCGCACGTTCATGTTTGGTTTGAGCGTACAGGCATATGAAAAAATTAGGACACCCCATTAAATATTCAGTTCTTTATTAAGAAATGTTCACATATATGTCTAACCTTGTTTTTGTTTTTATTTGCATTTTTTAACATTTATTTTAGCCATTTTAAGTGGAAATGAATGTGGGGGTGTCCTAAAAAAGATGGGGGGGTCCTAATTTATTCCTCACTAGTTGTTTAGAATTACATTTTACAGAAAATTTGTAAAAAGTCTTTAATTCATTTTTAATTGTTTAGTTGTATTACATGAATCTCCCAGTATTTTTTAACATTGATATTAAATATCCATATGTGCAGATATGTTAAAAAAAAACACACACAGGCTTATAGAGGGTGTCCTAATTTTTTCACATGACTG
The DNA here is from genome assembly GCA_020510985.1 of Pholidichthys leucotaenia. NCBI lineage: Eukaryota > Metazoa > Chordata > Actinopteri > Cichliformes > Pholidichthyidae > Pholidichthys > Pholidichthys leucotaenia. The sequence continues at coordinate 156,367,990 of CM035848.1, forward strand.
TACCTTAACATTAGGGGTGGGAATCTCTAGCTACCTCAAGATTTGATTTGATTGTGATTCCAATGGCTGCGATGCAATTCTAAAACAATTCTTCATGCTTAATTTTTCTTATTCAGGATTTCTTTTTTCTCACTGTGTGACTATTTGGCACATTCAGACCAAAGTATTTACAACTAAAAAAGAACTCAGAGAGCGCATACCTCTGCCAAGGCTCCTTCTGTCTGTCATGGATCACCTCCAAAATGTAATGGGTTTGTGTGTAGGCCTAAAGCCACTTGTGATAATTGCATCAAAGTCTGTCCATTAGTTTTGGAGTATTGTTTCTAACACACTGTGAGAAGATAAGAGCCTTGGCAGAGGGATGCATTTTGAGATCATCACCAAAATATAATGGGTTCCTGTCGAGCCCAAGAACTATCTCTGGTGAAAATTTCATCCAAATCCATCCAGCAGTTTTTGTGTAATCCTGCTGCACAAATACAAACAAAACCCTTGGTGGAGGTACGCACTCTCAGATCATCACCAAAATCTAATCATCTGTTCCCCGTGCCATTACACACCTTTCCTGAAAATTTCATCAAAATCTGTTCATAACGTTTTGAGTTATGCTGGTAACAGACAAACCAGCAGACAAACCAACCAACGCCACAGAAAACATTACCTCCTCCCTTGGTGAAGGTAATGAATCATAATGAATTTGCTGCCGATATTTTTGTCAATAAAACAGATAGAAGAGAGATGTGACAAGTCAACTGGAAAGTTCCATTTACTCTGTGTGTCACCCACCACAGATACAACAGTACCTGGTTACTTCCTTTTCAGTTCTGGACGTTTAAAAATTGATTCTTTGTAAGGATGTTAATGATTAATCTACTTTTGATTAATTGTCAATAAGAATTTAAGATAACATAAGATAAGATAAGCCTTTATCAGTCCCACAATGGGAAAATTCCAGGATTACAGCAGCAAAGGGATAGCAGCACTCAGATCAATAGTAAATAATGCATCAGATTTATACAGCACTTTATCAAGTAGATACATTCACTCCAGACAGACAATGGTAGTGGCAAGGTACTACTGTAGCCACAGCAGCCCTGGGGAAGGCTGACGGAAATGTGGCTGCCAACTCGTGCCAACGGCCTCTCCGGTCACCACCAAACATTTATACACATTCATACCCAGTGTTATGGACACTGGAGGCAAGGTGGGTAAAGTGTCTTGCCCAGGGACAGAACGGCAGGATATCTGGGGAGAGCGGGATTTTAACTGCCAACCATCTGGTTATTGGACAACTTGCTCTACCTCCTGAGCCACTGCCGTCACCAATAAGATAAGAACTGGTTAGCCAAAGCAGTAAATGAATATACGTACACATGCACACAGTTACTGTATATGCACAGTGCAGGTGCATTGCAGCTAGATGGAATAAACAGCATTACAGTTTATTAAATTACCCTGCAGAATATGGATATGTACCCAGATAGTATATTTTGCCACCCTCCATAATGATTGTTATTGTCCTAGTTGTGTATTGGGGGGGACGAGCTCTATTGTGCAAAGTTATTATGTTTAGTACATTTAATATGACCTCTACGAGCAGCCCTGGTTAGGTTATAAAGTCTGACAGCCGTAGGTAGGAAGGACCTGCAAAACCTTTCCGTCGTGCACCTAGGATGGCACAGTCTACCACTAAATGAGCACCTCAGTGCATTCAACGTGTCCTGCATGGGGTGGGACTTGGACTCCAGCAGAGATGACAGCTTAGCCACCATTCTCCTCTCTCCTATCTCCTCTACTGGGTCGAGGCGTCGCCCCACAACAGAGCTAGCTTTTTTGATCAGCCTATTCAGTCTCTTCCTGTTGGGTGCCGTGATGCTGCTGCCCCAGTAGACCACTCCAAATGTGATGGCTGATGCCACCACCGAATCGTAGAAGGTCTTCAGAAGTGCCCCTTGCACTCCAAAAAACCTGACTCTTCTCAGGAGGAACAGCCTGCACTGTCTTTTCCTGTAGAGCGTGTTGGTGTTGTGTGACTAGTCCAGTTTATTGTTCAGGTGAACACCCAGGTACTTGTAAGATTTCACCATCTTAATGTCTGTTCCCTGGATGTTTACCGGTGCTGTGGGCGGTTGTCCTCACCTGCAGCAGTCTGCCACAAGTTCCTTGATTTTCCTTGTATTGATCTGGAGGCAGTTCCACAGGCAGCAGTCTACAAAGTCCTGGATAAATCCTCTGTACTTCGCATCATCCCCATCAGAGATGAGATCGATGATCGCAAAGTCGTCAGAGAGCTTCTGTAGATGGCAGTGTGGAGTGTTGTGTGAGAATTCAATTCAATTCAATTCAATTCAACTTTATTTACATAGCGCCATTTCACAACAACAGTCATCTCATAACACTTTCAACTGTAGAGGAAACCCCCACAATTGCATAAGTCAGCAGTGTATAGGGTGAACAGTAAGGGAGACAGAACTGTTCCCTGGGGGGCCCTGTACTGCAGATGATGGTATCAGACACATAGTCCTGGGTTCCCACAAACTGTGGTCGGTCTGTGAGGTAGTCCAGGATCCATGATGGGTGGTGCTGGTAGGCAGACTGAAGTGGATCCATTGCTGGTCCCACCAGGGGGCGGAGGTGGGCGAGGAGCATTCTCTCCAGGGTCTTCATTAGGTGTGATTTGATGGTCACTGGTCTGTAGCTTTTCAGGTCCTTGGGGTGCGGTGTCTTCGGTACAGGTACCACACAGGATGTTTTCCACAACTGTGGTACCCTCCCCAGCTTCGGGCTCAGACTGAAGATGTGCTCCACAATCCCACACAGCTGGTCTGCACAGGACTTGAGAAGCCTCGAGCTGATACCGTCTGAACCTGCAGCCTTCTTCGCCTTGATCTTCTTCAGCTCAGCTCTCACCTGGGTCTTAGTGAGAGTCAGGTTGGGGCAGGGGGACTGTGTGCTGGGAGGCAGGATGTTGGGTCTGTGGGGGGGAAAACAGTGGGGGATGTATGAGGGGGGATGGGGGGAGGGCAGTGGACAGCGAGACTAGATGAAGGTGATGGTGGAGACAGCAGTGGTTGGTAGGTAGGCGGAGAAGAGGGCAGTTTGTCAAACCTGTTAAAAAACAGGTTCAGGTTGTTCACCCACTCCCTATCCCCCGTAGCCTGCGAAGAGGTATTTTGATACCCAGAGGTGGTTTTGAGGCTTCTCCAGACACCGCTGACGTCACTCTGCTGCAGCTTGTCCTCCACCTTCTTCCTGTAGCTGTCCTTCCCCTTTCCGATCTTCCTCCTTACTTCTCTCTGTACAGACTTCAGCTCCTCCTTGTTTCCCAACCTGAAGATCCTATTCTTCTCCTTCAGCAGTGACTTTATCTCAGGGTTGATCCAGTGTTTGTTGCTTGAGAAACACGTGTGGTCTTGGTGGATATGGTGTTCTCTACACAGAAGTTAATGTAGTCTGTGATGGTGTGTGTGAGGTGGTCGATGTCTTCACCATGTGGATTACAGAGCTGCTCCCGCACAGTGGATTCAAAACAGTCCTTCAGGGCATCGTTCGCCTCCTCAGACCATATCTTCATTGTGCGGGTAACAGGAGGTTGGCTGTGTACCAGGGGTTTGTACACAGGCAGGAGGTGAACCAACTTGTTGTCAGATCTTCCGAGGGGGGAGTGGTGATGAGGTATAAGCCTCCTTGGTGTCTGCATAAAATAAATCTAGTGTTTTATTATCTCTGGTGTGGCACGTGACATACTGGGTGAAAGTGGGCAGAATGGAGGACAAGGAAGTATGGTTAAAATCACCAGAGATTAGCTGGAAAGCTGTGGGGTGTTGAGACTGTAGTCCGCTGGGGACTGTGTGGATGACATCACATGCTGCCTCAGCGCTTGCAGAGGGGAGTACATAAATAACACTCACGATGACCTGTGAGAACTCTGGGAAGATATGCCGGTTGCATGCTAACGGCTAACAACTCAATGTCCTTGTTGCAGTGTTGTTCTTTAATTGTGATTTGTCCAGGATTACACTATCTGTTGTTCACATATATTATCCCCCCCCCCCCCCGCCTCTGGTCTTCCCGCTATCTGGTGTCCGATCTGCCCGTATTAAGTGGAAACCCTCCAGTCCGATGTTAGCATCTGTTGCCAGTTCTGTTAGCCACGTTTCAGTAAACAACATGATGCTAATCTCTCTGAAGACGCTCTCATACCGGGATACAGCTGCGAGTTCGTCTGTCTTGTTCAAGACTCAAAGATTTTATTGTCAATACTACTATATGTGCAGGACATACAGGAGAATTGAATCCTTGTTAAGCAGCGATCTCACATTTGAGATTGCTGCTTAACAAGGACATACTGTATATTTCCATATATTACTACAGTAGATGCCTCTCAGATGATGTTGTTACCAAATTTATGCAGATTGTTTCCTCTACACCATGTGTCAACACAACGGAAATAAGCTATGGAGAGCTTGCTCCTTCTGTAGTTGATAGCATGGTAGATAGTGTTACAGCTTCTCTGCATCAGACTCTAGACATGGTGGCCTCTTTAAAAAAGAAAAGTCTAATCAGAGATTTCTAACTCCTTGGTTCAACACAAAAACTCGTAGCTTAAAACAGAAGACTCGTCAATTAGAAAGAAAATGGCGCTCCACTGATTTAGATGAAATCTATTTAGCTTGGAGAAATCATCTTTAATTTATAAAAAAATCTGTTAGAAAAGCTAGAACAAGTTATTATTCTGCATTAATAGAAGAGAACAAGAATAATCCCAGGTGGAGAGAAATGAAACCACAAGTCAAAGCTTATTCTTGTTATTCTAATACCTATAAGACATTCTCACGTATTGACTATTTTTTGATCTCTACAGAATTAAGGTCCAAGATTCAAAACTGTTTCTATGATAATATTGTAATCTCTGATCATGCACCCTGCTGTCTAATATATGTAGATAAGAAATTGACAAAGGACCCAGTTAGGTGGCATTTTCAATATAAATGGCTTCAGGATGAGGAATTTGTTAAGTACATAGAAAAACAGATAGATGAGTTCTTTGATATCAATACTACACAAACAACGGCATGTATAAAGTGGGAGACTTTCAAAGCTTTTATTAGGGGGCATATTATTAGTTATACAGATTCAAAATCTAAGAAGACCCGAGAGGAGAGAGTCCAATTGGAACATAAAATAAAAATCGTTCAAGAAAAGGTGTATGCAGGAAGTAACTCATAGTTAGAGAACGAATTACTGACTCTGAGAGCTGAATATGACAAAAAATCAGCGAATAGAGCTGCTTCGAGTCTTCTAATATTGAAGCAAACTTTTTACGAACAAGGTGAAAAATCAGGAAAATTATTAGCATGGCAGATTAAACAATTAGAATCTAAAACACCAATTACCAGTATTATAAGTAATGGACAGGTAGTTATAGATCCTTTAGAAATTAATAGTGCCTTTAGAGATTATTATGGAAAACTATATGATACAAAAAATGAAACTGACTTAACAAATCGTCGGCCTCCGTCGGTCTATGATGACCATGGAAGAGAATCCTAAACGTCTACTCTGCTGGAACAGCACCACCTGTGGCTGAACAGGCCGTTGTGCGAATGGCAGTCCCTGTCACACAGGTCGCACTTGTGGGTGGTCTCCGTGCTGCTGGGTCTGTGGCGGTTCTTCCTGCGGGTCCTTTTTTCATCTGCTGCAGCAGTCAGTCTCTCTTCACCCGCCTTGAGCTGTCTGGTCAGGGTGCCTCTCCATTTGGAGCGGTCCGTTGCAAGGTCCTCCCAGCGCTCTGTGTTGATCTCCAGGGCCTTCATGTCTCTCTTGCAGACGTCTCTAAAGCGCAGCTGTGGGCAGCCAACGTCTCTCCTGCCAGTTGCCAGTTCTCCGTAGAGGACGTCTTTGGGGATTCTGCCATCCTCCATACGGTGAACGTGGCCTAGCCAGCGGAGCCTGCGCTGCCTGAGTAGAGTGAACATGGAGGGAAGGCCGGCGCGGGACAGAACTTCTGTGTTGGGCACTTTGTCCTGCCAGGATATGTCCAGGATGTGGCGAATGCAGCGCAAGTGGAAGGAGTTCAGTCTCTTTTCCTGCCGGGCGTAGGAACAAACTGACTTAACAAAATTAAATGGGTTTTTGGGTGGATTATCTATACCATGTATTCCAAATGAAAACAGGGAGATACTGGAGTCTAAAGTTAGTCAAGAAGAAGTTTGGCAAGCCATTGATAATATGAAATCAGGAAAAAGAGCAGGACCAGATGGTCTTCCAGTTGACCTCTATAAAAAATTTAAGACTAAATTAATAAAACCACTGTTGGAAATGGTTTTAGAAGCATTTCAAAATGGTAATTTACCACCATACATGAATAATGCCTTAATTGTACTGTTAGCAAAACCAGGTAAACCCCCTAATAAATGTGAAAACATGAGACCAATAAGCCTATTAAATGCTGAACTTAAAATAATCTGTAAAATTTCAGCAAAACGACTACAAGAAATATTACCAAATATTATTAACCGAGATCAGAATGGCTTTATAATGGGAAGACAAGGCTTCCATAATGTAAGAAGACTATTTAATATTATTTATTTATTCCAATAAAGAAGCACCAGATACAGCTCTCTTATCATTGGACGCCGAAAAGGCCTTTGATAGGGTCGAATGGCCCCATCTTTTTGAAGTTCTACAAAGGTTTGGACTTGGAAATAATTTCATAAAATGGGTCCAGATAATATACAATAATGCTACAGCAGAAATCCTAACAAACAGCAATATCTCAAAATCAATAAAAATCAATAGAGGATGTCAACAAGGCTGTCCACTTTCACCCTTATTGTTTACTATGGCAATTGAACCTTTAGCGATGGCAGTATGCTTACATCCACAAATATATGGAATTAAAGTTGGACCAACAGAACATAAAATCTCCCTGTATGCCGATGACATAATTTTGTTTATGTCGAATTTTAAAAAATCAATTCCGACCTTGTTAAATTTAATAAAGAACTTTGGGGATATATCAGGATATAAAATAAACAAAACAAAATCTTCAATATTAATGTTAAATGAGACCCAGAGAAATCATCCAGCTCCTGAGGTAAACCAATTCAATGTTGTAAATCAGTTTAAATATTTAGGAATTCAAATTTTGCCTAAGCTAGAATCAGTCGCCAATGCCAACTATGAAGCCTTAATGACAGATATTAATGAGTTACTTCAGAGATGGATGCCACTACCAATGTCGATGATTGGGAGAATTAATATACTTAAAAGTAATATCTTACCAAAAATACTTTATTTATTTCAAAACATTCCTTTACCACCACCTTCAGATCTATTTTCAAGAATTAAAAAAAAGTTAGTGGAATTTATATGGAACAATAGGAAGGCTAGATTACGTTTATCCTTACTATATTTACCATTTGATCGTGGAGGTCTGAAATGTCCAAACTTTATGTTGTATATACTGGTCAGCACAACTGAGGTCTATGACATATTATTTTTCATCAAATGATCTTCCTCACTGGACTCAAAGGGAATCATACAATTTACCTTTACCTCTTCCCTTATTCATATACTCAGACTCGGCTAAAAAATTACAGAAACAAGTTAAAAATCCAATTGTAAAGCACATGATCAAAATATGGTGTGAAACCAAAAAATATTTAAAAGAACCACACTCACTGTCACAATTTAACCCAATATGGGGTAATCAATATTTTACACCAGGGAGAGCGGATACTGTATTTAAAATATGGAATATAAAAGGGATTCAAAAGATTCAAGACTTATATTTGTCACGATCAGATAACATAATGTCTTTTGAAGAACTGAGGATTAAATTCAATCTTAATAGAACACACTTTTTTAAATATCTTCAGCTTAGAAATTTTATTCGTTCAAATCAAAATAATGCTCTCACCCGACCTACATATTCATTTTTGGAAAAAATTTTGATGAAAGATAGTAAGAGAAAGGGTATTATTTCAGAGTTTTACAACTCATTGACACTATACTCAAGTGGAAACTCACAGAAAAGACTGAATTACTGGAAAGAGGACCTGCAAGTTGAAATTTCAGAGGAACAATGGGAAATGGCTTGTGCAGGAGCTCAAACCAGATCAATAAATGTACGTCTTAAACTGATACATTTTAAATGGTTAATGCGGATGTATGTTACACCAGTGGAATTAAATAGATATAACAAAAACATACCAGATACATGCACAAAATGTATGGAAAGTAAAGGAACCCTATTTCACTGTTTATGGGAATGTAGAAAAATCAGAATGTTTTGGGAAGAGGTGAGGGTAACAATTGAAAAAATAATTTCAAAACAAATCATATTGAAACCTAAACTGTTTTTGTTGGGTCTGTATCCAGAAAAACATAACTTTAATAAGAATGAAAAAGCATTCATAGACCTGTTTGCTTAATGCCAAAAAATGTATTGCACTACTGTGGAAAAAGATTCATAGACCAGATGTGACTCAGTGGTTAAGACAAATGTTAACAAACCTTCCACTAGAAAGAATAACATATATACTGAAATCAAAGGAAAATGTGTTTGAGAATATATGGAGACCTTTCATTGATTATGTAAAGAATTTAAACATAACGTCTGAAGAAGAAGGTGAATGATATGTGTGGACCTTGCAAATTCCAAGCTGTTGAATGTATATTATGTATTCTTATATAACAGATTACCTAGACTAAACAGAGGAGCATTGTTGTTGATTTGTTTGTTAATGGATGTTGTTGTTGTTGTTTTTATTACATTTTTTTTTGTTATTGTTCTTTTTTCATTCATTCATTCATCTTCTTCCGCTTAATCCTTTTCGGGTCGCGGGGGGGGGGGGGTGCTGGAGCCTATCCCAGCATCTTTGGGCGAGAGGCAGGGTACACCCTGGACAGATCGCAAATTACTTTTGTGTTAGTGTCTGATTGTTTGTGCCATGTTTGTATAAAAAAAAGGTTCAATAAAAAATATTGTGGAAAAAAAAAAGAATAATCCCAGGTTTCTTTTCAGCACTGTAGCCAGGCTGACAAAGAGTCAGGACTCTGTCAATCCTAGCATTCCCTGAGAGCTTACTAGTCAGGACTTTATGAACTTTTTCAATAATAAAATTTCATCTATCAGAGATAAAATCAGTCAGATTCTTCCCACCGTTAACTTCAATACAGTAACTACTACAACTCCTTCAATTGATATCTGTTTGGATGAGTTTACTCCAATTAACCTTTTAGAGTTGGATAAAATAATTTCCTCATCCAAGCCTTCAACTTGCCTTTTAGACCCTATTCCTACCAGGTTATTTAAAGAAGTCTTCCCATTTATTGGTAGCTCTATTCTTCAAATAATCAATTCTTCATTAACATTAGGCCATGTACCGCAGGCTTTTAAAACTGCTGTAATTAAACCCTTACTCAAAAAGCCAGCGCTGGATCCAGGAGTTTTAGCTAACTATAGACCAATCTCTAATCTCCCTTTCATTTCAAAAATCTTAGAAAGAGTTGTTGCTACACAATTATTTGACCACTTGCAGGGAAATGGTTTATTTGAAGAGTTTCAATCTGGGTTTAGAATCCATCATAGTACTGAAACAGCCTTAGTGAAGGTCACTAATGACCTCCTTATTGCATCTAATAATGAACTTGTTTCTGTACTTGTCCTTTTAGACCTTAGTGCAGCTTTTGATACTATCGATCATAATATTCTACTTGATAGATTAGAACACTATGTTGGACTTAATGGAACTTTGTTGCAGTGGTTTAGATCTTACTTATCTGATAGGTTCCAGTTTGTTCATGTCAATAATGAGTTTTCTTCCAACTCAAAGCTCAGTCATGGAGTTCCACAGGGATCTGTGCTAGGCCCTACTCTTTTTAATTTATATATGCTTCCATTAGGCAACATTATTAGAAAGCACTGTATACATTTTCATTGTTTTGCAGATGACGCACAATTATACCTATCAATGAAGCCAGATGATAGTAATCAATTAGCCAAGTTAGAAGCCTGTCTTAAGGAAATCAAAGCTTGGATGACTTGTAATTTCCTGCTATTAAATTCAGATAAGACTGAAGTCATTCTAGTTGGTCCAAAAAACCTTAGAAATACCTTTCCAAATCAAACTCTTAGTTTGGATGTGGTTACTCTTTCTCTTAATAGTTCTGTGAGGAACCTTGGAGTTATTTTTGATCAAGATCTGTTTTTCAGTTCACATATTAAATTCATTTCTAAGACTGCCGTCTATCATTTGTGTAATATTGCCAAGATTAGGACCATCTTGTCTCAGAATAATACTGAGAAACTGATCCACGCTTTTGTTAGCTCTGGATTAGATTATTGTAACTCTTTATTATCAAGTTGTCCTAAAACATCTTTAAAAAGTCTTCAGTTGATCCAAAATGCTGCAGCAAGAGTTTTAACAGGTACTAGAAAGAGAGATCATATCTCTCCGGTTCTGGCCTCCCTTCATTGGCTTCCCATAGAATTTAGAATTAAGTTTAAAATCCTTCTTCTCACTTACAAAGCTCTAAACAATCAGGCCCCTTTTTATTTAAAAGATCTGATACTACCCTATTATCCTAACAGAGCACTACCCTCCCAAAATAAGATAAGATAAGATAAGATAAGCCTTTATTAGTCTCACAATGGGGAAATTCCAGGATTGCAACAGCACAGGGATAGCAACACTCAGAGCAATAATTTAGAAGATAAGAAAATAAGAGCAGTGAATATACATACGTACACATAAATATATAAATATATATATACACAGTGCGGAGCATTGTAGCTAGATGGACTAAACAGCATAACCGTCTATTTACTTACCCTTCATGGTATGAATATGTACCCATACATATTGTCACCCTCCATAGCGACTGATATTGTCCTAGTTGTATACTGGAGAGGACCATTTGTGTAAGTCTGTTGCGTCTTTTGCATTCAATACTATTAGGTCATCACGTTTTTTTGCGATCTCTGCGAGCAGCCCTGCTTAGGTTATACCAGGGGTGGGCAGTGAGGGCCATTCCACTGCAGGTTTTTTGTTCCACCCAGTCTCTTCAGCAGGTGTGTGCTCTGATCAGCTTCAAGGATTGCTAATCATTGAAAACACCTGCTGAAGAGACTGGGTGGAACAGAAAACCTGCAGTAGAATGGCCCTCCATGGCACATGATTGCCCACCCCTGGGTTATACAGTCTGACAGCCGTAGGTAGGAAGGACCTGCGAAACCTCTCGGTCACACATCTAGGATGATGTAGTCTACTGCTAAATGAGCTCCTCAGTGCGTCCAGTATGTCCTGCATAGGGTGGGACCCGGACTCCAACAGAGATGACAGTTTGGCCACCATCCTTCTCTCTCCTATCTCCTCCACTGGGTCAAGGCATTGTCCCAGGACAGAGCTAGCTTTCTTGATTAGTTTGTTCAGTCTCTTCCAATCGGCTGCTGTAATGCCGTTGCCCCAGCAGACCACTCCAAAAGTGATGGCTGATGCCACCACCGTGTCGTAGAATGTCTTCAGGAGCACCCCTTGTACACCAAAAGACCTGAGGCTGTTCAGTAGGAATAGCCTGCGCTGTCCCTTCTTGTAGAGTGTGTAGGTATTGTGTGACCAGTCTAGTTTATTGTTCAGATGAACACCCAGGTACTTGTAGGATGTCACCATCTCAATGACTGTTCCCTGGATGTTTACTGGTGCTGTGAGGGGTTGTCCTTGCCTGCGGAAGTCCACCACCAGCTCCTTAGTTTTCCTCGTGTTGATCTGGAGGCAGTTCCGATGGCACCAGTCCACGAAGTCCTGGATAAGTCCTCCGTGCTCAGCTTCATCTCCATTGGAGATGAGGCCGACGATTGCAGAGTCGTCAGAGAACTTCTGTAGATGGCAGTGTGTTGTGTTGTGTGAGAAGTCTGCAGTATAAAGGGTGAACAGGAAGGGAGCCAAAACTGTTCCCTGGGGGGCCCCCGTGCTGCCAATGATCGTGTCGGACACACAATCCCGGGTTCTCACAAACTGTGGCCGGTTAGTGAGGTAGTCCAGGATCCATGATGACAGGTGTTGGTCCACCCCTGCGCACAGCAGCTTGTCCTTCAGGATCATCGGTTGGATGGTGTTGAAAGCACTGGATGATCAACATGATCCTCACCGCATTCCCGGGCTTCTCCAGGTGGGACAGGGAACGGTGAAGGAGGAAGATCACTGCAACCTCCACCCCAATGCCATGCTGGTAGGCGAACTGGAGTGGATCCATCGCTGGTCCCACCAGGGGGCGGAGGTGAGCAAGGAGCAGTCTCTCCAGGGTCTTCATCATGTGAGACGTCAGGGCCACTGGCCTGTAGCTGTTCAGGTCTTTGGGATGGGAAGTCTTTGGTACAGGTACCACACAAGATGTTTTCCACAACTGTGGTACCCTCCCCAGCTTCAGGCTCAGGTTGTAGATGTGCTCCACAATCCCACACAGCTGGTCTGCGCAGGACTTGAGGAGCTTTGCGCTGATGCCGTCCGGTCCCGAGGCCTTCCTCGCTTTGATCTTCCTCAGCTCCGTCCTCACCTGGGTCTTAGTGAGGGTCAGGTTGGGGGGCTGTGTGCTGGGAGTGGGGGGGTGTTGGTGGAGTGGGGTGTGGACAGCAGGTCTCGATGACTGTAGAGGCAGCAGTGGTTGGTGTGCAGTCGGGGGGGAGGGCGGTTGGTCAAACCTATTAAAAAACAGGTTCAGATTGTTCGCCCACTCCCTGCCCCCCGTGGCCTGGGGGGAGGTATTCTGGAGCCCAGAGATGGTTTTAAGGTTTCTCCAGACCCCGCTGATGTCGCTCTGTTGCAGCTTGTCCTCCATCTTCTTCCTGAAGCTGTCCTTGCCTTCTCTGATCTTTCTCCTCAGCTCCCTCTGTACGGACTTCAGCATCTCCCTGTTCCCCGACCTGAAGATCCTCTTCTCTCTCAGAAGTGTTTTTAAAATGCAAAGTGCTGGATTACTTGTATTTCCTAGAATCTCCAAAAGTACAATGGGAGGCAGAGCCTTCAGTTATCAAGCTCCTCTCCTGTGGAACCAGCTGCCAATCTGGATTTGGGAGTCAGACTCGATCTCTGTTTTTAAGAATAGGGTTAAAACCTTCTTTTTTGATATAGACTACAATTAGGGAGGGATCATGTGTCTCTGAACCCTCCCTTAGTTATGCTGCTAATATGTTTAGACAGCCGGGGGACCTCCAATAATGCACTGGACTTCACTCTTTTCTTTACTCTCAATGAAATATTTTTGCTGGTCATTAACATCTGTTTGTTCTCTCCCATAGATTGAGTCCCCATCGTGCTGTTTGCTCTCTCCATGTCTGTTCTTTTCATCTTCTCTATCCTCTCACCCCCCAGCTAGTCACAGCAGATGACTGCCCCTCCCTGAGCCTGGTTCTGCTGGAGGTTTCTTCCTGTTAAAAGGGAGTTTTTCCTCTCCACCGTCACCAAGCGCTTGCTCACAGGGGATCGCCTGATTGCTAGGGTCTTTCTGCAGTTGTTGGGGTTTCCCCTACAGTTGAAAGTGCTATGAGATGACTGTTGTTGTGAAGTTGAATTGAATTGAATTGAATTTCCCATAATAACAGATGGTAGGAGAGGCTTGTACCTTATTTTCCTCGTGCATCTCTTCACTCCATCACGACATCCCCGTCATTTTCGCCTTATTTCTTGTTGGACTTCCGGTCTCTCTGTTAGCATTGCGGAGTAGCCCAATGCTAATAATTGACTCCTACTGTAAACAATAGCTCCACCACTCATCCGGTCAGTAGTCATTGGCAATATGAGCAGAAAGATGGCTAATATCAATGCCGGTGCGGTGATATTTGTGTCCTTGGCATCCGTTATGGACACGGGGTAACAGGATCAGAGAAATTGTGGCAAAGAAAAAATGGATAGTAAATAAAGAAACAAGAAAGAAATTCAGAATTGAGCCGCTGCTGCAAAGGGCTGCTGACTCGTGTGGTGCCGGAAATTAGTTGACTAATTTAAATTAGTTGTCAATTAATTGATAACACTGCAGTCTTTTTTAATGGGAGTTTATTCTATGAAATGTAGTGGTGTCGCCATCCAGGTGGGGGGCAAACGCGGTCACCTATTGCCACCATCCAACCTAAACAAAAGAAAAAGAGCAGAAGAAGATATCAAGCCCCCCCAAAGCACATGTTGTGCAGCGCAAAATGCCTCATCCTTCCAGGGTATGCCGGAGAGCTAAAACAAGAATGACCAGTCAGTTTAGATGTGCGAGCTTGCAGAGTCATCCACCCTGCTTCAAAATCAGCAGGGCAGAAAAATGGACCAGAACAATGAAAAAAATGACATAAGCACAAAACCCATCCCCGCTGCATTCAGCTCGCCATTAAACATGAAAGCAGACCGGACCCAAGCTACCCAAATTACCACCGAGATATCACCGAGGTAAAGGTTTTTTAACATTTCAATACACAGCAGAGGAGCCCATGTTGGACGAGGATAGGCTGTGTATGTCATAACTCCCTCTGGTATGCACGGTTGAATAATTGGACTCAGAGGTACAGGCAGAACACCAGCATAACATAATTTATTAGACAAAGAAGTTAAAGAAACAAAAGACAGCACGAGGGGCTGAAAGAACAACTCAGGAGATGAAATAAATCACTTACAGGGAACCAGCATGGACAGCAACTCAACGTTACAACATTTAACCCTTTGATGTTCCGCCTTCATAAGACATTAGCGTCACCTGCTGTCCCTGGCGCAGTGCTGCGCCTGTCACGTGATGTGTCCCAAAAGCACAGAAAACCCAGTTGTATAAAGCATTTCACATCACAAGATGTCAGACACGTATAGCTTACTCCTGTTCACTGGAGAACTGGAGGACTTCACCCAGACGAGCCACCTCAAAACATCATTTCCAGAAACGTGAAGAAGAGAATATAAAAAAACAAAGCTCCATCGCAACATAGATTTCCACATGGAGGAAGTGTTTGCTCTAAATTTTGCCAACTATGATTCTCAAAAGAGATTATTTAGCTTCTGAATGGAAATATTTGCCTTTTGTAACAGCAGCAGATGGTCTAGAGTGTGTACACTTTCGTCTGCCATCAACGGAGCTGCATGTGACGACAGAGAACAATAGTGTTGGTTCGGCGGTGTAATGTAACCGAAACTGAGGTGCAATAAATCATAAGATAAATGTGAGAGTTTCTGGATGTGAGAGAGAAAGTGGAAATGATTGGCAGAAGACGAAATAAGGACCGTGAATGATGAAAATGGATGAATGAAGACATGATGAGCGGTAGGTTTGATTGGTTTGTGTACATTCTGCTGATTTTCTGGTTCATATACTTTGAAGATAAGATAACAAAAAACAAAAACAGTGACAAAAAAACAAAACCATCCTTTGTGTAAATATGTCCAAAGTCCACTTTTGACTGAAAGTTATGTAATTCAATGCGGCTGCCATCGCATTATACAAATTAGATGCATAAATTTACTCCTATCTCACACTTTGTATCATATTCTACATCTTTGTCGCTATGGAGGGTGAGAATATGTATGGGCACATAATCATACCATGTAGGATAACTAAGTAGACGGTTATGCTGTTTCATTCCATCTAGCAACAATGCTCTGCACTGTGTGTGTTTATATATTTACATATTTATTCCATCTAGCTACAATGCTCAGCACTGGGTGTGTTTATATATTTATATATCTACATATTATTCCATCTAGCTACATTGCTCCGCACTGTGTGTGTTTATATACTTGCATATTTATTCCACCTAGCTGCAATGCTCCGTACTGTGGGTGTTTATATATTTACATATTTATTCCATCTAGCTACAATGCTCTGCACTGTGTGTTCATATATTCATATATTTATTCCATCCAGCTACAATGCTCTGCACTGTGTGTCTGTGTGTGTGTGTATATATATATATATTTTATAGTAATACGTACATATGTATATTAGCTGCTCTTGCTTGCTTGTTTTTTTTTTTTTTTTTTTCTTGCCTTCTGATTGTTGCTCTGAGTGTTGCTATCCCTGTGCTGTTGCAATCCTGGAATTTCCCCTTTGTGGGACTAATAAAGGCTTATCTTATCTTATCTTATCTTATCTTATCTTTCTAATTGACAGTAAGCCATTATCTCTTACCACATTCAAGTTAGAGCCTTTGGAATTTGTCATCTCTAAACTGAATATTTTCTTGAAAAAAATCTTGACCTCCAGAGGAAGGTGAGCTGACAGGAGCGCTGCTTCACCATATACAGAAAATGGGTTAACGTTAATGACACCACACTAGACACAGACAGAACCCAGAATATATAGACAGGGGGATAATTAACATAGCACAGAACAGGTGGACGCAATCAAGGGCAGCAGGGAAATGACAGGATGGGCAGGGCTGTACAGACAATCACAAACAGGATGCACATGAAACAGGACAATGAACATACAGGACAACAATACAGGAGAAATACAGAGAGGGCAGTGACTGGGGGTACAGAAAACATGAGGAGCTAGAACAATAGGTAAACAGGTACACACAGCGCCTCAGGATCCGATAGGGGATGACACAGAAGACAATGACAGAGGACCCAAGGAAGACACAGAAGGCAACTAATACAAATGATAATCATAAATAAACAGAAAAACACAATAAATGAACATAAAGTGTGGCAGCCCCCCCCCCCCCCCCAAGGGCAAATTCTAGATGCCCTTCAAACAAATCAAAGAATACCCCAATCGGGTGGGAGGAGGAAGACCTAGGCACAGTGGGGCAAAACGAGAACACAAACAAGGAAAAAATGTTCATCCAGCGATCAGCCAAAGTCCTTAGGCCACCGGCAGAAGGAACATGACACATCTGGTGGCCTACCAAAGTCCTAGGGCCACTGGACAGATGGACACAGTGCGTCAGGTGGCCTACCAAAGTCCAGGGGCCACCAGATGGATGAGCATGGTGCGTCGGGTGGCCTACCAAAGTCCATGGGCCACCAGACAGATGGACATGGTGTGTCGGGTGGCCTACCAAAGTCCAAGGGCCACCAAATGGGTAAGCATGGCATGTCGGGGGGCCTATCAGAGTCCATGGGCCACCAGATGGAGGAACAAGGTGCCATGGAAGTACAGAGCTCAGGGGCCATTTGCAATAGAGGCCTGAGCTCAGGGAACAACAACACAGGGGCTTTAAACTCAGGAGGTAACATAGTAGCCTTTTAAACTCAGAAGATGACAACATAGAACCTTGAAACTTAGAAGATGACATGGGAGTCTTTTGCTGAGGAGAAAACAACCTGGGAGCTTCCTCCTCTGAAGATAACACATGATCTTTTTGCTTAGGAGATAGCAACATAGAATCTTTGAGCTCAGCAGATGGCAACGGTGGAGCTCTTTGCACAGAAGATAACATAGGAGTTTCTTGCTCAGGAGATGACACAAGAGCTTTTGACTCTGGAGATAATACAGATACTTTTAACACAGGACAAAATGGCAACATGGAAACTTTAAACTCATGAGATAACAGCATAGGAGCTGTAAACTCAGAAGGTGACAATATAGGAACTGTAAAGTCAAGAGGTGACCACATGGGCACTTTAAACCCAGGAGGTAATGATGACATAGACAACTTAACCTCAGGAGATAACGACAATACAGAAACTTGAATCTCAGGAGATAATGACAACAAAGGAGTTTTAAACTCAGCAGAAAACAACATGGGAACTAACTGCCCTGGAGAAAACAATTTAGGAGCCCCACGCTCCGAAGAAAACAAAATTGGACCCTCTTGCCCAAAACAAAACAAAGTAAGGGTCTTTTGCTCTGGGGAAAACAAAGTAGGAGCCCTTTGAACTGGGGATAATAACATAGCAGCTCTAAACTCAGGAAATGACCTGAGAGCTCTTTATTCTAGGGAAAACAATGTAGGAGCTCTTTGTTCTGGGGAAATAATATAGGAGTTCTTTTGCTCTGGGGAAACCAATAAGGGAGCTCTTTGCTCTGGGGAAAACAATATAGGAGCTCTTTGCTCTGAGGAAAACAATGTAGGAGCTCTAGACTCTGGAGAAAACAACACTGGAGTTTCTAGCTCAGAGGAAAACTTTTTAAACTCAGACGTAACAACATAAAATCTTTAAACTCAGGAGGTGACAACTTAGAACCTTTTAATGCAGGAGGTAACAACATAAAACTTTTAAACTCAGGAGGTGACAACATAAAACCTTTAAACTCAGGAGGTGACAACATAAACCCTTTACACTCAGGAGATGACAATGTAGAAACTTTAAACTCAGGAGATGGCATTGAAGCTTTTTGCTCTGGAGAAAAGAACATAGGATTTTTTTGCTCTGGAGATAACATGGAAGTTTTAAACTCAGGAGACAACACAGGTACCTTTTGCTCAAAAGTAAACAACATGGGGATTTTAAACTCAGGACATGACATTGGGGCTCTTTGCTTTGAAGACCACAAAGGAGCCTTTTGCTTTGGGGATAACAACATAGGAGTTTTTAGCTCTGGAGATACCAGTACAGGAACTCTTAACTCCAGAGACACCAACATATGAACTCTTAGCTCAGGAGGTACCAATGTAAGAGATTCTAGCTCTGGGTGTACCAATATAGGAGCTTTCTGCTCAGGGAACAATAACACAGGAGTTTCTAGTTCAGAAGATATCATCACAGGAGTTTCTAGTTCAGAAGATAGTACCTTAGGGGCCTTCGGTGCAGGGGCTAACAGCAGCTGAGAAGCAGCGACCCCAGGCGGTGAAGGTGGAGCGGACTGCTCGACCTCTTGGATGATGGGTGGAGTGGACTGCTCAACCTCTTGGACAACGGGTGGAGTGGACTGCTCGACTTCTTGGATGATGGGTGGAGCAGACTGCTTGACCTCTTGGACAGTGGGTGGAGCGGACTGCTCGACCTCTTGGATGATGGGTGGAGTGGACTGCTCAACCTCTTGGACAACGGGTGGAGCGGACTGCTTGACTTCTTGGATGACGGGTGGAGCGGACTGCTTGACTTCTTGGATGGTGGGTGGAGGTCCCCTGACCTCTTGGATGACGGGTGGAAGTCCCCTAACATCTGGGACAATGGCTGGAGCATGGTCCTCCTGCGGCTTCATCCTCGACACAGCCACCTCGGACGATGGAGGGAAACAGGAGATCAGTGAGGCAACACCACAGTCATAAGCAGCAGAGACTGGTGGGGAGGACTCAGCAGCTGGTGGAATGTGGGCTTGGGTCCCCCCACCAGAAGCAAGGCAAGTTCTTTCAAAAACAGTGGTTGTAAATAAATGAAAAGGTACTTCCTAAACTCCTGGTCTCTTGCTGCTGGGTTGACAACCTTAGGATGAGTAGTTGGAACTGGAGCATGCACTTTGGGTTGAGCAGGAAGAGAAGCGTGCACCTCGGACTGAGCAGCAACTGTAATGAGCACCGTGGGAACAGCTGAAGCTGCGGCATGCACCTCAGGGACAGCGGGAACCGTCTCTATGATTCTCTATGGGGTTTAGGTCAGGAGAGTTTGCTGACCAATAAAGAACAGTGATACCATGGTCATTAAACCAGGTATTGGTACTTGTGGCAGTGCGGGCAGACACCAGGTCCTGCTGGAAAATGAAATCAGCATCTCCATAAAGCTTGTCAGCAGAGGGAAGCATAAAGTGGTTTAAAATTTCCTGGTAGATGCTGCACTGACTTTAGACTTGATAAAACACAGTGTACTAACACCAGCAGCTGACACTGCTTCCCAAGTCATCACTGACTGTGGAAACTTCACACTGGACCTCAAGCAACTTGGATTCTGTGCCTCTCCACTCTTCTTCCAGACTCTAGGACCTTGATTTCCAAATGAAATGCAAAACTAACTAAGAGGTCATCTGCTGGTGTTGGTTAACTGCGACCGTTAATCGATCGATAAGGTGAATCAACTCATGATTAATGAATTAATTGATTACTTGCATCCCTAATTCTTTGCATCAATTCAGAATATTCCACATGTGGCAATTTCATGCACCTTAAAAATGATTATTTCCCATCCCTAGTCTCTGTTGAACACTAATTGCGATGCCATTGTTTTTTAAGCTTGTTCATCAAGATTGAGTTCTAACCTAAAACATAAAACTTGATTAACAATGTGCATTTATTCACTGCATGGCTGCATTGCACAGACACACATTCGTACCTAATAATGACACACTAATTGTAAAAACAAATAAATCATACATAATAATAATATAATTAATAATATAGATAAATAATATAAATAAAAAAACTTGAATTATTCAACAATGGAGCAAATTCTTCTTTTTAGAACAGTTATCACAAACAAGACATGCTCTTTGTTTAACGAGTGCATTAAAATGCTCCAGAAAGCACAGACATAAACTTGTTTGAGAGGTTAAGAGGTCCAGCGATTAGATTGAGTAAATAATTAACCAAGGTAAACACTAGCAGAGAGCTCATGGCCTAGTTGTAACTTAGAGGAATCACAGAGTGACTGCAGAAAATAATACATGACTTTAAACCTCAGTGCAGTGTAAGCAGGTGAGTTAATCCCTCAACCTAAAGTGACCATTTGGTAACTGCAGTATTATTTAAACTTAATTTTTTTGGATTTCCACTTTGCAGCATGTAATGAATGTGATGTATGATATTCAACCCTGAAACATACATCGATCGTTACTTAAAATGATTATTATTTATCATTTAACATATTTGCATGATTGTTGCACTGTCTAAAATGACTAGGTGTTTCAAATTTTAAAAAGCTCATCTTAAAATTTTAAGACAGCCAGGACACTAACTGCTGAAACAACTTGCCAGTTTTTAGCTCATTCTGGCAAAGCTGAAAGGAGCTGATGTGATGGTGCTGTGCCCATCAATCTGTGCGTCCATTAAAAGATATTATTCCTCTTAGGCAGTTGCCCTCATGCTTACCAAACTCACACACACAATGATCTTCTTGTGGGTCTGCATCCAGGTTATGCAGTCTAGTTACAATGTTTATTATTTTTTTTTCATTTTAAAGGTCCATTTACTGTACTTTTCACACATATTGACAGTTCCCACGGGTCCTAATGAAATGTCTGTGACATACTTTGGCCTAACTGCCTTTAATCATTTAATAATTTCAGCATTATTGTGGATCATCTTTGCAGCCTTTCTCAGAATGATTTGTTTCAGTGCATGTCTCTTTAAATGCCCAAGAGCCACAGTTAACGTCACCCTGCCGCATACGTCACTATTACTAATCTTAGCTGGCTAACTCCCAGCTTGGGTAGCGAGCCTGAGCCAACTAATGTAAGTTTGTCTTGAAGAATGAATGAAATAATGCATCACTGGTGGACAGTTATGAGTGGTTCTTGGATTACAACAGTCGTGAATGGTGGCCCAAGGTGGCTAGATGACACTAGCTAGATGCTAAAAAGAAGGTTTAACAATTTTATTTCTATTTATGATATCTTACAGATAAATTATTATTGAAACATTAGTGAGAATCAATTTCATTTTCATATATGAACAAAGAACAGGAACATTTGCTCTGGATTGTCTGTGTCAGTACACCCTCACTACATTCAGCCTCACCAATCGTGTATTGACCTGCAGTAACAGACAGGCTCAGAGGAAATGAGCTTGTGGCTGAAAGGTCATGGTTTAAAATTTGTATGGGGTAGCTGTGAAAATCCCGGCAGTTTAAATCCCTCAACTACTACCATCAGGGCTGTGACCTCTGGGCAGTTAACCTTTAGCTGTTCCAGTGGAGTGGCTCTGACTCCAATACTGTGAGACTGTGTGGCTGTCCGGCACAGCTACCAGGTGTGATTGCGTTAATGTGCGAATGTGGTCCAGTCCAACTTCCACTTCTCCACCCGCCCTCAACCATTTACGCAGACATGAATGTGCTCCTCCATAATAAATGAGCCAGGCTAAATGGAGCTCATGACTTGAGCTGATAGCCAACAAGCGCATGCTCATTATTCAAACTGTGTGTCATTGCGAATTTCATTTACTGCATCACTGACAGACAAGTTCTGCTGGCCTTATGTGTGCTGTGGAAAGGTCTGCTGTTGTGGCTTTGCATCTTGTTGACTGTGCTAAAGATACCAGTCATTCCCTTATGCACCCTTCCCTTCCTCCTAAGACTGAGACAGGGTACCAAGAGACCAGACCACACACACGCACTCACATCTACCCACCCAATCAAGCAGACACGCTGTCTGCTGTGAATACACAAAGACCCACTCGTTGCCACCCGAGTGTAGTACTGCAACCCCCAACACGCCCCGTGCAGCTCAGACGCACATGCACACATGCACACACTTCACGACAGGGACCAGCCCACAGAGATGCTCTTTGTCAACAACTTGGAGAAAAGCAGCTATTTAAGGCCTGCAGTATTCCGGGAAGGATAACTCATCTTATTTGTGCGAGGAGCCTGTGTGAAACAAAACAAGTTATGACAGCGACTATCATTGTTTCTTCCCTTCTGTGTCTGTTCATTGTGTTTTTCTTATGAGATAGCACTAATTGTGCAAAGTGGAAGATTTTGTGAATGTAGATTTCCAATGGGCTTGATGTGATGATGAGCAGATGTACTCACAGATGTTTTCCCCACCACACGTCTGTTTACCAGTTCAATTATGCCTATTGTATTACTGCAGAGATTTGCTGTTCTGTTTGGATGCTTCGGTATAGATTTCGACAAAAGTGAGAGTTATCACACACTTGTGCTAGCCATGCTCTTGCTGCCAATTTGTTTGATACCTTTGGGAACATGAGAACATCAAAACCATGTAATACACTTTATTTCACTATATTACACAATCCAACATTCAGAAAATAAACTAAAACTTACCATCTAACTATTCTTTGAAACAGGGGTGGGCTCAGAAATTTTGATTTGCTGTTGCTCTAAGCTGAAACAAGGGCAAAATTTGTAAGAGAAATTGCATAATAAATAGGAAAACTTCCACAATTTCATTGTACTTTACAACTGTACAATGACAATAAAGCCTATTCTATTCTATTCTCTATTCTAAAATAATCACATCTGTATAATTACAATCACTGAAAATACTGTATATAAGAAAACAGAGGTCCCTCAGTACCTCTGTCTGTCTGTACATTTTGAGACAGGGCCTTGGTGATGGTATACACTCATGGATCACCTCCAAAATCTAATGGGTTCATCCATAGCTCAAGAGCCACCGCTGGTGAACACTTCATCAAAATTTGTTGAGTAGTTTTTGCGTAATCCTGCTAACAGACAAAAAAGCGAACAGACAAACTACCCTGATTATATTACCTTCATATTTCAGAGAAAAAGTCACAAATTTATAATTAAAAAGTTCCAGATTTATGATAATATTGTGCAAATGTTAAAATAAAGTGTCATGGTTGCATGAAAAAATTATGAGAGAAGCAAGAAACAACTGCAAATTTACTAGTATAAAGTGAAACTATGAAAAAAATCACAGCAGTTATTTTTTAAAAACTGCTATTATTTTTTTCTCTAGACAGGCAGCTCAGACAAAGATAGCAAATGAACGGTTACCTGGGCAACAGTAGCCCCTACCTGTGCACGTCCTTGTTTTGAACGCACATGTGCCCATGGAGGCCTCTTTTACAAATACATCTCCCATCCATTGTCACAGAGGATTAAATGCATGTGATGTCCTGCCAGAAGGTTAGTTCAGTTATTGTGGGGAAAGATGCAGACCCCACAAGTATCTGCACGTAATCCTCATATTCACTTCATGTTTTAGGAGTGCGGATCCATCCAGAGTGAATAAAGTTTTGAAAGGGAATCGATGTTCAAGACCTCTAGCTACAACCTGAATATGAGATCTGAGCAACATAAGATTAATTTTTGATCAAACATTTCTCACTGGCACAGCTGTGCATTGATGATACAAGAAGCGAGCATAGTTTTGCACACCCTGGATTTATTTTATTTGAACTTTCTAACGATGGGGAAAAAAACCCTGTTGCCTCCCTTTGTCTGTCCTTGTTGAAGTGTAGAACACTGTCTGCATAATTTTGAAGGGGTCATTGATTGCACTTTTTCACATTTTAACAGCTCACACATGTCTTAATAAAATCTTTGTGATGTATTTTGGTCAAATTTTCTTTAATTATTTAATTATTGCAGCAAAACTGTGAATCATCTTTTGCAGCCTTTCTGAAAACAACTGGTTTCAGTGCATATCTATTCAAATCTCTAACTATTGCTAATCGTAGCTGGCTAGACCCCAGCTCCTAGCTCGGAGTCAACTAAAGTAAACTTGTCCTAAAGGGGTCATTGACTGAAAAATAATGTGCTTGTAGGTTTTAACTGTCTCAAATGTGTTAACTGGTCACATAATTAGCCAAAAATTTTCCAGTCAACGATCTGAAAAAAACACACTGCCTTTATCTCGTTTTTCTCTTAGAGAAACTCCCCAAAATGTTTTTTGACTCTTCCAGGTAAGTCTCCTAGGTCAAGTCTTGAAAAAGCCCACCCACTGCCATCCTAAAGACCCACCCACTGCTCTATTATTGGCCTACTTAGCTGTCCGTCATGTAGATCGAAGTGGTGGCTAAAGGTAGTCTATTAGCCCCTGAGCTATTAGCCCATGAGCTAACACTGGCATCAGGATGCTGGCTGTAAGCACGGCTTATATTGTTATTTTCTCCCAGATCTTAGTCACCCTAATAGCCATCCCTGTTACCACCTGGTTCAATCCGGCCTATCTCCGAGTGGTTTCATCATGATTCTGTGGCGGATCGGCCGCCCCGGCACACCGATCGCTTTTATGGCCCAGGACTAGGGCTACTGGCCGCTATTATGCTGAGAACTCCCCCAGATTGGCGGGGGAGTTCTTGGCATAACTAGTATGTGCAATCTGCCACAGAATCAGGACAAAACCACAGAGAGATGGGCTGCAGTGATGCGAGGCACACCGCCGAACCAGGTGATAACAGGGATGGCTATTAGGGTGACTAAGATCTGAAGGAAATAACAATATAAGACGTGCTTACAACCAATGTCATGGTACCAGTGTTAGCTCGTGGGCTAATAGCTCAGGGGCTAATAGGCTACCTTTAGCCTTTAGTTGGCTGTGTGAGCCACAAGCTGGTGCCCTGCAATCAAAATGTCCTGGGACCAGATGCTGCTGGCTCTCACATCCAGCAACCCCATGTCCTCTGTGGATCCGCTCTGTTTTCGTGGGCAGCGTAGTCACTCCAGCTTTCAGCTGGCTGTGAGAGCAGAGTGGAGCCACACAGAGCCACACTGCCTTTTGAGATCCCTTGGCTCGGTAGCTCGCCTCAGGTTGTGGCGATTGTCCAGCGCGTGGTGCTAGCGATTTGTTGTGGAATCACGGCAAAATTATTGGGAGAAAGACCGGACTGACGCGAGATACACCATTGAGTGTGGATCAGTGAACCAGAGTGCTGCTCAACCAAGCTGGGAAGCTAGAAGCTAGTCAGCTATAATGGCTAACTGAAGTAAGAAGGATGGCGGAACTGAATCGGTGAAGGATGGTTCTTAAAGTGACAAGCCTTAAATCAGAGTGTTTGAAGAAAGACAGGAAAAATAAAAAACAAATTTGAAGAGTTCATTTGCAAAAACCGATAAACACCACTTCCAAGAAAATTTCCCTCTGTACAACAAACAACTATTCACATTACCTACTTATAGAAGTTCAAATAATTTTTTCTAAAAATCCGCTATATCCGCTGTTATATACACTACGGAGTTCATGTTTTTTTTCAAAAGCTGATAAACACCGGGACCCTGTTTTTACAAAACCAGATAACTCCACACATGGCAAATCAGCACTTGGTATTTGGGTGACGTGACTCAATAGTGTAGCGAGGATCAGCCAATCATGCGTCTGTCTGCTGCGGCGGGGTTCCGCAGAGACCCCTACTTGGGTCTTCTCGCTTTCCGTGATTTCCCTGCCAGTTTTTTTTTTTTTACAATTTTGTTGCATTTTATGTCAAATATGGATAATTTTAATGAAGCAGATGAACCAGTGATTCGTTCACCAGACAAACTAGCATGGTTTTTTGGGACATGTCTGTTTTTGCAAAAGTATGTGTTGTGGACTTATCTGTTTTGTACTCATAAATTGCCAGAAAATAACAATAAGTTGATGTTCAAGTTTTTGCTTTATTATGTCTGAGATACTCATATTTCAAGTGACCATGTCTTTGAAGCTGAACTGGAAATACTAACACATACTGTATAAACCAACAGATGAAAAAGTTTTTTTTTCTCATTATTAAACCAATTGGACTTATCTGTTTTTGCAAACAAACTCATTTGCTTCAACAATTAAAAAATAAAGAAAATGTGAACAAACTATGCTGTGAGCTATTAAAATGTGGAAAGAATGCAGCCAGTGACCCTGTTAAAGAATGAATGAACCACTGGTGGACAAGGATGTGTGGTTTCAGTGGTCGGTGGGATATGAATGGTCCCTGGAGGGCAGTAAACACAAAAACATTTGTGAATGAGCCAAGACTAGTGGCTAAACTGCTAGCTTCGGCTAGCTGCCTTGGTGGTGCTAACAGTTTGATGTAGCATCACAGCAAAAATATAACAAAATAAGCCAGAATGATACTGTATATTCTTGCCGGTGGATTAGTGAACCAGGTGGAAACAGTGATGTCTATTAGGGTGACTGAAATGTAAAGAAAATAACAATGTAAACATGAGTTTCTTAGCACCATTGTTAGCTCTTAGACTGGATTTATGTTCCCTTTCTGTGTTCCACGTCTGTGACGCAGACAAGTCCGGTGCACACTTGGTCGTATATACGCTTCTTTTTTGGTCTGCCAGCAGATGCTGCAGTTTCACCCCAGCTAGGGCCAAGGAGCAACCGTGCTAGTTTGTTCACCAGTTATACAAGCACCACATATATATATATATATATATATATATATATATATATATATATATATATATATATATATATATATATATGTCTGTGGCTGTTGTAGTAGTGGCAGCAGCGTGACCAGAGGAAAAACAAAATAATAGTGATTAGTGAACCCACAAAACAGATTTTTCTTTTTAAAGAGTGACTTTGTCGCTTGTATAACTGGTGAACAGACTAGCACAGTTGCTCCTTGGCACTAGCTGGGGTGAAACTGCAGTGTCCGCTGGCAGACCAAAAAAGAAGCATATATACAACCAAGTGTGTGCCGGACAGAGATATAGTTATATCTATTTATTCCATCTAGCTACAATGCTCCGCATCGTGTGTCTATATATTTATGTTTATATGTACATATGTATACTCGCTGTTCTTGTTTTTTCTTGCCTTCTGATTGTTGCTCTGAGTGTTGCTATCCCTGTGCTGTTGCAATCCTGGAATTTCCCCATTGTGGGACTAATAAAGGCTTATCTTATCTTATCTTATCTTATCTTATCTTATCTTATCTTATCTTATCTTATCTTATCTTATCTCTGTGACTACTGTGTCTTCCTGTTTGTCTACTTCCTCTTCTTCTTCATCTTTTTTTAAAAATGTTGTTCCAGTGGTGTCCTCATTTGGATGGGAGACTGGCTCTTGCACATGCATAGTAAGCACGCACGAGCAGTGTGGTCACAAAATTTGGGCTGCACATGGCCAGCCGCGGCAGGACCCAGTGACTGGAGATGATGACTAAATTTACTGAAGCCTTGTGGTCTAGCGGACACGGAACATGGAAAGGGAGCATAACACCTTTGGCTCCCCACCCATCTATATGACAGACATCTAGGGTGGCCAATAATAGAGCAGCGGTGATGTTTCAGGAAGAGTTAATATGGATTATTGGAGAGAAAAATGAGATACAGGCTGTATGTTTTTGAAAGATGCACTCCGGCAGCTCTAAAACCTCCTATAAAACAAATGTGTATTGCCCAAAATAGTATATTGTGGCTTTTTATCCACAAAAAAAACCCTTTCATTACCTTAGAATTGTTTGGAAAGAGCTTTAACATCTTCCACCTACTTAAGTATGCACAGAACTATGAATATTGTAATTAGCTCCATCCATGCTACCAACCAATAGTGAATGCTAATAATAATAATGATAAGTTTATTTGTAGAGCTCTTTTCACAGACAGGATCACAAAGTGCTTTCCATAAAATCAAACAGTAAATAAATTAAAGACAATAAAAGACATAAGAATAAAAACAGTAAACTATAAAAGACACAAGAACAATGTACAACCAGCAGATACTGTAATTAATAAAACGCCAAAGTAAAAAGATGGGTTTTTAACTGCTTCTTAAAATGAGCTGAAAAGTTCATAGGCTGAAAAGTTCATAATGGTCAAATTTGACTAAATGTGGTTTATTTTTCAACACAGCCTCCCCTTTGGTCCACACACTTCTTCCATCGGTGTTGCAGCACTTGGATCCCCACGTTTAAAAAATAAACCACATTTGGTCAAATTTGACCACTATGAACTTTTCAGCCCCCCCCCTCCAATACTTTTCAGATGATTCTGTGAGACCAAAAACGATGTAATTTTAGAGATATTTCGGAGATGGTAAAAATACGACTTTGTTAACGACTTTACATGACTTTACATGTTTATCAAAAGACATCAAAAATAACTCCTAAATCCTAGATGCTGCAACTAAGGCCAGCCCTCCACTGTCCTCTGACCTGAGAACACAGAAGACTGCTTCGCTAAACAATGGCTAGTCAAAACATCAGTGATTCAGCCATATATGTACACGCCACCAACCCGTGCCAGAGCGAGCTGGCTCTTTGCTGTTCCACCTGGGGGCTGATGGGTGCCCCCCCGGGCAGCTCGCTGGGGGCCAGCGGTCCGGTGCGCTGCCCCGCGGCCTCGCCCTAGCCATTGTGCCACATGCCCCCCGGTTACCCAGTTCGCCTCCCTCCTCTGTAGGGAGTGTGGGGGGGGGGTAATGTCGCCTCCTCCGTCCTCCCTGGTGTGGACAGAATGGAGTGCTCAGGGGGTTTTGTGCCCCCCCCCCCCCCCCCACACACACAAACCCTTTCACTGAACAGAGTCAAACTAATGCAAAATAAACTGGTGGCGCTCTTGGTGCCTTCATCCCCCAAAGAGCAGATGTCTCTCTCTGGTTCGGCCTACCAACCATGTGCCTCCCATTCCTCCGTGGGCAGCTACGTGCAGGCGTGGCAGCTGGTGGACTCTGGTCTCCAAACTGACCACGCCTCACGTGCGCTACAGGGTTCTGGAATACGGTAGCCCCAGCTGTGGAAAACTATGGGCGGTCGCGGTCGGTTTTGCGCCATCCCTAGGAAGGGATGCTGACTGTCAGTGTGGTCAGTGGTAGGTAGACCGTGAGTCACATCGGCTCCTTGTTCTTTCCCTGGAGGAGTGAGCTCAGGTCTGTAGCCATGCCCATTGCTTAGCCTGATTGGTTAATGGCTAACCAATCAGGCTAAGCACGAATGCTTATGTAAGAGGGGGCACTGAAAAGTTCATAGGCTGACCATGATGCATGAATCAAATTTGAGCAAATGTGGTTTATTGTACCAGTACTCTTGACATCTCACTCTTAGCTCTGCTCTGCCCTCTTATTCCTTGGCCAGTGAAGCACAAATACTACTTAGTCAGCACCTAGCATAACTCCTTCTTAGTCAGCCTGTGAACATTTCAGCCCCACCCCCCACCACCATAGCTAGAAACGCTCTGTCCAAAGCTGCCTTTTTGGGGGGTTGGGGGGAGAGCTCAACTAGACATTCACAGCAGAAAAACACAGAGTTGGGGCTGATTTTGCTCTTGATATGTCTTGTAAGTCACAAAAAACATGTTACAGACATGTTAACAACAGAAAAAACATGATTTTTGGCAAAGTGTCACTTTAAGAGAAATGAGCGCTTTTATATGTTTTTCCATAATCACGTGTCCAAAAGACACATTTCAGAATGTCAAAACCTACCATTTTTCAGTTGATGACCTCTTTAAGATGATTATTTTTTAATTATATTAAGACATTAAATTGCACCGTGACAGTGCATTTAGCTGGATAAACAGTGTTATATAGAAAGCCTGAAGCAGCAGTGGTGCATTATGTATATGGATCCCACCGTCACATACCAGATATGATAAACATTCATTTGTGAGCCACCCACTAGCTGTGTTGAATTATTCTATTTTTAATGCATGTGCTTGCTCTGGTTTGTTGATTGGAATACATCAGCACACCAGGGATATGAAACTGCAATAAGATCCAGACTTCCACCCGGCGTGATTTGAATATGAAATGATTAGATTATTGATTTTGGTTATTTGGGTCTCCCGCCTGAGGTGATATTGTGGCGGTGCAATCACCATAGCTGACATTTAGCACTGTGTTTACCTTTGCTGTCCCCATTGATTGCTTCAAATCACCACCCATACATCCTGCCTGAGCTCATTGTATCACCAGTTTTGCGCTGTTTCAGAAAGGTGATGGATGCAGCTTATCAAAAATGCAACAATGGTGGTTTGTGCAGAAAATGGCCACATCGCTTGACAATCATGGAACAGTGGTTCTGACAGGCATGCATTTCAAGTGCTATTGAATGTTGTGATGATGGGAGAAGCAATGGACATGAGTATTGAATTACATTAAAACAGGTCTTAACATATGTTTTATAACACATTAAGAATATTTATACCTTCCTCTATGAGACTAATGAGTTTAATCCAATGTAATGGGACAGCCTACAGGCACAAAGCTAAGCCTCAGCCCTGCGGAGAACAGAAATAACTCTTGATTTTTATGTATAAATGTTCCAGGTACATTTCTAGCAAAGAATAACCACCATTGAGCCTCATCAATCCCAGTAAACTTTGAAGAAAACCTCTTTTTCAGTTTAGATGTTTCGATTTTGTTTCCAGAGAAAGGCACAAATGTGATATCTAACAAAGGCGTTTGCTGACAAATAGTCCCATATCACTGTGGACATCTGTCTTGAGACATTTTACACGCATCACTACTCTGAGCAGCACTGCAGTCAAAGTGACTCAAAGAGACCCTAATGTTTATCTATGTATGTGATGAGAGAATTTTCCTTTTGTGTACACCAATGCATTTTTCTCTTATAATAATAATAAATCAAGGTGAGAATCTGCTAATGGATGTATTGTCCTCTTGTATTGCTGCTGTCATTTTCTCAGCAGTTAGACAATTCAGCATTAAGTGCCTCCTTTTATGCTGATATGCCAGTGTTGGTGCTTATGCATTACTAAATTATGAGCAGCCCTGTAAGCACCCCAGAAAGGCCTTTTTGAATAAATATTTTACGACTCTGATATACACTGTTCATATCTGCTCTATAATGCAAGCACAAAGGTTTGGTCCTAATGTCTTATGCAGAAATTACTTTTTTCTTAACAGAATACAAGTAATATAAATACTTTTAGAAGTTTACAGATTCCAAACTAACATTTTAAAGTTTGCACACGTTTGCTTACAAGAAACTCTTGCTGTCTTGCATCAAAAGATCATTATCCACAGTCTACGTTTCTATTTTCAGAGTTAGTTTGAATATTAAAACTTGAATTTGGTAAACTTTTTAGCTTGTAGCACTGCATTGTTTGGAGTGAAACTTGTTTGCAGTCTGAGCACCGATAAACTACAGGGCCTGTTGCACATGCGCTTCATTGTGTGTATGAGCTATGTGACAAGCTGCCTAGCTACAAGGTGATAACATGCTTCAGTTGAATGCTATTCACAAGTTTTGATTAGCTTTTCCATGTCACAGTTATGAATCTTTCTGTTACTATGTCTACTGCTACACTGCTGGGTTTTGTCTTTAGTGTTTGGGCAGTGCATCACTAGGACCCAGCTACACACACATCTGCTTGAAGTGCTTCCTGTGGGACTTACTAACTAGCTTAAGAAGCCTATTTTTTTCTGTATTCCTATGTTAATCAAAGCTTTTGACCCTACATTGCACATGTTGTATTAGAGCTGTGCGATATGACCAAAAGTTCATATCCCGATATAAGTAACCTTATACCCCAATAACTATATCTATACAACAGTTAGTTCCAACCAAGCAATTTGACTAGACAACAGGGATTCCAGGAGTTACTATATTCCACGATAATTGCACGCCAACGTTTCACTGGATATGTATCACTCCGCTTCAAAGGTGTTTGAGTAACTGTTAATTACTAACAGTAATTTACTGTCAAGTCTATAGACTTGAGAATTGCAGTATTGTGTTGGATACCTCAATTTCCACAGTGAGGCACTATTTGAAAAGCAACTACAGTCTCAGCTGTCTCTGATCCCAAAGTCCTGTCCTTTTAAAGATCCAGCGATATATTTTACGTCTGTTTAAACAAGACAGGCTAGAGTTGAATTTATTGACTCAATTAGAAAACCACAATACCTTTGTGGTGATGGACTCTTTGTTTCGTCTGAAAATGCCAAGAAAAAGTGAGTGAAATGTGCTGAAGCCAAATGCTAAGGAGCCACCGGTATTGATCTGTACCTTTCTGCGGTACAGACTCAACAGGTGACCAGTATGTATTTTGGTGCTTAGCAACAGTTACTGGCTACATTTAGAAGGGACTATTTTTTTCTCAGCTGTGCAAAATAACTGGGTAAACAAACAAATCATAATATTTTGTCCAGTATTGCTGTCATTTAATAAATTGTGCTGTTGTATAAAAGCACTATTACACTCGAGGTTGTACTCCGCTATGCATCGGGCATTAGACGTATCACACCCGTTGTCAGAATCCACCCTCTGGACAGAGGAGTGAGAAAAGGGAGGACTCTTGGCGCAGGCAAAGGTATGGTGCAAAACAAGGATTCACTAACCAAAAACACTAACTACAAAGAAAATGCAGCACGGGGGCTGAACGCAAAACCATCAAGGGAAACTCACAGAGAATGATAATCCATACACAGGGGGAACATCAGGGTACAATGACGAGGATGCCAGACAGAGCACAAGTACAAACTCGCATAAATAGGGGAACAGATAATCAACTTAACGTCAGACAGCTGGGCAGACAATCAAGAGCAGCAGGTGAGGAAAACAGGATGGCCGGGCGACACTGACACTCAGACAGAGGATGCACAGGGGACATGACAATGGACATGCAGGACAGTAATACTAAACAGTAAAAATAAACCGATATCATAAAATATAACCAAATACAAAAGACAACCAAAAGACACAGATAGCAGCGGATGACATGACATGACAGACAATGACCAGGGAACACAGGGGCACTAAATAATAATAATGATAATCATAACCAGAATAATAATGATACTGTGGTGGCACTGTGTGTGGGTTCTCCACCCAGATTCGGAAGCTGGGGGAAGATGGAACAAAAGGACTGAAGGAGGAAGTGGCTCCGGTGGGGGGGGGGTTATTATGTTAATATGCCATGCATGTCTTTGTGCACTGAAAGCATTGTATTTGGACTCCCTGGGTCTCACTGTGCAGAAATAAAGGTTATAAAAAGGAGGCGCGGAAAGACCCAGACAGAGTATTTCCTGTACTTGATGTTGGAAGAAGAATAAAATTCATGTGTCGTCCAGCTCGCTGCCTCCTCTGCTTTTTTCTTCCACATTGGTGACCCAAGACGTGCCATGGAGAACGAGCAGAGCACCGCCCCGGAGACTACCCAGAGGGACAACACCAGTGCCGCGTGCGCTGTCTCAGTCAAGCTCCCAGACTTCTGGCTTCACAACCCGACTGCGCGGTTCCTGCATATAGAAGCCCAGTTCGCACTCTGCGGGATCACAGCGGATGACACAAAATATTACCACGTGGTCGTTGCGCTGGATGTGCGCGCCACGCAGCAGGTAACGTGCCTGCTTCAGGAGCCGCTGGCCCAAGGGAAATATGAAGTGCTCAAGAGGATGCTGCGCCACCCTGTCTGACAGTGAGAGGGCAGAGAGACTCCTAACACGTTCAGAGTTAGGTGACAGATCAGCCGTGGAACTTTTGGAGAGCATGTTGATGCTGATGGGGAAGAACGACGAATCTTTTCTGCTCGCCCACCTGTTCCTCAGGAACCTACCCGCTACAGCAAGGGCGATCCTGGCCAACTCGCCAATGCGAGTTACCAAAGTCTCCAGTTCGTGGCAGCCGCTTGCATTTTTCAGTCGTACAATGAACACAAATACACTACATTCGACAGAGAATTGTTGGCCCTCCACCTGGCGCTCCAGTCCGTGCCCACTGGGTTAAAACTGGAGAGCAGGGTGGTGCAGGAGCGGTGCCCTCCCTTGCTCTGCAACATCTCTACCGGTTGTCTGCGCCCGGTGGTTCCGAGCTCTTGGTGCCGCCACATTTTTGAGTCAGTCCACTCCCTTTTGCATCCCGGCATGCGCACCTTGGTTAAACTGGTGGGGGCGAAATTCGTCTGGCCACGCTTGCGCAAGTACGTGAAAGAGTGGGCTGCAGCGTGTGTCACGTGCCACCGGGCCAAAGTGCACAAGCACACCAGAGCCACCCTTGAGCCATTCCAAATCCCAGCCAGGAGGTTTGACCACGTCCACGTGGATTTGGTGGGAATTCTCCCGCCATTGCAAGGTTTCACGCACCTTTTGACAATCGTGGTCTGCACCACGCATTCGCCTGAAGTGGTCCCGCTGGCTTGCACCACGTCCGCAGAAGTGGCTCGTGCTTTTTTGTTGGCTTGGGTTGCACGGTTCGGATCCCCGTCGGACATCACTTCCGACAGGGGTCCGCAGTTTGTTTCGTAACTCTGGTCCGCGATGGCCCAGAACCTGGAGGTCAAAAGCCACTGCACTACCACGTACAACCCCCAGGCTAACGGGTTACGCGAACGTTTTCATAGGTCGCTTAAGGCGGCGCTCAGAGCTTCGCTCATGGATGCAAATTGGGTCGACTGCCTGCCCTGGGTTCTTTTAGGTTTGCGCTCCGTGCCTCAGGAGGATTTGGCAGCTTCCCCGGCAGAACTCGTTTTTTCTCAACCGCTGCGGATCCCCGGGGAACATTTACCTTAAAACCCCGTGACCAATCCGCCCGCACAATTTTTGTACTGTACAGAGGCTGTTCACGTGCCGGGCCCGGCCCACCATTGTTTCCCCCACACTTTTGTCCTGAAAAGCTTACAGAATGCCAGTTTTGTTTTTGTCAGGCACGATGCACACCGCACCATGCTGTGCCCACCGTACGATGGACCATTCAGGGTGCTGGAAACTGGGGCAAAGCATTTTGTGTTAGACTTGGGGGTGGGGGGTGTAGGGAAACCATCTGCATCGACAGGCTGAAGCAGGTGGTGTTGGCCCAAGCTCCCCGGTGCGGACGCCCACTGTTGGTGGCTCTGCAAGTTGGTGTTCCCACGGTAGAGACCTGTGCTTGCGAAGCTGACATGTTCCCCTCCACCCACCCTTTTTCCCTCCACAGACTAATGTGCCCGCCTGCACACCTCGCCAGCAGGGTGTTTTGACCGGACCGGCGACCCCCCGCTACAGCCGCTATGGGCGCAGGCTCAAGCCCAAAGGATGGGGGGGAGGGGTAGCGCCTTTTCTGGGTGTTCGGGGAAGTGGCTGTGTGGTGGCACTGTGTGGGGGTTCTCCACCCAGAGTTGGAAGCTGGGGGAAGATGGAAGAAAAGGACTCAAGGAGGAAGTGGCTCGGGGTGGGGGTGGGGGTCTCAGAAGTGTCGGAAAGGACTATCCTCCCCCTGGGGAGTCAGGAGATGCAGGAGTCAAGAGAGGAAGAGACGGGGTTATTATGTTAATGTGCCACGCATGTCTTTGTGCACTGAAAGTATTGTGTTTGGACTCCCTGGGTCTCATTGTGCAGAAATAAAGGTCATAAAAAGGAGGCGCAGAGAGACCCAGAGTATTTCCTGTACTCGATGTTGGAAGAAGAATAAAGTTCATGTGTCGTCCAGCTCGCTGCCTTGTCTGCTTTTTTCTTCCACAATACTGTGAAAAAAACAAAGACTAACATAAACATAAAGCGTGGGCACGGTCCCTGCCCCGATTATGACACCCGCAGTTACTATATTCATTGATATCGTACTCCCTCTTGTGTAATATTGCTTAAATATCCTGATATACATTTTTTTTGTAAATTTTATAGTTTATATATAATAAACACATAGAAAGGAGCATCTCTTTAAGATTGTAAATTATATATTGAAAAAAAATCAATTGTACAAATTAATTATTATTAATTAAAATTAATTTTCTCCTTTTATTTAAAGATGTAATAATATCCAATTAATAATCCTCTAATTTTTCCTCCTCTCCTCTCCTAATGTCTGGTTGGAGAACATTAAATGTAATGAGGTTTACTCTGACTGCACACCAACATTTAGTCAAACATTTCACACGCTTGTTTAGCTAGTACATTAAATCCTACCTGGCCTACTATGATTTATTATTCATAAAATACATTTATATACATTCAAAAACTCACCGATGGCTAGATGAAGACACTTGAAATGGCCGCTTTTATCCCTTCCATCTTTGCAAGTCATTATTATACAGTGTTCTGCAGGCAAAAGCCTGTTTTACCCTTTGACTCTGGTGTTTAGTTTTCTCAGCTAATGATTCTTTAGTGCCTCTAATTTGTAAATGCTCTCCGAAGTCTTTCACATGCATGCTTCTTGTGGAGGTTGCCATGTTGGAACATACCGGGACCAGGCCAGCCAGGACACGCTCTGTCTGGACTGCACATGCAGAGACCACAAACCATCACCAGAATGACGTAAAGAGACTGTCGGAAACAGTGTATTTTGTGACACTTCAATATAAACGATAGACGTTTTTAATCCATCATTCAATATACAGTATATTGTCATATCGCACAGTCCTATGTTGTATCTGTACGAATGTTGTTCTGTCTGAATGTTGTTGTTATTATCTGTATGACTCGTATGTTTACCCCCCCCCCCCCTTTCCAACCAGTCGTGGCAGATGACTGCCCCTTCCTGACCTGGTTCTGCCAGACGTTTCCTCCAATAAGACAGTTTTTCCTTCCCACTATTGCCTGGTGCTTGCTCATAGGGGATCATTTCTGCTCTTGGATCAAATGCATCTGTAGATTGACACAGCAAGGAGGAAAGAGGAATCAATTACAAGAACATAATGTAGAATTTTTTTAAAAAGTAACACACAGTAGAACGTGTACAGCAGCTAAATACTTAACTAAGACTGTATGCAGGATGACTTGAAAATAAATGGATGAAGATTTGAGTGTGTTGTCCTAGCCAAGCCTGATCCTTTTATGAGGGTTTTAATCTAGGTCACGAAAGTTGCATGCTGTCTGTTTGTCTGCTGCCGCCACTTTAATGCAGCATCGTTCACTGCTGAAGTGGCTGTTCTCTTTACTGTACAGGACGACTTTCGCTCTCTCTCTCTCCAAGGCAAACACAATCGCACACATACACAAACTCTGCCTCTCTCTGCCCCTCGCTTTGAGGCATGGCTTTGATGGATCCGTTATGACAGTACTGGGTTTGGAGCAGTGACAGAGAGGAGGAGAGGGAGATAGTGATGGTGGAGGGAAAAAAGTATGCCGAAGGAAACAACAGGATCAAAGGGAGGAAAACAGTTGGTAGAGAATTAGTTGAGATAATCGATCCTATCAGAGGTAGTTTTGTAAACCATTAGCCTCCCTTTTTGAGAGAAACTGCCCTCTGACAGAAAAGACCCTATATGACTGTTTTTAACCAGTAAACCTTACAACATATTTGTACGATTTGACATTAAACAACCTTTAGCAGCCTTATAGACATGAAGAAACATGGAAGATGATTACAGTTGAAATGTGTGTAAATTAGACACTCACATTTTCCTAACCCTTACTATTTCCCTAACCATAACCACCTAAAATTGTGTATTTAATACCTAAAGGAAGTTACTTAATGAAGTGAATTACAATTGAGGAAGAGAAACTAAACAGAGATGGCAGTGACAGGAGGCAAACACCAGGCTCTGGGGTGGGAGCACTAATTTTGAATCTCATCCAGCATCCACATTTTGAAATGAAAGGTGTTGCAACCATTTTTGAGACGTGCATATGGATGTATTCTGAGGTTAGAAAACCCTGCTGTACCCTAATGTAGAATGATAGTTTAGATTTTATTGTTTAGTTTAAAAATGTGCAGTTTTAGTTTAGGAAGGCTGTATGGGTCTTGTTCTCTTTTATTTTTACCTGTTCTTGTGTATGTGTATCTGTTTTGATTGTTTTTCATTTTTAGCTCATTCCGGTACAATGATGCGTGTCCATCCGTTTGTCCATCTGTCTGTCCGTTCATCCACATTTCACCGTGGCCCAATTTAGAGTCTCCATTTAACCCAACTTGCATATTTTTGGAATGTGGGAGGAAACCGGAGCACCTGAGGTAAACCCACGCAAGCATGGGGAGAACATTCTTACTCCACACAGATAGGCCCTGGTGGCTGGTGGATGTTTGTTGATATGGTGGCTTGTTACCATAGTCAGTCCCTCCAGGATGTTGCGATCGCACCAATTCACGCATATTCAACCAATCTCCATGGATTTTGCACTACCTTGCAACTTTGTCCAATCACCACAACTTTCCCACAGTTTTAGCTAATTGTCGTCATCTTCCACAAATTTCGACAATCAAATTTGTCTCTGAGTAGCGCGCAAGCGTGTACGTCATCAGTCTAACCATTCAAATGCATTATTGCACCGCAGTCACTTTTTTGTTTACAATGAGTATGACTGGAATATATCAGCAAAATACAGAGTAGGTGATTAAAAAATACTCACCTGCGAGCTTTCCCACACCATCCCTTCCTCCATTTCCCCCAGTGGATATCTCCTCAGATCTCTGTGTTGACCGTGTGTACAAGGTGCCTGGTTTGTGTTGAGAAACGCACGCTTGCCTGAAAACCACCCCCTTCATGGGAGCATGCGTGAGGAGAGATGCCGTAAAACTACAAACAACCCAGTATAACACAACAACCAGTGTTGCAACCTTTTTTTTATATTTTTAGAGGTAAAAATCACTACTACATCTTGGAATTGAGTTTTAAAGCTGTGAATCTCTGGTGTGGACACGGAGCAACATGCACCACTGGCAAACCCCCAGGAGAACCTGTCCTCCCGGTAAGACTTACATTGAAAGCAAAGATGAGTGTCATGATCCTGGGACACGGGGCGGGTGCCATGCTCAGTTTCTGGTCTAGTTTAGTGTTTTTCTGTCTGCTTGTTTCTTGTTTTCATGTCTGTTGTATTTGGTTCCTGTTTTTATTTTTGTCATTTTGCATCTGTAGTATTATGCATGTTTCGGGTTCTCTTGTGTTTGTATCCTTATGGTTTCCGGTTGTGTTTATTTTGACAGCGCTGTGCAGCTTCCGGCTGTCAAACTGTTCGGAGCCGCACAGCTGCTATTCATTCTGTTACTCATGGATCCACACCTGTGTCTAATTGTGCACTGCTTAAAAGGACATGGCAAGTCTCTGGGGTTTGTCGTGTCCTTCTTCCACGTTACCCCATCCTCAGGAGCAGAACTGTCCATCCTGAGTGTATTTAGGGCCGCTGTTGAGGAGAGTAGGAGAGCTCTGTCCAGGTATGTGTTTCCCTTATTTCCAGCTGTGAGCCCCTGCAGCCTTCGGGAGAGCTCCAGCTGGATTCCGCCCCTGGCTCGGTGTTCCCGGCTTCATGTCCCCCTGGACGTCGAGCTCCACTCTCCTCCAGCATTTGTTATTGTGTACTTGTTTGTTAGCACCACGCACTCCATGCTTTAGTTTTTGTACGTTAATGTTCTTGTCTGTCTTTACGTTAATAAATATGCAGAAACCACAGTGTGCGTTTGGTGTCCTTCAATAGCCCTTGAAAAGGGCTGCTCATGACAGAAGGACATGACCAACAGTGGACACCAGCCACTGTGCGTTTCTGTTGTTTTCTTTTCCATCTTTTTCTGTTCTCCCGGTTGTTAGTCCTGTCTTTTCAGCATGGCTGGCCATTTGGACTACAGGGATTTTGGACTGGACGGGGAGAAGTGTTTGGTAGTGGAGCTTTTGGAGGACATAGTGTCGGACATCTAGCTGACCCACACTCCCGAGGAGGAGCTGCAGGTGTGGGATAGCACGACACAGCTGATCGAGGCATTCCCCAGCCTGTGGAGCGTCCCAGAATTGACAGACATCCTCACCTCCGTCCTCCATGCTCCAGATCGACTCCGCGGGCTGGAGGAAGCCCCTTCGTTGCCAGACCCTGTGCCGCGGAGGAGGCGATCCTGGAGACGGAAGCCTCGAGCCCAGAACCATAATCCAGCTGCAGCTTCGCCTCTCCACGCTGACCAGTGTTCTGCTGCATGCCAGATCGGGCATGCAGTCCTCGTACCTACAGACGATCCCAGCACGGAGGAGATGGAGGAGCGCCAACGAGTTGTTGCAGCAGAGAAGGAGCTAATCTTGGGCTACAAACCATGGCTCCTCCCAGAGTTTCTGCCGCAGCTGGAGGGAGTTTCACCAGCCAGATCGGAGTTTGAGATAACGTTAGAACGTCCCCTGACTCTGGTGCTCCGCCCACCGTGCCAGACAACCTTTGCAGCTCCCAAAGTGATGACGTCTGGCCTCACAGCAGCCACCACCAAGCCCCAGGAATTAAGGCAAGTATCTCTTCAATTTTTAACATCTAATAATGAATTGTCTTGCCTTATTCCCGGTGGTGAAGCTCAGCAGCAGCAGCCCGATTTGGCTTAGCTTTCACCATCAGCTGCTGTAGTTTTATCCTCACCTGCTTCTCTCATGTCGCTCTCCAATTTCCCCGAGTGTCTGCTGGTCCAGGGAGGGAGCTGCTGGACAAAGGAGGGGTCTGCAATCCTGGAGAAATCCGTTCCAACCCCGCAGCTATATCCAGGATGGGAGGAGAGTACCTCCTGTGGCCGGAAGCCTGAGCCAACAGGAAAGTGTCCCCTGGCCTCATCTGCACGGGACTTGGCGGCATCGGTGAGATGACCCCCAGTTTCAGCCACCATGCCGGGAAGCCCACCTGTGTCTGTCGCCGCATCTGGAGGTCTGCGGGCTGCATCTACCACCATGCCTGCTGCAGGGGTCATTGCAGCAGAGTCATCAGAGTCCTGGACGGCGGTGGAGCTCAAGTCAAGGCAAGTACTCAGTTCTGTTTTAAGACCTACAGATATTGAGAATTCTTGTCTGGCTTAGGGTGAGGAGAATTGGTTGCAGATGTCCTCTGCTCCTGAGCTCTCCTCACCGGGCTCCACTGTTGCCGGTGATTTTTCTCCGGTGTTTTTTACCTTTCCTTCCCCTGAAGTAGCTGTTCTGGGTAGAGACACCCAGATGGAGAAGGCCGAGATGCCCCAGCCTGGATCGCCTGAGTCCTGGACAGCGGTGGAGCTCAAGCTCAGGCAAGTTCTCTTTTTTGTTTTCATGTTATCTGTCTTAGAGAAATCTTGCCTGGCTCTTGGTGAGGAGGGCCGGGTGCAGCTGTCTGCTGCACCTGAGCTTTCCTCACCAGGCTCCACTGCTGGCGGAGACTCTGACCCGGTGTCTGTGTTCTGTGTGTGTGAGCCTTCTCCCGAGATCTCCGTGGGTGCTGCTCCCCCTCCGTTTGAGGTCTCCGTGGGTGCTTCTCCCCCTCCGTCCGAGGTCTCTGTGGGTGCTGCCCCCCCCCCCCCCCCGTTTGAGGTTGAGACGCGTTTTGCCCTACGCTCCGGTGGTTTTAGGACTCTGGTAGGCCACTCAAACTGCCTTAGCCCCCGTCCGAGGTCCCTGGAGTCTGGGCCACCGCAGTGTTCAGGTTGTGGATCTTGAGTGTTTCTTTTGGTTTGTTTTTGTTGTTTGTTTTGTTTCGGTCCTTCCATGCCTCGGTTCCCCCTCCTCCCCCCGGGGTGGGTTGTTTTTCTGGTTAATTCATGTTATATATTTTTCTTTTGATGCAATGTTTTTCCTGAGAGATCTTTTGCTGAAAATGCATAGTTCTCATTTTCTCTTTGCCTATGAGATGTGAAATCCTTCCTGAGGACAATGAACTTTTTGTTTCAGTTTGTGCTTGTTGGGGGAGTCTTCTGTGTGGGGGGATTAGTTTTTCTTTTGATGTTGCCCTAGGATGTCTGGAATCCACCCCTTGAGAAGGAACACTGTCATGATCCTGGGGCACGGGGTGGGGGTGGGGGGGCTGTGCCCAGTTTCTGGTCTAGTTTAGTGTTTTTCTGCCCACTTAAGATAAGATAAGATAAGATAAGCCTTTATTAGTCCCACAACGGGGAAATTCCAGGATTGCAACAGCACAGGGATAGCAACACTCAGAGCAACAATCAGAAGGCAAGAAAAAAACAAGCAAGCAAGAGCAGCTAATATACATATGTACGTATTACTATAAAATATATATATATATACACACACACACAGACACACAGTGCAGAGCATTGTAGCTGGATGGAATAAATATATGAATATATGAACACACAGTGCAGAGCATTGTAGCTAGATGGAATAAATATGTAAATATATAAACACCCACAGTACGGAGCATTGCAGCTAGGTGGAATAAATATGCAAGTATATAAACACACACAGTGCGGAGCAATGTAGCTAGATGGAATAATATGTAGATATATAAATATATAAACACACCCAGTGCTGAGCATTGTAGCTAGATGGAATAAATATGTAAATATATAAACACACACAGTGCAGAGCATTGTTGCTAGATGGAATGAAACAGCATAACCGTCTACTTAGTTATCCTACATGGTATGATTATGTGCCCATACATATTCTCACCCTCCATAGCGACCGGTATGTTCCTAGTTGTATGCCGGAGGGGACCATTGTGTAAGTCTATTGCATCTTTTGCATTCAAAAAACTATTAGTTTGTTACGTCTTTTTGCTATCTCTGCGAGCAGCCCTGCTTAGGTTGTACAGTCTGACAGCCGTTGGTAGGAAGGACCTACGAAACCTCTCGGTTGTGCACCTGGGATGATGTAGTCTGCTGCTAAATGAGCTCCTCAGTGCATTCAGTATGTCCTGCATAGGGTGGAACTCGGACTCCAGCAGAGATGACAGTTTAGCCACCGTCCTTCTCTCTCCTATCTCCTCCATCGGATCAAGGCGCTGCCCCAGGACAGAGCTAGCTTTCTTAATCAGTTTGTTCAGTCTCTTCCTATCGGCTGCAGTAATGCCACTGCCCCAGCAGACCACTCCAAAAGTGATGGCTGATGCCACCACCGTGTCATAGAATGACTTCAGCAGCGCCCCTTGTACACCAAAAGACCTTGTTTCTTGTTTTCATGTCTGTTGTATTTGGTTCCTGTTTTTATTTTTGTCATTTTGTGTCTGTAGTATAATGTACATTTTGGGCTCTCTTGTGCTTGTATCATTATGGTTTCCGGTTGTGTTTTATTTTGACAGTGCTGTGCAGCTTCCGGCTGTCAAACTGTTCAGAGCTGCACAGCTGCTATTCATTCTGTTACTCATGGATTCACACCTGTGCCTAATTATGCACTGCTTATAAGGGTACGGAAAGCCTCTGGGGTTTGTCGTGTCCTTCTTCCATGTTACCCCGTCCTCAGGAGCAGAACTGTACCTCCTGAGTGTGTTTAGGGCCACTGTTGAGGAGAGTAGGAGAGCTCTGTCCAGGTATGTGTTTTCCTTATTTCCAGCTGTGAGCCCCTG
Source organism: Pholidichthys leucotaenia (assembly GCA_020510985.1). NCBI lineage: Eukaryota > Metazoa > Chordata > Actinopteri > Cichliformes > Pholidichthyidae > Pholidichthys > Pholidichthys leucotaenia. The sequence continues at coordinate 156,411,586 of CM035848.1, forward strand.
CAGCCTTCGGGAGAGCTTCAGCTGGATTCCGCCCCTGGCTCGGTGTTCCCGGCTTCATGTCCCCCTGGACGTTGAGCCCCACTCTCCTCCAGCGTTTGTTATTGTGTACTTGTTTGTTAGCACCACGCACTCCATGCTTTAGTTTTTGTATGTTAATGTTCTTGTCTGTCTTTATGTTAATAAATGTGCAGAAACCACAGTGTGCGTTTGGTGTCCTTCAATAGCCCTTGAAAAGGGCTGCTCACGACAATAAGTATCTGATGAGACACGTATGTCAAGACGCACAGACAGACAGACAGGCAGGAGTGAGAGAGAATATTCATTAATTTTTCAGAATAAACACAAACTGCTATAGACAATACAGAGGAACAGAATAAACTATTTTTTCTCTCTGCTTGGTACCAAATGGTTGGAGATCTGTGTAATAAGGGAGTTTTCAAATGAATGTGTTGCCATAATTTCCACATCTATACTCCAAACATGCATTCTATGCAGTTTAGTTGTTAATGGATAATAATTCCATCCTTTTTATCCCCTGCCGGTTGAAGCCCAAAGGGGTCGAAGAGCCCTTTGGGTGAAGACCGAATGGGGATTATGTTATGGGTCAGTCTGTCTGTCTGTCTGTCTGTCCAGCTTTTGTGAAATCCTACAGTTTTGTTCCTATTGTTTTGACACTTGGTACCATGGTTTGATATACACTGATGATGCGCATATTGCAATTTGGTTCTGATTGGATAATTTTTGCAGGAGTTATAGTCCCTGACCTATGACCTCTGATTTCACCTCACTTCATAGGCAGTAACTGTCTTGTGAAATCAGCTCCTCCTAGTTTTGTTCCAAATGTTTAGAAACTTGGTACCGTGGTTTGATATACTCTATTGATGTGTATATTGCAATTTGACTCTCATTGTATGACCGTGATGTCAAAGCTCAGAGGTCACATTTTCCCTAAATCTTCAAAACACAATAATTACTGAAAGAAATAATGTAGACTTTCCAAACTGATGCAGTAGTTGTATCTAATACACATCTCGGATGACTTACACCCTGATCTGACTATGGGTTTGGGGTCAAAAGGTCAGAGGTCAGTGTTACAACCCCAGTGGGGTAGAAACCTGTGTTTCTCCTCAGGTCTTTTTTTTTTTCCCCTTGTCCTGTCAGGCAGCTAGGCAAGCAGAACAGGGATCTGTCACCCTTATTGTGCCAAAAGAGATTTACTTTGCCAAGAGGAGCTTATACAGTATCTAACTATGTACTGTATATTGTTGTAAACTCCTCCTGTAATAACTTTTAATACTTTATTTTAATTATTTTACCCATGGAAGACCCGACAGGATGTGGAAGAGGGAAAGGAAGTGCGTGGAGGGGGAAAGAAAAGGGAGGGGAACAGACAAAAAGACAAACAAACCAACAACTAAAACAAACAGAAGACAAACTGCTTCTTCCACCGAAGATGTCTCAACACGAGTCTGGTTTCCACACCTGTTAAAGGAGAGACACTTGTGCGTGTGCATATATATGAGAGCGCGCGCAAAATAAATGTGTGCATGTGAGTGGGTTGTCAGGAAACAAACGAAGCGGGGGGCCGGTCACAGCATCTCTCCCCTCGGGAACCCCAAGCAGGCAAGGCAACACCACCAACCCCCACAAGGCACAAACGTCCGAGGTCAGCAAGCCCCAGGAAAGCCAGGCATCCACCCCTGGAGGGACGATCGAGGGAGGCCAGGTTGCCAGGTGGCCGGCGCGGCGAGCCCACACCCCCGGACCCGCCAGCCCCCTACCCCCTTCCCCAGCTGGGCCAACGCCCACCCCTAGGCCCCAGGCACCAGGAGGCCAGCAACTCCACCCCCCGGGCCGGAGACCGGCTCGCGCCCCCTGGTGCAAGCCCCCCCCAGGCACCCCCACAGTGCCCCACCCCCCAGCGCCACTGCCACCGCCACACACCCCAGGGACCCCCATGCCCAAAGAAGTCTTCTTCTCCTCAGGTCTTGATTCCCCTGACATCCTTATTGGCTCTTCACAGCCTACACCTGCATCCTGTTGGCCAATCAGTGTCTTCCCCTGACTAGAAAAGGCCAGAGAAGCAGAAGATCTGTCTTCCACCTCTGACTGGGGCTGCCACCACACTACAAGCTCTGCTCTCTGCTGCTATTACAGGCTGGGGTTAGGTTTGAGGCTGTTTGTTAGTGATGGCCAAATGAGGCTTTCTGGAGGACTTGAGGCCTTTCATCAAAATGGCTCATATTGATGAGGCCTCATGTGGGACTTCATTTTCTCTACCAGTCCATCTAGTGGACAAAATGTATACAACATGCTGATTTTTGCAAGGGTATTATTGGTTTAATGTGTATTTTTTCATTTCAATAAATGCACTGTCTTGAGAAATATCAATGATAATAAGGCAAAAATAATAATATAACTGAGGTGACTACAGTGAATGTGCCTGTGTTACTTGCTGTGCTTGTACTACTTACCCAGTTTTATTAAGAAATAATAAATTTTCAACTGTCTTATACTGTCCTAGTATATTCAACTCTGGTATTATTCTCATGCAGGGCACAACGGCAATAGTGCCTCAGCATAATGATGCGTAATAATGATCCAACCTCTTTGAAACACAACAAGACACTTCACCTTGCAAATAAAAATGAAATTAAAAGAACAACACAGCTGGGATTCGAACCCAGGTCTCCCACTTGCAAAACCAATGCATTACTGCTAAGCCATCACCTCAGTTACAATAAACAGCCACCATTTGTCAAAAATATATCAATGGGAGAAATGTGCTCAAACTTTTCCTGAACGGGAGAAGTCCCTATTTTTGGTACTGGCTCCATGTGAAAACTGGCTTTGACAAATCCCTTACACAGTCAAACATGACAAAACAAAACATGAGGGATGGGGATTTCCATTGGGTACTGCTGCTCACTTTATTTCATGTTGCGTGCAAAATCATGAACAGCTTCCTGACCCAGTCACATGGTCTGACGTCAACACATACGTCACGATGCACACCTCGAAACATGCCTTACCAAATATTTCCTGGATAAGATTGGAGCACCGGTGCCTGCCTTCCCATCACTACTGTTTGTATGTTTATGTACACTGTAGTGAGCCTGGTTATCTACTAGTTGTTCAGACTGCCTGTGTCTGTTTCTTGTTTTGCCAGAGAAAGCTCCTGTTTATGTTGTGGTTCAGGGAGTGGCTTATCAGGGTTTGTACTTTTTCTTTCAACTTAAGTTGTAGGTAAGAATCTTTTGTTTCTAGCTTTGGGGGACATTTTTGTTTGTTGTTTTGGCCTTGGTTCTTCTTGAAGTCAATTTTGCTTTCTTTTGTTCTGGCAAAAAAACAGTTAAAACTGATCAACTCTCTCATCATTTTGTCACCTTGTTTATGTTACTCCCTTTTGCCCCTAGACGGCCACTGGGCTCGTAACATAAGTGGGGGCTTGTCCGGGATCAAAAGAATATGCCAAGCCTCAGGTGACAAGATTTTGAGTTAATTGATCGTTGGTGTGGTTGGCAAAGGTGGTAAGCATGGCAGCTTGTTTTGATTTACAAGCTTTTTTGAATAATCCTTCTTGGGAGGAGTTAAATGCTTGTAAAAAGGAAGCTTTAGTGGTTATTGCAGCACACTTTGACTTAAAGGTCACAAAGCAAATGATCAAAAAGTAAATAAAAAAAGAGGTCTCAAAGAGATTGGTGGATGAAGGTTTCCTCAGTAAGTCTGGCTCACCAGCCTTTTCAGTCTTTCCTGACAGATCTCCTGATTCCCAGTTGAGGCCTGCTGTGTTAATCAGCGGGGAGGAAGCACAGGCTGCTGGAACTCAAACTCAGGTTGGACATGCAGCCACTACACCCCTCCATGGTCCACCACAATCTCCTGGATCAAAGGAGGCAATGCTTAAGGTACGTTTGGCCTGTTTACAGTTAGAGGCCCAAGATAAAATCCAAGCCCGTCAGTTTGAGCTTCGTAAACTGGAACTAGAAGCTGATATTATAGCGAGGAAGGCGCCGGGACTGGACAGCATCAGCGCAAAGCTCCTCAAGTCCTGTGCAGACCAGCTGTGTGGGATTGTGACGTATATCTTCAACATGAGCCTGAAACTGGGGAGGGTACCACAGCTGTGGAAAACATCTTGTGTGGTACCTGTACCAAAAACTTCCCACCCCAAAGACCTGAACAGCTACAGACCGGTGGCCTTGACGTCCCACTTGATGAAGACCCTGGAGAGACTGCTCCTTGCTCACCTCCGCCCCCTGGTGGAACCAGCGATGGATCCACTCCAGTTCGCCTACCAGCATGGCATTGGGGTGGAGGATGCGGTGATCTTCCTCCTTCACCGTTCTCTGTCCCACCTGGAGAAGCCCGGGAATATGGTGAGGATCATGTTCTTTGACTTCTCCAGTGCTTTCAACACCATCCAACCGATGATCCTGAAGGACAAGCTGCTGCACGCAGGGGTGGACCAGCACCTGTCATCATGGATCCTGGACTACCTCACAAACCGGCCTCAGTTTGTGAGAACCCGGGACTGTGTGTCCGACACGATCATCAGTAGCACAGGGGCCCCCCAGGGAACGGTGCTGGCTCCCTTCCTGTTCACTCTTTATACTGCGAACTTCTCACACAACACAACACACTGCCATCTACAGAAGTTCTCTGATGACTCTGCGATCGTTGGCCTCATCTCCAATGGAGATGAAGCTGAGTACAGAGGGCTTATCCAGGACTTCGTGGACTGGTGCCATCGGAACTGCCTCCAGATCAACGCGAGGAAAACTAAGGAGCTGGTGGTGGACTGCCGCAGGCATGGGCAGCCCCTCACAGCACCAGTAAATATACAGGGAACAGACATCGAGATGGTGACATCCTATAAGTACCTGGGTGTTCATCTGAACAATAAACTAGACTGGTCACACAATACTGACGCACTCTACAAGAAGGGACAGCGCAGGCTGTTCCTGCTGAGGAGACTCAGGTCTTTTGGTGTACAAGGGGCGCTGCTGAAGTCATTCTATGACACGGTGGTGGCATCAGCCATCACTTTTGGAGTGGTCTGCTGGGGCAGTGGCATTACTGCAGCCGATAGGAAGAGACTGAACAAACTGATTAAGAAAGCTAGCTCTGTCCTGGGGCAGCGCCTTGATCCGGTGGAGGAGATAGGAGAGAGAAGGACGGTGGCTAAATTGTCATCTCTGCTGGAGTCCGAGTTCCACCCTATGCAGGACATACTGAATGCACTGAGGAGCTCATTTAGCAGCAGACTACATCATCCCAGGTGCACAACCGAGAGGTTTCGTAGGTCCTTCCTACCAACGGCTGTCAGACTGTACAACCTAAGCAGGGCTGCTCGCAGAGATAGCAAAAAGACGTAACAAACTAATAGTTTTTTGAATGCAAAAGATGCAATAGACTTACACAATGGTCCCCTCTGGCATACAACTAGGAAAATACCGGTCACTATGGAGGGTGAGAATATGTATGGGCACATAATCACACCAGGATAACCAAACAATCCAGAACACTTATTGACATGGTATTTACTAATAAACCAGAACGAATAACCAGAACCTATAATCTTGTAACTGGTCTCTCAGATCATAACATGGTTCTTGCTGTCAGGAAACTTACTAAAAAGTGACTACAGTATTTTGGGGGAGTCGATATTGACAAATCAAATTTTATTATCCCCAAATCAAAAAATGAGGAGTTTGAACATTACTTAGAGAATCAAAATTGGGAGCAGCTCATGTCAACATGTGAAGTAGATGATTGTTGTAATTTTATAACTGCAACAATCACAAAGTCTATAGAAAAATTTTCAAAGCAAATTAAAAGTAGACAACAGAAGATTAGCCTACCATGGTTAAATAATGAAATAAGAAAACTTATGAAGAGGCGAGACTATGCACTGAAAACATCACTAACCTCCAAACTACAAAATGATCACCTTGTGTACAAAAGTTTAAGAAATAAAGTGGTACATGAGCTGCGAAAATCAAAAATATCTTATTACAATAAACTGATAGATCATGCAAAGGGTAACAACAGTTCCCTATGGAGGCATTTAAATAACTTAACTAATAAAAAAAACGATCAGAAGGGGGTAAAGGAACTTAGAATCAATGGCAAGACCGTCAGTGACAAGGCTACTTTGGCAAATGAATTTAATTCACACTTTGTGGGCTCTGTGGAAGACTTAACAAAAATTTTTGTGCTGCCAAATGTGCTCAACAACACAAATTCCATACTTCCAACAGATACTTTTCACATCGATGAGGTAAATGAGAAGTTAATTGCTGGTATTGTTAAAACACTGTCAAACTCAAAAACTAATGATATCTACAATATGAGCACCTCCTTTCTCAAAATGCACAGCAAAATATTAATCAAACCACTGACTCATCTCATTAATCTCTCCATTAGGTCTAGTACATTTCCATCTGGCTGGAAAAAAGCTGTCGTCATACCAGTTCATAAATCAGGCAGTAAAGACGATATATGCAATTACCGCCCAATCTCTATCTTACCAGTCCTATCTAAGGTTCTTGAAAAAGTTGTAGCTACACAGCTGATAGACTACTTACAAGACAATCAACTTCTTCATCCACATCAATTTGGTTTTAGACCAGGATACTCAACAGAAACAGCAAATTGTTGCCTTATTGAAAACGTCAAACAGTCCTTGGACAGGGGTAATGTGGTAGGAGCTGTTTTTCTAGATCTCAAAAAGGCTTTCGATACTGTAAACCACAGTTTGCTTTTATCCAAAATGGTATCTTTTAACTTCTCCCCAAATACATTAGAATGGTTTGCATCTTATCTCCAGAATAGAGAACAGTGTGTAAAAGTTCACCAGGATAAATCCTCATTTTTAAACAACCGCATGGGTATCCCACAAGGGTCCATTCTTGGTCCTTTACTTTTCAGCATTTTTATTAATGACCTGCCGTTACACTGCTCAGCTGCAACATGCCAACTTTATGCAGATGATGCAGTTATTTACACAGCTGCCAAGACTCTAGCACAGGCTGCAGATGTACTGTCTACAAGTATGGTTGATGTCCAAGAGTGGCTCCTCAAGAACCATCTATTGCTGAACCTTCAGAAAACAGTCTCAATGTGCTTTTCAATCAAAAAATGTAACCTGCAACATTTTAAAGTTAATATACATGATCATGACATCAGCTTAGCTACAGAATTCAAATACCTTGGCATTGTACTAGATCCTCAACTCAAATTTAATCTTCATATAAAGAAAATTTCAAAAACAGTAAAAAAAAATCTGAACTGCTTTAAATTAATTAGATATTACATACCTTACGAAGCAGCTGCACTGTATATGCATTCTATGGTTTTTTCTCATATATCATACTGTTTGACAGTCTGGGCTCAAGCAGCCCCTTCCACAATAAGACATATAGGTTCATTATATAATCAAACCCTAAAAATCTTGGACAAAAAGCCCATTAGGTGGCATCACTGTAATGTTTTAAAAAAATACAACCTATTGAGTTTTGAGAGCTTCATTGACCTCTGTCTTCTGAAATTAACGTTCAAATGTTTCCATAAATCAGCACCCGAGCCACTTGCTGGTTTCGTCCAAAGACAGGACAGCAGCAGAGCCACCAGGAGTTCTGTTAACAATAACTGTAAAATATTCCACCGCAGAACCACATTTGGACAAACAGCTTTCTCTATAAAGGGCAGTCACATCTGGAACACAATGCCAAATGAAATTAAAATAATAACGGACTTTAAAACATTCACTAAAAATGTTAAAAACTGGCTGAAAAATAAACAAGAATGTACTCATGTATGAATTAATTGTCTGCAAAGTGAGAGTGAATGAAGGGAAGGAATAAATGTGTTTGTTTATAGTGAGTGACGGAGGGAGGAAGGCCTGAAATAGGCAAATGTGAGTTATGTTATATGTGTTAAATGTGAGTCAGGCTGTTATATTTGTGTATTTATAATATTTATAATATTTATGTTAAATGTGAGTCAGGCTGTTATATTTGTGTATTTATAATATTTATAATATTTATAATTGTGTATTTATAATTTTTCTGCATTGATGTATGTGGTTATTGTGTATATTTTTTATCTTGATTCTTTTTTCTAAAGCCCATCCAGGGACAAGAGTTGCAAATTAGCTAATAGCTATACACTCTATGTGCAACACATCAGATTGATTGTCTTTGATTAATTGTCTATGTTTATTGCACTGTCCCTGTCAAATAAACTAATCTACTACTACTACTACTACCATGTAGGATAACTAAGTAGACGGTTATGCTGTTTCATCCCATCTAGCAACAATGCTCTGCACTGTGTGTGTTTATATATTTACATATTTATTCCATCTAGCTACAATGCTCAGCACTGGGTGTGTTTATATTTATATATCTATATATTTATTCCATCTAGCTACAATGCTCCGCACTGTGTTTTTATATATCTACATATTATTCCATCTAGCTACAATGCTCCGCACTGTGTTTTTATATATCTACATATTATTCCATCTAGCTACATTGCTCCGCACTGTGTGTGTTTATATACTTGCATATTTATTCCACCTAGCTGCAATGCTCCGTACTGTGGGTGTTTATATATTTACATATTTATTCCATCTAGCTACAATGCTCTGCACTGTGTGTTTATATATTCATATATTTATTCCATCCAGCTACAATGCTCTGCACTGTGTGTCTGTGTGTGTGAGTGTATATATATATTTTATAGTAATATGTACATATGTATATTAGCTGCTCTTGCTTGCTTGTTTTTTTTTGCCTTCTGATTGTTGCTCTGAGTGTTGCTATCCCTGTGCTGTTGCAATCCTGGAATTTCCCCGTTGTGGGACTAATAAAGGCTTATCTTACCTTATCTTATCTTATCTTATTGAAAAGGTCCTCAAACTTAAAAGGCTGGAATTGGAACTACAAGCTGAAAAGGAAATAAGGCTTCATCAGCTAGAGTTGTAGGCCCAAGTTCCTAAGTTTCAATCTAGTGCTACTACCCCAAGTCCATCAGTCACTGCCCCAGGTCTTTCATCAGACTCAACTGCACATATTCCTTGTGATGCCATGTCTGGCTCAAGCTCTTTCAATGTGAGCAAACAAATTGTGCTAGTGCCCACCTTTCGTGAGTCTGAAGTTGACACCTATTTCACAGTCTTTGAACATGTAGCTGCTCTGTTGCAGTGGCCTCAGGAGTACTGGCCTTTACTGCTCCAATGCAAATTAGTGGGAAAGCCCAAGAAGTGTGCTCTGCTTTGTCATTGGTGGATAGCTTGCAATATGATTGTGTTAAAGTGGCTATCCAAAGTCAGACCAAGATGGCGCCCACAGCGGTCGACATGGTGCTTCGCTGCGCTCTTTGTTTGTTTTTGTTTGTCAATTGTGTGTCTGCTTGCACTTATACCCGTGAAGAACTTTTAAATATCAGGACTTTGACCCCCACGGACCTCCTCCCAGTTTTTCTAGCCCCTGCCGCCGATCTGGTTTATTGTTTGGCTCGGAAAGTGAGACGGCGGAAGAGAGGAAGACGAGCGGGCGCTCTCGTACGACTTCGCAGGAGAGGCTCGCGAACGGCGCTGCCTGGCATATTTCTGTCCAATACCAACTCTCTCTCTAACAAGGTGGATGAACTGAGACTGCTGATGCGTTTTAAGGACCTCGCCTCCTCAGCTGTCCTCTGCTTTACTGAGACCTGGCTCCGGGAAAATATACCGGACAGCGCGCTGCGCCTCGACGGCTTCCAGCTCTTCCGTGCTGATCGTGACACAGAGCTTTCCGGCAAGACCACAGGAGGCGGTGTCTGCTTCTACATCAACTGTAGCTGGTGCTCTGATGTAACGGAAATTTCCAAACACTGTTCTCCTGCCTTGGAATTTCTTGTTATCAACTGCAAGCCTTTTTATTCCCCACGGGAGTTTGCTTCTTTTATACTGATCGCTGTGTACGCCCCTCCCGACGCGGACACGCGCGAAGCTCAGCGCGTGCTCGCGGATCACATTCAACACACAGAGCGGAGTTTTCCAGACTCGCTGATTATTGTGGCTGGCGACTTTAATCAGTGCAATCTGAGCCACGATCTCCCCCGCTACAAACAGTTTATTAAATGCCCCACCAGAGGATTAAACACACTGGATCACTGTTACACCACAGTGAAAGACGCATATCGCGCTGTCCCTCGAGCTGCGCTGGGATTATCTGATCACGTGATGGTTCACCTCATTCCCACATACAGACAGAGATTGAAGCTCACTAAACCTGTTGTGAGCACTACGAAGATACGGACCAGTGATGCTGAGGAGAAGCTGGAAACGTGCATGGAAATATCTGACTGGGGCATGCTTAAAGGAGCCACGCATGATCTGGATGAGTACACGGACACTGTGAACTCATATATCCACTTTTGTGAAGAGAACATTCTTCCATCACGCACCAGGGTGAGTTACTCTAATGACAAACCCTGGTTCACAGCTAAGCTCAGACAGATCAGGAAGGAGAAGGAAGCAGCGCTGAAAAGTGGAGACAGGGACTGCTACAGGGAGGTTAAATACCGGTTTAACAGAGAGCTGAAGAGGGCTAAATCTGTGTACTCAGAGAGACTCCAGCAGCAGTTCACTGCTAATGATTCGGCTTCCGTGTGGAGAGGACTGAGGCAGATGACCAACTATCGGCCTCAGGCTCCTAAAGGTCAGGATGACAAAGCCCTTTGTCAGAGACTGTCCCAACACTATGCCCGTTTTGACACCTCGTCATCTGTGTCCAACTCCCCCCCTCCCTCCAGCTCCACAGCCTCCACATTCCCTACTTCATTTAAGGCACCCCCCCCCCCCCACCTCCCCCCCTCCCCTTATCATCAGTGAGCAGGATGTGCTCAAACAGTTCTCCAGACTGAACCCGCGCAAGGCCCCCGGCCCAGACGGCGTGTCTCCCTCCACCCTGAGACTCTGTGCGAAACAGCTGGCTCCTGTATTCACAGACATTTTTAACACCTCCCTTAAGTTATGCCACGTGCCGTCCTGCCTCAAATCCTCCACCATCATCCCTGTCCCCAAGAAGCCACGGATCACTGGACTTAATGACTACAGACCTGTAGCGCTCACCTCTGTAGTCATGAAGTCCTTTGAGCGCCTGGTCCTGTCCCACCTCAAGTCCATCACCACCCCTCTCCTGGACCCGCTGCAGTTTGCCTACCGAGCCAACAGGTCTGTAGACGATGCAGTCAACCTGGCCCTCCACTCCATCCTGCAGCACCTGGACTCCCCGGGAACCTACGCCAGGATCCTGTTTGTGGACTTCAGCTCCGCATTCAACACCATCCGCCCCGCTCTGCTCCGGGACAAGCTGTCCCTGCTCAACGTGCCTGACTCCCTCTGCAGGTGGATCATCGACTTCCTGACGGACCGGAGGCAGCATGTGCGGCTGGGAAAGACTGTCTCAGACTATACTAGCATCAGCACCGGATCACCCCAGGGCTGTGTACTTTCCCCCCTACTCTTCTCCCTTTACACCAACTCCTGCACCTCCAGCCACCAGTCTGTCAAGTTGATCAAGTTTGCGGACGACACCACCCTCATCGGGCTCATCTCCAACGGCGACGAGTCCGCCTACAGGAGAGAGGTGGCCCAGCTGGCGTCCTGGTGCAGCAATAACAACCTGCAGCTGAACGCTCTGAAGACAGTGGAGATGATTGTAGACTTCAGGAAAGTCACTACTCCTCTGCCCCCCCTCACCCTCTCAGGCTCTCCCATCACCACTGCTGATTCCTTCCGCTTCCTAGGCACTACCATCACCAGGGACCTCAAATGGGAGCTGACCATCAGCTCACTCATCAAAAAAGCCCAGCAGAGGATGTTCTTCCTGCGGCAGCTGAGGAAGCTCAAGCTACCCACCAAGATGTTAGTGCAGTTCTACACAGCCATCATCGAGTCCATCCTCACCACCTCCATAACCGTGTGGTACGCAGGAGCCACTGCCAGGGACAGACTAAGGCTGCAGTGCGTCGTGCGCACTGCTGAGAAGGTGATCGGCTGCAAGCTCCCATCTCTCCAGGATCTGTACATCTCCAGGACCCGGAGGCGTGCTGGCCGGATCATAGCCGATCCCTCACACCCTGGTCATGTACTGTTTGCCCCCCTCCCCTCTGGTAGAAGACTTCGGTCCATCCAGACTAAAACCTCCCGTCACATGAACAGCTTCTTCCCCTCTGCCATTAGACTGCTGAACACTAAGTGACTCTCGTGCACCATGTACAGCAGCTCAACCAGACTCATGTCAATCATCACTGTTTTCTTCCTGCATTACCGACTGCACTATATAGTTCTCCACAGTATCTGCTGCTGGCTAATATATATTTTAACTGTTGACCAGTATCACTTAATCTTATCCTACACTTTATTACATGTATAGTTTATTTCTCTTATCTTATCATGTTTAATGTTGCAGCATTGTACCGAGACAAATTCCTAGTTTGTGTACTACATGAACAATGGCAATAAACCTGATTCTGATTCTGATTCTGATTCTGATTCTGATCCTTACTGCTTATGAGCTGGTGCCTGAAGCCTATAGGCAATGTTTTGGAGACCATAAGAAAAATCGTACCCAAACTTTTGTCGAGTTTGCTACAGAGAAGACCACTCTTTGATAAATGGTGTGCTTCTAGTAAAGTTTCAGACTTGAATGCATTGCGTGAGTTGGTGCTACTGGAAGAACTCAAAAATTGCATTCCAGAGAAGCTTGTTGTTCACTTAAATGAACTAAAAGTATCAACTTTAAAAGCAGCTGCTGTTGCAGCTGATGAATTTGCACTGACCCATAAAAATGTCTTTGTAAATAAATATGGCAAATCTTCCTGGCATGCCTGTAAAATGGAAGATTCATTGAAGAAAACTAAGCCACTTTCCTCTATTGCAACAGATAAGAAGGAATGCTTATTCCGCCACAAACTGGGTCATGTTGTCTCTGTTATTCCCTGAAGCGTAAAAAACAGTCAGCTGGGGGAAAGAACACAAAAGGAGTGGGGTTAATAAAGACTATATGGTCCCACAATACTAAAAAGCATAAAAGTAATCAATAAATGCACGCCTTAAATTGATACATTTCAAATGGTTAATGCGGATGTATGTTACACCGGAGGAGTTAAATAGATATAACAAAAATATACCAGATACATGCACAAAATGCATGGAAAGTAAAGGAACCCTATTTCATTGTTTATGGGAATGTAGATTAATAAGAATGTTTTGGGAAGAGGTGAGGGTAACAATTGAAAAAATAATCTCAAAACAAATCATACTGAATCCTAAACTGTTTTTGTTGGGTCTGTACCCAGAAAAGCATAATTTTAATAAAAGTGAAAGAACATTCATAGACCTCAGTTTGCTTAATGCCAAAAAATGTATTGCACTATTATGGAAAAAGACTCATAGACCAGATGTGACTCAGTGGTTAAGACAGATGTTAACAAACCTTCCATTAGAAAGAATAACATATATACTGAAATCAAAGGAAATTGTGTTTGAGAATATATGGAGACCTTTTATTGATTATGTAAAAAATTTAAACATAACTCTTGAAGAAGAAGGTGAATGATGTGTGTGGACCTTGTAAATTCCAAACTGGTGAACATAATATGTATACTTATGTATTGGATTGTCTAGACTAAACAGAGGAGCATTGTTGAAGACTTGATTTTGTTGGTGGTTGTTGGTGTTTTTAGTGCATTTTTTTTTTTTTTTGTAGTACTTTAGCGTTAGTGTTTGATTGTTTGTATCATGTTTGTTAAAAAAAAAAAAAGGTTCAATAAAGATATTGTGGAAAAAAAAAAAAGCATAAAAGTGGAAACCCTGATCCTTGATTTGAGCCATTCATCTTTGAAGGCTCTGTTTCTCTAACAGGAAGACCAGGAGATGAACATCCTGGGAAAATTCTTAGACACTGGTGGGTCGAGGTCTTTAATATTGTCTGATGTGCTACCATTTGATGAGACTTCTTCCTGCTATACTAGCACTCTTGTGCAGGGAGTTGAGATGGGTTATGTCCCAGCACCCCTACACTATGTATATGTTAACTCCAAATTGATTAGTGGGTTATTCAGTGTTGCAGTATGACCTTCTTTTCCCATCCAAGGAGTTGACTTTATCATGGGCAATGATATTGCTGAAGGAAAAGTTCATCCGACTTTTGAGGTCATACAGAATCCTGAGTCTGACTCCCAAGATTATTTGGCAGAGGTTTACCCTTCCATTTTCTCTGGTAGTGCACTCACCAGAGCTCAGGCTCGACACACGGCTGAAGAAGGCCGTAAGGCTGGCCCGCCCCCCTGACAAGCGTTTTGACAACAGGTCAGGTGGGTTCCATGGTCGTGCTGGTGGGGTTGGTAACTTCCAGCGGTATGACAACCGTGATGGGTCCCGTAATGGCTACCAGAACCACAGAGGGCACAATAGAAGTGGATACAGAGGAGGCTACATCCATGGTGGTTATAAACAACATTGTTGGGGAAACAACTACTGCGATGGAGGCTCTGACTCTTGAAGTGGCTATACTTGTAGCCAGCAGTCGAGGAACAGCTACAACCGCCCAGCCCATTACAACAAGGGAGGCTACAGCCAGCCGAGCTACAGTCAAGGGTACAACTGAGGCAGCTACAACCAGAATTACCATAGCAACAACAGTCAGTACCCGGGACCCAGCCAGAGCTCCACCTCTGTGGCATCTGCCACTGCACAGATGTACAACCATCAATAGCAGCAGCCTTTGTCTCAACAGCAGTTGCAACAGCAGAGCTACAAACAGCAGTGGCAGCAGTACTATCAGAACTACAGTATTCAAATTAAACATGAAAGGAGGTGATAATGTGGTGGCTGACGTGCTCTCCAGGGTTTAAAAACTTTACCATTTATATGTTAAAGTAAAACCGATGGTTTTATTCTCATGGGTGGGGGAATGTTACAACCCCAGTGGGGTAGAAAGAGTAACCTGTGTTTCTCCTCAGGTCTTGATTCCCCTGACATCCTTATTGGCTCTTCACAGCCCACACCTGCATCCTGTTGGCCAATCAGTGTCCTCCCCTGACTATAAAAGGCCAGAGAAGCAGAAGATCTGTCTTCCAATAGCCGCCGAGAGGACCAGTTGGTGGCAGTAGGACACAGTCCAAGGACGGATAATTTTTTCACACATGGGGAGTTGTTCAAACTCCTTATAAGAACTCCTTATACAAAGATATAGAATGATGATAATCAAGTCAGTGGCGGTAATGCACCTGTAAGCTGGTTGCCAACTGCCAATCAAATCTAAAAGAAGAAGAAGAAGAAGAAGAAGAAGATCTGTCTTCCACCTCTGCCTTGGGTTGCCACCACACCACAAGCTCTGCTTTCTGCTGCTATTACAGGCTGGGGTTAGGTTTAAGGCTGTTTGTATGTTTATGTACATTGTAGTGAACCTGGTTATCTACTAGCTGTACAGACTGCCTGCTAACCTGTGTCTGCTTCTTGTTTTGCCGGCGAAAACTGTAGTGGAGAGCTGCATTTTTGTTGAACCCTTTTTCTTCTGTTTATGTTGAGGATCAGGGAGTTGCTTCTCAGGGTTTTTACTTTTTCTTTCAACATAAGTTGTAGGTAAGAATCCTTTGTTTCTAGCTTTGGGGGACATTTTTGTTTGTTGTTTTGGCCTTGGTTCTCCCTGAAGTCAATTTTGCTTTCTTTTGTTCTGGCAATAAAACAGTTAAAACTGATCAACTCTCTCATCATTTTGTCACCTTGTTTATGTTACTCCCTTTTGCCCCTAGACAGCCACTGGGGTCGTAACAGTCAGCGTTAACATTCCCTATGCCTTATTACTGTACAACGAGTAAAGCTTGGGTCACCAAACTTGGTACGCAGGTTCACGTTGGGATCCTGACCTCTGACTATAGTTTTGGGGTCAAAAGTCAAGGTTAACATTCCCTATGCCTTATCACTGTACAATGAGTAAAGTTGGGGTCACCAAACTTGGACACAGGCCCACTCTGACCCTGAAGTGTGACTGTGGTTTTGGGATTGCAAGGTCAAAGGTCAACATCAAACTAGCTTATAAACTATATCTCAACAACAAAGAAAGCTAGAGCCACCAAACCTGGTACACAGGTTCACTCTGAGACAATGACCACTGACTACAGGTTTGAGGTCAAAAGGTCAAAGGTCAAGGTTGTCACTTCCTATGCTCTCTTACATTTAGAACATGTAAAGCTCTCTAGGGTCACCAAGCTTGCTACACAGGTTCACCTCAGGATCCTGCCCAACAATTATGGGTTGTATAATTTGTTGCATATTCTTGGAAGATGGGCTTATCATAATTAGGTTCTGCCAGAGTAATTATATTGAAAAGTTGAAAACTGCTCTCTGTCAGTAAGCATTAGGATTGTCAAAGAAAACAGAGGCAGAGGATATTGTACTTGCCTCAGAGTGCAATATCTCAAGTTACTCAAGTTCTCAGCAAGAGTAGCCTACAATGTTGGTCATTGTTATGACAAATTTACTGAGCACTTAATTCCTACTTAATTGTGCTAAATTCTATATTTGCTGTTGCACAAAAGAATTTTTCCTTATAACAGAAGTTTCTGCTTAATTTACAAATAAATCACTGCTTAATAGGAAATATTTGACAATCCTGTGCTTTTCATATGGTGTCATATAGAATACCATTGCAGTAAAGTATGGGGGGGAAAAAAAGCATCTACTTTAAATTTTGTACTTCCTCACAGAACTTTTAGTACAAAAACCCTTAAAGCATCGTATCTTTTATCTTACCGGAGTGGTGGCCTAGAGGCAGAGCATCCGCCAAACAACTGGGAGGTCGGGGTTCACGTTCCAGCCGGATCATGCCAAAGACCATATAAAAGTGGAACTTCCTGCCATCCAGCTTGGTTCTCAGCAAAAATGGAACAGAGGAGGGAAATGTGGACAGTAGTGGCTCAGGAGTTAGAGTGGGTCGTCCAATAACCAGAGGGTTGGTGGTCTGAATATCGCTCTCCCCAGCCATCCTGCCGTTGTGTTCCTGGGCAAGACGCCTTGCTTCCAGTGTCCATGACACTGGGTATGAATGTGTATAAAGGTTCGGTAGTGGTCGGAGAGACCGTTGGTGCGGATTGGCAACCATGTTTCCGTTAGTCTGCCCCAGGGCAGCTGTGGCTACAGCAGTAGCTTACCACTACCATTGTCTGTCTGTGGAGTGAATGAATAATGGACTCATTGTAAAGCGCTTTGGGTATCTTGAATGGCACTATTTAAATGCAATTCATTATTATTATTATTGTTTTACTGGAACATTTTCTCCAGCAGACTGCTTCAGCTTCACTGCCGAATGGTCAGGTACAGGAAATCTTTCCTGCCACATGCCATTTCACTGCACAATAACTCACTCTAATGTTGAATTCTGGTTATAACTATGCTGCCATACTGCACCTTGCAGTCTAATTGGTACCTCACATTGCACCCTGTGCCTGATAGTCCTGCGTTGTACAGTGAGTATGATGTATCTATCTATACGGGTCATCATCTGTGATGTATATAAAGTTATCTAGGCAGTTTTGCTTTCTCTGGGTAATTCCTTTTTCTTTTATGCTGTGTGTGTTTCGGTCATTTTGGTCATCTACTGTCATGCTGCTGTTACACTGTAATTTCCCAGTTTGAGATCAATAAAGTACATCTATCGATATCTATCTATTATTACTACCACAACTTTTTACAAAAGCTCCCACAAATTCAGGCTTTTTAGGCCTTAACAATCATTAAAAACAGCCCCCGAAATCCTATAGTGACATGATATGGCATGTAAAAAGTTAAAGTTGAGCCTAAATTTCCAGTGATGCAGTGTACATGCTTCCATGTTCCTAGACTCACCCAATATATAACATCAACAGACAACTGAGCAAGACTTCACAATATACTTCTGTCTTTTAAGGTGTTGCATTTATTTATTTAGTTATTTTTGTATAATGAAAAGGCACACATGCCAGTGATGACCAGAACTTCAAAGGCATTGTGCTTTTAGCAACTTTTACTTGGATATTGAATTGTGCCTTTAATAATTTTCATTCCTTTATTCCTAGAATTTTATGCAGCCAGTTAATCTTAACCCTTAGTTTTAAATTGAACTAGGTTTTAGTAGCATAAAACAGATAAAATCACAGTCTAGTTAGCATTTAGGACAGCTTTTATTATTATTATTATTAGCCATAATGTCACTTTGTTTGCGTCTTCTTAGAAAGTGTCAAACGTATTTTAACCCAGCTGCCAATCTG
Organism: Pholidichthys leucotaenia; assembly: GCA_020510985.1. Lineage (NCBI taxonomy): Eukaryota > Metazoa > Chordata > Actinopteri > Cichliformes > Pholidichthyidae > Pholidichthys > Pholidichthys leucotaenia. Next base: position 156,429,892 of record CM035848.1, read on the forward strand.
TTGAATTAATTTCCTTTTCATAATGTCTGTTAGAATGTTAAGGCTGTTAAAAGTCCCATTTTGACTGTGCTGTGATCTTGCCATGCTGGGAAAGCCCAGTTAACTTCATTTGAATTTAATAAACATATGTCGCCTGCTACATTTATTAGTTGATGTTTTTATATCACTATCTGATGTCCCAGGGCTTTGTTTTATTAAACTCCAAACATTTGAGGGCAGAGATTGACAGGAAGAAAAAAGATAAATGCCTTATCTGCCTTAGGTTATTAAGTTGCTTTAAGATTCTCCTCAAATCACCAAGATCGCTTTTGGCACTCTGTCTCTCTCACTACCTCCTGCCATCCTCTTTGTCTCCATCCCTATGTCACTGCTGCCTCATCCTATCTTTCCATCTCTATATTTCCTCAGCCTTTTTCCTTTCTGACCTCCTCTATGAATCTCCTCCTTTATCTTCCTCCCTCCCCTTTTTTCTCTTCATCTTCCTCCCTCTCCCCACCCCTCCCCTCTACTCCACTTCTCCTCCTATCTTGACTTTATGCCACACGTCTCCCTCCACCTTAGCCCGCCATGTCTCATGAGAGAGTGAGGGCGCGCAGAGTTGATTAGACTTGAGCATTAGAAAGTTCAGAACAGAACAGACCGCAGTGTCTAGCTGCCAGGCAGAGAGGAATCAAAACGGCTGTGCCTTACAGACGAGGTCATTGGCGGTGGATTTTCAGGGTGGTTTTGGTGCATCAAATTTCTGTGAGCGTCCTCAGAGCAGCCAGAGGCAGCCATGCGGAAACTGCAGTGGTCTGGTTGAAGCCGGAGCCTCCCTAGACGCAATTTTTCTGACGGGCATAGCATGTCTAACATGGAGGGAGAGGATGAGGTGATCAGCCCAAAGCTTTGAACTATTACAAGTTGAATTTTTTTAATGTTTAAGAAAAATGTAGGCCTGCATAAGACAGAAATTTGAAGCGTCCTGTTTAGGGAGCGACAGAGGAAAGTGGACTGACATGGCAGTGGAGCCTGCTTTTGCATTTTTGTCTCATGCAAAATCAAATGACGGCCCGATTTAGCCCCAATCTGCTCTGTCACAGTCCATTATCCCTGATCAAAACATGTTAAAACATAGCAAATGCTCAAATTAAATGATTATGAATATTTTAAAAATGGCTTTATAAGTAAAAAATACCAAAACATGGCAGTATTCCGGCAATAAAAAGGTCAAATAAATAAATAAATGAATAGGTTAACTTTATCGAGGCAATACTAAACTGCTGCATTTCATTTTGGATGAAAGACTTTAAATTGAGAGCACAGTGACCAAAGCATGTCACACTGATGTGGGGGTGACCTATACCTTTAAGGCTACACTGTAGCACTCTGCAGTTACACAAAGGATTTACAGCCACTGCTGTATGAATTGAAATGGTAGCCAGGCCACTTTTCTTTGGGGCACTGATGAGAATTATGGACATTCCTATAGTGAACCAGCCCCGCACCCACACATACAGGCACATATGTGCGTGTATGTACTGAACATGTCAGAAAATAGCCAGCGGGTGCCACCATGCCGCATCTGGCTGCAGCAGCAAAGCATATAGATGCAAAATAAGAGACCGATGCAACCGATCGTCTCGTTAAGTTAGTGTTTGGACAAGGCAAACATGTGACATTGGCTTGTTATTAATTGTGATTTTAATGTGGCGTGAGGGCACTTGAATGTGACCCCCACCCCATATTGAATCAGCCAGACATGCAACAGTATGAATACATGTTGTGGTTGAGATGTCAAGATGGTCATATTGTTGGGAGTTGACAGTCTGTTTTCCCCAAGCCTCTGGCCACACTGCAGGGCCACTTTCTGCTAATCAGTATCTTAGGTCTCATCGGCACATGGCGGTTAGGAGGGAAGTCCTCCTCTTCAGAATCGCTCCTGGTGGTTTGTGTTTGCATGCCCACGTACCTTCTGTATTTGCTTATCTTTGTTTGCCGTGTGCATACCCAAAACGATTGTGTACGCGCGGGCACATGTGCGTTTGTGTCTTAGGTCTCTCATTACAGGCCACAGGCCAGACTCCCACCAGGTTCTGCCCTGATTAGTCATCTCTTCAGCCCCACACAGCCAAAGTACCTACCTAAAGCTGTGTGTGTCTGTGTGTGTGTGTGTGGTCACTGTAATCAAAATTCTCCCTGGCCTTCCTACCTGTGCCGCTGATAATTTGCTACGCTACCTCTACTCACACTCTGTCACTCACACGGCCCTCTCCACCACACACGTATAGACACACACAGTGGTCCGCGGTGGTTAAACGCACCCTAGCAAGCCAACTGGAGGTAATTTACCGTGGCTAGGTGGACACATGCCATTTTACTGAACATGGTGCCTAACCCCCTGAGTTTTGTTCCACTCAGACTTTCCTCCAGCACGGCAAAGGGCGAACAAGAGATGGGACTGAAGAGTGGAAAGAAATGAACAATGGAAAAAAAAAAAATAGCATGCATAATCTGATAAGATTTCTTCCTGTGTGATTGTGGCACGCTGCAAAACATGTTGGTATTGCTAAATGTAATGGAGAATGTGAAATAAAATATTTGATCATACATTCATATTGATTTGAGAAAAGTATTAAAGGTCCCATTTCCTGCACTTTTTCCCAACGTTGACCTTTCCCAAAGGTCTTAATGAAATGTTTGTGACACACTTTGGCCAAATTGCCTTTAATTATTCATCATTGTGAATTATCTTTTGCAGCCTTCTTCAGAACGGCTTGTTTCAGTGTATAGCTCGTTAAAAGCCCACGAGCTTCAGTAAACCCCGCCCTCACTCTTTCATCATCATTGCTAATGTTAGCTGGCTAGCTCCTAGCACAGGCAGCGAGTCTGAGCCAACTAACATAAATTCGTCTTAAATAATGAAATAGTGCATCACCGGTGGGCAGGAGCTGATACTGATCAAAACCAACTGGACTAAACTCTAATGTGGTGAGACAGACTGACTCAGACTGCTTAGCCAAACTAGTTCACTGTACCATCACTGCGGCAAAAAATATAACAAAATAAGCCAGAATGACAGAAGATATGTTAACAACTGTGGATTAGTGAACCAGGTGGAAACAGGGATGTCTATTAGGGTGACTAAAATTTAAAGAAAAAAAAACAATATAAAGCATGCTTGTTAAGCTAACTCCTTTTAGCACTGTTAGCTCTGGAGCTAACACTTGGGCTTACACTCTAGGTGGGAAATTATCATCCCAGCCAACAGCATGGTGATGGGTTGCATCTGAAGATTGACTCGTTTGTCAGTGGCGTCGGGAAAAAAGAACCCAGAACAGCAAAACTGGCTTCTGCCCAGTCTGCCAAAGTGTAAATATTTCTAAATGAAGAGACATTTTAATATTTTTCCTGTAGTCACATGACCCTAGAAAGCACTTTAGAAGGTTAAAACTCACAAAAACACCATGTTTAGTGAATGGGACCTTTAAATCAGATATCTACTTCATACATGGTATTCCTATAGGCTCACTACATGCAACATGGATGAACTTGCAGCTCTCTGGCTACAGGTTGAGCGAGTGTGGAGTCTGGTTTCCTAGTGATAAGCATGTGTGTGCATGCGTGAATGCCTTTACGTGCGTGTTCGTGTGCATGTGACGCATGTTGACAAGGTAGCCCGGTCTGGTCAGCGCTCATTAGTGGAAGAGAGAATCCCCGAATGAGGAGTGCTGTGCTGTGACTGGCAGATACTCTCGTTAGGGGACCACGCGTACACGCGCGCGCGCGCACACACACACACACACACACACACACACACACACACACACACACACAGAGGGTCAGGCCGCTTTGGTGCTCAGAATCAACCCAACATCAATTAGTTCATGGATGCATGCAATATAGTCGAGAGTGCAGCAGCCTTGGCGACAGCTCTGTTAATGCTGACCCTGTAGGAAATCAAGATTTGGGCCAGAAAAATATAGGACGCATGCAAGGCTGCTGGGGAGCAGATTGTCCTGTTAACTATATTAGCTGTGCTTATGTAATGTAAGCTATCCAAACTTAAACTTTTTCTTGACAAAATAGCCCAAGCAGAAACATTTAATCTATATTTGTGACATGATTAAGAGATGCCCTGTGGGAAGGTATAACTAAGCAAAGATGGATGGGAGTGCCAAGTAAATCTAAGGACTCTGATCCATTGAGAGATATTTGTTTTGGTCTGCTCCTGCTTATTAATTGATGTTTTGCTCAGTTTTATGCAGATGCTGCTTATCTACTTGGGAGCATGTCCGGTGAGATCTGTGTAGTTCAGGATAGGAAATATTGAGTTCATTTAAAAAACATGGCTTGATTATTTCTTCATTCCAGCCGTGAGTAGGCTCGCATGGACCATATTATGTTTGTTAAACTTTACAACTGATGAATATTGAGTGTGAGCTCATCACATATGTTTTGATAATTAGCTCTATGACTGCTTGTTTACACATGATATATTATCTAGTCAACACAGCTAGACAGTCAACTGAAACAGGTTATAAGAACAGGGCGATGCTTTGGGCCATCATCACCATTGTCGATGGATTGAGGACTTGGTAACTGGAACATATTTTTACACGATTATCTGAGCATATGGGAGTATGCAGCCCTGCTGAATTATGAACACAACTTGACTGATCTGAGTTTGGACTGGTGCTGAAGTTCTCCGGGCTATCGTGCAACTATTGTCTTTGTAGCCACCGTAAGCACGGAGGAAATGAGAGGGTTAATTAACTGACGGGTGGGATGCTGGTGGAGCATACGGGGTGATGGAATAGCTTTTGAATTATGAAACAGTGGAATGCTGTGGCTGGTGGCGTCCGGCCATATGTCAGTGTGTGCCTCCTCTGTGGAGCTGGGGACAGCTGGTCAGATTGCTCATGTTCAACCAAGTTAGGGGCCAATCAATCAAAATGGGGCAGCAAGTTCGCTTGTTTAAGCGGAGGGGAGAATAACACATGGGAGTCTATTGTGAGTCGATCACTTTAGTGCCATTAGGGATTTGTCAAGAACTGTTAGCAGATATGGAATCAGACTCCAGTGGAATCAGTTGCACCACCTGATCTCTAGACATGTAGCTGAGTGTGGTTCTGAAAGTGGTGCATTAAAGGTTATTTTGAGGAACATTGAGCAAAAAGCTCAAAAAAGCTCAAAAAAGGCAATCCAAAAAGGGAAAGTGTTTTTTTTTTCCTCAGTTGTTTGTAGCTGAGATTTTAATGTAATTTTGAGTTAGATTAATTTTTAATCCAACTTTTTTAATATAGGATCATGAAATCGAATTTACTGCTGTAATAATATCAATAATGGTAAGTGTCAATGCCTGTATGTACAGTCATGTGAAAAAATTGGGACACCCTGTATAAGCCTGTGTTTGTTTTTGTTTTTACGTATTTGGACATATGGATATTTAATATCAATGTTAAAAATACTGGGAGATTCATGTCATACAACTAAACAATTAAAAATGAATTAACGAGTTTTTTTTCAAATTTTCTGTAAAATGTAATTCTAAACAAATAGTGAGGAATAAATTAGGACACCCCCACATTCATTCCGACTTAAAATGGCTAAAATAAATGTAAAAAAAAAATGCAAATAAAAACAAGGTTAGACATAGATATGTTGTGGGAATCCCTCTCAGTATATTAACACTCAGACTTAAAGACAAAAAGGAATCGTCATGGGGGGTTTGTGTGTGGATGCGGGGGTGGAGTGTTGATGCGAACAGTGACAAAGCGAATGGGAATTACAAAGGCTTTGATGTTAATGCAGCACACAGAGAAAGCTGACCAAGTGGTATTATTTAAGAGCAGAGGTGCCTGAGATCTGTTACTCTTTTGTTGCTTGTGTTTCTAGAAAAATGTGAGAGAGAGTTGAATAAAGCCTGATATGATTTGGACCTCTCTGCCTGGTTATTCCTCTCTCCACAGTGGTGACTCTTGACGCACAATGGAATGCGAGGCGAACACCCTGGAGCTGACCCAGATGGAAAATACCAGCAACACGTGCGCCGTTTCGGTCAAACTCCCAGACTTTTGGCTACACGACCCGAAGTCTTGGTTCCTTCACACCGATGCCCAGTTCGCGCTCTGGGGAGTAACGGCAGATGACATTAGATGCTACTACGTGGTCGCAGCGCTGGATGCACGCACAACTCAGCAGGTGGCGAGCCTGCTCCAAAAACCTACACACTCTTGGACTGTGAGAGCGCGGAGAGGTTCCTGACGCGCTCTGAGTTAGGAGAAGGGTCAGCGGTCGAATTGATGGAGAAGATGTTGGCGTTGATGGGCACAGATGACGGGCATTTCCTCTTTGCCCACCTTTTCCTCCGGAACCTCCCGACGGCGGCCAGAGCGGTCCTTGCCAATTCGCCGCTGCTGGCCGTGCGCAACTACCAGGCGCTAGCCCAGGAGGCAGATCGGATTATCCTCACTACCAGAGCCCTAACAGTGAACGCAGCAGCATCGGACCCCAGCAAGATGGCCAGCGGAGGCGAGGAGCCAGCGATGGTGACTGCAGCGGGGGCCAAGAAGCACCGGAGAGACACGCTCTGTTTCTACCACTGCCGTTTTGGAGAGGACGCACACCAATGCGTGCCACCGTGCCAATTCAAGCGTTCGGGAAATGCCAGGACCGACAGTCGGTAGCAGCTGTGACCGCCGGTGAAACAAGCAAGCTGCTCTATGTGTCAGACTCACGCTCGGGGAGACGGTTCCTCGTGGACTCCGGCTCCCAAAAGAGCCTCATCCTGCTGTCCTACGCCAATCGGCTGGCGGGAACTAGCGGCCCCGAGCTGACAGCCACAAACGGCTCAGACATTAATACTTTTGGTGAGAGGACGCTGACTGTATTCTTGTATGGCCGTACATACCAGTGGACATTCGTCATAGTGGCATGCAACTTTCCCATCTTAGGCACTGATTTTTTGTGTGCACACGGACTACTAGTCAATGTTGCTAACAGACACCTGATTAACGCAGTGTCTTTCGATTCTCTCCCCTGTGCAGCTAGAGGAGCCGGGCTCACAACACTAGCCAACGTCACAGCTCCAGGGGGTAAGTTCCACACACTACTCACCCAGTTCCCAGCACTCATGGTCCCGACGTTTTCAGCGACCGTCACTAAACACGGGGTGGAGCACTTCATTTCCACCTCGGGGCTGCCCGTTTTCACACGACCTCAGCACCTGGATGCAGCTAAACTGGCCATAGCGCGCAAGGAGTTTGCCAACTTGGAAAAGTTGGGCATCATCAGGCGCTCAAACAGCCCATGGGCATCCCCGCTACATATGATTCCTAAGGCCGAGGAATCGTGGCGACTGTACGGAGATTTCCGCAGATTAATCAATGCCCCACGCAGCCCAGCTCATGCAGCCTTTATACGCCGCGCTTAAGAACGGAAGCCGGCGGACAGAGTCGACTGGACTCCTGAGTGGGAGCAGGCATTTTCCGAGGTTAAAACAGCTCTGGCGAACGCCCCACTGCTGGTGCACCCGGACCCGACGACTCAGATAGCGCTCACTACCGATGCCTCGGACGTGGCCATAGGGGCTGTCGTGGAGCAGCGCGTCGCCGGTTCTTGGCAGCCGCTTGCTTTTTTTAGCAGGTCTTTGCGTGACAGTGAGCGTAAATACAGCATGTTCCACAGAGTTACTGGCTCTCCACCTGGCCATACGCCACTTCCAGTTCTGGCTGGAAGGGTGCACCTTCATTGCGTTCGTAAACCACAAGCCAAGGTTTTGGAACCATGGTCGGGCCGGCAGCAGAGACAGCTGGCTGCGATCTCGGAGTTTACAACCGACATTCAGCATGTGGCCGGTAAACTCAACATGGTGGTGGACTGCCTCTTGCGCGCATTAGTGGCCCCAGTCTACATGGGGATAGATTACTCGGCCATGGCCGCTGAGCAGGTTGCCGATGTGGACGTTTGCGCGCTACAGTCTGGACCAACAGGGTTAAGGCTGGAGAGCAGAGTACTGCAAGACGGGGGGCCCCCCTAATCTGTGATGTCTCCACGGGCTGCCCTTGCCCGGTGGTCCCACGCGCTTGGCGCCGCCGTGTTTTTGAGTCGGTTCACTCCCTGGTGCACCCAGGAGTGCGAACGTCAGTCAAAATGGTGGGAGCGAAGTTCGTCTGGCCGAGTCTGCGCAAACAAGTGAAAGAGTGGGCTGCAGCCTGCATAGTGTGCCAGCAAGCCAAAGTGCACAGGCACACAAAGGCCCCCTTGGAGCTGTTCCATATCCCGGCTAAGAGGTTTGACCACGTTCACGTGGACCTCGTGCCCCCTCCTGCCATCGCAGGGGTTCACGCACCTCCTGATAGTGGTGGACCGCACCACGCGCTGGCCCAAAACAGTCCCGCTAGTTTCCACCGCGCCCGCAGAAGTTGCACGTGCTTTTTTGACGACATGGCTGGCACGTTTCGGCGCCCCTTCGGATATCATGTCCGATCGGGGTCCACTATTTGTTTCCAGCCTCTGGTCCATGATGGCCCGGAGCCTGGGCGTCTCACTTCATCACACGACCACGTACAACCCATAGGCCAATGGGTTATGCGAGTGTTTCCATAGATCGCTTAAAGTAGTGCTCAGGGCTTCGCTTACGGATGCAAATTGGGTGGACCGGTTGCTGTGGGTTCTGTTAGGGTTGTGTTCAGCACCGAAGGAGGATTTGGCAGCCTCCCCAGCGGAGCTGGCTTTTTCCCAGCTGCTGCGGCTCCCAGGGGAATTTTTGCCGGACAGCCCTGTGCCGAACACCGATCCATTCCCGCTTTCACCGCGTAGCGCAGTGGCAGGGACAGTACCCGGTCCGGTCCACCACTGTTTTCCACGCGCTTTTGTGCCAAAGGCCTTGAAGGACGTGGCGTTCGTATTTGTCAGGCACGATGCCCACCGGACCCCCTTGCGCCCGCCCTACGATGGCCCGTTCAGAGTGCTGGAACCCAGGGACACACATTTTGTGTTAGACTTGGGGGGATGCAGAGAAACAGTCTGTATAGACAGGCTTAAGCCCGCTTTTGTGTTATCAGACGAGCAAGTGGTGTTGGCCCGAACTCCTTGGCGCGGACGACCCCCACTGAGAACTCCCCAGGTAAATGACTCATCAGATCAGTCACAAGGGCATGCTAATGATGTTTTCCCCCATCCCAATGTCCCCCCACAGACGGACGTACCGCCAACCTCGAAGCCACAGACCCCACGTTACAACCACTACGGACGTAAGCTGAAGCCCAAAGGACATGAGGGTCAAGGCTCAGTCTGAGTCTGGGGGGGTGGGGGGAATCCCTCTCAGTATATTTACACTCAGACTTAAATCAGAATCAGAATCAGCTTTATTGGCCAAGTATGCACAACACATACAAGGAATTTGATTTTGGCTAAAAACTTGCTCTCGTTCAGGTGGAGGATTTAAATAAGATTTAAATAAGGATTCAATGACAACAGAGTATGTACAGTAAATTACAGTCTGTCCACGTTTCTATAAAAGGATGCAAATATATACAGGAATATATGCAGCTTATTTACTCAGACAAAAAAGACAAAAAGGAATCGTCATGGGGGGGTTTGTGTGTGGATGCGGGGGTGGTGTGTTGATGTGAACAGTGACAAAGAGAATGGGAATTACAAAGGCTTTGATGTTAATGCAGCACACAGAGAAGGATGACCAAGTGGTGTGATTTAAGAGCAGAGGTACCTGAGTTACTCTTTTGTTGCTTGTGTTTCTAGAAAAATGTTGAGAGAGTTGAATAAAGGCTGATATAATCTGGACCTCTCTGCCTGATTATTCCTCTCTCCACAATGTGAACATTTCTTAATAAAGAACTGAAAATTTAAAGGGGTGTCCAAATTTTTTTCACGACTGTAAGTCGAAGAGCTAGCTTGACTTATATAAGAGTAGACCAGTGTTTTGGCTGTATATCAGCATTGGTCTGTCAAGGTGACTGACTCTAGGTTATGTAAGTCAGATATTTTCATTTACAATCTGTGTGTTTATGGAGCTTTAAAAACTGCATTTTTTTAAATCCAAAATTAAGGCATTAATTCTTGTTAAACATGCAACCAGTCCTTAATTCTGCCGCATTTCAGTGTTTCTAAAAAAAAAAATACATAATGATTAGTGGTGTTCAACAGTTAAAAAAAAAATGTGAATAATGTTAAAAAATGTGTTTTACCTGTTAGCCTTCCTCATTAGCCGGGCTTCTGCCTTTCCTCTCTTCTCCGTGGGCCTCTTCTCTCCAGCATCCAGGTTGAATCTGTGCTTTGATACGGTCCGTATGTCCGCATACTATGTCTCCAGCAAACTGATTTGAATAGCCAGACTTAAATAAAATAAAGAGTTTGTGCCATGTGTCTGTTTTGGGTCGTGCCATAGACTTTCTGACCGTAAATAGTACCCTCATTTCGAGAGTTCTGCTTTTTTCATTCTACCACGATTAACCGAAACTAATCAGGATTTTTAAAAAAATGTTTGTGACAAAACACTGTTATCGCCTGATTAATTTACCTACCACTAATAATAATACATGATACATATGATAAACATCATAGCCGTGTTTACTTGCATGGGGGGGTGAAATCCTTATATTCAATTTTGAATTAGTAGTTACTGTTTTTACATTTTAATATTAATATATATTTGTTGCTTTTCATGTTTTTCTTGTAAATTTGCAGCTTATTTTCCCCTCATTAGTTTACAGCTTTTAGTGTTGGACGCAGAGGTTTGTTTCAGATATTTTACCGTAATAACTTGTTTATGTTGAGGCAACGTTAATCTTTTTGTAGTGTGAATTTAACTAAGTTGGACTGATGACCTAAAATTTATCCTAATTTTAGCTCTGGTAAATCAAGTAGCCTTATAAAAGATTTTAAAATATCTTAACCTTTCACATACAAGCTGCTGTGCACAGGGGTGGACTAGCACCTGTCATCATGGATCCTGGACTACCTCACTAACCGGCCACAGTTTGTGAGAACCCGGGACTGTGTGTCCGACATGATCATCAGTAGCATGGGGGCCCCCCAGGGAACGGTTTTGGCTCCCTTCCTGTTCACCCTTTATACTGCGGACTTCTCACACAACACAACACACTGCCATCTACAGAAGTTCTCTGACGACTCTGCGATCGTTGGCCTCATCTCCAACGGAGATGAAGCTGAGTACAGAGGACTTACCCAGGACTTCGTGGACTGGTGCCATTGGAACTGCCTCCAGATCAACGCGAGGAAAACTAAGGAGCTGGTGGTGGACTGACGCAGGCAAGGACAACCCCTCACAGCACCAGTAAATATACAGGGAACAAACATCGAGATGGTGACATCCTGGTGTACCAGGGTACCTGTACCTGGGTGTTCATCTGAACAATAAACTAGACTGGTCACACAATACTAACGCACTCTACAAGAAGGGACAGCGCAGGCTGTTCCTACTGAGGAGACTCAGGTCTTTTGGTGTACAAGGGGCGCTGCTGAAGACATTCTACGACACGGTGGTGGCATCAGCCATCACTTTTGGAGTGGTCTGCTGGAGCAGTGGCATTACAGCAGCCGATAGGAAGAGACTGAACAAACTGATCAAGAAAGCTAGCTCTGTCCTGGGGCAACGCCTTGACCCAGTGGAGGAGATGGGAGAGAGAAGGATGGTGGCTAAACTGTCATCTCTGCTGCAGTCCGAGTTCCACCCTATGCAGGACATACTGAACGCACTGAGGAGCTCATTTAGCAGCAGACTACATCATCCTAGGTGCGCAACCGAGAGGTTTCACAGGTCCTTCCTACCTACGGCTGTCAGACTGTATAACCTAAGCAGGGCTGCTCGCAGAGATAGCAAAAAAATGTGACGACCTAATAGTATTGAATGCAAAAGACGCAATAGACTTACACAATGGTCCCCTCCAGTATACAACTAGGACAATACCGGTCGCTACGGAGGGTGACAATATGATATGGGTACATAATCATACCATGTAGGATAACTAAGTAGACGGTTATGCTGTTCACTCCATCTAGCTACAGTGCTCTGCACTGTGTGTGTTTATATATTTATATATTTATTCCATTTAGCTACAATGCTCCACACTGTGTGTTTATATATTTATATGTACATATGTATATTCGCTGCTCTTGTTTTTTTTTTTTTTTCTTGTCTTCTTGATTGTTGCTCTGAGTGTTGCTATCCCTGTGCTGTTGCAATCCTGGAATTTCCCCATTGTGGGACTAATAAAGGCTTATCTTATCTTATACCTGCAGATACCATGATAATTTATGTGTTACTCTGCACAATGGAGAAGGAAAAGTGACCACAAATAACTACTGACCAGAGTGTTATTTTAAATGTCACTATAAATATGGGTGCATCCCTACATCTCATACAGTGATTTAATCTTAAAATGGCTCATTTTTCATTTTTCTCTTACATTATCCAGATCTGAAAAATAAGATTAAAGGCCTTTAAAAATGATCCTGTTGGACCAAATGTTCTACCACTTTATACTGGAATGTAAATTAAATTTTCTCCTCCATCTGTTCAATTATAAGGATTTATTTTGACACACAATGAAACAACAGAGACAATACAATCAGAGATGACTGTACAGCTCTTATCGTTCTGTATGTCTCTGGTCTGCTCTCACAGATTTGGTCTCTGCAGTGTAGCTGTGCCTGTGGGTATTTATTTGTCCTCTTTGCTCTGTGTTATCCACATTGTGGATGTTCCAAAGACTCATCCATATATAGTTTTGTGCGTTTATTTTACTGTTGGTTATTAAAAAAGATGTGTCTTTGTGTTTTCTATAAACACGCGCGCACACACACACACACACACACACATGCAAACCTGTCATTTTAGCAATCAAAAACATCTACGGTAGACTGTGCCAAGGCAGTTATTTGCCTTCACAGCAGGGCATGATGGAGAAAGCTGGCTATTCACTTAGTCTCTGCTGGGCCAAAATGATATGGCCACACTGATCAATAGTCTCTGTTACACATGATATATTTCCCATGGCTCTGGCTGTCTGCTTTGCTCCATCTGTGTGTGTCTCTCTCTCACTCACTCACTCACTCACTCACTCACTCACTCACTCACTCACTCACTCACTCACTCACTCACACACACACTCGCAGAACAAACCGTGGACATTTAAGCACCAAACATTGCTTCTGCTTCTTTAGAACCACTCCCTTAAATATGAGGTTGATTTGATAACACCCAGGATGGTTTCATGATGTAATATGAGTTTTTTCCCCAGCTTGAAGACTTTAACAACCCCAGTACAAACAAATCGCTTTTGAATATAGAATTAGGGTAAGATTTTAGTTAAGGGAACACATATGGCTGTTATTTAGATGTTTAATAATATGTTTATTAGTTGCTCGTTAGAGCTCGTTAGAGACTAATGGTCTAATTCCACTAGAATTAGCATTAACTACATTTTTTCTTAATAAACTCTAAAATATTACCTAGTATGGGTGGGGAAAAACATACAGTGTAGATTTGCGATACTTTTTGTCAGTGATATTGTATCAATTCAGAGAAACCTATATTGTGATACTTAACTAAAAGTATTAATGTTCTAACACAAATTCTTTTTTTTCTTTTGGTCGCAGAGTAATAAAAACAACTGACTTTTCAGTCCACTAGATGGAATCAAATGCTCCCTGTCTGGTTAGGTCAGCACACTTAAGGAGGGACTTATGAGATCTAGGTGGTTGTTGAACACAGAGAAATCGCAATATACGATATTGCAATACTTAATATATTGCAAGATCATGATAATATCGTATTGTGGGGCCTCTAATATAATATAATAATAATGCATCAGATTTATATAGCACTTTTCATAGACACTCAAAGATGCTTTACAATGGATACATTATTCATTCACTCCAGACAGACAATGATAGTGGTAAGCTGCTACTGTAGCCACTGACGGAAACATGGCTGCCAATCTGTGCCAACGGCCTCTCCGACCACTACCAAACATTTATACACATTTATGCCCAGTGTCATGGACACTGGAGGCAAGGTGGGTAAAGTGTCTTGCCCAGGGACACAACAGCAGGATGGCTGGGGAGAGTGGGATTCAAACTGCCAGCCCTCTGGTTATTGGACACCCCGCTCTACCTCCTGAGCCACTATTGCCCACATTTCCCTCCTCTGTTCCATTTTTACTGAGCACCAAGCTGGATGGCAGGAAGTTCCATTTTTATATGGTCTTTGGCATGACCCGGCCAGGCCTTGAACCCTGACCTCCCGGTTGTGGGGTGGATGCGCTACCTCTAGGTCACCACTCCGGTCACCACTCTAGTGAGTCCCATCCCTATTGCTTAGCAATAGTAAATAACCAAGCTATTGATAGGAGTTATGTTACCTACTAACGCAGGCAGTCTGACCTTAAATCAGCATCATCATATTTGAAACATTCAAGCTGGTTTCTTTTTTCTCCCTTGTAGTTCACTAACAAGGCTCTTAATTAAGGCATGAGAGTTTGGCATCAGTGAACATATCCCTGCAGTGATTCGGGCATAAATGAGCATAATCTAATAAAGAATAGGATAAATGTCAACACACACACACGGGCGCGTGCACACACACAAACACAAAACACACACAACCAAACTAAACACTCTATATGGTGAAGATGTCATTGTCCACACATACCTCTTGAGGGCCTGTAGGCCATGCAACTCATACCGGTACCAGCCAGCTCCCAGTTGCTCCGGGGGAGCCCTTCACGCAGCCATGACCATGCCATCACCTCACTGGAACTATGAATCTATGATCAGGTTCTTAAATTCAGGCTTAGCTCATCCACCCCTACTGCAAAATGGCTGATAACATTGACAGCAGTCAGATGCCAAAAGGACTCAGCCTCAGTGCACTGAAGCCAGCCTCCATGGACCCTGCTCGCACCCTCCCAGCATCCCCAGATGAAACAAACAGTCAGTCATCTCATGCTATGTGGACGGACACCACATTTTTACTACAAGCCATTTTATTTTTTGCACTGTTATGCTGCTTCCGGACAGCACTGACTGTGTTGCTGCCGGGTTGCAGAGTTACACAGTCATGTGCACGTGACACATCTTAAAGGGGCAGTACACGAAAGCTCTCATAAATACATAGACAGAACAGGAAGAAGGGAAGAACTGAAATAACCGAGATGAACAAAATTATGTCGGTTCTGTGTCCTGACTGTTGGTTTTGGTTTTAATTTGGTTAATCGGCCAGCTGTATTACCTACCACCTAAGGCTCAATAAGGGCCTTAGGTGGTAAGTGGTAGTAACACAAGAGTAGAGCAAAACACAAAGTCTGGTTGGTAATAATCCCCAGATAACTTCAGATTAAGCCTTTCTTGCTTAGAGTGTGTTCCCCATTCTGAAGTGTAGACTTGTTCAGAAACAATTATTAACTTAAACTCAGTAAGACTTGTATTAACATGTCATCATTCATATCTAACAGCGTGTTTATTTCCTATCAATAAGCAGTTATTAAGAGATTATTAAGAAAAAAGTGGAATAGCCTAATCTTAGTATATGGTCGTGTAGAATAAGTTGTTAATAAGTATTTTATAGTGACTAATAAAAATGTAATCAAGAGCTAATAATAATAATAATAATAATAATAATAATAATGCATTAACATTAACAGTTGATATATGTTCCCTTAACTAAAGTGTTTCCAAATAAGTAACTTCTGCATTTCTTTTTCATAATAGATAAGTGAATTTCAGATTATATATGAGTGAGGAGATGATAGAATAAGGCTGGTCTCCTTAATTTGTAAAGGAGCCACAATGTCTAACAGTCTGTCACTGCTTTAACTTATATCAGAGTCCATGGTCTTTATTAATTGTTTATCACTGATGGACCATGAAATGAACAATTAGATTGGGACATCAATACATTTCACACTTTGATGCTGATGTGTTATAGCAACTGAAGGGAATCCTAGTACAGACAGAAATGTCATTATGGAAGTCTTGAGCACCGTTTTAATGTTTTTCTATTTTCTGAATGAGGTCAACAGTTAACATTTAGCTCACGTTTTATGGATGGATTTGTGGTTTGGCATTAAGAAATGTTGGAATTTGTATTTCTTCAAATCATGATGTTCTTGTAGCATTCACAGCAGTGCTGGAGCAATATTAGAACTTTAGATGAGAAAAATATCAGAACTAGCTTTCCCTCTTTTAGATACAACATTGCACAGTGTAGGATCACTTCTAATTCCAATAAGAAAATATAAAGCAATTTCAATAGAGCTTGATTACAGACTATTTATGGCTTTGGAAACATGCATTTGGAATTTGACGTTAATGCATAATTAAATTTGTTTTTTATTGTTTACTTGAGCTTTTTATATTTGATTTGACTATTCGCAGCAGTCTTTCAGTGTCCATAAAAAGAAATAGAACCGGACAATTTCTGTTCTCAGGTTTTCTCTTATTCATCTCACAGATCTGGATCACACGATGTTGAGAGCAGCTCTTTTTAATCAGATCAAATGGGAGTACTGTTTTTCTTCCAGAATTATACAGAATATACAGTAGATACCAAAAGCCAGTTTAGAAAGCTTGGGATCAGTCCGCCAAGGTCTCCGCCTTTGACTGCTACCTAATCCACATAGCACCGGACTTCCATGATCCCTCCTGCAGGTGGTGAACCTACTGGAGGGCGGACCCATGTAACTCCTTCGGGCTGAGCCCGGCCGGGTCCCATGGGTGGAAACCTGGCCACCAGACGCTAGCCTTCGAGCCCCTCCCCCAGGCCTGGCTCCAGGGTGGGGCCCCGGTAACCCCATACCGGGCGGGGTACACTGAATCCTTGATATACAATTTATCATGAGAGTCTGTTGGATCGTTCTTAGTCTGGCCCTTCACCCAGGACCAGTTTGTCTTGGGAGACCCTATCAGAGGCAAATTGCCCCGGACAACATAGCTCCTGGGATCACTGGGGCACGCAAACCCCCCCACCACGATAAGGTGACGATCCATGAGGGGGTGACGATCCATGAGGGGGTCATTCCCAGTGAGAGTTGGACTCCGCCAGGGCTGCCCTTTGTCACCGGTCCTGTTCATAATTTTTATGGACAGGATTTCTAGGCGCAGCCAGGGAATGGAGGGTGTCATACTTGGTGACCACAGGATCTCATCTCTGTTGTTTGCAGATGATGTTGTCCTGTTGGCTTCATCCAGCAATGACCTACAGCTCTTGCTGGGACGGTTTGCCGCTGAGTGTGAAGCGGCTGGGATGAGAATCAGCACCTCCAAGTCCGAGTCCATGGTCCTCAGCCGGAAAAAGGTGGATTGTCCTCTCCGGGTTGGGGACAGGCTCCTGCCCCAAGTGGAGGAGTTTAAGTATCTTGGGGTCTTGTTCACGAGTGAGGGGAAAATGGAGCGAGAGATCGACAGACGGATTGGAGCAGCATCTGCAGTGATGCGGACGTTGTACCGGTCTGTTGTGGTGAAGAGGGAGCTTAGTTCTAAGGCAAAGCTGTCGATTTACCAGTCAATCTACGTTCCTACTCTCACCTATGGTCACGAGCTTTGGGTAATGACCGAAAGAACGAGATCGCGGATACAAGCGGCTGAAATGAGCTTTCTCCGTAGGATTGCTGGACTCACCCTCAGAGATAGGGTGAGGAGCTCAGTCATCCGGGAGAGGCTCAGAGTAGAACCGCTGCTCCTCCACATTGAAAGGAGTCAGTTGAGGTGGTATGGGCATCTGATTAGGATGCCTCCTGGACGTCTCCCACTTGAGGTGTTTCAGGCACGTCCCACTGGGAGGAGACCCCGGGGCAGACCCAGGACTCGGTGGAGAGACTATGTCTCCCAGCTAGTCTGGGAACGCCTTGGTATCCCCTCTGAAGAGCTGGAGCAGGTGGCTGGGGAGAGGGAAGTCTGGGCTTCTCTGCTTGAACTGCTGCCTCCGCGACCCGGACCTCCGGAAAAGCGGTAGAAGATGGATGGATGGATGGATGGATACAGTAGATATTTTAATTCACTGCTAAAATATTCAGGTTTATTCCACTTTGATATGAAGCTGAAAAAAATGAGTAAATTTGGTGTTTTTTTCCTTTTTTTTTAAACTGGCTTCAAAATATAGAATTTGAAGAAGTAGTGAACATATACAAAATACAAAAATTAGTCTAACGCAACGGGTTTGCAGCATCTGGTGGTTTGCATTATGTAACGTAATATGTGAGCATCTATGAATATGTGCATG
This sequence comes from Pholidichthys leucotaenia, assembly GCA_020510985.1. Classification (NCBI taxonomy): domain Eukaryota; kingdom Metazoa; phylum Chordata; class Actinopteri; order Cichliformes; family Pholidichthyidae; genus Pholidichthys; species Pholidichthys leucotaenia. The sequence continues at coordinate 156,448,136 of CM035848.1, forward strand.
CACACTGGTGCATTAACCATACATACTGTACACAGTACATGTGTATCTTTTATATGTATCTTCAGTGACCTAGATCAAGTATCTTTATGTGCTCGGATGCAGAAACCAAGTGAGCAAATCCTCTCTGTGTGTCAATTTGCAGGCCTGAATGGTGTCAGGAACACTGAGCTGTGAGATAAACAGCTTGCCACAAGACCGTCTGAGCTCAGCAGGAAGTGCCTCCTCGTCTACTTCCAGGTCACCCTCAGACGTCATGTGGATCAGATGCCTGCTCTTCATCTCTATCTTGTTTGGCCCCATCACCACTGGTAAGACACAGCTGCTTATCACTCATTTATAGTAACTACCAAAGCAAAATTTAGTTTGCAACTTTTAATTTCCTCTGCACTGGTGAGAATTTGCAGCAGGTTTTAGAGGTGGTCACAACTGAAATGAAAAAGTTAACGCAGTGGTTCAACAAAAATAAATTATCTCTAAATCTAAAAAAACCCAAAGATTATGTTGTTTGGAAATTATAAAATAAATCATGAAATAATGGTAAAGATAGATGATACCAGAATAGAAACAGTACTGGAAAATAAGTTTCTGGGGGTGACGCTAGACAATAAAATCTGCTGGAAACCTCACATCAGTCACATCTGGGCCAAGTTAGCAAAATGTATAGGGATACTGGGGAAGACAAGACACATCTTGGACTATAAATCATTGGTCTTACTGTACAATTCACTGTTTCTACCTTATCTTAACTACTGTGTAGAGGTCTGGGGAAACACCTACAAGACCAACCTACAGTCAATATGCACATTACAAAAAAGAGCTATAAGGATAATAAATAATGTAGGATATAGAGACCATACCAATTCGTTGTTTTTAAAGTCACGTCATAAAGTTCATCGATTTAGTTAAATTTAAGACAGCACAAGTAATGTACAGGGCAATTAATAATCAACTCCCAACTAATATACAAAAAATATTTTTTAAAAAAAGAGACAATGATCATAATTTGAGAGGAGACTTAAACTTTACAAAACCCAAGATACGAACAACCAAGAAAAGTATGTGCATATCTGTCTGTGGGGTGGATTTGTGGAACAGTCTGGAGCCGGAACTGAAACTATGTACAAACAGAAATCAATTCAAAAAGAGGTACAAACATTATTTGCTGAAAGGATATATGTTAGAAGGGTAGTATTTACAGTGGGGCAAAAAATTATTTAGTCAGCTACCAATTGTGCAAGTTCTCCCACTTAAAAGATGAGAAAGGTCTCCAATTTTCATCATAGGTATACCTCAACTATGAGAGACAAAATGAGAAAAAAAAATCCAGAAAATCACGTTGAAGGATTTTTAATGAATTAATTGGTAAATTCCTTGGTAAAATAAGTATTTGGTCAATAACAAAAGTTCATCTCAGTACTTTGTTATATACCCTTTGTTGGCAATGACAGAGGTCAAATGTTTTCTGTAAGTCTTCACAAGGTTTTCACACACTGTTGCTGGTATTTTGGCCCATTCCTCCATGCAGATCTCCTCTAGAGCAGTGATGTTTTGGGGCTGTCACTGGGCAAAACGGACTTTCAACTCCCTCCAAAGATTTTCTATGGGGTTGACATCTGGAGACTGGCTAGGCCACTCCAGGACCTTGAAATGCTTCTTACGAAGCCACTCCTTCGTTGCCCGGGCGGTGTGTTTGGGATCATTGTCATGCTGAAAGACCCAGCCACGTTTCATCTTCAATGCCCTTGCTGATGGAAGGAGGTTTTCACTCAAAATCTCACGATACATGGCCCCATTCATTCTTTCCTTTACACGGATCAGTCATCCTAGTCCCTTTGCAGAAAAACAGCCCCAAAGTATGATGTTTCCACACCCATGCTTCACAGTAGGTATGGTGTTCTTTCTCCTCCAAACACGACAAGTTGAGTTTTTACCAAAAAGTTCTATTTTGGTTTCATCTGACCATATGACATTCTCCCAATCCTCTTCTGGATCATCCAAATGCTCTCTAGCAAACTTCAGACGGGCCTGGACATGTACTGGCTTAAGCAGGGGGACACGTCTGGCACTGCAGGATTTGAGTCCCTGGCGGCGTAGTGTGTTATTGATGGTAGCCTTTGTTACTTTGGTCCCAGCCCTCTGCAGGTCATTCACTAGGTCCCCCCGTGTGGTTCTGGGATTTTTGCTCACCGTTCTCATGATCATTTTGACCCCACGGGGTGAGATCTTGTGTGGAGCCCCAGATGGAGGGAGATTATCAGTGGTCTTGTATGTCTTCCATTTTCTAATAATTGCTCCCACAGTTGATTTCTTCACACCAAGCTGCTTACCTATTGCAGATTCAGTCTTCCCAGCCTGGTGCAGGTCTACAGTTTTGTTTCTGGTGTCCTTTGACAGCTCTTTGGTCTTGGCCATAGTGGAGTTTGGAGTCTGGCTGTTTGAGGTTGTGGACAGGTGTCTTTTATACTAATAATGAGTTCAAACAGGTGCCATTAATACAGGTAATGAGTGGAGGACAGAGAAGCCTCTTAAAGAAGAAGTTACAGGTCTGTGAGAGCCAGAAATCTTGCTTGTTTGTAGGTGACCAAATACTTATTTTACTGAGGAATTTACCAATTAATTCATTAAAAATCCTTCAATGTGATTTTCTGGATTTTTTTTTTCTCATTTTGTCTCTCATAGTTGAGGTATACCTATGATGAAAATTGGAGACCTCTCTCATCTTTTAAGTGGGAGAACTTGCACAATTGGTGTCTGACTAAATACTTTTTTGCCCCACTGTATATGTACGATTCACTATGCTCACTCTGGGACACTATGGAATGGTGGGTGGGACAGTACTGTGTATATCTGTGTTGTTTGAGGCTGGTTTTGATGTAGGGACATCAGAATCAGAATCAGAATCAGGTTTATTGCCATTGTTCATGTAGTACACAAACTAGGAATTTGTCTCGGTACAATGCTGCAACATTAAACATGATAAGATAAGAGAAATAAACTATACATGTAATAAAGTGTAGGATAAGATTAAGTGATACTGGTCAACAGTTAAAATATATATTAGCCAGCAGCAGATACTGTGGAGAACTATATAGTGCAGCCGGTAATGCAGGAAGAAAACAGTGATGATTGACATGAGTCTGGTTGAGCTGCTGTACATGGTGCACGAGAGTCACTTAGTGTTCAGCAGTCTAATGGCAGAGGGGAAGAAGCTGTTCATGTGACGGGAGGTTTTAGTCTGGATGGACCGAAGTCTTCTACCAGAGGGGAGGGGGGCAAACAGTACGTGACCAGGGTGTGAGGGATCGGCTATGATCCGGCCAGCACGCCTCCGGGTCCTGGAGATGTACAGATCCTGGAGAGATGGGAGCTTGCATCCGATCACCTTCTCAGCAGTGCGCACGACGCGCTGCAGCCTTAGTCTGTCCCTGGCAGTGGCTCCTGCGTACCACACGGTTATGGAGGTGGTGAGGATGGACTCGATGATGGCTGTGTAGAACTGCACTAACATCTTGGTGGGTAGCTTGAGCTTCCTCAGCTGCCGCAGGAAGAACATCCTCTGCTGGGCTTTTTTGATGAGTGAGCTGATGGTCAGCTCCCATTTGAGGTCCCTGGTGATGGTAGTGCCTAGGAAGCGGAAGGAATCAGCAGTGGTGATGGGAGAGCCTGAGAGGGTGAGGGGGGGGCAGAGGAGTAGTGACTTTCCTGAAGTCTACAATCATCTCCACTGTCTTCAGAGCGTTCAGCTGCAGGTTGTTATTGCTGCACCAGGACGCCAGCTGGGCCACCTCTCTCCTGTAGGCGGACTCGTCGCCGTTGGAGATGAGCCCGATGAGGGTGGTGTCGTCCGCAAACTTGATCAACTTGACAGACTGGTGGCTGGAGGTGCAGGAGTTGGTGTAAAGGGAGAAGAGTAGGGGGGAAAGTACACAGCCCTGGGGTGATCCGGTGCTGATGCTAGTATAGTCTGAGACAGTCTTTCCCAGCCGCACATGCTGCCTCCGGTCCGTCAGGAAGTCGATGATCCACCTGCAGAGGGAGTCAGGCACGTTGAGCAGGGACAGCTTGTCCCGGAGCAGAGCGGGGCGGATGGTGTTGAATGCGGAGCTGAAGTCCACAAACAGGATCCTGGCGTAGGTTCCCGGGGAGTCCAGGTGCTGCA